>JAJTUV010000540.1:0-662500 GCA_021653895.1 Mastomys natalensis
AAATCAGTCAGCTGTCGCAGCTCACTCAGCTGGAGCTGAAGGGCAACTGCCTGGACCGCCTGCCAGCCCAGCTGGGCCAGTGTCGGATGCTCAAGAAAAGCGGGCTTGTTGTAGAAGACCAACTGTTTGACACGCTGCCACTAGAAGTCAAAGAGGCATTGAATCAAGATGTAAATGTCCCCTTTGCAAATGGGCTTTGAACTCAGCGAACGCAGGCACATCCACGTGCGGGGACACCTTCCTAGAGTGCAGATGCTCACTTGCAAGTTATTACAAGATAACACATTTTAGGAGTAGATTAGCCCTTTACACAGGACGATGCACAGAGGCTGGCAGCAGACGAAACCGAATGTTCAATGTTTGTAGCGTTTTAAGTCATTCATTTCCAAATCCTTTCTTTACTTTTTGGGTTTTTTTGGGGGGTTTGTTTTGTTTTGTTTTTCTTTTGGGGAAAGGGAAGGAAAAATCACAATCACTGATTTCAGTTCTTTTTAAAATTGTAAGTTGGATGCAGCTGCTGGCTGAATGTTTACACACTGCTTGCCTGCTAAAGTAAATGATTAAATTGACTTTCTTCTTACTACACTGTGGTTTTTTTTTTTTTCTTTTTTGAGGTGTCGTGATTTAATTTTTGCTTAACTGGTGCAATATTGCTTAACCTTGGATCGCTGAAGACACAAGGGGCCAAACTCATACATTTAGATTTGCTAAAATATTGACTTCTTTACTGCTTTAACTTAAAGCAAGTGACTGGAGCTTTCTGGAGCATTTGATGGCACTGTACCTCTGGGAATCCTCCAGCAGACTTACAGTCTTGACGACCTGGAATGAAGTAGATTGTGTGGCATGTCAAGACTCTTGATTGTTTCTTAAAACAAATGCTAAAAATAAAACAACAGATCCTTTAATGGTCAGTTTATGTGCATAGGCTGGAGTTTTGGTTATACACGGTACACTTTTGGGCCAATATAATAGGATTTTCCAATGAATAGAAATGTGTTTTAAAAATAAATTTATAACAATAAAATAAGTTTATCTAAACCGTAGTGGTTCACAACCTTTCTTGGGACCAGCATTGGAATATAAACAGATTCACCTTTTCATGGTGCTGTCCGTGAGGGGCTGTTGGAGATCGGGTGTGAGAGGAAGGACTTGTAATTCATTGAGCTGGAAGATGCCTGGCTTTCATTCACATTTTAGGAAATTGTATTTCCTGTGTTCATCTAAGAGGAAGAGGATTATAATTCTTTAACTCACTGAATCGCCCTGTCACCTATTTAGATATTAGCTGGGTAGCTCACGGACCTTCTACAAGGGTGGCCTCTCCCTCCCTCTCTCCTTCCCTCCCATCCTTCTTTTCTTTCTTTGACAGGGTCTCTTTTTCTCTCCCTGTCTCTGTCCTTCCTTGTAGATAGTGTGTCTTGAAGCAGATGTTGGCCCCAGCTCTTTACCTCCTGAGTGTCGGGATTCTACCACTATGACGCCTGGTTTCGGCTGCACTGAGAATCAAATCTAGGGTTCTGTGCATGCTAGGTAAGTGCTCTGCCCACTGAGCTCCATTCCCAGCCTTCTCTCCGTAGCCTGGCTAGCCTGGAACTGCTTGGGCAGACTAGGCTGGCCTCAAGACTTGGATCTGTCCGGCTGGTGGTGGATTCTATCGATGTAGTCACTACAGTTGGCAAGAGTAGAGGACTGATGAGCATTCCGGCCTTATCTGTCAGGCTGGACTCGCACAGACTCTGGACTTCTCCCTGACCATTAAATGTAACTTTAAAGCTGACAGTTTGGGGAAGATGGGCTCACATGAATGTTTTCCTCCACAAAATGGCATTCTGTGGGGGAAATGGCATACGTCCAGGAGGCATAAATCTCTGCACTTAGAGAACTTAGAAACAGTGTCCCATTAACAGGTCAGTAACCACTGTCACTGAGTTAGGAAATGTTTGGACTCTGGCTATCCATTCTCTCTCCCGAAAGACTTGAGGTACAGGGTTTACGAAAAGCCAAGCTTGGAAAATCAGAACAGCTGTACAAGCCATCTTCTTCTGCACACACACCTTCCAGTTCTCTCGGTATTTACCTGAGTTGCCTGTGCCTGCTTGTGCTTACACGATACAAGAGAGTCCATGTTCCAGGAGGACACGGGCCCTGGTTTCCTGGAGCCAGGCAGGAGGAAATGTGCAGACAGTGGTGATGCTGCATTACAGCTGCTCTCCAGAGAATACACAGGACCGGAGTGTGTCCAGTGAGCTGGGAAGTGTGTGCTCACGGCTGGCCAGCGCTTCCACTGTCTCCCTCCTGCTGCTGTTCTGCTGCTTAGTAAGCACCCGAAGTTGGTGGAGCATTCAGTTTTCTTTCATTGTTTTGTTTCAGTTTAGTATTTTAAAGAGGGCACCACAGAGTCCAGATGGTGATATCAGCAAACCAGGGCTTAGGATTTTTCTTCACAAGCTAGAACCTCTTCCTCTCTCTCTCTCTCTCTCTCTCTCTCTCTCTCTCCTCTCTCTCTCTCTCTCTCTCTCTCTCTCCTCTCTCTCTCCCTTTGATCACAGTGTGGAGTGTGCGTTCACACTGATGGTAGTGAATGTAAAGAGATAACAGCTTTGGGGCTTTATTTGGGGAGTTTTGGATGTTGAACTTCTTGGGTGCGATGGTGCATGTCTTTAATCCCAGCGAGAAGGCAGAGGCAGGCAGATATCTGAGATCAGTATACTAAGTTCCAGGCCAGGTGCAGGTAGGTAGTGTGACCCTGGTTTTCCTTTTGCGTATTGAAAACAATCCCAGTGAAGGGCACACATCATGCTGGGGTTTTGATGGGTGTGTAGGCCAAGTATTGGCATGGGATGTCTTCCTTCATCTTTTTATTTTTCCCTTTGTTAAAAATTGTCTTTGACTATTTCTTTGTTCGTGGTGGGAGGAGGGTGACACATGGCACAGCATGCGTGTGTATGTCAGAGTCGAATCCATTTTTCTTGCGTCTTTTATGTGAGATCATAGGATTGATCTCCAGCCACCAGGTCACAAAGCAAATACCGTTACTGGATAAACCATCTCACCAGCCCACTACCCTATTACTTTTTGAGACATGGCCTCTTACTGAACCTGGAAGTCATGCACTAGGCTAAGCTGGTTGGCCAGTGAACTCCAGGGACCTGCTTGTCACTGTCCCCACAGAGCATGCCACTGTGGTCAGTGTCTGTGGGTGCTGTAGATCTGACCTGTGGGCCTCAGGGTTACATAGTAAACGTTTCAATGACTGAAATGACTCGCCAGCTCTCCGTGCTCACTGTAAATAGCAGAAATGGCAGGATGCCATGGCTCACTTGCCTTTCAGTGAAGAGCCAGTCTACAGAGGCTGTAATCAGCACAACATCCAAAGCTGGGCCCTGGCCTCTGTGCCCCAGGCATCTGCTGCCTAATCACTCAGAACTGATGGGCGCTAGATGCCCTCAAACAGTATCAAGGGGTACCTTTTCTCTTACCCAGGTTTTATTAACTTTATCAGCACTTAATAATGCCCTGAATTCGCAAGAACTCACGGTCAATTGACTTAAATGCCACCTCCCATGGCACTGTTTGCAAACAGTAACATTCCGAAAGAGACTGAACTGCAAAATGCTGATTCATCTAAAGACTTTAATTGCACTGGGCTGTGGAGTCTCAGTAAAACAGAAGGAAACTGGGCCTCAGTACCTTGTGAGTCCATGAATCCTTGTGACTGTGTGTTAGTGTCATGCACTCCAGACATGAAGAAAGCAAGTCAAACATGTTTTGGCTTAACTGTGTTTTGTCTTTCTCTAAAGTCCTTTGAGCTCCTATCTGAAGAACGGGTTTTATCTGGCCCGTGTACATCCTTGACAAGCAGTGGGTGGACCCTTAGCCATTGATAAAAAGGACTTTGAAGTTTTATTTTGCTTTGAGACAGGGTCTTCTGTGGCTCAGGCTGCCTTCTAACTCACAGTGTAGCCAAGAGTGATCTTGAACTTGGACTCTTCCTATCTCCCCCTCCCAAGTGTGGGAGCTACAAATGAGCACCTCAAATCCCACAGACTTGGTGTGGGTGGAACACAGACATTGCGCACGCTGAGTAAGGACTCTGCATACATCTCCAGCCCCTCAGGTGTGTTTAAATATTCCACGTTTAAGTGAGGCCTACAAAGTCTTAGAGAACACATTTTTCTCCTGATTGCCTCTGTCCCACTCTAAATACAAGACTGGCTTTCTCAGGTATCTGTACTCCCCCTGAACACCTATGCTCCGGTGCCATTTCCTTCCCCACATCCTGCCTTTTTGTGTTTATAACCTCTGTGTTAATAAGTAAAGTACGATGTGATTTAAATAACTAAATAAATTTAAAAAATAAAAATAAACATGAAAAAAAAAAGAAGACTGTCTTTCTCAGTTCAGAAAGGTAAGCTTCAAGTCATTACAGAGGCCCTGATTTTAGCAATGGAGGTTGAATAACCTAAGAATAGGCAGAGAGAGTTCATTGTTTAGAATTTGTGGCCAGCAGGCCCTGAAGTAGGGATGTTTTCAGGCACAAAGCAGGGCTTTCTATTGTAAGTCTGCAGTGCCTTTTGTAACTACCTCCCCTGGTTTCCATATTAACCAATAACCAGAACTTCAAGTTGCTGATGGCAGCAAACTCCAAAGTGCCCTTGACTGCAGCACCCAGCCCTTGTTCCCTTTTACCTTGCTGCAGAGGCCAGAGGGCAGTCCTCCAGTAATTCATTCCAGCAAAATGGCCCCTTTATTAGTTACTCCACAAAGGCCATGCAGAGCAAAAGCCCTTCCATAAAGAGAAGGGGACAAAACTGTGGAAACAAGTTCCCGGAATGTCCTCTAACTTAGAACTGCCACACAGAGTGGTCCTGTCTGGTCCTGGCCAGCTGTGACTCTCCTGGAGGCTGGGACAGGCTTGAACAAGAGCTGAAGAGCAGCAGACACCAGTGAACCACTTTACTCTGGGTTTGTTGCTGTAGTTTGGTTTTAGGTTTTGATGTTGAGCATCAGACCCAGGCTAAGTACATTCTCTACCTCTGAGGTGTACTGCCAACTCCTTTATGACGTGTTTTGCTTTCGATAAAGTCACAATATTAAGTCAGGCTGGCCCCAAGCTTGGATTCTAAGTGTAGGAAATCTGGGTGTGTGTCGCCACACATGGCTAAATGCAGAGTACAGATGAGACTGTGATACAAAGTTTCCCTTTCTCGTGGACATGAGGTCCTTCACCTGGAGTCAGCTGGGATGTTCTTGTCTCCCACATTGTGGTGGCCAAATACAATGCACAGATGAGACTATTTGATACAAAGTTTCCCTTTCTTGTGAGGTCTTTCACCTGGAGTCAGCTACATGTTCTTGTCTCCCACATTGCCATGGGACCCCGAAGGTAAATGCCACCCCAGCACCGTGGCAGTCCCTCCCTTACTTCTAAGATTCAGTCTGGAGTGAGTTCTTAAACACTGCAAATTTGCCCCAGTCCCAGCTGCAGGCTATGCGCCTTTAAGCCTCAGTTCCTGCATCATAACCAGGAGGCAATGCCGCCTGGCAGTGTTTCCCCTCGTAGATTTTTCCTTGTATGGAGTATTCATGAGTTGAATGAAGTGCGTCACTTGGTATTAGACCTGTCGGTAAGCACTCAGTACTCATCTGATCACTTTCACACACAAAGGCTGGAGCCATCCTTGATGTGCATTCTCTTTGTGAATTTTTCGTCAGCAATCTGAACACAGAATAAACCGTGGATAAAATGAAACCTTTCCCAGCCCTATGTGGGACTAAAGGTGGCTATGCAATTGAATTCTAATTAAATGGATGGGATACAGCCTTAAAGGGAGGGACATGCTACCCATCATTATCCCATTTGTAATGTTTAAAACAAATTCATTCAAGTCAGAATACAGACTGGCAGTAGCATGAGAGTGCAATAGAAGCCACCGAGGGTCAAGGAGCAGGGTTTCATAAAAGAGGAACAAACCTCTGTTGAAAGCTGTTATAACTGGGCAGGAAGGGGGCAGTAGTGCACAGGGTGTGGTTATGAGAGGGGCCTGGGTGTCCCAGTGGTCCTGGAGCTCTTGTATCTCAAAACACTGCATGGACCACAGCCACAGCCTTCTGGAGCGAGTTAGAAATGGGGGCATCTCCTGTCTCTTTCCAGGCTGAATTCGTGTGTATTTTAATGTTAATGTATGGGAAGGGGGCTGTAGCAATAGACCAGTTGCCTAGCATACACAGGGCCATGGGTTCAATCCTTAGCACTGAAAATCAGTGAAGTTTGAGAAGCATTGTCCTGAGTGTGGAGAGCACGGCTCGACAGGCAAAGGCAGGCGCTTGCCTCTGAGTCTGTGACGTGAGATCAGTCCCCCAGGATCCATGGTAGAGGTAGAACCAACTGCAAGTTGTTCTCTGACCTCTACAGGTGTGGCATTGCACATGTGTCCATGCATAGTCAAAACAACTCCATACAACTTTTAAGAAGTAAATCCGGGATGGTGTTGGTAACTGGCGTTTCCAGTAGTGGATGGTGTTTGGGAACTTGTCGGTACTTGTGGCTTTAATATCTGCTTCCACACTTACATTTGCTCCTGCTGTCCCTTGTGGTCTTCGAATCACCATAGGAATGTTAGGGCTACTCAGACTGCTGTGAATGACATGCCTTTAAGGTGGTAATACACATGTCCAGCCAGCTGTGGCAAAGCAAGAGATAGCCTAGAACTGCCACCAGCGGCCGGGACCTCTACCTGGGTGACTTGGCTACAGAACCAGTAAAGCTGTACTTAGGGAAAATTAAGGCACGCCTGAGTGTGGGTGGGCGCGCTTTTTTTGTCTCTCTTTTTTTTTTTTTTTTCAAAGTTTTTATTTTTTTAGTCTGAGTATCTTGTCTGCACTTATATCTGTATGCTGTATGCATTCCTGGTGCTGGAGGAGTCTAGAAGAGGCTGTTGGGTCCCCTGCCACTGGAGCTAAAGGCAGTTGTGAGCCACTGTGTGGGGTGCTGGGAACTGAACCAGGGTCCTCTGCAGAAGTGTCTCTCCAGCCCCATGGTGGGCTCTGAAAGGAGAGTCACACCTTTAAGCGTCTGAGCAATTTAATAAACCATTTTGATTGCTCTTAAATTATAATTAAAAGGGTCAATAGGGAGCTTTGGTGACATGAGTTTAATCCCAGCACTCAAGAGGCAGACGCAAGCAGATCTGTCTGAGCTCCAGGCCACCCAGGGTTGCATATCGAAAAGACTATCTCAAAAATAAACAACAAAAAAGATTTAACATACTCAGGAGTGTGAGATTTGAAGGTTCTATAGCTGCCTCAGTGATGTGCACACTTGTGCAAAGCTCTAAACCCCTGACATTCTTCACAGACCTGGCTGGCCACAGAATGTCCCTGGGAAAGTGCCCACAGCTCAGCAGAAGACTCAGGGATCCTGGAGGGTCAGGGATATGACGAGCTCTGTGTCTTCTTCAGCTTGTCTCTGAAAATCCCTTAAGTACTAGGGAACCATGAATTCCTTCCAAGTAGAGGCTCTCTCCGTGGAGAGCCCCTCAAGACACATCTCTAGAGCTTGCCCAGGTCTTCCCTGCAGCCGAAGCTTCTGACTGACTGGTTACCATCCCAGAGACCGTCCTTCATCTTTTTGACCAGGAGGGTGATCAGGTTATTCGGCATCTTCTCTTCCTTGGGATATGCCGATGATGGCTTCAGCACAGTGTCTACCACTCCCTGCACAGGAAGTGCAGCAGCTTAGCCAGAGCAGGCAGGAAATTCATTGGAGATAACACGTTGTCCCGTTTGGGAAGTAGCTGACACATCCTAGTCTACTCCTTCGATCTCTGAGTCAGTGCTGCTCTTTGAGATCCGTTGTTCTCAGATTCTAAAGTGAGAGAAAGCTTTTGATTCTAGAGCTAAAGTTTAGAAGCGGACTGGGTCACCCACGCTGCAGGGTCACCCACGCTGCAGGGTCACCCACGCTGCAGGGTCCACCACGCTGCAGGGTCCCACCACAGACCCTGCAAGATGGACCTTGATTCACTCCTCATAGCAGACCAGGGAACAATGAATGTGAACTCAAGTTTCCAGAAAAAAAAGCCACACGGCACTGAAAAGTCTACAAGGCTCAGAGATGGAAGGCTGTGTGCGAATCTAAAAATAATTTACCTGGGCTACCTTTAGTCTTTTTGGGGGAGGTGGTCTTTTTAATTTATGTATTTATTTTATTTTTTTGACACAGCGTTTTTCTTTATAGCCCTGGATGCTCTGAAACTTGCTATGTAGACCAGGCTGACCTAGAACTCAGAGATCTATCTGCCTGCGTCCACCCCCAGAGAACTGGGATTAAAGGAATGCACCACCATGGCCTGGCCACCAGATTTAGTCTTCATAGCCACGTTTTCTCCACTTCTGTGTCTGACCTAGTATCCTATTAAAACTTCTAGAATGTTTTCTGAGTAGATCGCTGTCTGCCACCAACCCAAAAGTTAAAGATGTCAGATATGGCATCTAAAAATCCCACAACAGGCTGGAAAGACGACTCCATAGGCAAAGAGTGTTTATTACACAGACAAAGTGACTTAAGTCCAAGTCTCCAGAAGCCGTGTGCAAAGTTGAATGTGTTCACACACATGCCTGCAATCCTCCACACTGGGACCAGAGACAAGAGGATTATTGGGACTTGCTGACCCGAGTATAGCTTCAGACTCCAGTGAGACACACATGTGCATATACCACACCCTACACTACACACACAATAGCAAAATCTTGAAAATTAAAACCCTGTTTGCTGTAACTGTAACTCATCTACCCGATGCTCCTGCTGAAGTATATGGTAAATATCTTGACTTATGACTTTGCTTTATGACTAAGGCTCATGAAACCACTTCACACTGAGAAGCATTATTCAGGGCAAGGCAGAGATGTGCTACTCAGGGCAAGCTGACTCCATGTGCCTGAGCCACAGAAACACTCTTGTTTGCCTCAAAAGAAACCATTTTATTTCATTTGAGGAGAGAGCTGCATTTTATGTACATCAACAGGAACTGTGCCCATCTTCCAGTTGGGGAAACTGAGGTTGGGCAATCTGTCTAAAGCACCCACACAGCAGAATGGGAATCTGTCTACACAGGACACCAGACTTTTCACTCTTTTACTCCAAACTACAGAGCAGTGACTGGCATTTTGTCTGTCTGTCAGCAATTCTGAAGTCAGCTGAACATCCGGTTACATAAATACGCCCCGAGCTAGGATCCCCCCATGTTTTAACACAGATGTTTTTAGTTTGTCTCCACATCTGCCCTTGTGGTACTTGTTAGGAAAGGGCAACCCACCCAAGGTACTGTAGTCATGTTCCCTCATTAAATGCTGAAGGCGTGCTGTCCTTACTCAGAAATGAGGGCGCTCTGTCAGAACTATTCAATGAGAATATTCGATGAGAGTCAGCATGGTGCAGAGTGGCCTTCAGTAGATCCAGGGAGGTGGGAGCAGGCAAATGCTGGATCATCCACAGGGCCCTTGGGGCAGATGTGGCTTTTCTCTCAGGCACGGCATTTCAGGGCGGATTAACCCTGGGCATCGTCAGGCGGCTACACTGTTCTGACTTTTATTCTTACTGCATTGCTTTCTTTTCTTCTGAGCAGTCACCATAGTTGCCATCTGGGATAGAGCAGAAGGCAGACATTTGTGGTCTGTGCAAGAGGAAGGTACCAGGTTCCTATGGATGAACTACTTAGAATAGAGTTGAAGATTACCTTGTAGTTCCCAGCCCTGCTGGTGAATGTGCTCCTGACAGGTGTGAATCCAGAGCCTCTGGGAGGGGTACATGTGTGTGTGTGTGTGTGGTGTGTGTGTGTGTGTGTGTGTGTCTGTGCAAGAGAGAGAGAGAGAGCATTGAGAGTATTATGTGGTGTCTGTGTATGGTGTGTCTGTGTGTGTGAGAGTATAAATGTGTGTTGTGTGTGAGTGTGTGTATGAGGGTGTGGAGGTGGTGTGGAGGGGTGTAATCTGTGTGTGTGTGTTAGTGTCTGTGTGGTGTGTATGTGAGAGTATGTGTGTGTATGAGTGTGGGGGGGTAATATGGGGGTGGAATCTGTATGTGTGTTAGTGTCTGTGTGTGTAAGTGTATGCACATGTGGTGTGTGTGTGTGAGTATGTGTATGTGGTGTGTGTGTATGTGTGGTATATGTGTGTCTATATGTATGTGGTATGTATGAGTATGTGTGTGTGGTGTGTGTGTGTAGTATGTATGTATGTGTGGTGTGTATGTGTGTATGTGTATGGTGTGTGTGTGTGGCATGTCTGTGGAGTATGTGTGGGGTAGATGTATATTGGTGTCTCTGTGTGTCTGTATGAGTATAGGGGGTTGGTGTTGGGTGGAATCTGTATGTGTGTGTTAGTGTCTGCATGTAAGTGTATGTGTGGTGTCTGTATGTGTGGTATGTGTGTATGTGTGTTATGTGTATATGTGTGTGGTATATGTGTATATGTATGTGCTGCATGTGTGTGGTATATATGTGTATATATATGTATGATATATGTGCATATGTGTGTGCTGTATGTGTGTGTAGTATGTATGTAAGTGTGTGGTGTGTGTGTGGTGTATATGTGTATGGTGTGTGGGTGTGTGGTGTGTGTATATGAGTGTGTGGTGTGGTGTGTATGTGTGTGGTGTGTGTACATGTGTGTGTTGTATGTGTGAGTATGTGTGTAGTATGTGATGTGTATGTTATCTTTGACCTCCTTATAAAAGTGAGAGAAACTCGGAGAAGATAACACAGTACAGCTCACATATAGTCACTTGTTAGCAGGAGATTTCCTCCCACTTGCCAGGACTAAAATTAGAGTCAATGGTGGCCAAGACCCTAGGAAGGAACTCTAAGGAAGCCAGGAAAGGGGCAGGAATGTTTTTGAATGTTGTAAACACTTCATCTGCCATTTGCAGAATAAAATTAGCCAGTGACGCATCCCCCGGGTGGCACTTCCACCAGCCAGAGTGACAAGCATGGCAAACACTGTGTTCTCCATCCACGGATCACAGAGGTACTAAGGTACCCGCTCCTACTGAGTTCATCGTGGCTGCAATCCTAAATTAATATTCTTGGCCTCAGACTTTATTCCTTGTGAATAAGTGGCCTCTTCCCAACAGTGTAACCACCTGCCCCTTGCCACTGGCTCTGAGAAGCCACAGGCATGGTGGTCGGGGTTAGGCTACTACAACTGCCTCCTAGAAAATCAGTCACTCAACAAGGTGAGTTTTGCTTCACTGCCAGTAAAATGAACCTGATGGTGCTAAAGGCCTCAGAGCATATGGAGAAGATAAAATGCATTAGCATGAAAGACCCCTCAGAGCGATACACGGCCAGTGCTTAGGACGTGCGAGCAGCTTTCATTAAGCATGTTCTGAAATATGATTTGTATCTATTAGCAAACATAAACCTGGAGGACAAGGCAGCTGGAACAGACTGGACTAGGTTAGAGAATGCACACTAGGCAGGAAGGCCTGACCTAGCCTTGCTCACTCGGACAAGCGCTCACCCTTATCGGTTTGTTTACGTTGTTTAGCACATTGGGGCTGTCACACACTGGAATGTTAAGAACCCTCTTTAGTTGGTTATGATTATTTATAATTAGTACTCCAAACTTGGGTCAGGCCCAGTGGTCCATCTGGCCAACAGCCCCAAGACACATTACACATTTCTAAAGAACAACTGCAAATGACTCCTAGGACTGATGTATCAAGTCCGTTGGTGTGTGTGTGTGTGTGGTGGTGCGCATGTGCTTATGAGTTCACAGATGCACGTATTTGCACATGGAGGCCGAATGACAACCTTGGGTGTCTTCCTCACTTGCTGCTATAAGAGATGAATATGATAGTTCATTTCCAAGAGTGCCTCAAGCTAATTTAAGTTCTGGAAGAATGGACAGAAAAGACTAGACCCTTGCTTGCTAGTCTGGGCATTCACCCACACCCAACCTCCACTACGCTAAACCCCAACCCAAGCTAGAAGTTTAGGGTAGACAATTACTAACAGCCAAGCTCACGTGAAAGGTCTTGCCTCTGACAGAGAGATGAGCCCCACACTGTACCTGTTGAGAAAAAGGAACACAAGGGACAATAGAGGCTAGATGACTGTCAGTCCCCTCCCACCCCATGTACTTAGGAAGGGGGAAGGGCACTCCATAGCGCTCACAGAGTGGGTTCTCTGCATGAATCAAAGCACCCGCCATTCTAGGCTGGAGCCCAACTTTGCTTTGATCACTGTGAGTCTCCAGTACTTACTGTGAACTGAGGGTCTCACAGGCTCCTCAATTTCCTAAAATTACATTTTTCTTTTAGTGTGTGTGTCTGTGTGTCTGTGTGTCTGTGTACATGATGGAGCATGTGTGGAGATCAAAAGACAACTTTCAGCTCCTCTCCTTCCCCGATGTGGGACCTAGAGCCTGAACTCTGGCCTTTAGGCTTGGAGGTAGGCACCTATACCAGTTGAGCCATTTTGCCAGCCAGTCTCAACCTTAATTCTTTGGGACAGCGCCTTTCGTTTTACCTGGATCTTGCTGATTCAGCTATGCCCATGAAACCCCACGGATGCATCTGCACTCCACCTCAGTAGCACTGAGGTCACAAGTGCACTGCCCAGATCTTGTAAGAACTAGAGCTAAGCAGGAACTGGAGCATGAGCTTGAGTCCTTACACTTGCCAGGGGGACACTTTACCAACTAAATCATCCCTCTAGCTCCTCATTCGTGTCTTTAAGAAGTGTTTGCTAAACTCCTGCATAGCAACCTGGAAGGCCGGCCAGCGAGAGTTCTCAGCAGGTAAAGGCACAGGTTGTCAAGCTTGGACTCACATGGTGATCAAAACGACTCACCGGCACGAATTATAGTGTGACCTCCACACATGAACTGTGGCAAGCACACATACACAGGCATACACTCACACTCACACATATACACACTTAGACACACACATACACATGCACACACAGATACATGCATGCACACACACTCTATACACACATACACACACACACACACACACACACACACACACACACACACACACACGGTTCCCAGTTCAGACCATGTTATGCTCTCATTCCTCGCCCACCCTCTGTCCTTGCCTCCTTGCCTCCTCTTCTTTGGCAGACACAAAGCCATAGGAGTTTGGTGATGAGCTGGAAGACAGAGCAGAGGACAGGACACATACCCATGTTCACAGACAGTGAGGGTAGCGGGCTGCTGGGACTCACTTCCAATTAGCTTCAACCTCTCTGAGCTCTTTCCTTCCACCCTTCCTCACTTCCTCACTTCCTCCCTCTCACCCACATGTTGGCATTGAATTCCATAGCTTCTGCCTGTTTGTATATTCTTACATAGGTTTCCTGGGGTTCTGATGACTTTTTTCCTGATTATAAAAGCAACACATGTTTATAGTTACACAAAAGTCAACTACTGCAGAAATGTGTGTCGTTTGAAAACATGTCACCCCACCCTGCAAAAGGCTTCACAGACCTTCCTTTGAATCCAGTGAAAAAGGCAAAGTCCTTAACTGGCCTGCTGACCTACTGACCCCTGACCTTTCCCACCCTCCTTTTTCTATATGCTGTCGATATCGTGTCCCTGTCTAGCCTGTCTGTATTCTGGGGCCTTGTAATGAGCTAGTCCCCGCTGGGGAGCTCTCCTGGATATCTGCATGGCTTCTTTCTTAGTCAGCCTAGGTTGCCATTACAAATACTGTGGACTGTGTGACTTAAACTACAGGAATTTATTTTCTCACTATCCTGGAAGCTGAGAAGTGTGAGTTCAGTGTTCTGGCAAGTTTGATTTCTGCTAAGGGCTGTTGGCCTGGTCTGGCCTGTCCTGGCCTAGCCTATCCTGGTCTATCCTGGCCTGGCCTGGCCTGGCTTAGCCTGGTCTAGCCTGGCCTAGCCTGGTCTGACCTGGCCTGCCCTGCAGCCAGCCTTCTTGCTGTGTCTCCACTGTGTCTTTCCCTAACTGTGCTCTTTGGAGTGACTGGTAAAAGACTGCTATAAGGTTGTCTTTCTTTTCTTTTTTAATGTTTTTAAGTGTTTATTTTATGGCAGGGATATTTCGTCTGTGTATCACACATGTGCCTGCCAGAAGAGGGTTTCAAAACCCCTGGATCTGGAGTTACTGGTGTTTGTGGGCCATCATGTAGGTGCTGTGAATTGAACCTGTGTCCTCTGCAAGAACAGCAAATGTTCCTAACCCCTGAACTGTCTTTCTTTCTTTCTTTTTTTTTTTGAAAAAGATTTATTTTATTTATTTATTTATTTGAGTACACTATAGCTATCTTCAGATATATCAAAAGAGGGCATTGGATCCCACTACAGATGGTTATGAGCTACCATGTGGTTGCTGGAAATTGAACTCAGGACCTCTGGAAGAGCAACTACTGCTCTTAACCACTGAGCCATCTCTCCAGCCCCCCTGAACCGTCTTTCTAGGCCCCATGTTTTTTCTTTTAAGTACTAATTCCTATAGGGCAATTCTCTTTCCTTATCACCATAATTAATTACTAATTACTTTGTTAGGGGCCCCAACTTCCAACAGAGCAACGATGGGGGTTAAGCCTCAAAACATCCATCTTTGTCAGCTTCCTTCCAGTTGTTTAAATATCATCTCATTAAGCTGGCCTGGTGGCACAGCCCTCTGTCCTGGTGCTCAGAAGGAGGAGGGGGAGGAGGGGGAGGAGGCGGAGGAAAAGGAAGAAGAAGAGGAAGGGGAGGAAGAGGAAGAAGAGAAGGAGGAGCAGCTGTCTCAGGCCATTCTTTACTATACTATATAGCTTGGCCTAGTCTCCATGAGGCTCTGCCTCAAATAAGAAAGCATTTCTTGCCATCCAATTTTTTTAAAAAAAATTTAAAATAAAAAGAACATGATTTAAATAAATTTGAGATGTATGCAGATATACCTCCCCTTTTTTTTATGTTATGAAGGTATTGTTTTAAAGTTCCATGGGTCCCTTCTACAGTCCCTTGTCCTTGACAATTATAAGGAATCCCAGTAATATGGGTAATATTAAATTGCTGCCAAAAAGTCTCAAATGATCAACTGCGATAGCCAGTTCCATTATCTGATTTTTTTCTTTTTTGTTTTATTATTGAATACTTTATGTATCTACATTTCAGATGTTATCCCCTTTCCCCATTCTCACCCCCAGAAACCCCTTATCCCATCCTCCCTCCTCCGGAGGTCTATCAATCAGCTTTTGTTTTATTGCCCTAAGTATCACAGAACCTTTGTCTTCTGAAAAAAGCTTGCAAGTACTGGAAGAAGTGAGTCAGGCTTTAAGCAGAAGCCAGAGGGTAGTGGGCTTGATTATTGCTTTATTATTATTATTTTATTATTATTTATTATTAGTATTATTGTGGTATAACAGCTTGAATTACATTAATAGCTAGCACTACTGTTTCTGCAATTGCTTTGACACAAGAAGTTAAGACAGCTACTTTTGTTAATCATTTAGCAAAAAAAATGTTACTAATGTGTTGAATATACAAGAGGATTTAGATAGGCATTTGAAACAATGGATTGATGCTCTTTATTCATTCTATTCAAATTATTGGAAGGAGGTTCAGAATTTAAGAATAAGGAGTCATCTCCAGTGTCATGTCAAATACCATTGGATTCATGTTAGTTCTAAAATGTACAGTGGTAGTCATTATAATTAGGAAAAAGTTTAAAGATACTTGCAATGTATTTGGCATAATTTTAACACTTCTCTGGATGTTTTAACTTTGCACAGTGAGCTTATGAATTTAAAGAATGCTGCTGATGTGACAGATACTGCAGATAAAATTACCCATGGCCTGAGGTCAGTATTGCTATTTTGGTCAAGCTTGAAGAATGGCATATGTAGCTTGATCATGCTAGCCCTTTTTGTCCTGGGAATACTTTTATTTCTGACTATTGTGTTGAAGCTTGTCTTTAACAACATCAACATGTTGGCAGCCAAAGTACATGGCTTGAACCTGAAAATGGACCCCCAGACAGAGTTATTAACAGGCTGGCAAGCCAAGGACGGTAAGATTCTGCACAGAGCCTTACCAACCTAAGGCATAAGTGCATTGCTTTTGATAATGTATATTCCATGACAGGGAAGGGAGGCATTCTTGGCAGAATGACCTAAGACAGGTTCAGTCTAGGAAGTGGGCTTCAGACAGGAAGCTCACATTAGGCTAGAACAAAGAAGTAATTTCAAGCAAGAATCTAAATTTTAGTCTAGAACAAGGAAGTAGGCTTCAGACATGAAAATGACTTGGGCTACGATAGGGAAGTTGGCTCAGATTTATTGGTCATCCAGATAAGCCCTTAGAAACAGTGATCACCAGAGGGTTCACAGAATTTTGTTTATTGCCTTGCTTGTTCTTTGACTATTTGTGTTTATTGTATTACTTGTTCCTTGACTATTTGCTTCTATTGTATTGTTAGTTCCTCAACCTAGAACTGACCTTAATACCTGCATGGAATTAAAATGGTATAAAAGCAAAAAGGAGGAGGGTGGATGGGATATGGGGTTTCTAGGGAGGAGAAATGGGGAAAGGAGATGGCATCTGAAATGTAAATAAATAAAATATCCAGTTTAAAAAAAAAAAAGAAAAAAGAAGAGAAAAGAGAGCATTTCTCAAAGAGGCTTTCTTTTCTCTGGTCTTCTGTTCAAACCACTGACATTTCTCACAATGCTCCAGGACAATTGGGGTTCCTGGAATCTGCTGAAAACTATACTAGGTCTTTGTTTTCTGTTGTCATGGATGTACCCTTCATGACTACTGTTAGAAGGCCTCACTTTGCAAAATTATGTCTTTGCAGAGGTCAATCCATGCCTGTGGCCCAGGATAGCAATAGACATGCAGAACAACACAAATTTGTAAACTTTCTTAGAACACATGGGAATTCTTTTCTAAGTGGGTTTTGTGGTTCTCGAGTAAGAGTAAATGATATTATGCTACAATGTCGTACAAAACAAACATACATGTGTTCTCAAAACTCGGGCCAAAGTTGCCCGCTCCTTTGACACATGCAACCATAAGTATAAAAAGTGTCAAATAAAACAAAATTTTAACCTCTTTCTTACTTTCCTATGTATTTTTATCCTTGGCTAAGAAACTGTAAACTCCATGCAAGTAGAGATATATGTTGTTGTATTCACTGATTTTTCTTCATTGTTTATAAAGGAAACTGGCTTATGAATATGCTAAACAGCTGGATGTATTAATATTAATTTGAAAATGTTTTTTCAGAACACTTCACTGTGAGTCACCTTGTAACTTTGGAAATGCTATTACTGTTACAAATGAGACCCACAAAAGGTCTCATTTTATTTCAGGACACAACTTCACACAGGGAACTGGGGAAATATCATTGCCTGGACATTGGGAATAGGTAAGCAAGGTCTCTCTCTCCAGGGGTGTGATAGCTCAGTTGGTGGAGCACTTGCCTAGCAATGCACAAAGCGCCAAGTGATCCCCAGCACCACATTAACCAGGTACTGTAGCTGTGACCCCAGACTTCAGTAATAGAGGTGAGAGAATCAGAAGTCCAAGGTCGTCCTTGGCTACATAATGAGACTGAGGAAAACCTGAGCTACATAAGACACTACCTCAAAAAAAAAAAAAAAAAAAAGCTGACTTTCCTGGCCATTCTATCGGTCACGATGAAGGCCCCTAGGTCCCTTGCTGTGCCTGGGGAGCGATATAAACCGTCAAGTTCACCAACAACTTTATTTCCTCTGTTATTTCCTGGTAGAAGCAGAAATGTGAAGGTCTTCTAGAGCTGGAGCCAAAAGATGCTGTAAAAGGTGAAGGTGTTGAGTCTTTAAGGACCTTGTCCCTGGCTGGCACTGCACTGTTTGTGTAAAGTTGGAGCTTTAAAGTCACCTACGGTCTGCTGAGGTCAGAGGACAATGTCAGTTGGGCTTTGCACAGCACCTCCCTCTTTGGAGGGCTTGCTTAACGAGCCACACTTAATAGTAAAGGAAAAAATTCCAGGCACGAGAAAGTACTCAAATGAGTACATTCAAAACACGCTCTGTTTTACAGAGCAGAGAGGAAGGTCTGTGCTGCTTAAGAAAAGCCCTTTGAGGAGCTGAAGGTGTAGTGCTTTGGTAAAGTGCTTGCCCACCACTCGTGAAGTCCTGTATGTGGTGGCACAAACCTGTAATCTTGTAAAACGAAGGCAGGAGGATCAGAAGTTCAAGGCCACCTTCCACTATATATGGAGTTCTAGGTCAGCCTGAGGACCCTGCATCCAAAACAAAACTACTTGGCTAGTTAGATTTAAAATGAAAGCCCTTTGAGACAAATTGCACAGTACTGATGCAAAATAGGTCTTTAAAAAAGTTATTTTCTTTCTTTCTGTTTAAATTTAAATTTTCAGTATTTGGGGTGTCAGTGTTTAATCAGAGGTTGACACTGGGTATGCTCCTCAATTGTTCCCATCTTAATTTTTTTAAGCAGGTGTCTTTCTGAACCAATTCAGCTAGACTAAATGGCCAGCAAGCAAGCCCTAGTGATCTGTGTCCACGTCCTCAGTGCTGGGTTACAGCCTGCCTGTACTGCACACCTGGCTTTTTACCTGGAAACAGAAGTCAGTTCTCATGCCTTGGGACAAGCACTCATCTTCCCAGACTTTATTTCTAAATTCTAAGGATGAAGTTTTTTCCTTCATTACTTTACCTTTTGTTATCTTTTTTGAATGTTGTATCATTGGCGGAAAGTGCCTTTGCCTGCAGTGCCATCTCACTGGTCAGAGTCTGATGTGCCTGTTTCCTGAGGTGGATATTCTTTCTTTATAATTTTGAATGTTATTTGCATGGGGGTTCTGGCAGCACGAGCCACAGCGCCTCTGTAGAGGCTGGGTGACAAACTCCGCGGGGTTGGTTCTCCCATTCTCGCAGCCCGACACTGATATTTGTTCTCCCAGCCTGGACCAGCATTCTTAATTAGATGTTATCAACAGTTTCCCCTTCTTAGCGGCTATGAATGCTCATTGCAGTCTACGCAGCGCAACAAGAGCTGAGTTTCAGTGTCGACTGCAGCACAGACTCTAAACGGTGAAGCACGGAGCTCTCTAAGCCATGCTGGGAAGCCTCTGCTTACCTCACAGTGTCATTTCCGCTTACCTCACAGCATTATTTTCGCTTACCTCACAGCGTCATTTTGTCATTTCCGCTTACCCCACAGTGTCATTTCCGCTTACCTCATAGCGTTATTTCTGCTTACCTCACAATGTCATTTCTGCTTTCCTCACAGCCTCATCAGGTGATGGTCTATCTCATTTATTGTTCTGTTTTTTTGTTATGTTGCTGGTCTTTTTATTTTTATTTATGTGTGGGCACCCACACAGGCCATCAGATCCCCTGGAGCTGGAGTGACAGATAGTTGAGAGCTGCCCAATATAGGTTCTGGGAACCAAATTCAGGTCCTCTGGAAGAGCAGCGAGAGGGCCCCTAACTGCTGAGCCATCTCCAGCCTCCTGTTGCTGTAACTTTTGAGGCAAGGGTTCATTGTGCAACCTGAGCTGCTTCAGCGTGGGTATGTAACACAGGCTGGCCAGGAACTTGTAATACTGCCCCTTCCCCACCAAGTGCAAGGATGACAGGCGTGTGCCACGGTGGTTGGTGTGGTTACAGGCATGCGCCACGGTGGTTGGTGTGGTTACAGGCGTGCGCCACGGTGCTTGGTGCTGCTGGCTCGTTTATTACCATCAGCATCTGAAGCCTGCTTTCCTCCTCTCTTTCTTCTTTCAGTTTACTTGAAGTACACCGACTGGTTTGTACCAAAGCACCTGATATGATTAATCATTTTCCTGTCTGGTAATTTGATTACAAAAAGCAAAATTTGAAAGAAACATAAACAATTCATTTTAGGCTAGGGATACAGCTCAGCTGGTAGAATATTTGTCTAGTATGCACAGGCCGTGGGTCCATTCCCCAGCACAACATAAAGTAGGCATCATGATGGTGGGTACCAGTCATCCCAACACTTGGAAGGTTGAGGCAAGAGGATCAGAAATTCAAGACCACCCTTAGGATATACAACAAATTCAAAGCTAGCCTGGGCTATATGAAGTTCTGTATCAACTAATTTTTTTTTTTATTTTAACTAAAATGACCAAAAATGACCAAACCATGGTGGTACATGCCTTTATTACCAGCACTTGGGAAGCAAAGGTAAGAGGATCTCTGTGAATTTGAGGCTAGCCTGGTCTACATAATGAGTTTCAGGACAGCCTACATAGTGAGATCCTGTCTCAAAGGGGAAAAAAAGTGCAATTCATCAAGAATGACTTTGAAAATATTCATTTATGGGGTTGGAGAGATGGCTCAGTGGTTAAGAGCACTGACTGCTCTTCTAGAGGTTCTGAGTTCAATTCCTAGCTATCACATGGTGGCTCACAACCATCTGTAATGGGATCTGATGCCCTCTTCTGGTGTGTCTGAAGAGAGCAACTCATATACATAAAATAAATAAATAAATCTTTAAAAAAAAAAAAAGAAAATATTCATTTGTAAGTGTGCTGATGCAAATATCATGTTAACCTGACATTCACATGAGAATGGAAGGGCATACATGTTCATGGATTTAGATCATGTCTGTGTGTCATGTGTCTGGGTGAGTAATGGAAACTCAGGCAGATGATGCTTCATGCTATAATTCATGTTAATTTGCTGGTGCCTGGAATTTTCCAATGGAAGTAGATGAATTTTTTATGACAAAGACTTGTGGAAAACTTGGGTATTTCTGAAGACCCACTGGTAAAATAACAGTGTTTCTCTCTCAGAATTGCCCTCTTTTAGATTCCTGTGAATCACTTGTCCCCTGTGAAGCAGCTTAAGAAGAATGCCTGGCATCAGATTCCAACAGGAATATGTTGGCTGAGCTATTGTCTGAACCAGCTTTTCCTCTCCGTGTTGTTTTTCCTTGAAGAAGTTTCTTTGTTACTGCTCAGCTTAAGTGAAGTCATCAGTGAAGGAGAGAACAGAAGGAATTTGGAATAGTTTTCCATAAACTTCTGAACCCAGCGACCTATCCCAGGAGACTCCCTTAGGGCCGTTGTTAGGCTAAATCATTTTGGGGAAACGCTTGCTTCCTTTGCTTTTAGGTTGACAGAGGAAAAAAGAAGAAAGAAAGAAAGAAAGAAAGAAAGAATCAGTGGGCCAACCTTCATCTTAGTGTGCTATTCTTCAAGCCTTGGCTATAGAAGCCATGAGAAGTTTCCCTTGTGGGACAGGGCAGTGTGTCACTAGGGAGCATTGTGCACAGCAGGCATTCAGGAGAGGGTTGGGTTGCATCGAAAGCAACACTAAAGGTCTGGAGAGACAGCTCAGAGATTAGAGTGAGCACTGGACTTCCAGACTACCTAAGTTCAGTCCCAGCCACCAAGATAGATGGCTCTTGACACCGGTGACTCCAGATCCAGGGACTCCTTCCAACAGCCTCTTCTGGCCTCCTTGGGAACACGCACTCCTGTGCACACAGCTATATATATATAATTTAAAATCAAAATAAAGTCTTTAAAAATCTGCTAGAAATCTTAGGTGGGATCCTTTAATTCCACAGGTAGTAAGCTAAAACAAAGGAATTTTTTACACAAATTGAGCATCTCAAGCACTGCTATTTTTGAAATTAAACATATGTGTGTATGGATGTGCAAGTGTGGATGTGGGTGTGCAGAGGCCAGAGATCAGCCTTGCATGTCATTTCTCAAGTGCTGTACGCCTTGTCTTTTGAGACTGAATTTGCCAGTTGGCTAGGTTGGCTGACCAGCAAGTCCCAGGGAACTATTTCTTCTGTGGTGGTTTGTCTATGCTGGGTCCAGAGAGTGGCACTATTAGGAGGTATGGCCTTGTTGGAGTAGATGTGTTACTGTGGGTGTGAGCTTAAGACCCTCACCCTAGCTGCCTGGAAGTCAGTCTTCCACTAGCAACCTTCAGATGAAGATGTAGAACTCTCAGCTCCTCCTGCACCATGCCTACCTGGATGCTGCTATGTTCCCGCCTTGATGATAATGGACTGAACCTCTGAACCTGTAAGCCAGCCCCAATTAAATGTTGTCCTTTTAAGAGTTGGCTTGGTCATAGTGTCTGTTCACAGTGGTAGAACCCTAACTGAGACACCTCTCCAACACTAAGATTAAGCCTGAGCCACCACACCAGGCTTTGCCCATGGCTACTGGCCATCAAACTCAAGTCTCTCACATGTGCATTGCAAGCACTTTACCAATGAGCTGTCTGACCAGCCCTGAACACACATAGGTCATGGCCTTGAAAATACAAACATAGCCTTTACAATTCTCTCATCAATTCTGTATGTAAGTTTTTATTTGCTGCTGTGTCATTATAGACTAGGTCTTCCCCATCTTCCATCTGGGGAGACTAGCGGATCAAAACAGTAAGAATTTTCATTTTTTCATATTTTCAAATGAGGGACCTTTGCAATACCATAGGTCCAGGAAGGAAATAAAACTTCCTTACCCAGTATTGCCAGCTAATAACAGGATTAATTATGAGTTATTAGTTTCGAGTACTAGAAGCTCACAATCGCTTTGCTTCTTTCCCTACCATTTTGCTTATTAACCCACCATTGCTTTGGGAGGATTAATGGGGCTCCAAGGACTTCCTTGCCCTTAGACAATTCAGAAGGACACTGGTCCCAGCCTTTAGCCTCCACTCTGCAGAGTTCCCCAAGAGAACCAGCACACATTTCCCCGCCTGAGAGGAGCTGAGATTGAGCCGAGTTTATCTTCCTCTAACATCCAGCAGATGTCAAAGTTATTCCCCTTTGCAGCTACAGAGAAGAGACAGCAACGACTAGGACAGGTTCTGGGAATGGGCAGGAGGGCGCAGAGTCCTTCGACAAAGGTTTAGATCTTCAGAGAGGTTGGAGAGGAGGAGACAGCAGAGGCCTGGGGAAGAGGAGGAAGAGGAAGCAGCTGTCCTGGTCACGGACGCCCACGCGGACAGTCCTTGTTTGGCGTGCTGACCTATGCCTCTCCCACAGTTCTCACTCAGATGGGGTACCAGAACGCTTATCTGAATTTGGGGGGCAGCTTGCATCTTTATCAGTGTTTACGAGGCGCTCTACTTGGCGAAAACGGATGTGGGTATGTTAAGGAAATGGTCACTTGGTAAGGAGAGTGGTCTGAGCAGGACATGTGTTAAAAAAAACAAAAACAAAAAACAAACAAAAAACCCACCACAACAAATATCAACAAACCACAAAAACTGAAGTTCTTCCTCCCAGCCACTTAATTCCCAGAAATAATGACTCTGAAACTAATTATTTATTAAGAAATACCTTTGCCATAAGCTTAGACTTGTTCTCTGATTTGTTCTTAACTTACTCTCCCTTTTATTTTAACCTGGGTTCAGCTAAGTGACTGGTTTCCCCTCCTTGTCTTTTTTTTTTTCCTTCTACGGGTGCTTTGTCATTTAAAAAAAAAAAAAAAAAAAGAATAGCACAATGGCACATTTCCACGATAGAGACTGGCTGAGACCCGACTCTCAGGAAGGGACACAATGTCAAGTTTCAGTCATGGCTCTAAAGCAAGACGTTACAGCTTTTCACAGGAATGAAGACCGACACCTCAGCTCGCTGCGTGTCAGCGAGTGTGTGTTGCCCTCACAGCACCGTGGCCTGCACAACGATCTCGGGGTCCTCGATGTCCTTTTTGCTCTGGACCATCCTCAGCTCCAGCTGAGCCGGGCTGGGCTTCTGTCCTTTTCCTGTTTCAGCTTTTGCACAGCAGATGGTCCTCTGCAGGACGTGCTGCATGGCAGACACCGTTTTCTCACAGGCCACTCTGAGATTGTCTGGGTGCTTGTGTGTCCATGCCAGAAGCATGGCAGCGAAGAGGTCCCCGGGGCCCACGAAGACGGCGTCCACCTTGCGATCTCCATCCGGATGCGCTGGGTCACCGTGGAGCCGTCAGGCTTCCTCATCCTCTGGCTGCCCAGTGCGATCAGGTAGTTTGAAAACTGCACAGAGTTCATCAACCTCAAATCCGCTCTGTTGCCCACGTAGCCGCTGACAACATGGCTCTGGATAGAGAGCATCCAGCATTCGCTCTCCATGCTGGGAAGGTTGTAGTGGCGCGTGGTCCAGGTGGAGTCACGGGCTGGGGCTGCTCAGGCCGCTCCTCTCCTTGTCTTCTTATGTCTGACTTCGCAGAGTTCCTGGGACGAATCGCCCGTTTGTTCTATCCTGAGTTCAGTTACCTGCTGTTTCACATCTGTCAGTCTCAGCATTCTGGGGCGAATCTCCCGTGTGCCTCTGACTTTTTCCCAGAATTCTCTCTATTCCTGTCCTCCAATTTTCTGCCTCAGCTCATTGGCCATAGGCTTTTTTATTGACAGGTGATGCTTATAAGAAATCCTCTCTACAGACACAGGCTAGAATGCCTCCCATAACTATGAAAATAGAAGTTCGCCCATGTTCCTCCAAAGAATGGAGCCTTAACACACTGAGTACTTTTTAAAAATTACTCTTTATTTTTGTTTATGTGTCTGTGTGTATGTGTACACTTGTGTGCGCTGGTACCCTCAGAAACCGAAAGCAAGTATTGGGTCCTCTGAAGTTGGCATTAAAGGAAGTTATGGACGGCCTGGTGTATGTGCTGGGAACTGAACTTGTCCTCTCCCTAGGCAATGATTCGGGTGGGTAACACGCTTGCTGTGGAGAAGCATGAGGACCTGGGTTCGAAGCTCCAGAGCCCTCACAAAGCCCGCCGCTGCAGCATGGGTGTTTGCAATCCTGAAAGTCTGATGGGAAGCTAGGATTCAGAGATGGAAGTCCCTAGACGCTGATGGGCCAGTGACCTGCTATGCAGAGGAAAACAGCCAAAGGTTCCTGTCTCCAGAAAGCCAGAAAGGAAGGACTGAGGCCTGAGGCTGCTTTCTTACTGCACACAAAATCCCACATTTACACAAATGAATTGTACACAAGCACAGACACACAAAGATACCTTTAAAAAAAACAAAAGGAAACACAGTTTTCTTGGGGTCTTTCTGAAGAGTCCTGTACTGCCTAAAACTTGAGGTGAATTCATCATTGCTTACTCTTTCCAGACTGTCTTTTTCTGTACAGTCTCGTGTGACCCTTGTGACAGGTGAGAGGAAGGTTTTACGCCTTTGCGTGGTTTGATGCGACACACATTTGTAATCCCAGTATCTGGGAGATTGAAGCAGGAGGATCATGAATCAGTGATCAGCCTTGGGCTACCTAGGCTAGATCCTGACTCAACACACAAACCAACAAACCAAGAACCAACAAAATACAACTCATCCCTGCACGGCCTGTAAATGTGTTGTCATGACGACAATATATCTACTTTGTCCTGATCGGATCAGGAGCGTTCCTGAAGTCATCCGCATAGCAGGACCAGAAGAGCTTCTCCTGTGCCTCATGGCACAGGATGTAATTTAACCACGGGCCTTTTGTTTAAAACTTGTAAACAGTGGGGAAGTATGATGTGGAGACTCTCTTCACACTGCTGATGAGATGCCTTGAGATGGCTGGCTCCCTCCTGCGCGCCTTTGCTCTCTGACCTTAAGGATCTCAGCTGAAGTGATATACTCCAATACAATGAAAGAACTGATTGAGCAATGAGATTAGTTAGTAGACCAAAGATGTGATACGCTCTGAACGGATGCAGAAGCTGAAAGGATGAAGTGGGAGAGGTTGAGAGACGTTTCTTATATTGACGCAAATGGATTTGATAGGCACTTGAAATCAACAGGAGGGAAGGGAGGCATGGGAGAAGCTTGTGGGTTCTTGTAGGGTAATTCCTCCTTGACAGAGTTCTTAAGAATAATTATAAGGTTGACATCTGAGCATAAATATTGTCAACAGAGGAGACCTGAGAGGCTCCTCTGCTCCTCACCCACTGCCCCTCCAGATTATTCTGCGTGAAGCTGACAGTTGACCTATTTTAAACCTGGGAGCCTCAGTGGGGCTTTATAGGCATGCTGCCCAATGGGATTCACTTCCTCATAATGCCACGGCTTCCTCTGTGGTATCAAAGCCAAGACTGTCACAACCAAAGGGCAGACTCAGCATATTAGGGTGAGGTGAGGGTCAAAGACAGGTGGTGGTGTGCCAGTCTGGACTCTGAGTCATGAATGAGGGTGTTGTCTTGCCTCTTTTGGATGAATCTATGTGTATGTTGGAGAGCTTGAAGATCCTGGCAGTCCTAGAAAGGGTGGGGCAGGGGACTGACCTCAGGGAAGGGCAAGGAACAAAGAACACAGGCAGAGTTAAGTGTGTAAAGCCAGGGCTGATATACCCTTTTCCTGCAGCGGTGAAATAATACCAAGACAAGGGGATGCTTTGTGCAGAACTCCGATGCTTCTCAGTCAGGTTAGGGGGACTGACCCCAGGTTTCCTGGGCTGCTGGCCCACACTGTCTAAACTCTGGACACAGTAAGAACATGATAAATATTTACTTCTACTGTTCTGAGTAAGTTGGGACTGCGAAAGAGTATCAGAAGAATTTCTCTAATCCTGAGCAAGAAACTAGGAAAGAATAGTGTTCAAAGCCTCGCTAGAGGGGGCTGTGGTGATGGCTCAGTCAGGAAAGTGCTTGCTGCGGGAGCATTAGGACCTGCGTTGGATCCCCAGAGCCAGGCACACTGACAGGCCAATAGGCCCAGAGCTGGGGGGTGGAGCCCGGAGCAGGCCAATAGGCCCAGAGCTGGGGGATGGAGCCCGGAGCAGGCCAATAGGCCCAGAGCTGGGGGGTGGAGCCCGGAGCAGGCCAATAGGCCCAGAGATGAGGGGTGGAGCCCGGAGCAGGCCAGTAGGCCCAGAGCTGGGGGGTGGAGCCCGGAGCAGGCCAATAGGCCCAGAGCTGGGGGGTGGAGCCCGGAGATGGTTCAGACCACTTGGTGAGATCCAGACCCAGTGAGAGGCTCCAAAAGCAAGGTGGATGGGCCTGAGGACTGACATCTCTGGCCTCTGCACACACTCACATGTGAACCTGCATACACATGTGAACCCCACATACTCAAGAGAAAGGACTGGAGTCAGCACCAGAAGTTGGGGATGTTGCTCACCAGAAAAGCTTAAAATTTGGGGGAGGGCTCTAGGTTTAGTCCCTGATCTCTCTCTCTGTCGCTCTCTGTCTCTGTCTCTGTCTCTCTCTGTCTCTCTGTCTCTCTCTCCCTCCCCTTTCTCCTTCTCTCTCTTACACACACACACCATCAAAAGTAGTAAGCAAGAAAAGAAAATAACAGAGTAAGTGAGCGTCATCTTCAAATCAAACACTTGAAATTCAAGGACATGGTCCATAAGTGAACTACAGGAGGAGAATCTGAAAATCACACAGCTAAGAGAAACTCGTATCTAAAATATATAAAGATGCAATTCAATAATAAAAAGATACATCCTCCAATTTAGGGGCAAAAGCAAGTGTGTGTGCATGTGGAGCATTCATACACATAATAAAACATTTTTTAAATACCAAGAAACATAAAAGGACATTTCTCTAAAGAAGGTTTGTAAAATACTAATAACACAAGGGAGAAGTGTTCAACATCTTCAGACTTCGGGGGAAATACAAATAAAACAGTGGTGTAGCCTCTCACATACACCAGAGTGGACACACACAGACACACACAGACACACACACACACACACACAGACACACACAGACACACACACACAAAACAAAGAAATAAATAATAAAAAGTGTTGGCAAGGCCATGAAGAAGGCATGTATGGACCTTAAGCATTTCTAGTAAAAATGTAAAATAGTACTGCCGCTTTGGGGAACAATCTGGCAATTTCTGAAAAGGTAGAAAATAGAGTTACATTCATAACTGAAGCCCAGCCGTCACTGAGGAAGTGCCTCCATCAGATTGGCCTGTGGTCATAACTGCGGAGCATTTTCTTAATTGCTAGGCAGTATGGGAGGCTCCATCTCCCTGGGATGATGCTGTCCTTAGGCAAGTAAGCTTGGTCTCTAAATGCATGGGAGCTGAGCAAGCAGAGGGAGTGACCAGGAAGGAGAACAATGTTCCTTCACTGTCTGACTCAGTTCCTGCCTTCAGGTCCCCACCTCAAGTTCCTGCCTTGGTCTCCAGTCCCATGGCCTGAGATCTGGAAGTATGAGCCAAACAAACCCCACATTGCTTTTGGTCGCTGTCTATCACAATATAAATCAAACTTGATCAGGTTGCCATCTGTGCTAGTTATTTTTCTCATTATTGTGATGAAATGCTTGACAGCCTCCAGGAGGTTGGCTCACCATTTGGACAGCTCAGTCCATTGTGCTGGGGACAGTACAGGGGAGCAGCTCGCACCACAGAAGAGGGGAAGCAGGAAGAGCATATGCCCAAGCTTCGCTGGTCTCTATTCTATCCACATGTGCTCCACAGCCCGTGGAATGGAGCCCTCCACACTCAAGATGGACCTTCCACTCTGAGTTAATCCTCTTGGAAATGCCTGTACAAAAGTATCCAGGGGTGTACTCCCACTGACCCGTGTGCTCCTCTCTCCTGTGTGTTCCCACTCTCCTGTGTGCTCCCACTGACCTGTGTGCTCCCACTGTCCTGTGTGCTCCCACTGTCCTGTGTGCTCCCACTGACCTGTGTGCTCCCACTGTCCTCTGTGCTCCCACTGTCCTGTGTGCTCCCACTGTCCTGTGTGCTCCCACTGACCTGTGTGCTCCCACTGACCTGTGTGCTCCCACTGACCTGTGTGCTCCCACTGACCTGTGTGCTCCCACTGACCTGTGTGCTCCCACTGACCTGTGTGCTCCCACTGTCTTGTGTGCTCCCACTGATCTGTGTGCTCCCACTGACCTGTGTGCTCCCACTGTCTTGTGTGCTCCCACTGACCTGTGTGCTCCCACTGACCTGTATGCTCCCACTGTCTTGTGTGCTCCCACTGACCTGTGTGGTCCCACTGTCCTGTGTGCCCCTCTCTCCTGTGTGCTCCCACTCTCCTGTGTGCTTTGAGGTCCAGTCCCTGACAAGAATATTAGCCATCATTCAATGTGGCCCAATTATCCTATTTCTGAGTATATACTGTTTAAAAGATGAATTTGGTTTTGTTTAGCATAAAAATTATTCTATTTCATGTGTATGGGCATTTTGCCTGAATGTATGTCTGTGTGCCACTTGCACAGCTGGTGCTCGTAGAGAGTGTCAGATTGTCTGGGACTAGAATTACAGTCAGCTGTAAGATGCCATGTGATTGCTAGATCTTCACTGTGGAGCCATCTCTACAGCAGTGTGTGTGTGTGTTGTGTGTGTGTGTGTGTCCTCTTTGGTTTATTCTTTCAGGAAGGTTCTCTCACTGAACCTGGAGTTTGTATTTTCTTAGACTGAAAACCAGCTAGTTCCCCCTTTCTCCACTGCACTTAGGGTTACATGTGTACACAATATACCTGGCCTATTAAATGGGGGCTGGAGTTTGAACTCTAGGTCTCAAAATTGCTCAGCAAGTTCTCGTAACTGTGGAGTCATTTCTCTAGCTCCTAAGTGTATATACTTCACAGAAATGAAAACCTACGTTTATAAAACTAAAATGTCCAGATGAACAGGTAAGTGCAATGCCGTCGGTCCCTCCACCAATGTATCATTGCGTAGGAAGAGGAAACGATGCATGGCTGGTGTGCCGCGGCGTGCGTGACTTTTAGAACACGTTACTTTAAAAAGATGCTGCTAGTGTGGTGGTTTAAGGGAGAAATGCCCCGCATGATCTCAGACATTTGAATACTCGGTTCCCAGCCAGTGGGTGGCGCTGTGCGCAGAGTGTCTGGCGGTGAGGTCTGGCTGTGAGATCTGGTCTCACTGGAGGAAGCCTGACACCAGATTCCGGCTGTGCGGTGGAAAGCAGCCTTGCTTGCTTTGAGTTTGCTCTCTGCTACATGCTTGTGGTTAAGGTGCGAGCGAGCTCTCAGCTTCCAGAGGCAGCTGCATGGTGTAACTTCCTACCATGCCTCCCTGCCATGAGTGACTCCTCCCTCTGGAACTGCAAGTCCAGTAACCTCCTCCTTCTGTAAGCTGCCTTGCTTGTGGTGTTTTATCACAGCAACAGAAAAGTAGCTGACAGATAAAAACCACCAACATGTGTGTGTGGCTTTTTGTTTTTGTTTTATTGGGGTTATTTTTTGTTTTTTGTTGTTGTTGTTTTGTTTTCTAACTCTTGCATACCAATTCCGAGCAGAATTTCTGACACTAGGTATCTGTACAGGAGGTCTCCAGCACCAAGCTGTTCTACAATTTAACTCCGTAGCATCAGCCCTCACAGGCTGAAGGCTCAGATCTGCAGAACTTTCCTCGCCTTCGTGTTAGATTTTAATTGCAAGCCTCAGATTGTAGCTTGTACTTCTGACTGAGCATCTATTAACCAGGGTTCCTGCTGTCTCCTCTCATGTTACTTTGCTAAAGTGGTGGGTGGATTTCAGGGACACACTGAGTTTATATTGAGCTAGTCATCATAGAGCTATAGAAAAGACGCAGAGCTCATAGAATGGAGGCGGGGACTCAGAGGGTATACACCCTCTGTAGGCTGGCGTGGAGAGCCTCTCCAGAAGCTGGCCTGGCCCATCGTTTTGGGTTCCTCTGGGAGCACAATTGATTGCATTGAATGCTGATGATTGAGTCACCAACTCCTTTCCCTCCCCAGAGGTTAAGGGATGGGCTTGAGAATCTCTGAAGTATAAGTACATGATGGTTCTTCAGGTACAACTAGCCCCCTAGGCTGCGACTGTGCAGGAACCCAGCCTCTAGTCACTTCAGATGAAAGACATGCTTCTTCTTCTTCTTCTTCTTCTTCTCCTTCTTCTCCTTCTTCTCCTTCTTCTTCAGGATTTATTTATTTATTTTATGTATGTGAGTACACTGTCGCTGTCTTCAGACACACCAGAAGAGGGCATCAGACCGCATTACTGATGGTTGCGACCCACCATGTGGTTGGTGGGAATTGAACTCAGGACCTCTGGAAAAGCAGTTGGTGCTCTTAACCACTGAGCCATCCCTCCTGCCCCCAACAAAAGACATTCTTACCCAGAGTCCCAAGGCCTTCTAGGGTTATATGGCAGAAACCAGGCACTAAATATGTATTTATTATTATTAATGTATCACATTTTCAAAGTCCACTTTCTGATTTCTGGCCGTAGAGCCTTAGATCCAAATGGTACAAACCTTAGAAGATACAGACGTATGGCCAGGACAGCTTTCACATGCTAGTCATTAGTTTGGCCATTGTCATATTGTATGAAAACGCCTCCCTGGTTTGTTGACCTGAGTCTGTAAGTCTCCATTCTGCCTTTCCAAGTCTGAGAGAAAAGAGTGGCATCTGTAAGCCTACATCTCCGCCCTTCTGTGAGGTCCTAAGAGAGTTATCTCTATCTCTGAGCATCCCTCAAGTGTAATGAACGCCAGAGTCCCAGCATTAAGTAACCCTCCACTTATGTTTCTCAAAACTCAATGGCCATTCTTTCTCTACTTACACCCAAGGTTTCCGAGTTGAAGGGACATTAGTCCACTAAGTCAGTTCAGAGTACAAGAGCACCTGAGTTTAATACCCAGAAACCACATACCTAGAAGTTACATACCCAGAAGTCACATAAAAAGAACTGGGTGACTTGAGGTGCTCTTAGTACCAAGGAGCTGGGGACAATTCCTCGGCCTCACTGGCCAGCCAGCTTAGAATAATAGGCCAAAGAGACTCTGTCTTAAAATAACAAGTTGGATGGCTCCTGAGAAATAGACCCAGGGTTGACCTCTGGCCTCCACACACATATGCAGGTGCAGCTACACACACACACACACACACACACACACACATGCACACACACATGCACACACATTATACACAAACCAGAACAACGAATAAACTAAAGAAAAAAGAGAAATGTGAATTGCATTTTTCTGATTAATGAATCAATAGGAAATGAAAGATAATGTCTACTGTTGGGTTGAAGAGTTCTGTGTGTGCTACATAGATGTTCTACATTTTAATCAATAACTCAAAGAGGTTCACTTTCCACCTTGCTCTGGAGACAGGGGTGACTTGTAAACTGCCCAGTGGCCTCCAGAGCTGCCAGCAGAGGTGACCATGGGGATCTCAGTGGATCACATGAAGGAAGGATATGGAACGCTGTCCCTCCAGGCAGACCAGAGGGTGACTGTCATGCAGAGACAAGGAACCTGTCTTGTCTAGCTCCTTCCTTACCCATTCCTCAGGGCCTCTCTGCAGTCACTAGCCTTGCATCACCCTTAAGGATTCCCTGAACTCTGTTCAGTTTCCTGTTGGGACAACAAACCAATCACTATCATTGCTTAAGTGATGCAAAGGTAGACCAGAAGACCATGGCTGAGCAGAACAAAGGGATGAGCAGCAGCGAGATGATGTTTACTATCCAGTGTGGGTTACTGTATACTATAGATGTACTGCGCTGTCATCAGTACACTGTGTATAGTATATATACTTATATATTACAGTATATTATTTACACTATATATAGTATATAGTACAGTATATTATATACTTCCCAACCCCTCAGCTCTTGATTCACCTCAGTTGACAATAACCAGAGCATCCCATTCTGTAGTACAATAAATTGTGATGCCAAGGCTGGAGGGTTCCATAGGCTTGCTGGCCAGCTAGGCCAGGTGAGAGGGCAAGCTACAGGTGCAGTGAGAGACTGTCTCCAAAAATTAAGTAGAAACTATTTTAAAAGATATCTGATGTGACCCCTGGATTCTACAAGTAATCATACACACATACACGTGCACATACACACACATGCACACACACACATACATACACATACACACACATATAAACACACACAAATACACCAGTGCCCCCATATGCTCACACAGGAACATGTATGCATACAGATACACAGAGTTGATATGATATCTATTCCCTTCAATAAATTTCTAGTTGTATTTTAAAATAATATTTTAAACATTTGTTTATTTATTGAGAGAGAGGCAGAGGGAAGGAGAGAGAGAGTGAGAGAGAGAGCCATTTTGCTGGCCTCTGGTTTTGTTCTTTTGTGGTGGCAGGGATAGAATTCTGGGCCTTGTGAGTGCTAGGCACGTATTGTATCACTAAAGCTGTGTCTCTAGTCACCCCCAAAATAAAATTCTAACTTCATAGTCTCCCAAGGGTAAAAGTGCCCATTTTATTTTCTACTGTGCTGGGCAACACCCAGAGACACATAGGAGGTACAGATCAGACTATAGATATATACCTTATAGCAGAATATAGATGAAAATAGCTTCCTGTAAGTCTAGTGTTAGGTGTATAGCAAAAATCAAGTTGAGGTCCAATAGTACAAATAGTATTAAGACATTCATCCTAGAAGTGCTTTTGGTATAATTTAATTCAAATCTCTGGTTTTATGGAGTGAGGAACCAGGACTTAAGAGAGACTCTGATGAGAACAAGCTGAGTTGAAGGGAATTTAGTAGGTCTTACTCTTTTCTGAGCGATTACCATATCCACAAAGATGCAAGAAAATCTTTACAAGTCATTTGTCCGCTTTACTTGAAACTGAAAAGATATATGTTTGTCAATTTCACAGGCTTTCCTATCTATTTATTACAGAACCTTTTACCAAGACACTTTTACGTGCCAGAAATCGTCTCAGATACTAAGCAGTGAGCAGCAGAAAAGCAGAGCTGACCACCACCTCTGACTTTTTAGGCTTGGGAGGGTCTTCTGGTACATTGAGAGAACTCTTGTCCTACTTCCTTGGTAGCACTCGGGGTACCCCCGTGATCCCTGCCCCTGGTAATCACCCCCCCCCTTGCGGCCCTGTGGCAGGTGAGTACTGCAGAGGGGACACTGTGTGACTCTGAGTTTGCCCTGAGGACTCTACAGTTGCTCTTCCTTTGAATCACTTTTGCAGAAGTTCTCCACCACCAGTACTGTTTCCAGCATGTGAGGGAGCATCGTAGGGAGCACACGTCCCACACTCAATCAGGCCAGCAGATGCTGAATCCCTCAATGACATTATTACCGCTGCTTGGGACAACCATGCACACTATGCCAAAGTGGTCTGCTAAATGAGCCCCAAATCCCTTGCTCACGGAATCATGCGTAATAGTATGTCTGTTATTCTTCTATCCCAGTGACATTAGATGGTTGGTACCTACCTGACCTCACACTGCACTTACAGAAGGCTCCCGGTGAAAAATCAACTCACATGTTAAAAATGGTAAAGAAATGCTGGGTGTTGTAGCTCAAGCCTATAACCCTTCCAAGTTTGAGGCCAGCCTGGACTGTAGAATGAGTTCTAGGTCATTCAAAGTTAAAAAAACAAAACAAAACAAAACAAAACAAAACCAACAACACAAAACACTGGCCATTTCAAATGTCATTTTCCTTTGTTTTGTTTTTCTGAGGGTATTATGTAGCCCACCAAACTGGCCTCCCTTAAACTCACCGGAAGGTCGTGAATTCCTGCTATGCACAGCATCACAAACGCTGGGATTCTAGGCCTGTACCACCATCTCTGCCTCAAATCTATAACTTTTGCTGGAGTCTTCCATACTGTTGGGCCAAATGTGAATGGGAAAAGACAAAAGCAACAGACCAAGAGGAGGAAATCTTCTGAATAAACAGAAGGCCTCAGCTGTCGCTCGGCAGAGGCAAGGCCACAGAAAACACTGCAGAAACAGCAGCATCTCAGCAAGACTATTTGCTAATCATTTATTTTCATTAAGAAAAGAAAATATATCCTTGGTAACGTGCCAGCTCTCAACAACAAGCTGAGTTATAACAAATCTTTCTCTGGGAAAATGGGCAATTAAGTCATTCTGAAGTCTTTGCTACCTGAAGTCACTGTGGCTGTTCATACATATTCTGGCTCTCTTTTCTTCCCAACCTATGGTCTATTTTTTTTTTAATACAATCCAAATTGGCTTTGAATTTGAGGATAAATTCCTGCCTCTACTGCCCATCGAGAAACTGTGATTAGAGGTGTGTGACCCCATACCCAATTTATGCAACACCGGGGCCATGATGCCAGATGTACATTCTACGAAATGAGCTGCTACAGATCCTGTTGCCAATCCTTGTTTCCCTCCTATTGAAGGCGGTAGGTACCACATCGTTTGCTCTGGTAGACAGAATATGCCCAGAAACACTGCAGCTCAGTATGTCCCGTATAGTCTTATCCTTTCTGTGTCAGGGCAACCTGCCATGCTTCTGATCTGGCTAGCTCCATAAGCATGGGGCTCACAGTGAAGACAACATTGTGTAATGAATGGAAATACTTCTGGGTGTTACCTGTAACCCCGGCAGAAACTCCCCGGCATGGCTGAAACACTAGGAACTAGCAACTCACATTGCTCAGTCCTGTCCTGTATGTGGCTTTCTGAGCAGAACTGGGTCCATCTTCAGACCTTGTAGAGTCTTTATCCTGTAAGTCATGCTTACAAGAGGCCACCAGGGGCAGGCCTGATGACCACTGACCCTCTTTCAGAGAAGGAGGGGTTGCAAAGGGTCACTAGACCCTCACCTGGGGTTCTAATCACTTCTCTTGGCCATTTGTGTGCAGTTTTGTCCTAATTACACAACAGCTGCTGGAGTATATAGGCTGGGGAGGATAACGGGGAAGCCATCACGGGTGCTGGGGAATGCTTTCCTGCAGGACTGCACTAGGGCCACCTGTGCACCTGCCTGCAGCCCACGCCCACACTCTGTAAGTAGCCCATTAAACTCGTTGGTTCCCAGAGCAAACTTGGATGCAATCATACTTTGGTTCTGTTGGGACTTTTTATGGGGAGAGGTGTAGATGTCTTTTTAATGTCTTCTTAGAGAAGGGATTCTCCTGAAGGAGTCTCTTCCAATGCTAGTGTCACAGCTTTTGGTTAGTTAAGAGTGGCTGTGTCTGTGTCTGGCTAAGGACCAGGCGTCTCCCGTGTCTCATTCACCGTCATAATGAACTCAAGAGTCAGGTATTATTAAACTCGTTGTACTTATAAAGATCCTGAGAAATGAAGTGATTTTTTTTTTTCCCTCCCAGCTTACTGACAAGAAGGATAATTGGGACAGGAACCAGGCTTTCTGACTATGAAACTCTCTCTGAGCTACTGTGCAGCACCAAGGCTGCCAGTCACCAACGACAAACCCAGGTGATTTCATCCTACACAGTAACCTCCGTGTCGGCTCCTCCTGGATTAGTCACTATTGAGTCCTCCTCTCGTCTCTGTGTTTCTATTCTCTCCAAGAAGTAGGCCATGTGGAACGATCCCCCACATTCCTCTGCTTAGAGGTAATTGCTGCTCTCCCACTTAACTGTAAAGAAATGGTTGTCATGCAGCCCCTGCGAGGTATGTTCAGCATTTTGTATACATTACAACAACGTCACAGATCTTTTTTTAAAAGTGGGACACTGAAGCACAAGGCAAGTTCTTAAAACTGACAACTTCGTTAACCTGTGGTGGGTGGGATTTAGATCTCTGTATCTCTATCAGCCTGACTTCTGCCAATCACTCTGTCTGGTACCTTTTCCCACCGTCAGATTCGATGCATCTCAGTCCTTCCTGAGGACAGGGAATCCTCAAGCAGTTAGAGAGGACTAAACAACCCCATAACATGACTGCCTGGGCTCTCCTCAGCATATGCTGGCCAGTCTCCAAAGACTCAATCCGCATGAAAGGGCAGGCCCGCCAAGTTCCCCAGAATCAACCCTGAAGTGAGATCAGCTGGAAATTTACTTTTTGTCTTTTGGTCTACATGTAGGAAGTGGTTGATATGTGTTCACTCGAAAACTTCAGTTTTGCTATAAATAAGGTAGTTCTCAGTGATTTCTGTCTTCAAGTAAGTTTCAGACACTTGGCAGATTCTTCGGCTGGGCAGTTCTGGTCCATCCAATGACTATTTCAGTGAGTCCACTAACGTAACGCAGCCAAGGGTTTCTTGCATATGTTGATTGATTTTAATTACTCTTCATTAGTTCCCCTTTTATATTATAGTTACAGCTTAAATGGAAGTCCTGTGTTCCAGCAAACCTCAGTCCTAAGCAAATCAGGACTGCTGGTCATCCTAGACGACATGTTTGCCCTAGTGTATGTGCATATGTGTATAACATACATGCGCATGTGCATATGTGTGTAATGGATGTGTGTATGTGTGTCATAGAGGATAAATATTTTATTTCATGATGGCAGAAGAAGGGCTCCAAAGGAATTATGGCAGAAAGGGACTGAACAGAATGGGGTGGGAATTCATTGTCCTAGAAACAGCTCTGACTCAGGGAATGCTTCAGGAGAGACCTGTTTCCACAGGCTTTCCAAAGTGGGGAAAGTCCACCCCGGTCTGAGCCCAACCCTTCCCACACAGATAAGATATAAAGTTGTGAAGTGACTCCTTTTGTGGGTGGTGTTCGACATCTGTATTCCTCGTACTCAGGGCCTCCAGCATGCATTCAAATGATGCATGAGCCCTTTCCCTTCAGACAGTAGAGAGCAGGAGAGGTTTGCCTCACCTTTTCTTCTATTTACTTGGTTGTCTCATTTGGATTCTGATTTTTGTTGTTGTTGTTTGTTTGTTTGTTTTAATTCTCCTGGGTCCTTATGGTCCCTGTGTCCTCAGATTGAAACACGTCTACAAGTTACGTAGATCTGTTTAAGTTCTTGGCTTTTCAGGCTTTGATTTCACTGTGACCAAATCTCTCTGCGTCTAAGCTTTCTACACTGTAAAGCATGAATGACTGACATAGTAATAATATGTATTATATGCCTCTCTGAGATAGTGTGAGGAACGTATAGAAGAAATATCACCCAATTTAGAACAATGCAGGATATGGCAAATGAATTTTATTTATCATTGACTCTTAGCTTACCAGGCTCTACTCTCCCAGGAACAATTTGTAAGTCAATAGGTCTTATTTTGGATTTCTTGACCTTCTTTTTTGACTCGGTCCACTGATTTCCCCAAGGTTGCCAGAATCTATGTGAAGTATCACATAGAAACCAGCTAGTGGCTAGTAGGCAGCCATTTTGGCGGCCTTCATGCATTTAAAGCGTATTAACCTCTGCCTTGAGATTTTCTTTAGCTGGGGAGAGTCATGGAATATTTTCCAGAGCCTCTACTGAAAATGTATGTTATATGCTTCAGTTTCCTCCAAACCATATACTACGAAGCATCAATTCCTAGTTCCTCAGGGTGAATTTGAAATAGAATTTTAAAAGCAGAGTGTCAAATAGCATACACCAAGGTCTGAGCTCCAGCCTCCGCACCACATAAATGGGGCATGGTGGTACACCTGAAACCCCGGCACTCAGGGAAAAGTGGGAGGACCAGAGACTGAAGCTCACCCTTACTACATGAGACCTTGCTCAAAACTAAGTAAATCTAATAACCGTTATGGTTAGGTCATATGGCTGGCATGGCCCCCGTTAACATGCTTACTGTCCTTATAAAACATGGAGATTAGGTCACATGAAGCCTGCCAGAGCCTGGCTGTGGCATCCATGTGGTGGGTAAACTGAGGCAGCAGCTATTAGAGGTCAGTGCTTAGAGCTGCTGAGGCAGGTGGATCCAGATACCTATAGAGGCTGCTGCCAATGGCAGCCAGATATTAGAGAAGTTACTCAGCAGACTTTTCTTTGAGGGAACAAAGTTTAATTTACTGGAGGTGGCACTCCCTATTGCCAGCAAAAAAATCTATGACCTCTTTTTAACTCCTTAGGGCCATCAAGAAAGAGAAGGAAAGAGAAAAAAAATTCACACACACACACACACACACACAATGAGTGGATGAAACAAAAGGCAGAGTAGAATAACTTCATATACACAAATTTATACATACGTACATACATACACACATATGTATACATGTATATATATGCATGTATACATACATACATACATAGCTACAGACAGACTTATACACATTCACACATAAAACGGTTAGAGCAAAGCTCCACCAAGCAGGCTCCAAGTGCTTCACACATATATAGGTAATTACACATGCATACATACATAAAAACACACAATTGGTGGGTGGAACAAGCTCCAACACACCCAGACAAGCTTTACATGTACATATATACACATAGTTGATAGGTGGAAGGACCAATGTTCCAACCCCCATCCACACAAACCTTACACATGCACATACATGCACATAGCTAATGGAGGAATTATGTTCCAACTCCTACTCACACAAACTTTACACACATATATATCTACATACACACAGCTGATGGATGGGAGAAACAATGTTCCAACCCCCACACTTTATTCTTTCTTTCACAGCTTGTATATCCCAGCAAAATCTTTCAAGCAGTGTAAAATTACAATGTGATTATGTTTTAGTTTTCTCCTAGTGAATGATTATGAAAAAACAGTGTGTTTTCAATACCTTTATAAGAAATAACATTACACAGTACAGGTTAAAAAAAAAAACAAATTATTCCCCAAAACCCATGTACATTTATAACTAAGCAACTTGTTATAGACTGACAAAATGTAAGCAAGCAAAGGAGTTTTCTCAGCCAGTTTCTATTACTGGCAGGCAGCAATTGCAGTTACAAAGTCATATCAACCTTAAATCCTCAGAATGCATATCTACTTATCAACAATTCTTAATAAACCATATCAGGAAGCTAAGGGCAAAAATGGGTATAAGAAATCAATCATCACCAGCCAGGCCTCAGTGAGAGTCACGTCAGCCAGTGCTGCCATTGTTCTTGTTCCCTGACCATAAAATGTCCCTGGCTTAACTAATAAGAGTGCACCTTTCTGAACTTCAAATTGTTCCCTAAGATTTTCTATATCAGAGCCAGTGGCATAAAGGTCTCATCCTAGCTTCACTAACAACATTATTTTTCCAAATGTTTTCTAAGGGTGGTGGTCATTGCTCACAATCTAAGTTCTTCCCTAGGGTGGCGATTGAGTCATTAATCTGCTCCAGCAGCCAGGCCTGATAGATCAAACATTAGTACTGTGAGTGCCAGAGACACTGCCCAGTGAGGGGCTGGGAGACCCTTAGAGTTTTCACACAGTTCTTAGATCAAGAGGGATGTGAGGGCGGCAAGCAGAGCAGAACTCTGTAACAGCACGGAGTCCTCAGGGCACATGGTCCTCAGCGTGCCACACCGAGGCTCACCCATGTGGCTGTGGTAATCCTTGGGCTGAATTCCATGAGTTCTAAAGCCATTTGTCTTTCCTCCTGCTTGGCCCTTGGCAGAAGCCGAAGACAGAAGAGAAAATGCTGCGGACACCTTAACGAAGGTTCAGCATCCAGATGAGAGAACCCACGTTTTAATCCACCCAGGCTTTGGCACTTTGCCGTGGAGCCCTGAGCGTCTGCTATGCCTTCTTATTCTCCTCATGGATTTTTTTTTTTTAAATTAAAGCTCCTGGGACTAAATCCCATCTAAGTTTCTTTTAATTCCCTGTCCTTTCTCAAATCCTATTAGAAAATCCCAAAAGCTCTGTCTATAGGATCACAGTGAGGAAGGGAAGAGTGAGCATGTATTGAATGAAGATCTTAGGCTCCACTGTGACTTGAGCAGCTATCGGCACAGTGACTTATTAGTGATTATCTTTACAGATTAGGAAAATGAAGGCCAGAGGTTACACATTGATGAGTGATCAGGCACTCAACAAGTGCTCATTATGCATGGACCCAGCTCATAGAACCTGGTGATACACATCATAATTCCAGCTCTTTGGAGGCAGACACAAAGATCATTGCAAGTCCAAGGCAAGCCTGGTTTACATAGCAAGTTCTAGGTCAGCCAGGTCTATACAGTGAAATTCTGTCTTCAAACAAACAAATCTCCACATGTTTAATAGGAAAAGAAGACATCAAACAAGCCTACCAATGAGGGGATAAGAGAGGGTTACCTTCAGGATTATTTGTAGGAGCTCTGAGCAAAGTCTCATATAGTATATCAAGTCAAAGCAGGGGGTCTGGAGAAACCACCACTATGCTAAACTGAACCCTGAAGAATCAGGTAGTAGGGAACCAGGCAGAGGCATGGGAGGCCTTGCCCAGACAGGGAGAGGATGTGAGGCCCCCTCTTTACTTGTCTTTGGGGATAAGCCTAGATTCCCCATCTTAGAGGGGGCCATTTCTCATTTACTGTCTGTCAGAGGCACACACAAGCTTTAGATTATCAAAACCCATTGTTCTTTGTTTTCTAATGTACTTTTATTTCTGTGTTTGCCTCAAGTTTTTATGTAAACATATCTTATATATCAAAGCCATTTTTTTTTACTTGTTTTCTGCCACAGAAGCCAGAATGTCAAAATATCAAAATTGTTCTCATTCAAATGTTGGGAGAGGTTACTAAATCTCTCACTCTCAGGTATTGAGAGTGTTTATTTGTTTATTTGTAGCTGAACACATTCCTCACTGGTTCCTTCATGGCCCCACCTCCCTAGGGACAAACAGAAGCTGAAACACTAAAACTCAGGGCTTGAGCCATCGCACAGAGCATTGGAGGACTGTACCTGCTGTTTGTTGTGTGCTCTCTTCTCCCATCTGTTCCTTTTGTTTTGTCTCTGAGATGGGGCTGTCTTGATCAGGTTAGCCTAGAACTCACTACATAGCCAAGGTTGGACTACAATGTGTAATCTCATGCCCTTGTCTTCCTGGTGTTGGACTGACAGATGTACACTACCACACCGCTCTCCCAGTCTGGTTCTTGCTAAGCTGTTTGGAAGCCTCCAGGCTATACCACAAGATCGGCTGAATCATATCTGTAGACTCTATATGTTTGGGATCACAGAGCCAACAGCCTTTTGAAGAACCCTAATTTAAACTCCTGGGGCTGTCCTGTTGATGCTTCTTGTTAAAACAGGTAGAAAGTATTCAAGATGGCTTTTCCCCAAAGTCTGAGCACAATAAAAATGACACAGATGAGCTTAAAACCCTATGGCTGAAGGGAAATGGAAAAAGACAGAGTGGAGGAGGAGAGTTGAGCCTGGCTTTTTGTTAGTCCCAGCAGAGTGGAAGGTACAGCTTCCTGAAGAAAGCCTTTCTGGGGAGAGAAAGTTTCCCCATCGGGCTTCCTCCTCCTGTAAAGCTTTAGTCCCACAGAGGTGTTTAAGAAACAGATTTGCTCACTGTGTAATGTCTGTGTTCTCTTACTGAGAAAAGCTGCTCTGTCCTTTGCCCTTAGAGCATGCTCTGGATCTTGGTAAACCCAAACTACATGTTTGCCTTATTATGAAAATGTTCTCTGAGTCAGACATTTTGACCCTCATGAAGCTGAGCCTTAAAGAGTCAGAGAAGTAGTCCCCTGGGCTCAGCGGCCTGTCCTGGGCGTCACTTGCCTGACTAGTGGACCTGGAGAGATCTCAGGAAGCTACCCTGGCTGGCTTGGCCAAAGTCTCTCTGCAAAGCTCACTCCAGGTGGAGCATGGTGAGCCTCTCTGGACTGGAGAATCAGAGACTGTCTGAGTGAGAGAGCCTCACTTAGCTGTACAGTTGCAGCTGGAAAATTCTTCAGGGATTGAGGGAGACAGCTGTAGGGAAGGCTTTCTCTCTTTCATGGTCACTATTAAGCCCTTTATGTCATCTCTCTGCCCTTTCCCTGTGATATGTCTGCTCATTCTTCTCTTTTTATTATCCGACTAATATAATAATTTCTTGGCCTGAATCCAGAGAGAGCCAGTGTGAATGATTTTGCCCTTTGAGTAGATCCTTCTGTACAAAGCATCTTTATGAACCATCAACAGGTCTGCCTCAGACCAGGTGGACACCTTTGACCCAGTCCCTAGTCATGTTGATGACCTGTGTAGGCATGTGGCCATGTGACTCCTCTGAGCCTGGGGGCCATGGATTTGGCTCTTCCTATTAGAAGCAGTTGTGGAATAACATAGTCCCTGAGACTTCAGGCCACCGAGTGCCTAATTTGCCTGAGTAGTCAGTACTCGGATATCCTTATCCGTAATAAAGGACTACAGTACGATATCTTTCACAGGGCATCAATGAGGCTTAAGTGGAGTAAAGGCACAGGCAAAGGCGCTTTGAAACCTGTTGAATATTATACTAACGATAACGTTATCAATAGGGATAACCTCTGGAGTCATCTCTATCTATTTGGTTTTGTAAGAGGTTGCTTGGGCATCTAGGAGGGAATGACAGGTAACAATGACAGGTAACAATGGTGGGCGCTTGGGAAGGGAGTCTCTCATTTCTACTAAGGAAGGGCAGTCACGTGACTGCCAGGAGCTCTGTCCTTGGGTTTTCACATGGTCCAAGTACTTGGGGTAGAGAGTGTGCGGGTGTCAAGTCAGTGTCCCAGAACTGAAGAGCCTGTTCCAAGTTGTCTCTCTCTCTCCTATTCATGCCTGCACTTTGCTAGTAACACCCCACCCCCAAGAACGTTGATAAAGACAGAGAGAAAAGGCACACAGGAATACAATGAGGTCTGAGAAAGGAGCGGCCACAGAGAACGGCTGAAGTAAGGAGACACTGGGTGTGAGTTCCAAGAAGGGCTGGGCTGTTCAGCCCACACAAATGAGCTGCTCCGGAATTTTGGCTTAAAGCTAAACATCCTGTAGCTGCCAGGAAATGTCAGGCCCTTTGCGTGAAAAGTGCCTCTGACCTTGAGCAGAGCTGCAATGGGACGCCCCTGGACCCCCTGACTCACTCCTTGAGGGAGCCACTGAGGTCAAAGGTCAAAGCCTTGATAAGTACAGTGTCTTTGTTACTAACTTTACCAGGCCCTCCACACTGAGAAGGAAGGGTGACTATATAGATACAATTTTAATGATACCTTACCCTAAACCCAAACCGGAACCCGAACCTGAATCCGAATCCGAGTGCGAACCCAAACGCAAACCCAAGCCCAAGCCCAAACCCAAACCCGAATCTGAATCCAAACTTAAACCTAAACCCAAACCCAAATCCCAGCATTTGGGAAGCAGAAACAAAGCAGGAAGATTAGGCGTTCAAGGTTAGCCTCTGCTACATATTTGAGTTTGAAGCCAGTCTGAGTTCCACCGAAGCTGGTCCTTAAAAGCCTAAACAAACAACAGCAATCCAGAGTCCTGTCTGAATGGGCTCAAGTTGCATACATTCAGGTTGAACTGTGACCCATCCTAATTTATCCATAAAAACAAATGTTCAAAAGTACACCACAAGCTGGAATGTCTTGGTCCAGCACAGTCTCTATTAAATTCTGACGGTTAAAAATGGGCTTGTGTGGTGCCGTGTGGGACGAGAAGATTAAGTAAGGGACAGGGCAAGCAGAAACAAACTTTTGACATCTTCCTTCATGAAGGATACAGGAAGGCCAATCGAGGGGAGATAGAGATAGAGAAGGGGATGAGTCTCCCTCCCTGTGCTAGCCTAATTTCCTTGTGGGCTTTGGCAGATATTAGTACTGAGGGGTCCTGGCTTTCTTCTCCAAGGGTTTTTAGTTCTCTGCTAATTAGGGCATTGGAGAAATTGCCATGATAATTATAGTGTCTAGACTTGGGGAGCTCCAGAAGGCAGTAAGAGAATATTTAATTGCAGAGCTAAGAAGCATGAGAAGATGACAGGATTTTGATGCTTCCTTGAGAACAATGCTGTACTGAATCGTGCTTCTCAGAATTACCCTGACACTGTCTGTTACATCAAGGGGGGTCTGGGGTGTTTTGTCTGAGCATTCAGGACTGTCAGAGTTCTGATTCTGCTGGAATCTGACACAATGACCATGAAACCCCCCATCACCACCAGCACCACGGCATCCCGTGGTTAGCACTACAAACAGGACACAGGCTGGAGTACAGCTAAGCTGCAGAGTCCTGGCATAGTATGCAGAAGCTCTGGGCTGGATATCCAGCACTGAATAAAACAGAGATGCGTTCCTATCATCCAAGTACTTGGGATGCAGGAGGATCAGAAATCCAAAGTCATCTTCAGCTACATAGCAAATTCAAGGCCTATGATACATAATCTTTAAAAAACCAAAGATGCCGGGTGGTGGTGGCGCACGCCTTTAATCCCAGGACTTGGGAGGCAGAGGCAGGCAGATTTCTGAGTTCAAGGCCAGCCTGGTCTACAGAGTGAGTTCCAGGACAGCCAGGGCTACACAGAGAAATCCTGTCTTGAAAAAAACCAAAAAATAAAATAAAATAAAATAAAAACCAAAGCCTTTGCACAGAGTGGTGTTGCAAGCCCTTAGTCCCAGCACTTGGGAGGCAGAGGCAAGAGGATTTCTGTGAGTTTGAGGCCAGCCTGGTCTACAAAGCAAGTTCTGGAACAACCAGGAATGTTACACAGAGAAACCCTGTCAAACCAAAAAAACCAAAACCCCAAACAACAACATGGAAACTAAAACCTTCATTTCTTCAATATTTCCAGGGGTCTGCAGAGAAAGCTGTTCTGTGCACTGTGGTCTTGATCGTGTTACTTTTGTAGTGTGTCATCAGAAAGCGTGTAGGGCAGATGCTCTGGGACTTTTATTTTTAATTTGCTTGGTTTTGAGACAGGGTTTTAAGTAGGCTGGGCTGATGTCAAACTCACTATGGAGCTGAGGATGAGCCTGAGTTCTGATCGTCCCGCCTCCCTGTCCCAAGTGCTGGGATTGCATGCCACCAAACCCAGTTTTATGTTTCTTGCATATTAAGCAGATACTCGACCAATTAAGCCACATACCCAAGTAAAACATTCTGTTTCTTGTCCAGATTTTAAAAGATGTTGACTGGGTCTTTGAGCGGTGAGAAAAGTGGACAGGCAAGGAGAGCTCCTATCTCACCAGACTTGGTCACCATGTTTCCTCTGTCTCAATTAAATCACATGATGTGTTTCTAAAGAGCTGGTTAGTGGGAGCGCTAAGCAGAAAGACTTCGTACTGATCGTGTCCTTGGATCTAGGCGTCCAGTCGAGTAGAGATCTCTCTCCACCAGCTCTTCCCTGCTTGGGGAGGACAAAATGACTGATGTTGACTGATGTGTGTCAGGCCACACTCTTCCTATGCCCTTCCCTTTTTCCAAACGGAAGTATCACCGATGTTTCTGCTGACCTGGCATGCAGACCTCTTTGCGGCAAAGAGCAACACAGGAGAATGTGCAAGTGAGAAAATCCTTACCTTATAGTTAACCTCCCAATTAAGCGTTCTACAAGGTGAGTATAGATGATTCCTTGTAAAATTTCATTCATATATATACATATATATTATGTTATGTATTTACATAAGGTGTAGTTATGAAAATAGATAATGTCATGTACACTGTTGAATGACTGCCTTGTTACTTAAAATGCTGTAAACATTCCTATCAAAATTATAGAGCAACCTCAATCTCTTTAACTACAGTGTTGGCTGGGTAAACTCATAATCATTGATTTTGCAAACATCTGTTAATACTGGCTCACTCTCTTCTCTTTGTAGTTATATTCAGTTCTACAGTGACATCTTTTTTAAAAAATATATTTTTACTTTTTAATGTGCATTGGTGTTTTGCCTGCATGTGTATCTGGGTGAGGGTGTTGGCTCTCCTGGGACTGGAGTTATAGTTATGAGTTGCCATGTGGGTGCTGAGACTTGAACTCAGATCCTCATGAAGAGCGGCCAGTGCTCTTAACTGCTGAGTCATCTCTCCAGCCCCTACAATGACATCTTAACCACTTCTATGATATCACTTTTTAAAAGGTATATTAGTTTAAAAAAATCAGCTTTATTGAAAATATATCCTATGTGTGACAAAGTAAAAGCAGTATATGAAGCAGGAGTTCTGACAAATGCATCCACTCCACATAGCCTTGACTTCAGTCGAGCTGTAGAAAGCTTGCCTACTTAACAAGTCTCTGGATTCTCGGGATGATGACACTGTAATCCTGGCGCTCAGCACTGAGGCAGGATTGAGAGTTTAGGTTAGCTTGACTCAGTGAGTTTGAGCCCAGCTTCCGCCACACAGCTCCTCTTCCAGTCGGCCCGGGAAACTTACCTCTTGTCCCTTTGCAGTTACATTCCAGTCCTACCTGGTCCCAGACAACTGGTGCTCTGCTTCTGTTTCTCTACACAGTTGTACATTTTCTGGAATTTCACATATGAGGAATTATACAGTATATATTTTTCTGAGACTGGTGTCTTTTATGTGTTTTAAAAATACAGTTATGCAGATGCCTTTAGAAGTAGTTCATTTCTTTTTATTGCATTTTTTGTATAGATGTCGAGCAACATCTATTCATTTGATAAGTACATAGATCATTTCCAATTTGCTGTTGTAAATATTATCACATTAATTGTTGTATTAAATAAGATAACGTAGGAAGGAGAGGGTTTGTCTCAGCTTACAGTTCTCAGATCACAGTCATCACTGAAGGGGCAGGAACAGGGAGGCAGGAACAGAAGCAGAAAAAGTGAGGATCACCAATTGCTGACTTGTGTTTCCTTTCTTGCTCAGTTTGCTTTCTTCTATACCCCAGGACCAATTGCCCAGAGATGGCACGCCCAGAGATAGCACTGCCCACAGTGGGCTGGGCCTTCCATGTCAATCACTAATCAGGAAAAAGCTTACAGACTTCCTCACGGGCCAATCTAATGGAGGCATTTTTCCAACTGAAGTTCCCTCTTATCGGATGACCCTGGCTTGTGTCAAGCTGACAAAAACAGCAAAACAAAAATCCCCCCGAACCTAAGCAGCATAAGTAAATGCCAGATTGTTCTTTATAGTGGTGTATTCCCATCATCTGTCTTGAGAGTGCCACAGAGTCTCTGTGTCTAATTTTAGTCATTACATCATAAGAATATGCTAGTATAGATCTAATTTTTGTATCTCCAGGACTAAGGATTGTAAGCATCTTTTACAAGCTTTTTATTTTCCTTTCAGTTTTTTTGAAACAGGGTTTCTCTCTGTGTAGCCCTGGATGTCCTAGAACTCACTCTGTAGCTGTGGTCCAAGTGGCCCCGACTGTGAGTCAACCTTGAAGCATTGTCACATGACAATAGTTTTGAAAGCATATAAAATGGAAGAGTCATGGGGTCAGAGACAGGTCTATCTAGATATCAAAGGAACGCCAGGGAGTTCAGGCAATATGAAAACAGAGTCCCCTCTGGGAGAAGGAAGCAAAAGTTACAACAGAGACTCAGGAAAGGGACTGGTTTGAAAATGTGGGACACCTGTTGAGGAAAGATGAAGGATGAAGAAGGCCAGCCAAGATGAGGCTCCAGGGATGGGGCTGCCTAAACCCTTTGGAGCTGGGTGCACTACAGGCTTGGGTGCCAGGGTCAGAGGTACAGGGTTTATTTAGTAACATGCTTTCCCTGTTGGGTAGTGGTCATACTCTAACTCCATCCCTGATTTTATGATTTATTTCTCCCTTTGGGGAATGAAATTGCTTCTCTTGGGCCGTTGTATTTTGGAAGTACATAATTTGCTTTTTTGGGTTTTACAGACACCAAGAGTTTGCCTTGAGTCTCAGACAAGGCTCTGGTCTTGGACTTGCATGTGCTGCTGGGGCTGTTAAGATGATGAGGGCTTGTGGAGGTGGACTAAAATGCTGGCCCTGTGAGGTCTGTGAGGCATGGCACGGGCCTCTGGGAGCCAGGGCAGGAGCCTTAGTGTGGATCCATGATGCTCCCAGAGGATTTGGTCCCTAGCTGTTGTCATTTGGAGGTGTTGGAAATGTTAGAAGGAAGACCAAAGGAATGCCTTGGAAGAGGGTTTCTTGTCTCCTTTTCTCCTCTGCTTCCAGAAAGCCATGAGGTGAGAAGTTTTGCTAACGCCCATGCTTCCTGCCATGATGTTCTGCTCACCATGCTTAATGACCATGGACCTGAAATCATGAACCCAAGGCTGAAGAGCAAACACACCCAGTGCCTCAGGAAGAGGAGGAGGAGGTGCTGGTACTGATGCTTCCTCTGCAAGCCCACCATGCCATGGAGCAGGTGGAGGAACATATATGTATGCACATATGCACATATATATAGTCATTGAGGGTTATCTCATCTGATATGCTTCCTGACTAGCTGAAAGGCAATGACTACTTGCTACGTGGCCGTAGACCACCTATGCCTTCCTTTTGGCCTGGCTTCAAGAACATCTTCTTCATCTACATAGAAATTGAGGTCGAATATCAAATATCCAGCCTATCAGATATTTACATCATGATTCATATAAGTAGCAAAATTATAGTTATGAAGTAGCAATGAAATGATTTTATAGTTGGGGTCACCACAACACGAGGGACTGTATTAAGAGGTTGCAGCATTGGGAAGGCTGAGAACCACCAGACTAGGGCCATCTACTTGGCTTCATGCTGTTTCTCTTTTTTGGGAATCTTGACCATGCTCAGAGCAATGTACATCATGGCTCCCCTACAGGAGAAAGTGTATTGGTGGATGTTCTTTTTGTGTGCAGGGCTCTGCCTCAGCTTCTCCTGGGTCTTCCACAAAGTCTCTTCAACTTCTTCCAAACTGGACTGGACTATTTCCGGATCGCTCTACTAGATACAGGAGTTTTGTCCCTGGTTCTATTCTTCCTTCGGCTGCTCCTGTCACGTGTCCTGGGCATTTCTGCCTTCATTGTGGCAAAGTAGGTTGGTTTGCCCCTCCTAAGAATGCCCACACAAGGGCAGGCATGCTCCTGGGACTCGGCTTGAGTGGTGCGGTACCCACCGTGTACTTTACTATCGCTGAGGACTTTGTCAAGGCCACCACAGTGGGTCAGATGGGCTGGCGTCTCCTCATCTAGCTGTGGTACATACATGGAACTGGCCATCATGCTGCTCAGATTCCTGAGCACTTCTTTCCTGGAAACTTGGATATATGGTTCCAGTCTCATCAGATTTTCCGTGTCTGGGTGGTAACAGCAGCGTTTGCCCAGTTCCGTGGAGTCTCCAACTGTCAGGAATCCCACTATGGCTTCGAAGGTGGTTCTACCGAACGAACGCCCTTCTCTGAGCCTCCCATGGGAGGGGTGGAGAGGAATTTCCCAAGCACTTTTAAAACCAACCTCTTTGCTGAAGCAAGAGGAAGGGTCTGAGCTGTCTGTTTCTAGATGAACCCTCCTCTTAGAGTACTGAGTTCCTGTCAAGCTTCAGCGCGCCACTGCCCAACAATAAACTTCCCGTTTCTCATCCCGGCTGGGGCCGAGGGCAGAGAGGGTGTCCCTGATGGATTTTAAGCTCATATTGAGATTCTGATTGTTCCTCCAGCCATTTGAGGGAAAATTACAAACTGGGGTTCTTCAGAAATTGTGGTTCGGTTTTTCTTGAAGTGTAAGCTGATAACAGGCCTCCTCATTTTTATAGCAAACTTCTCAAAACCAATGATAATCTGGTCTCAGCTTTCTCCGACCTAGACCTGCTGATAGGACAGGACAAGCAAGGCCACTCCTTGACCTCCCCCAAACTAATCATGGAAGTATGTCCCAGCTTCAAGTAACTTGAGTTTAACAACATTCTTGCCTTGACAAAGCAATGTAAAATCAAAATGGGGAAGGCACTTAATATTTAATACTAAGCTTTAAAAAGAAACCTGCTCCTGGCGTGATGGCACACACCTTTGATCCCAGCACTCAGGAGGCTCAGGTAAGTGGATCTCTGAGTTTAAGGCCAGGCTGGTCTAAGAGTGAATTCCAGGACAGCCACAGCTATACAGAGAAACCCTGTCTCAGAAAAGAAAAAAAAAAGAAAGAACAAAAAAAAAAAACCTGCTACCATTGCTGTGGGCCTTGATACGGGGACTGTGATGATAAATATTTTAAAAGGTACAGATTAAAAAATCTCAAAAAGAAAGCAAAACAACAAAAATAGTGTAGATTGGTATCCATTTTCTCTTGGGCCACCTCATCTGCCCTTCGTCTGAGCAATACCTGCCTCCAAGCAAGACAGAGGACTGCCCAGACTTCATCCAAAATAAATAAATAAATAAATAAATAAATAAATAAATAAATAAATAAGTAAAACCTGGGATTTCATTGAAGCAGGAACTCCACTTCTGAAGTCATGAAAGAGGTAATCTTCTTAGGTCTTTGATTTGTAGGAAAGCTATTAAAAACTTTTTTTTTTTCCCCTCAGAAGAAAGGTTGGAGAAATTTCAGTTGCAAAAGAGAAACTGGCTACAAGTTGCATCAATTGTCTTTGGTTGAGAAATATGGCCAAGAAATGCAAATCCTTTTGGTGTTTCCTGGGCTTAGCATTTACACAATATATTTCACATTTAAAAGCCCTTTACTATCGTCACTAATTACCTCCCAAGGGCTTCAGGGCAGTTAGAAAAAAAAAAAAAAATACTGGCACAGAGCCGGTATTCAGAGCTGTTGGAAGCGCGCGAGTCTGTGCCAGTCTTGACTCCTGGGCTGTAGTTTCCCAACACTAACCCCCTGGGTCATGTGTGCTTAGTCAATCTCTTCAAAGTTTCCTTTTTCCAGACTTGACATTTTCTCAAGTACAAGTTACTGAAACACAAAATAACATTTCTTTCAACAGTTAAATACTGGTGACAGTTTTAGGTTTATCATCAAGCCAGAGTCCCTGGAGAGACAATGAATAATGACACTTCTAAAAATTCACTAAGAATTTCTAAGAATCCAGAGCAGCTCCGATGTAAACAGCCAAGAGCCTCCTGTCATCATATTTCTGGAGACACAGAGAGAATATTTGATTGAAGTAAGCTTTTTCTAAATATTGGAATAAGAAAACATTACGTCTCATTCAAATCATGTATATTCTGTCTTAGAGAGTGTACAGTAAGCGTGCACAGTCTGCACAAGCATATGAAAAGCCAGCACAAAAGCATGACCATTAGTCATGCATTGGATCCTTCCCAGCTTAGTCTGTGTTTTGTTAACAAGTAATTATCAAATCCCATGTGCAGTTTCATATCCTGAACTTCAAATTTGTCACTTTAATATGTTGCATTTTTTTTCTTTATAAGTTCTAAAAAAAAATAGTCTCTGATGAAATGAGGCATCAGGACCATTTATATCTCTGGCTATACTCAAAGAGAAAGGCTAATATGGAAATACAGTTCCACTGGAGAGAAAGACTGGTGGGTGGGAACACAGCCCTACCGGGTCATTCTCTACCTTGGTGGACGTTCTTTTAACTTTCCTCTGATTTGCAGGAACTTGTGCTCCAAAACACAGAGCCAACGGTTACTACATCTGGTGTGTGGTGTCCTCTGCTGGCCATTCTTGGGTAGTGCCTTTCCTGTTCCCTGTAGGAAAGTCTTTATATTTAGATGTTGTGTGTCTGTACTTATATTTCCTTTTTTAAAAGAATTATTTTATTTATATGAGTATATCATGGCTGTCTTCAGACATACCAGAAGATGACATCAGAAAGATGACATCAGATCCAATTACAGGTAGTTGTTAACCTCATGTGATTGCTGGGAATTGAACTCAGGACCTCTGGAAGAGCAGCAGTGCTCTTATCCGCTGAGCCATCTCTCCAGCCATCCCTCACCCCGTACTTATATTTCTAAGTGTGGCCTTAATGTACTAATGAGGGCTGTATTGATATAGAAACTGGTCCTGATTTCCTTTTCTAGTCATTCAACAAACATATTAAACGATCTCTCAAGAAGCCAAATATATCACTGTGGAGCTGGAGACAGCAGGAAGCAAGTTTTAAAGCATATTTATTGGTGTGTGTTTGTGTGTATATGAAGAGGCCAGAAGGGGACATTCGGATCCCTCAGAGCTGGAGTTACTGATGCTTGTGGTCTGACCAGATTTTGACCTGGGTGCTGAGATCTGAACTCTGAGCGTTAATATTACACAGCAGGTGCTCTCAACTGTAAAACCAAATCTACCTCTGAGGCTTGTCTATTCTCACAGTCACCGGAGTTGACAGATGTCACAGTTAATTTGCTCCCAATTTACCTGGTAAAGGCTATGGTGGACCATCACATATTAGAAAGACAAAAATGAGGGCATTTCTTAAAAAGAGGGTATCTTGGGGCTGGAGAGATGGCTCAGAGGTTAAGAGCACTGACTGCCCTTCCAGAGGTCCGAGTTCAATTCCCAGCAACCACATGGTGGCTCACAACCATCTGTATGGGATCTGATGCCCTCTTCTGGTGTGTCTGAAGACAGCGAACAGTGTATTCATAGAAATAAAATAAATAAATCTAAAAAAAAAAAAATGAAGAAGGTACCTTGGAACCTCTCTCACTCTCTGGGGTTTCTGTTACTTAACTTTAATAAATCTATGTTTGCTTTGCTAAAGGAGACAAACATGATCAGATGACACAGTTTTAGCTGATCCCCTGGAGAAAAATAAACGTTATTTCCCAGAAAAATACAACATATATAATCTGTGCCCAAGGAAGGGATCTTGATTTGAGGCCATTTTTGCTATTCATGTTTTCAAGGGAGGGAAGCCACCAATACTCCTACCCAGTTGCAATGCCAATAAACTACAGCGACGGCCTGGCAACCTTGAGGCTGCCATTGTAGCACTCATATCTCGCAGTAACCTCCACTGGTCTATTCGGACTCTTTAGTGTAATTAGTCACTCACTAGGGAAGTCATGGTTGGTGTGGGAGACCTCACCAAACACTTGGGGCTAGTGAGGTCATAGATCTTAGAGAACAACATTACCACCACCGTTCACTATTTTAAACCAGCGTAATTTCTTTCTTTCTTTTTTTAATTTAAAGATTTATTTATTTTATATATGTGGGTAACATCACCTCTTCAGAGACACCAGAAGAGAGCATCAGACCCAATTACAGACGGTTGTGGACCACCATGTGGTTGCTGGGAATTGAACTCAGGACCTCTGGAAGAGCAGTCAGTGCTCTTAACCACTGAGCCATCTCTCCAGCCCCCTGTCATAATTTTCTAACCACATTCTACACATCTATTCTTATAACCACAGATAGGTGTTATTACCCTGAGAGGCCAAATCTTTAAGTTCAGACTCCATTTTAGAGAACCTGACCTAAGTTTGAACTCAGGTAAACTAACAGGCTGGTACCAAGCATTAGTTTCCAAGTTGTCCCCCAACAAAACCCAAGCCTAGTTCCAGTCTCTAGGCTAATCCCCAACAAGACTAGCATCTCCAAATTAAAGCCTCAACAAGAGCAGTGTCCCCAGGTTACACCCTCAACGAGACCAGTGTCTCCAGGTTACACCTCAACGAGACGTATCTCCAGTTATTCCCCCAACAAACCTACACCCCAGGTTACTGGCCCACCCCCTGCCTAACGACCACCAATGCAGAGAGAAGCAGAAATTAAGTTTATAATATGACCCTGGAACCAGCCAATTATGTAAAGATGCTTACCTTTGCCACCAGAGATCAGTTCAGAAACACACGTGGGTCAAATGCAGAGGACACGTGATTGTGGGGTTTCCAGCTCCACTGACAAATCTCTAACGTAATCCCTGTACCTAAAGCTCAGGGAACATTTTGGAAGGTGAGGGGGTGAAGGATTGTAAGAGCCAGAGTCCTCACAGGAAAACTGCTGTGACATTGTCTCCTGGGGATGGCAGGGAAGGTTCACCCATGCTACCTTGACAAGATGGCTGCCTAAACAAGACCTGAAGAAGTAGAAGACCTACAGACATGTCAAAGTGGGAGGAGGATGTCACAGGGTCCCATCCACAGACAAAGAAGTACTGGCAACTGAGGAACTGAGAGCCAGAGAAATCCGCTTCCCCAGGTCTTCCAGAGGTCAGGAGTTCGACAGGGAGCAAGGAGCATACACGGGGGTGGGGGTTGGAGAGAGGAAAAGGAAAGGGGAAATGTCATATTTTAATTGGAGAGATTTATTTAAAACTTCCTGGCATATGACAGCTTCTCAGTAAAGCACAGTAGGCACTTTACAATGCTAGGCACACAAGCTTGGGCTCTAGGGCCAGGCTGACTGAGTCTGACTCTATGCTTTGTTAGCTGGGCATTCTGTGCAAGTAAGGTTACCTCATTTGTAAGTTGGGGGTGATAGAAGTACACATATCACAGGTACATGACACATGCAAAGTGCTTCGAATACTCATTGCGTTTAGATTGTAACAAAAATTGTTATTTTATTATTACTCCTTTCAGCTTTTGGAGATGCCTTTGTTTCTTTTAAAGTCCTAAATGAAAATCAGGAGAAAATTCTGGTAAGTTTTAGGTATAAAAGACATTCCAGTTTGACTGGAGAGATGAATCAGCAGTTAAGAGTGCTTACTGCTCTTCCAAAGGACCCAGGTGTCACTCCCAATATAACACGAGGTGGCTCACAACCATCAGTAACACCAGTTTTGGGGATCCAATATCCTCCAGTCTTTGTAGGCAGATAATGCTCTTGGTGAATGCTTCTTCCCCCTCAGCAGTCACAGTGACAACTAGGCAATTGTCTTAGTTAGGTTTTACTACTGTGAATAGACACCATGACCAATGCAAGTCTTATAAAGGACAACATTTAATTGGGGCTCGCTTACAGGTTCAGAGGTTCAGTCTATTATCATCAAGGTGGGAACATGGCAGCACCCAGGCAGGCATAGTACAGGAGGGGCTGAGAGTTCTACATCTTCATCTGGTACTCAGAGTTTGCTGAATAAACAAATGTGGGGCAGGCTGATGACTTCGCATGCAGCACAGGACGCTGTGGTTCGAATGACAAGAGCCCCGTAGGCATGCCTTTGCGTGTTTGGTTCCCAGCTGGGCTGTTTAGGAAGGATTATTCGATGTGGGCTTGTTAGAGGTGTGGGCCTGGGCTTTGAGGCTCCTCAAGCTTAGGACAGGTTAGGTTTCTTTGCCTCCTGCTTACAGATCGGATCAGATGTAAGTCCCCAGCAACTCCTCCAGTGACGTGCCTCCCTGCCTGCAGCCAGGCTCCCACCATGATGGCTGTGGGCTCACCTTCTGAACCTGTCATAAGCCCTCAGTTAAATCATTTCAAAAGTAAATTGCCATGGTCATGGTGTTTCTTCACAGCAATAAAAAGTAACTGAGACACAGGGTGGCTCTGTATGCCGACTTCCTAAGTAAGAATGCTTCCTGTTTGGGAAAGAGGAAGGGAGGGGAAGAGGGGTGTGTGTGTGTGTGTGTGTGTGTGTGTGTGTGTACCCTGCGTGTGTCATACACACACTTGTTGGCTCTCAGTACACCTTTGAGACTAGGTTTCTTCTGAGTTAGCAGCAACGTGCCTGCCCATTTTTTCTTCCAGGGGATGGGAAGTTGAATGGGGAGGATGTAGTCTCTCTCTTCTCTCTCTCTCTCTCTCTCTCTCTCACACACAACACACACACACACACACACACACAAGAGAGAGAGAGAGAGAGAGAGAGAGAGAGAGAGAGAGAATATAGTAACCCTATAATTTACTCCCTTTCAGTCATGGTAGGTCTTAGGACCTCAGGTTACAAAATCATTCCTTTGCCAGAAGGTAAAACGGGAGAAAAATGATAACAAGCGAAGCATTAAAATCCACTAGGAAGAGTTTGACTTAGTAAACAAATGCTCTTGACAGCAAGGGGACAAAGAAGACCTTATTATGATGGCAAAGAGCTTTGAATGAAGAGGGCTCAAAGCCAAGTTTGTGGGTGAGACAGCGCTCCAAGGCCTTCCTTCTTAGGGTGTGGCTTACCAGCAGCTGCTGCCCCTGGAGGTTTGTGGGAATGGACATTCTTGGCCTCCAACCAGTGTGACTGTCTGTGAAGCTGTTTTAATAAGTCTTTGAATCGTGTTCAAAGGTATACCTGAGAATGCAAGCTTAGAACATGGGAATGAGAACTGAGAACTTGTTTTTATAAAAGTAACTCTGGATTCTGTTTGAAGAATGCATCAGGTGGCAGATGTTTAGCGACTAATACAAAGGTCAAGAGCTATGACAAAGCACAGGGCTGTCTGGAGAATTAGGAGTCTGAAACTGATAATCACAATGGGGAGAGTGGGCTGGAGAAATGGCTCGGTGTTTAAGAGCGCTTGCTGCTCTTCCAGAGAACCTGAGTCCTATTTCTAATACCCGTGTTCCGAAGCTCACAGCCACCTGTAATCTCAGCTACGGAGGATCTGATGCCCTTTTCTGGCCTCCACGGGCACCTGCGCTTGTGCACATACCTACACACAGACAAAGCATATTCATAATTGAATCGGAAACTTAAAGGTTCTTTGGCAAGTCGGTTGGATGGTGAAGGTATGTTTAGTTGAAGTGGACATAGGAGAAAGACTAAGGCAGACTCGTGAAGGAATGTTTGGCTGAAGCAGACACAGGTGAAAGGAAATTCTGCTAAAGCACACACGTGATAGGACACCTGGCTGCTGTGTATCTGTGAAGAGTTGCCGTGTGCTGACCTGAGAACTGAACTGCTGATTTCCAGAAAACACAGATGGGAGTTGCTCCAAAGAACCTTTCTAAACAGGTCCACTTCCCTAGTATCCTTTCTTTCCCACTCACTCTGGTGGGTGGTGGGCTAAAGGGTAGGTTAAAGCATTTAAGAACTAGCAATAAAAATAGGTTTTGAAAAAATTAAAGTTACACATAATTTTTAAAAAGTCTTTATAAAGGGGAGAGAGAGGAGAGGGGGAAGAACAGGAAGAGGGGGAGGGGAAATACAGAGAGAGGGTAAGGGTCAGGCAGTATCTCCACCTTTTGTTTGTGCTCTACTTTAGACAACTCTGACAGATCTACTCAGAGCCTTTGATGTGGGAATGACATGACCAGGTGGCATCGGATCCCATACAGATCGTTATGAGCCACTATTCGGTTGCTGGGAATTGAACTCTAAGAAGAGCAGTCTTAACCACTGAGCCACCTCTCCAGCCCTGTAAAGCAAGACATTTGTAGGGAGACAGTGAGTGTTCCCGCTCAGGTAGTGGCTGTGCAAATGGCAAAGGTGGAGAGGACCCTTATTTTAGGCAGTAATAAGCACATAAAAGGCTTCAGTGTGTGGATTGGAAGTGGGAGGCTGGAGTAGTGAGCAAAGTCTTGCGTGGATGGGAGGCTGGAGTAGTGAGTGAAGTCTTGCGTGGATGGCAGTCAGCCTTCTGACTGGGATTAGAGGGTGGCTGCGCTGTGAACAGCTGGAATACACAAGGATAAGCAGGTCTGAGAAGGGAAATTGTGAGTTCAGTTTTCAACATGTTCAGCCCAGGTGAACAAAACACATGCGTGGGAGGGGAGAAGAGAAGGAATCAGGGAAAGGGTGGAGAACAGGATGACTCAAGGAGGGTGGAGGAGGAAGAGAGGAGCAGGACACAGTGCCATGCCCAGATTTGGGGCTACTGTGGTACACCTTGCTGTGCTTCCCGTTTTATTCCTGATTCCTCTGAACTGGGTTTAGCAGATTGGTTGAACCCTGAAGAAGTGCGAAGAACTTGATTTCTGGCCTCGTATCTGGTAACCAATTTGTTACCGCCATTTGCTTTGTGAAAACAAAAAGAGAATTAAGTCATTTAAAACTGTGGTTCAAGACCAAAATAGTTTTCCCATAGTGTTCTGGAGTGAATACTTTTGCGTTCTCTCTCTCTCTCTCTCTCTCTCTCTCTCTCTCTCTCTCTCTCTCTCTCTCTCTCTCTCTCTCCTCTCTCTCTCTCTCTCTCTCTCTCTCTCTCTTCTTCGAGCTGTGGACTACTTTCTTCCTGCCAGATCTTTCCCATCTGTGAACTTTCACAGTTGTTTTACACCTTAAAGCCCAGCAATGGCTAGCAGCCTGTCTTAGGAGAGTCTCATGATCGTTTTGTATTTGGCAATCTGGGCTCCTGTGCCCGCCCCACACTTGTGTGTGTCAGAGGAAGGAACTCCGTAAGTAGTTAAAAATCTCTCCTCACTCCTCCAGCCAACAGTAGCCAAAGGTCGCCATGTGATTTGATGAGTTCGTGCAAGAGAAAGGAACTCTCTCCTGGACCCTGTCGCTTTTGCCAGGCTCCAACATGGCCGGCCACCCGGAGTCCTTCCAGAACATCCCGCTTCAGCCTTCCGCGCCCCCATTTCACCTTCCGTCCGCCGCGCTCCCCAGGGTCAGGACCCAGGAGCCCGACAACCGCCTCGCTTCCCGCCCCCCACGCGAGGCCCGCCCACCGGCCCCCGTCGGCCAATCGAAGGCGGTGCTGCGACAACTGACAAGCCCGCCTGGCCCCGCCCCCAACCTCGCTGTGGCCTGCGGCTTCCCGGCCAGTAGCGCCGCTGTCGGTCGCGCGGGCCGGTCGTGTGGACACCGTCGTGTCGCGGGCGCTTGCGGCGGGCCACAGCGCAGCGCCGAGACCGTCAGCCCCGCGGCGTCGAGCATGGACTTCGAGGACGGTGAGCGGCGCGCGGGGCAGGCCGCCGCGGCGGGCGGGCGGGAGGGCGGCGGGCGGCCTGCGCCGGGGGTCTGTTTACCGCCTCAAGATGGCCGTATGGCTTTGTTCTGTGGGCCGCGCGGCGGCCGCGGGCCCGGGCAGGAGCCCTGTGGTCCGGGGACCGCACGCGGAGGTGCGGTCAGCCCGTGGGGCGGGGGCTGCTGCCTGCCTAGGGGGTCGGCCTCGCCCGCGGCCGCCTGCAACTTCCCGGCCTCGCCGAGCGAGCGGCGACCGGGCCCACGGGGCCCTCGGGGCAAGCGACCCAGTGGCGGGTGGAGCCGGTCCTCACCGCGTCGCCCCGGGCTCTGTAATCTCGCTCCACACACGCTGCCTCGGGCTCGTGCGATTATTCTCTGTGTGAGACGAGTATAAAGGGCGTCTCTAAGCGTTTCATCGAGGTGGGCTTCGGTTCCCCCAGAAGCAGAATCTGCAGGTTATTGCCACGTAGCAGACCGGGCTGTTTAATATCTCAGCCCGTTTACCTGCTTGTGAATACCATTTCAGAAACAGTTCCGTGACCCAGGGCTTTTTTTTTTTTTTTTTTTTAAGAGGTGATGGTGGTGGGGCTTGTGTGTGAATGCTACCTAAGTTAGAATTCTGGCACAGAAAGCTCCAGATGCCCTTCACGTTCAGCTAGATCGGTGCACAGCAGCCCGTGTTGGACTTGCTGGTTAAACCGAACTGTAACTTTGCTTTTCAGTTCTCCTTGCGTTAGTTCTTACAGCCGTTCTGCCCAGGGCCGTGAAGTATAGTTAATTTCGCTCAACTTTTATAGGAATCAGTGTCAAGATAAAGTGATCTATAGTAGTGACAGTATTAGGAGACAAGGGACAGCTTGTAGGATTAAACTAGGTGTAATCACGAGGAACTAGGTATTTCTAAATAAAACTGGTTCGTTTCTTGTTAAGCTTCTGCCTCCACCAGAAATGGGCTTTGACATTGAATAAGGTGTGCTTTTTAAGCTCATGTACTGCATGAGCTTTTGGTTTGTGATTTGCTACAAGAAGTTAAGGCTGTCAAGTGTAAGTATAGGAAAAAGGATCACCCTTTTCAGAGTACTTTTCAGCTCTTCAGAATAGCGTACTGTCCTGCTTGTGCTTTGGTGTTGGACTGTGTCTCATTCTGATGTAGGTGACTCTAAATTACAACTATTTGCAATAGCCAGAGTTGATATTGAAAAGAACAAGTATGTTTTAGACCACAGTTTGATGACACTACCGACATATGTGGTGTGCCAGAAGTTAACCTTGTGGTGTGTGTGTGCCGAATGGGAGGAGTCAGTCAGTAAGGAAATCCATTTTCTGTAGAGGATTGAAAAATAGCGGTCAAATTTGGAGTGTTGGCTTTCATTATAATTATAATAAAAATAGTAAACAATGTTAGCTGCCTGTCCTTAGCCACCACTGCTGCAGTTGGGCTGTAGATTTTTGAGTGTATCTGAATCTGATCCTGTCATGTGTCCTCAGGGTTTGGTTATATCTAGAAGCTCTGCAATAAATTCCGTTCTTTCAGTCTTTATTTGTTGAGTTAAATAAAGGCTTTAACATTATGCCTGGATGGATACAGCCCACACACTCATACATATATGCATATGTGTTTTTTAGACAAGCTTCTAAAGTATTTAGAGAGAACAGATGAGGTGGTGAAACAAATACTGACCTTGAAACATTTGTCTTCCATAGGATCAATTTTCACGTCCATCACCCTTTTTGCAAATTTGTTTTACCTTTACTTTGTGCAAATTAAATTAATACTGTGTTTCCTCTTTTGGCAGTTAGAGATATGTACATAAACTAGTTTTTATATTGCCATTAGGCCTTGAAGGAGTGATGTGTTTCCCCAGTGGATATTTGTAATTATTTGAACCCCAGTTTTTTTGGTAGTTGATTTAATGGCTGAGTAGAGGAGTATGTTAAGTCTGGCTTTGCTCACACAGCACTGACTCCTTGCTGTTTATGTGTCTTCCTAGATTACGTGCACTCTACTTGCAGGAGTGCTTATCAGGACTTTAATGGTGAGTATCCTCTTGCATTTCCTTTTAACTTTGCTGAGGGGATATAGCTTGGCTTTTCTCTTCATATCCATTTGAACAGAAGTAGTAACGCAGAAAGCCTGAATCACTTTGTTTCAGATATTCTTTTGACTCTTGATTTATAAATCTCGGTGTTACTGTCATACTATATATAGTGTTTGTTTTTCTGGTGTGTGTATGTGTATGTGTGAGAAATTGTACATGTACACTTGCTAGGAATCCCATGAATGACATCCAAATATTCTGCCACAGTGATACCTCCAGTTCTGTGTATAGTATTTGGACTTGGGATCAGAATAAGAAGCTAGATTACGTGGACTTTATATCTGTTTTATTTTACTTATTTTCTTTTTCTTTTATATCTTACTACTTTCTCAGTGATTGATTTACAGGAAACTGGCTGAATTTCTTTTGTTGACAAGACATTGGTGTTCAGTTACATAGATGAAGTAGATTTTTATCTTGGTTCTATGCAACTTTGGTTGCAATACATGTTGGCTTTGTTTTTGAGGCCAGTTTTCTCTGACCAAATGTGTGATAAAAAGCTGTCCAAAAGAAAACATAAAGAGCCCTAGTTACTTGTTAACAAAAGCCTGATGTTGGCTTGTGATTAGCTGTAGTTGTAAGAGATATGCAGAATACCATGCATATTGTTTTGATAGTTATTAGTGTTAAGGCCAAGATGATAACAGAAAAAGGAAGCACAGAATAATTTGGACGTTAGAAGAATAAAACATTACATGAAAGACATGAGGGAGTGGTAAATAAATACCTTTGACTACCAGAGAAATGCAAAATCCAGCTGTGATATCAAATATATATTTATGAAACCAAGGCAAATGTACTACTAAAGTCTGTGTCACTAAAAATTTTTATGTGTATGTGTGTGCCTGCTTTTCTGTGTGTATGTCATGTGTGTGCAATACTCCAGAAGAAGACATTGGGTTCCTTGGAGCTGGGGTTACACGTGGTTGTGTGCACCTTGATGTGGTGCTGGGAAGCAAACCTAGGTCCTCTGCCAGAGCAGCATGCTCTTGCTCTGACCTGCTGAGCCGTCTTTCCAGACCCGTTTTTATGGAAGATATGCTTCAGATTTGAGAAAGGCTATTGTCATATAGAAAGTAATATGTATTTAATGAATGCTGAAGAATATTTTTGAAGATAGTGATGTGGTAAAATTAACAAAGTTTAATTTTCTGTCAATATTAGGCCAGATTAGAGGATGGAAAATGGGCTAAAGAAAACCTTAATATATTTATATGTAGGGAAATGATGATACTCATTTTAAAACATGTTAAGATGTTTCCTATAAGAATAGAATGTAGAGACTATTAATAATAAGTAGAAAACAGTTAAGTAAAAATGAGTCCAAGATTTTAAAGTAAATCAGGTTAGTGGGTTTCTGAAATGATAGGAAGCTTTGCTGGAGAATTAGAGTTGATTTCTAAAGGTAGGACTTGGGATTCAAAATTATATAGGCCAAGTTTATTTCATTACTAACATTTAAAAAATCCCTAATTTTGGATCTTTTATATTTTTCCTAATGTAACTGCAGTAGTGATTTGCCTCTGAAGATATTGCCATAATTCCTTAGAAACAGTGCCACATAAGTATTGTTCAGGCTATAGCCTAGACCTCTTGATGCTTAATTTTAGTCAAAGGCTCCGTAACTGTGGGCAGAGTACTCTTAACCTCTGGCTAAAGTCCCCTACTTGAAATACTTGGAGGTCTTAGTTGTTTGCATATTATAAATGAGAAACTTAATTTCAGGGGTTTTGTTTGACTTCTTGTAACAATATCTTTTTAGTACTTGCTGTGTATCCAGGTAATTTTCTGAGACCTGGGACTTTACTTGTGAACAGAATAGACAAATAATTCCACCTTTGTGGAACTAATTTCCAGTCTAAAGGGATTAAACACGCAGAATATATAGTTTTAAAAATAATATATTGTATGTTAGAAGATAAAAATTTTGAGGGAAAAGCTCAAGAAACAGATGACATTTGAGCATAGAATTAGAGAAGGTGAGGATGCAAACTTTGAGGCAGTCTGAACAAAGACTGTGATATATAACACACTTTAGAAGTACTAACAAAAGTTGTGTTGGTTCCAAATAAAGCCAATAATAGATTGTTAACCATGGGTTTCTTATCTTTCTACTGAAATAAACTAGAAGGCTCTGATACAGATTTTCTCCACAGTAGGTTTTAGAAGGATTTTTATTTCCAGTCCTCCATGTTTCTTTATTTCATCCCTTCTTATGTAAATAGCAGATAGAAAAGAGAGAACATTCTTGGTAGAGGGAAATGCATGAACAAAGGAGGACTGAACTTCAGAGAGGAAGAAGACTGGTTTCACCAGAACAGACTATTTTTGCTGAGCAGTTTGAAAACAAGGCTAGAGAGGCCAAAAGGCATTGAAAAATCACAGGCAATCTGCTTATATATAAGAATCAACTGAAAACGAAGAAGAGGTGTGTAAGTGAGCACCGCAGATGCAACCAGTGGAAACACGGTATATACCTGCTGTGTTCTGGAAACAGCAGCGAGCCTTGTGTAAATTGAGTGGAACAAATGAGGTTGTAAGGTAGTCCTTGGGGTTAAGAGGTGATAGGGCAGACGCACATACACACATGCACACAGAGGGGTGGGGAGAGGGAGGAGAACCACTAGTATAGGATTATACAGGCTATTTTAAGGCTTTGACTTTTAAGTTGGCATAAAGTGGGAAACCATTATTGGACATGACTTATATTGTAACAATTGTTCTAGCCTTTATCTTTAGAATAAACAGATGGGGAGTAAAAATGGAAGTAGGAAAACCAGTTGGAAGACTTGGTAGTAATGTAGGTGAAGGTTATGGTATTTGCAGTGCTGTCAGTCGGGAGCATGAAGGGAGTTCTAGTTAAGACCTGATGTTACACAGCCAGTTATTTTGAGCACACTTTAATTTTTGCTGGGTATTCCACAACTCAGCATATTATTTATATAATAGTGATTCAAGTAAATAGAATACATTTGATTCAAATTATTAGGGCAGATTTGTTTTTCTGGATGAATTACTTTCTTAATGGTAAAGAGATAAAAGTCCTTATAGTTACATTTAAAAAATGGTTTTAAAATGTATTTTGGTAAGCTGGGAGAAAAGTCATTTACAGGATTTCTTTCTCTGTGAGTGCCCTGATTGTGTGTGGTGGAAAGACTCCACCTTTAACTGATAACAGAGAGTGGGAGCTGCTGGGGGAGGAGCTCGTGTTTCTGCACAGGGCCTGGCCGGTCAGAACACTGCTCATTCTGGGACCAGGCAGGGAAATAAACACACATTTAAAGGGAAAAGCTAAGAGAGCCACTACTAACTCAGAAACCAGCGGGAATACCTAACCTTTCTGCATTCTCCGTCGGACTAAAGTTCACATTTAGGTTATTTTTTTACGTTGAGGACTTGCAAGAAATAGAATGTTGATAATGTTATTTTCATCTTAAAATTGTCCTCTATATGAGAGGCACAGGCATATTACTTTCCAAGTAGTGACAGACTTTAGTGTACAATATAAAAATCATATAGCCGGGCCGTGGTGGCGCACTCCTTTCATCCCAGCACTTGGGAGGCAGAGGCAGGCGGATTTCTGAGTTCGAGGCCAGCCTGGTCTACAGAGTGAGTTCCAGGACAGCCAGGGCTACACAGAGAAACCCTGTCTCGAAAAACCAAAAAAAAAAAAAAAAAGAAATTCATATTACTACCATCAGCTACTTAGGAAACCTTTAAGTGTTGGGTAGCTGTCACGTTGGCAGTGGTAGATACACATTTTGAGTTTTTTCAGTTTAAAGTCTAGCTTTTTTTCTCTTTATAGCAACAGTTTTATTGCATTTGTGAAAAAATGTCTGCTAAATGCCCATGTCTGAAAAAAATGGGTTTGTAAATGTAATTTATTCTTTGACAATTTCATACATGATGTAAATGTATTTTTGTTATATTCATCCCCACTATCCTTTCTAATTCCTCTTGAACTCTCTGTGCCTCTTTTTCCCAAGTCTCTCTTTTATGTTCATGTCTCTTTTTCTGTGACCTGCTGAGTTTAATTAGGGTTGAATGAGCATGGGTGTGTGTTTAAATAAACGTGGAGCATGGGCAACTTAAGTAGTGGATACCTTAAACAAAATGACTTCCTCTCCCTGAGCAGCCGTTAACTGCCAATGGTTCCTCAGCCTACTGATTGTGCTTCATGCTCCATCTCCAGTCCATGATAGAAGCTGACTGACAGGTAGTCAGGAGGTAGGAGTGCAGCTGCCGTGTCCTGTCTAGCAGACAGCATTGCACAGCAGTTCTTTGGCTCTTACATTTTTCTGTCCTGTCTTCACAGTGTTTCCAAGCCTTGCAGGGAATGATACTGATGTGCTTTATAGTACTTTGACCAGTTATGAATCTCTCCATTAACTACTGCCTACTGTAAAAAGAAGCTTGTCTGACCAAGGCTGTAAGAGCAGCACTATCCTATGAGTATAAATGTAAATATTAGAAGGAGTTTGCACCAACTCCATTTAATAAGACCACAGTAAGGAAGAGGTTCCTAGGGCTGTTGCTTAGCTATGGGCCTTTGGCCAAGTTTATAGTACCATGAAAACCGTAATTTCTTCCATTTTTTCCACCTGAAAAGTGTTCTTTATAAAAACTATTTCATGCTACAATGGTTTTTCTTGGAGAGAACTGATACTTTGGTATGTAGCACAATTGCTTTATGTGCATTTCCTGTTTCATTACATTGAGTAACAAAAAGATGTAATTAAATCACAATTAACAATTATTCCATCAAGGGCATTTTCAAGCAAAGGTGATATAAAATTTGGTTGTTTTTCATGTGTGTGAGTGTATGTGATATTATTGTAATGACTGCTAGATTAGCCTGGTGCTTTATACTTTCTTAATTTGTTCTGAAACTCCAATTACCCACAATGTTTGTATATTTTTTAATGCAAATGCTATTAAAAAGGCAAATAATTTTCTTACTATTTAATGAAAATAGTTTTGGCCTTATGGATTCCTGGAAAGGGTCTTAGGAACTCTGGTCAGCAAACTGTTCTATGATAACTGCTCCTCTAAGATGCTTTAACAATTAGAAATTTTCTGGGTGCCGGGCGGTGGTGGCGCACGCCTTTAATCCCAGCACTTGGGAGGCAGAGGCAGGCGGATTTCTGAGTTCGAGGCCAGCCTGGTCTACAGAGTGAGTTCCAGGACAGCCAGGGCTATACAGAGAAACCCTGTCTCGAAAAACCAAAAAAAAAAAAAAAAAAGAAATTTTCTGGGTGTGATGGTGTGTGCCTTTAGTCTCAGCACTCCAGAGGCAGAGGCAGGCAGATCTACGTGAGTTTAGCACGTTTAAGGCCACCCTGGTCTACAAAGTGAGCTCCAGGACAGCCAGGACTACAAAGAGAAACCCTGTCTTGGAAAACAAAATTACAAGCTGGTGGCATGGCTCAAAACTCACTTGCTGCTAAGCCTGACCATCTGAATTTGTGACATCTGCTCATGTGCTCACACACATAACACCTCACAAATAAATATTAGAAGTTAAGGATGAGGCCACAACAGCAGACTATTGTGATACTGTGTAAAACCTATAGGATTTTGGAAATAGAAGAAAGATGATATTTATCTGAGACTGCCATTAAAAGTTTCCTCGAATGACTTAGTAGTTAAAATAGATTTTTAAAAAGTTAAAAGATAGTTGGATTGGGAGAAAGAAATGTTTGATGTTTGAAAACCGACATGAAGTTCAATAGAACAACACCCACAAGACACTGAGAGGCCCATTTCCTCATCTTGGATGTTAGTTTGCAAACCTCTCAAGTGAAAAGATTAAATAATACTTTCATTTATTTGATTAAAGTTACTTTCAGACTTAAAAGGCAAGATTGGGAGTAACATATATCTAAAGTCATCATCTTTGTTCAGAGTAGAGGCATTAAGTACAAGAGTACATTAAGTACAGAGTAGAGACAGTAAGTACAACTCAGTGCTTGTAAAAATATAAATTAAGGCTTTTAACTCAGTACTATTGTATTTATGATAAAAATAGGGGACAATAGTAATGAGACATGTTAAGGGACTTTACAGAAAACATTTAAATAATTAACAGTTCTTATAGTCATTATCAATTAATTTTATGACCTTTAGTTTTTTAGTATAGGTTTGTTTCCTCCTACACTAGAATTTTTTAGTGTTTGTGATGTAAAAATTCACACTCATTTATTCAAAAAAATTGGGAGTTGAAATATTCATTGAGGCCTTGTTATTCTCAGGCACAGGGCCAAAAGATTGGTTTTAGTTTGTGGTTTTACTTACTAAATATCTGTATCAGTAACTGAACATTTCTAGTTGAAAATATAAATGTTCTTGAGATTTTAGATATTTTGGGAGCAATTAGTACAGAAAAACAAGTGTAGTATACTCAGGACAAACAACCCTGCTGGCATTTATTAAATGCAGGTATTAAGTTTATATATTACCTTTTTTTTGTAATACTGTAATACTAAGTTCCAAATATAAGGCATTATAGTAGTAGCTCTGTGGTCCACTAAACATTGCTTACACTGAAAATAATTTTAAGGCAGAATTTTGTAGTTGATGGTCTAGTTTTCTTTGAAATACGAAGCTTTGTAAACAAATAGTTTTTCAATAGATTATCATTTTGCTTTTTTTTATCTTTATTGAGTTAAAATGTTAATGCATATTGCTTTAGATGATTTGTGTGACTACATTGTGGGTTTTTTGTTTTTGTTTTTTCTTTTTTTGTTTTGTTTTGTTTTTTTGAGAAGGTTTTTCTATGCAGCTTTGGCTGTCCTGGAATTTGCTTTGTAGACCAGACTGACCTGAATCCAAGTTCTGGGATTAAAGGCTTGCAACACCACTGCCTGGTGAATATTTTGTGTTTATTGAAACATTTTGTGGAGAAAATGTTGTATTTTATTAATAATCTCTTGTTGACTCTTTCAGGAATGGATCGTGATTATGGCCCTGGATCTTACGGAGGTCTGGCATTCAAGGATATTTATCTAAAAATTCTTCTTTTGAGTGCCAGTAAAGGTGAGCAGCATTTAATTTTTTTCTTTTTAAACTCTTATAGGGCTGGATCGTGACTATGGCCATGGATCCTATGGGGGTCAGAGATCCATGGATTCCTACCTAAACCAGTCCTATGGCATGGACAGTCACAGTGGTGGTGGTGGGGGTAGCAGGTAATAAATTGCTTAATCACTCGGCCAAATAATAAGACAGCTATACGATTCTGGATGTATTAAGTATTCCTTAGGCTTTTATAATACTTGAATTTTGCTGGTATTGAATACTCACCTTAAATATTTAAAGGTGCTAATTAATGGGCATAACATTTTTCTAGTCTCATTGGCAGACATTATTTTAGGAGGATAGCATTTATCTTTTATTTCACCATAATAGAATAATACATTCTTTAACAAGTGGACACTTTAAAAAGAACTTCTTTTACTTTTAATTTCTTACTAGTCAAAATGTCCTGATGAAATAATACAAAATATTATTGGAAATATTTATTTATTTATTTGTGAATTATTGTTTTTTAATTGTTGAAAAAAGTTTTTTTTTTTTTTTGTTTGTTGTTTTTTGTTTTTCTGCTGTGGGCATTGTACAGTAAAATAGCCTGCCTAGAGGCTTTCCCTGAACCCTAGCAGCTTTCAGGGTCTAAGAAACACTTCATTTTAATTTTAAAGCAAGTTTGTAGAGCATATTGTAATAATAGAACTATTCTTTAAATCATGTCCAAGTCGTTACAGGCAGCTACTGCTTACATTGGAAACACTCATGCTTAAAAATTAGGGGTGTTGTATTAAAGCAATGGACACTGCACCTTTAACTACATCCTAGACTATTTCTATTTAAGTGGTGATACTCTGAGATTTAAACCAAACCGCAGGTCTTAGGGTTCTTCATATTTTAGTAACTTTAAAGGGGTCTGATTTTTTTGAGATTCAAAACTTGCTTCTAAATACAAACTAGTTAGACATTTGAGATCATCGACCTTCGTAAACTGAAGGATCCGGATTCCTTAATGATGGGCTTGAGTGATGCTTGCTTTTCTTTGTGCTTCAAGTGTGCCACTGTGGTTTATAGTAGAGTAAAATCAAGAAAACAAACAGTTAATTACTGTCCTTTGTAATGTTTGAAATGCGAAGTTGGAAAGAGAAATAGTATTTATTTATATGGCTACCAGGCTTCAGAATTAAATAGTATCTTCAATTGAATGGCCTGTAAATCGTTGACCGATATAACCTCATTTAAATGTTTTAATGTATCAGTTATTGCCCTCCTACATTGTAAGTGTACTGTGCATAAAGTATTTCTGTAGCTGTTATTCATTTCCTGTGTAATTGTGAGCTTTTTAAAAACTGTTTTAAGATAACAAGCAACTTCTGTAATCCTTGTTTTGGATTGTGATAAGTAAAATGATTTGCTTTTTTCTCAGAGTTGAGACAGTGTGCTTACCTTTTAGAGTAGTTTTATGTGATAGTTTTCTGAAAGGAAATACTTTTTGAAATAATTGCAGGCATTATAAAATGCATTCTTTCTCATCTGCTTTGAAAATTCATATGTAGAGGGTATATGTTAGTGGTCTTTTACTTTTACGTTCTATTTTACATGTTTAGTCTTCTAGATTTGTTAGACATATTAGTCTATATCAGAGTGCTTAAGGATTGGCCCTTGCTGAAGTTTGGCAGAATGTCAAACTTTATAACCTGAGATAATTCCTCAGCTTTGGCTATTACAGTCAAAATGAGGCAGTTTTGTGATATAGATTATTGAGGTGCAAAGGATCAGTGTCACAAAAATCCCCTCCTCCCCCATTTATGCAGTCTTCAATTTGTGTCCCTAGGAAAAGCCAAAATATTGTAAATGTTTTGTAATTTTCAGAATTAGAGAAGGATTCGAAGAAAGTTTAATTAGTTTGTAAACTTTAGCAAATAATCTTTTCTAAGACTAGGGCTGGGCTTTAATTATTAGACAGACGAGTCTTATTAAAATAGAAATGCTGCTAAAAGGCAGAGTTTAAAACTAAGGTTAACTGAGCTCAATTTATATTTAGAAACTGACTCAGATATCTTTCTGTCTGGTCTCATGTTGAACTGCCCAGCCCTAATCAAGTGTGAGCAAAAGTAGAATTATGCAAACCACTATGGTATAAATGAATTTTAGTTGATAAATGTCATCTGATAACTTGTCTTTTGAATTGTCTAACATTAGTAAGCTTACTTTTGTTTTTTCCCTCACTGTGCAACTTTTCCAGGTTTGGACCTTATGAGTCTTACGACTCCAGGTCTTCTCTGGGTGGGCGAGATCTGTACAGATCTGGCTATGGTTTTAATGAACCCGAACAAACCCGCTTCGGAGGTAGTTATGGTGGTCGATTTGAGAGCTCCTACCGGAATAGCCTTGACTCTTTCGGAGGTAGAAACCAGGGCGGGTCTAGCTGGGAAGCACCTTACTCCCGTTCAAAATTGAGGCCTGGGTTTATGGAGGACAGAGGAAGAGAGAATTACTCTTCCTACAGCAGTTTTTCTTCACCCCATATGAAGCCTGCACCTGTAGGCTCTCGGGGGAGAGGAACGCCTGCTTATCCTGAAAGTACGTTTGGAAGCAGAAACTATGATGCTTTTGGAGGACCATCAACAGGCAGAGGCCGAGGCCGAGGAGTAAGTACAACAGAATCTTTTCAGATTCTTTTCAATAGTCACTCTTTTAAACCCTTTCAAGACCATGGTTTTCAACAAGAACAAACACTGTTTGTCCCAGTGTATTTTAACCAGAAGCTGAGTCATAACATTTTAGGTTGGCTGCAAAAGTTTTCCAGCACCTCAGAAAATAAGTTGCAGTGTGAGATGATTATTCATGAAGTTATCTCAAATCTCCCTTTATGAAAAAGGTGAGGATATTAGGTTTGGTCTAAAAGGGGTTAAAAGGAGTTGCATTTTTCCTTGTAAACACTAGCAGTTTTGCTAGTGAGATAGTTGTTGGATTGTTGTAAAAGGTTACTGAACCCTTTTTGAGCTTCTGAGTAGGCTAAAGGTGCAATGTATAATACGATATTTATCCTTTGTAACTAAACTCTAGCAAGTAGAATCCCTTCAGGGTTTCACATTTTTTGTTCAACACGTGAGGTCAAAAGTCAGTGATAGATAAGGAAAGCTTAGCTATGTTTAGGTGGTGAAGAAGTTGATGTGTATTCTAGATGGCAGAATGATTTGAGGTCAATATTATTTTGCTTCCTTGCTTTTTTACTGTATGTCCTATTGGTGACTGTTTAATTTTCTCTAGCTCTATTGAGAAAGAACCTCTTACTTGTATATATGTTTATGGTTCCTTCCTAGGAAGTAATGTTTTGCAAATTATTGCCTAACTGGATAAATATACTAGCTTATAGGTGTTTAATTTCAGAATATAGTGTAACAATTACACTTTGTGGTCTTGGGTAACTTGGTGATAAATTTTTACCTATTTAGGGTGTATAGATCATGGGATTATGTAGTTTGGTCATATAAATGCTATTGTATATTTATATTTTTATAGTATAAGATATTTTATCAAAGTCATGTGTTTATTCTCCTTGCAGAAGAAAGTATTTTGAGAAGAGCTGTAGTAGGGCATGTGGCTTTGACTGTTGATTAGCCTTTGAGCATCACTGTAGTTTGTCTTACTGTAGACATTTTGCATTTTTAACAGTCACTTTTTACTTACATAAAATGCATTGCACCTTTAATGTTTGTACTGAAGGTTTTTCTGATGTGACCATATAATTACATGGAACATTTGTGTAAATCTCACAGATTAGATAGACACTTCTAATGATATATTACTGTGTAAGCAGCAGTGTCGGTGCTCCGTATGCAGTGCTTTTTAGGTCAGTTCAAAGTAGTTGGAGAAGTAGGCTTTTAGGTTTTGACATTGAAAATACATTCTAGTGTGAAAATTTGGAAAAATAATATCTTCCTTGCTGTATAATTTTAGGCAAAGGATTTTTTTCTTAAGACCCAGGCATTTATTTTGTTTTCTTGATAGTAAAACTGAGTATTCCTCTACTTTGTATTTACTGTTCTGGTCTGAGTGGGCTTCTCTTTCCTTCCTTCTGTTAGCCAAGTAGATGAACTGGTAGGATCTTCATTTTAACCTTCACTTGTACGATTCCCCTTGGGACCTTCTCTTTAGATTACTCCTCAATCTTTACTTTCTAAAAGTAAGACTAGCAGAATAAATTTCTATGCTCATGGCCTCTTGGTGGATTTTGTTAATGGTAAGAGAAGAGGAAGGGCTACAGAGTCATTTGCTGGTATGACTCTCCGTCTATAAACTTTTGTTTCTTGGGCTTCTGGGGTCATACTGTGTTCTTGGGTAGGAATGTGCATGGCACGTCAGATGCAGTCTTTATTTGAAGTGTGTCTTGGAAGTCGATGCATGCTTATGCTTTAACGCTCCTACTTCATGCTAATGTTCCATCTCGTCTTCTCAGTCCTGTTTTCAGTAGGGAGAGATCCTAAATGATTCTTTTTACTTTTAACTACAAATATGATCATCTTTTAGCAAGATTTTAGTCAAATAAAGTTTTCTTCTAAGATCTTTGATGGGAAAACATCAAGTAGGAACTCTGAAGAGTTGTCCAAGTGGTGACCTTCTGACAGGCACACAGTGTTTATGATCTCAAATAATTTTGGATTGTAAAAATTTAAAAAAAAGGACATACCCACCTATGTAATATTGGAAATTCATTGGAATTAAGTTCATGTAATAATTTATAAAATTTGTATATGTGCTTTCTCAGAGTGGACATGTAATATTCAGTTACGTTCCACAGAATTTTCAGGTGAAAACTAGTAAATAGACGACAAACGAATTGTATTAATTCATATTTTATCTACTGACGTTATTGCTAATGTTTCTTGATTTCAAAAATTACAGCATATGGGTGATTTTGGAAGCTTCCATAGACCTGGAATTATTGTTGACTATCAAAACAAACCTGCCAATGTGACGATTGCTACTGCAAGAGGAATAAAAAGAAAAATGATGCAAATATTTATTAAGCCTGGGGGAGCCTTTATCAAGAAACCTAAGCTAGCAAAACCTATGGATAAGATGAACCTCAGCAAATCGCCTAGTAAGTAAGACCATTGCTCAGGATGCTCTATACTTTTAGAACACACTCATCTATGGTGACTGTTAGTGTTCATATAGAAAAGTGTATAAGAGTTATAACTGAATCCCCTTATGTAGTTATTAGCCAATTGTTACTATTCAAATGTATGTTTGATTGTTTTGAATATATGTATGTATATGGGCATGTGCTTCCCACAACATGCATGTGGAAGGGCAGACTACAACCTGCAGGAGTTACATCTGTTATTCCACTATATAGGTCCCAGGAATTGACCTCAGGTCATCAGGCATGGTGGCAAATTAAAATTTGAAATTAATGTGCACTGGTCATTTTATTTTTCTCTGAGTCTTAGTTAGTTACCCTTTTCTCTCTTTCTCTCTTTCTTGAGACAAGTTCTCACTATATAGTTCTGGATGGCCTAGACCAGGCTTGTTATATAGACCAGGCTGGCCTTGAACTCACAGAGATTCACTTGTCTCTGCCTTCTGAGTGATAGGATTAAGAACATGTGTCATTACACCCAGCATAGTGTATTTTTAAAAGGCTTTGCAGATGGCTTTGATTCAGAGTCCTTTCTTGGATGTTATATGTTAATATTTATTGTTGGAGGAGTATATGTCATAATGTACAGAACTCCTATCAGGACGGAGGGAAGAAAAATTTCCTAATCCTTGGCATTATATGTTATTATATGTTTTATATATATATATATATAATATATATATATATATATGTTTCTTCTAGAAAATTAGTTTGCTTTTAGTCTTCTGGAGATGATATCTCTTAGAGATAATCATGTTTCTGTTATTACAGGATTGGAAAATTCAAGCCCATATGACGATGGGAATAAGATAATTTATACTAGTGCCAAGGGGTGGGACACACTTAGTAATAACTTTAAAAAGAAATGAAAAATTTATACTTTACAATTTGCAGTCTTAATTCAAACAAAGAGGTCTGGTCCAATGACTGACATATATGAATCTGTGGGAGGAAGCCGAGAAACAGGAAGGGAGCCATCCATGGTCCACTGATTTTAACAAGGCTGTGGAGACTGACTATACAGAGTAGGAAAGAACAGTTTTTGTGTCAAGTGCCTTATACAAATGCTAACATGAAAGAACTGCTTCTAAGAACAAAATTTAAAAAACCGCTTAGCAGAAGCATAGGTAAGTAAGTATTCATGATTTTTGTATTTAACAAGGAATTTTTATACAGGACACCAAAAGCATGAGCAACAAATAAAAACAAAAAACTAAATTTCATCCAAATTAAAAAGCTTTGTGCTTCAAAGGCCATCATAAGAAATTGGGTATGGTGGTATACATCTGTAATCTCAGGACTTGGGAGCCTGAGGCAGAAGGATTGTGAATTTCAAGTCATGTCAGATACATAAGACTTTGTATCTCTCCTCCTCTCCTCTCCTTCCTCCTCCTCCTCTCCTCCCTCCCCTCCTCTCCCTCCCCTCCCCTCCCCTCCCCTCCCCTCCCCCCCCTCCCCCCCCCCCCCCTTAGATCTCATTACAAATGGTTGTGAACCATCATGTGGTTGCTGGGAATTAAATGAACTCAGGACCTCTGGAAGAGAGCAATCGGTGCTCTTAACTGCTGAGCCATCTCTCCAGCCCAAGACTTTGTTTCTTTTATTCTTCATAAAATGTAAAAAAGTATTTTTGCAGACTGTGTATCTAAGAAAAGACTTGTATCCATAGCATATAATGAACTTTAACTCACTAGCAAAAAGACATAAATAACTTAATAGACACAGAATATATCAATGTTTCTTCAGAAAGGCCTGTAATGACCGGTAAGTACATGTAAAGCCCATCAACAGTCACTCATCAGGTAAATGCAGAAAGACCATATTATACATTCCATGACCTCCAGAATGGAGAGCATAGACAAGATCTTTAACCAGCCTAGCATGTCTGTGGAGAAAATTGCTTTATAAAAAATCAGTTAATTGATTTAGAGAGGGAGGGAGGGTGCACATGTGCTTCTGGAAGATGCAGAAGACAACTTGGTGGAGTTGGTTCTTTCCTTCTAGCTTTTTGTGGGTTCTAAGGATAATTTCAGGTTGCCAGACTTTGATGACAAACACTATCTGCTGAGTCATTTCACTACCTCCTTTCTCCCTCTCTTTTGAAGATGTGATCATGCTCTGTAGTCCTGGCTGGCTCAGTATTGGCCTATAGAATCTGAGATGGTTTCCATTTCAAGGTGGTCAGGTTAGCTTTGGCCACAAATAGACCATCTTAGGGTAATCCTCCTGCATTGGGTCCTGATCGTTGTAATTATGGCCATTTACCGATATGCTTGGTAGCCATGGAGAAATGTCTACACATATGAACAATGGGGCATGCACTTTGGAAAAGAGCCTGGCATCCCTCAGGTGATGAAACTGAATTCATTATATGACTCAGCAATCCATTCCTAGAGTCAGGCCCAGAAAAACCTAGCGGTCCACACAAAAGGTACTGTGCAGTGTTTTGGCCAAGGATGGATTGTATATACAAAGAGAATACTGAATAAGAAGTTTTTTGCAATATAAATGATGTCATATTTTTCAAACTTGTTTTGAGAAAATTAAAAACTTTTTTTTAACCAAAACAACTTTAAAATCTGAGCTTCTTATTAAGTAGTTTCATCGAAGGAATTGCTTTAAACAACAGTGATGATAGTAAGAATTCCTCCTAAAAGGAGTAGGAGAGCAATCAAGCCCAGAATAGTTTCTAATTAAATACATTTTAATTTAAAAGTAGGTGGTTATTATAATTTTGAAATACTGACAGTGTATTTGTTCTTTAATGTTTTATCTCCACTTAAATTAAGGATTAATAAGTCTATATAATTTGATAAAAGCATGATTTTAGTGTTTTTTTTCTTTTTGGGGGTACTTTTCCAGATTGACTTATTTATATTTTATGGAACTGGAGTTAGGGGTAGTTGTGAGCTCTCAGGAATGGTAGGAATTGAAGCCAGGCCCTTTGGAAGAAGACTCAGTGCTCTTACCTGTTTAGCCATCTCTCCAGCCAGCCCCAGATTGTAAGTGTTAGTAGTAACATAGTATTTACTGAAAGCTTCCTGTACACGGCACTAGTTAAAGAATATACACACATTACTTGGTATATTTTCAAGCCAAGCTGATGAGGAGTAGTTATGTGTGTCAAACTTTCTAGAGGTGACAAAGCAGGCAAAGACAGATAATTGGCTTCTTGGGTCAAACACCCAGTGAGTGGCAGAGCCAGTTTGTACTAAGGTAGCTTCTGTACCTAAAAGCTCTGCACCTGGACTTCCTTTCAGTATAACAGAGTTTGCTTTGTATTATTTCCCATCATTTATCCCATGCCTTGAACTTTGTAGTGGAGGACGGACTTAAAGTCTATATGCTCCTGCCTCTGCTTCCTAGGTGCTTGAAGTTCTAGGCACAGGACACTGGACCTGATTTACTTATATTTTGTGCTAAGTATTTATATGTGTTGAGATGATGAGGGTACATGTATTCAGGGATGTGGAGACCAAAGATCAACATCAGGCATCTTCTTCACTTGTTTGTTTATTTTTATTTGAGGCGTGGTTTTCCACTGAACCTGGAACTTAGCAATTTTGGTTGCTTGTTTAGCCAGCAAGCTCCAAAGATCCTTCTATGTCTGCCTCTCCAGTCCTGGAATGACAAGTATCTGCCACCCTGCCCAGCTTTTTAAGTGGTGTTAGGGGTCTGTACTCAGGTCTTGATGCTTGTGTGGCAAACATTTTACCCACTGAGCTATATCTCCACAGCACCCTCCCTCCCTCCCTCCCTCCCTCCCTCCCTCCCTCCTTCCCTCCCTCCCTCTTTACCCTATCCCTCCCTCTTACCCTTCCCTCCCTCTCTCCCTCCCTCTCTCCCTTTTCATTCATTTATATATTTGTGTGTGTATGTGTTGTATGCACTTGTGTGTTACCCATATCTGTGTGTGCATATGCAGAGGCCACAGGATAATTTGGGGTTTCTTGCTGTATCATTCTTTATCTTATGTCCTTGAGATTAACTCCTTCAGTGAATCAGAAGTTAGACTGGTAGACTGCAAACCCCCTGACTCTCCTTTCTCCAACCCCAAAGTGTTGTTGGGGTTTTAGGCACTGGTGTGACCACAGCCTGCTCTTTACCTGAGTGCTGGAGTTAGATACTCCATGCTTGTGCACTAAGCACTCTTACCCATCTCCTCAGCTTCCCTTTTAATTTTAAAGAACTTTCTCTCAGGGCTGGAGAAATGGCTCAGTGGTTAGAGTTCCTTCTGCAGAGGACCCGGGTTTGGTTCATAGCACCCACATAGCAGCCAGCAACTGTATGTAACGCCAGTTGCAGATTCTGGTCTCCATGGACACTGCACATACATTATACATGCACTTACATATGTGGTGCACTTACATATATGCAAACAAAAATACTCATACATAAAATAAAAATTGAAAAAACCTTTCCAATTATAGACATTTTAATCTATCATTTAAAAATAGGAAATACAGTATTAGATGCTTTCTCCAGATATACTGAATATAAAACACAAGAATAAGCAAAAATAAGTAGATTTAAATAAAAATATGTAGCAAATAGTCACATAAAAACAAAGCAGATATAGGAAGTCACAATGTATTAAAATGAATTTTTTTTTTCCTTTTTATCCCTGCAATCTTAGCAAAAACTGATCCTAAAAATGAAGAAGAAGAAAAGCGGCGAATTGAGGCTCGACGAGAGAAGCAAAGACGTAGACGAGAGAAAAACAGTGAGAAATATGGAGATGGATACAGGTTTGTGGTCACTAAATCAAAAATGAGGCTTATTGAAAGGTAGATTTTTAAGCTAGGTACCTTTCCTCAGCGTAGTGTCACATCCCTATAACCTGTACTTATAAAGCTCTGCAGGAAGATTGTTAATTTAGTTCAGACTAGATGATACACTGAGACCCTATCTCAAAAAGTTTCCTAAAATTGGCAAATATATTTTATAGAATATGAAAAAGTTCAAATCAACAGAGATTTGACTAAGTTAATAGAGGAATGGGGCTAGGGCTGTTGGCAGAGTGTTTGCCTTGAATACACAGAGCCGTGATAAACTACTCATCACGCAGTACTGCATAAACCAAATATACCAGTCCGTAACTATAATCGCATCCCTTAGGGGTGGAGGCCAAAGACTGTGGTCTTGAGATTTGACTACAGAGACACTGTGATGTTCTTGAGAGGGAAGCTTGAGTTTTATTAGTGTGTACGTTATTTCCAATAGAGATGCCAGAGCAGATTCTGAAAGAATGATGAATGACTAGGTACTGGCATTTTTGGATATTGACACATTGAAAGGTTATAATGTGGGCATGGGAGGTAGGTTGGTGGGTAAGAGTGTGTGCTGCACAGCATGAGGACCCACCCACGTGAGGATCCCCGTCACCTGCAGAAAGGTGGGTATAGTGAGCGATCTCTCAGCAATGGAGTCAGGAGGCTTGCTGAGGCCTGCTGACTGCAGCTTAGTTCAAGACCCAGTGAGACATCTTGTCTCAGGAAATAGGAGATTTCCCTATGAATTGTTCATGAACCCACAGCTACACAAGTGTACAAAGGATCCAGGGAAGCACACTGATAAGTGCTTGGTATGATGCCCAGCACTGAAGACAGGTTGTGATAAGGCTAATGACAGAATTATTAGCCTGTGAACAGACTGTATTTATATAAGCATGTAAATATATATTACATATTTTATATATTGTGTGCGTGTGTGTATGTGTGTGCACACTAAATAAAAAGATTTGGTTAAACCACTAAATTTTAGAGTCAGTTAGGCTCTAGCCTCTTATATAGAGAGATTAGAGATTTTTAAAAAATACAAAAGGAGAATAAAAGGAAGGATTTTCTTCTCTGTAACATTCTCTCCCCCACCTCCCAGGCTTAAAGCCAGTTGTTATAGGTATGAAAGAATGAAGAGGGCTGGAAAGATGGTTCAGCAGTTAAAAGAATGTATTGCTTTTCTAAACCCATGTTTAGTTCCTAGCATGTTGTGAGGCAAAGATCTGTCTGTTCTTCAGCTTCTTACAATTATATCTTAAGGGGATCCAGTAGCCTCTTCTGGTCTCCTTGGATAACCCTCCCACCCCCACTCCCACCTAAAAAAAAGTAAAATGAATTTTAGAAAAAGATGAATAGATTTGACTGTGGACTCAAAACCTTTTTTATTTCATTAATCTGAATCTGTGCCTGCATGTATGCATATGCATTATATGTGTGCAGTAGTTGCAGAAGTCAGGGCATAGGATCTTCTGGAACTGGAGTTACGATTGTGAGCCACCCTGTGGGTACTAAGAACTAAACTGGGGTCCTCCACAAGAACAGCAAGTGCTCTTAATCACTGAGCCATTTCTTCAGCTTTAAGCCTCAAAATTTGAAAGGAAAGCAAGTGGTCTTAGAAAATTTAATTATAAGAAGTGACTGTTGTCTAATTTAAACATTAACCTTGATAAAAGTTACCCACATATTTTGAAAGAAAACTAAGATATCTGATGTGTAATTTAGTGAAGGAACATAGCTAGTTAACACCTTGAGGGAAAATGTTGAGATAGTAATTTAAATCAAATGAAAGGTAAGTAGCATGCTGTTTCATTAGAGAAATACTGATTCGCCAGCTGCGGTGTAAGCACAATAACTTAAAAGTTTAGTGGATAATTGTATAATGTTATAACTATTAGAAATCAGGTGGCAGTTTACAAAAGTTAAACAACTTTGTATCCATTGATTTTTATCAAGTAAATAACCTAAAAACACAGTTTAATCTACAGAAAGTATTATTACAACATGATTACATAATAAGTTGCTCCATAGTTGCAATTTGTTTTTGTATGAAATGTTCTTATTTTTGAGATTATAATATAATTGTTATTGTCTCCTTTCCCTTCTTCCCTGCAGACCCTCCCATATCTGCCTCCTTCCTCTCTTTGAAATTCGTGGGTGTGGTCTCTTTTTTTTTTACCTTTTACTTGCACGCATATATATGTATCTCTGTATATGTTCCTAAATATGAATTAGTGTAATATTACTTGCACGTGTGTTTTCAGGGCAGACTGGCTCTGAATGATCAGTTGATGTGCTCTTCCCTGGGGAAGACCATTTCTCCCGTTTTCAGCATTGTGTAGTTGACTATAGTTCGTTGTGTAGAGACCTTGTGGGCTTTTCCTCACCTACTTTGGCATGTCCTTGTAGGTGAGTTTTTAAGATGTAGCTTCTGAGATTACCAGGAGACACAATCTCACAACAAATTCCCTGATCCTTTGACTCTTACAGCCTTTCCTCTTCTGCAGTGTTTCTGAGACTTATGTATGGGAGTTGTTTTGGGACTAGGTTCCACATGCATTTTGATTGGTTGTAGTTTTCTATAATGGTCTTGTTTCTATAATGGTTTGTTGCAAAGACAAGTTGCCTTCATGAGAGGTGAAGACTGCACTTATCCATGGGTACAAGGACAAGTATTTAAATTCAGTGTACTTGGGCATTATGTTGATGTGGTAAGTGGTGGTTGTAGGTTCTTCTTCAGATCCATGACCTCACTAGCCTTAGGTAGTAGGGTAGGTTTCTAGGATCAGCCATGATTTCCCTCTGGTTGAGTAGGTTGTAAGTCCAATCAGAGAGCTATTGGTTACTGCTGGGGTATGGGTGCCACTGCTGCACTTTAGAGAAAACATGCAACATTTATTTTTCTGGGTCCGGGGTAACTCAGTACTTTGTTTTTTTTTTTTTTAACTTTCATCTGTTTACTTGCAAAATTCATGATTCCATTTTTTTGCAGCTGAATAATATTTCATAGTGTATATCACCATATTTTTGTTATCCGTTTGTTAGTTGAAGGACATTGAGCTGTTGTGACTAGAGCATTGAACACATCTGAGCAAGTACCTGTGGAGTAGGGTGTTAGTTCTTGGGGCATAGCCAGGGAGTGCTGTCATGTGGTAGATCTTTTTGAGCTCTTCACACTGATTTCCATGGTAGCTACACTGGTTTGCAATCTCAGCAACAGTGAATGGTGTTCCTTTTCCCCTGCATCCCCTCTAGCATTTGTTCTTGGTCGATTTGTTAATCCTTGCCATTCTGATGGAGGTAAGATGAAATCTCAAAGTTGTTTTGCTTTTTTTTTTGTTATTGGTAGGGATGATGAATGTCTTTTGAGATTTTTTTCTTAGCCTCTCCCCGCCCCCTTCATTCAAGACCACTCTGTTCAGGGCCCAGGCCCATATTTGAATGGGCTTGTTTTTTTTTTTAGTTCTTTATATAGCCTGGATATTAATCTTTTGTCAGATGTGTAGCTGGCCAAGATTCTCTCCATTCTGTGGGTTTCCCCTTTTGGATTGTTTCTTTAGCTGTGGAGACAATTTTTAATTTTACGAAATTCCATGTGACAGATGTTAGCTTTGATTCTTGGGCAAATGCAGTCATATTCAAGAATTCCTTTCCTATGCTGTATCATGTAGGATATTGCCTGTGTTCTCTTCTAGTATTTTCAGGTTTCACTTTTAGGTGTTTGATCCATGTGGAGTTAGTTTCTATACAAGGTGACAGATGTGGGTCTGTATTCATTCTGTTGTATGTGGAATCCAGTTTTCTCAGCACTGTCTATTGAAGATGCTTTCTTTTCTCCAGATTGTGTTTTTGGCGTCTTCGTGAAATATTAAGTGGTTGAGGGTACGTGTACTCATGTTTAGGTCTCCGATTTTGTTCCATTGTCTGCTTGTCTGTTTCTGTGTCAGCACCATGTTGTTTTTATTACTATGGCTCTGTAGTGTATCTTAAGATCCAGAATGGTAATCCCTTTAGCATTGTGGTTTTGTTTTGTTTTTGCTCAGGATTGTTTTGACTATCAGGGAACTTTCATGGTTCCATATGAATTTCAGGATCGTTTTTTCAATTTTTGTGAAGAATGAGATGGGGATTTTGATTTGGGTTTGCTTTCAATCTGTAACTAGCTTTTGCTAAAACAGTCATTTTCCTAATGCTAATTTTTCCAATCCCTGCATGTGGGATGTCTTTCCATTTTTTACTGTCTTTTTCTCTCTCTTTGTTCAGAGGCTTAAAGTTTTCATTTTTGAGATCCTTCATTCCTTCCTTGGTTGAGTTTATTCGGAGATTTTCTTTGAGGCTGTTATGAGTAGGCATGCGACTATGACCTTGTCTCTGTATGTTGGTTGTTGGTGTATAGGAAAGCTCAATAACTTGATTCATGCAAGTTAATTCTGTGTCCTGCCACATTGCTTAATATGTCATTTATAAAAATTTCCTGGTATAATATCTGGGTCTGTATAGTTATCATGTCATCTGCAATAGAGATAGTTTGATTTCTTTCCCTATTTGTACCCCTTTAATTTCCTTCTCTTGCCTATTGCTGTAGCTAGCACTTCAAGTACAATATTAAAAAGGAGTGGGGAGAGTGGACATCCCTGTCTCGTTCCTGACTTCAGTGGGATTGCTTCAACCTTTTCTTCATTTAGTGGTTGTGGGCGTCTCCTACATAGCGCTTACTATGTTGTTATGTCTCCTCTAAGCCCTTGGGGGCATGTTGGATCTTGTCAGTTTTCTGCATCTAAGTGTTGTCTTTTATTGACTTGAATATGTTGAACCATCACTGCACTCAGGGATAAAGCCAACTTGGGTATGTGGGATAATCTTTCTAATGTATGTCTGCATTCTGTTTGTAGGTATTTTAGTGAGCATGTTTGAGTCTTGTGTTGAGGGATATTTCCTGTAGTTATTATTTTTTTTGGAAGGTGCTGTCTTTACCTGGTTTTTAGTATTTAGAGTGATAGCTGGCTTTGTAGAAATTTGGAGGTGCTTCTTCTGTTTCTATTTTTTGAAATAGTTGGAAAAGAGTTTGCTATAGTATTTGAATGTCTGGTAAAATTCTGCAGTGAATAATACATCTGGTCCTAGCCTTTCTGTTTTTAACCTGGAAAGCTTTAAGGTCACTGACTTCATGCTTTAATTTTGGTAGTTTTGCAGAGTCAAAACCATTTCTTCTAGGTTTTCCAGCTTAATGGAGTACAAGTTTTAAAATTATTTCCTTACAATATTCTGAATTTCTTTGGTGTCTGTTGTAATATTTCCTTGGTCATTTCTGATTATGCTACATTGGATCCTCTTTTGCCTGCCTTCCTTCCTTCCTTTCTTCCTTCCTTTTTTTTTTTTTTTTGGATGGGGTGTTGTTGAGAGGTGGGTCTGTCAATCTTGTTTATCTTCTTAAACAGCTCTTAGATTCAGTGATTCTTTGTAGTTTTCGTTGTTTCTATCTCATTGATTTCTTTGATTTTTCTTTTATTGTTATTATTTCTTGCCATTGATTGGGTTTGGATTTGGTTTGTTCTTTTTCATGTCTTCAGCTTGCATCATTGTCATTCAATTGTGCTGTTTAACCGGTTTAATGTAGACACCTGACCTGCAGACTCTCCTTATAGGGTGGGGTTTGCTGTGTTAGCATTTTTATTTAACTTCAGGGAAATTTTCTTTCTTTCTTGTTTCATTTTCAGCAACACATTCTTCAGTCTCCTGGAGTTGTGTATTTACTAGAAATGTGTTTGCTGTCAGCTTAAATTTTATTGCATAGTGGTCAAATAGGATACAAAGAGTGATTTTAGTCTTTTTGAATTTGTAAAGATTTGTTTTGGTTCCCAGGATATAGTTTATTTTAGCAAAGCTCAGTGTGCTGTTTTGAAGAATGTATATTCTTTGGTGTTTGGGTGGAATATTCTGTAAATATTTGTTAAGTCCATTTGATATATGATGTTAATTAAGTCTGATGGTTCTTACTTTTGTTTTAGATGACTTATATTGGGAAAAATGAGATATTGAAATCCCCTACTATTTTTTGTTTTGTATTTGGTTTTTGAGACAAGGCTTCTTAGTGTAGCCCTGGCTATCCTGGAACTCATTCTGTAGACCAGGCTGGCCTCAAACTTAATGAGATCTACCTAGCTCTGCCTTTTGAGTACTGGGATTAAAGGCTTGTACCACTATGGCCCTTTTGAAATACCCTACTATTAATGGATTGATGTTAATCTGTGTCTTTAAATCAAGTAGTGTTTTTTGTTGTTGTTTTTTTTTTTTTTTTTTTTAGATAAAATAGCATGCTCCAGAATTTGGTGCATGTATGTTTAGGATGGTAATGTCTTCTTAGTTAACTGTCCCTTTTATTAGAATGAAGTATCCCTTATTAAAGTCTCTTTTGTTAGGTATTAGGATTGAGAAGCCTGCTTGCTTTCTGGTCCCATTTTATTAGAGTTCCTTTGTCCATCCTTCTACTCTAAGGCAGTGCCTATATTTAAAGATATGTGTTTACTTGTAGACAACAGATAGATTTTGTTTCTTGCCCATTTAGTAAGCATGTGTATTTATTTTGATTAGAGATTGAGGCCACTGATATTTAAAGTTATTATTGAAATGTACTTGTTAGTTATAGTCATCATGTTGTTGATTCTTGGTGTTGTGTTCTCAGTGTTTCTTTGTGTTTTAATATTTATGGCTTCCTGTTTTTTCCCATAGTCTCTGCTATGCTCAGTTTTCTCTCTTCAGCCCAAATTATCGCTTTCTATATTTTCCTTAGGTTTGGTTTTCGGATATATTTTTTGTGCTGCTTATATCATGGAAAGGTTTTCTTTTCTTCTTCAATCATGGTAGATAGTTTTGCTGCTAGTTTTGGCTGTGTATATTAGTCTGGGCTGGCGGTCATAGTCTTTTAGGACTTGGGATGCATTGCTCCAGGCTCTTCTGGCTTTCAGAATTTCCTTTGAGAAATCAGCTGTTATGCTGATAGGTTTTGTTTATATGTAACTTGTGTGTTTTTCTCTTACAGCATTCAAATCACTGTACCTTTGTATGTATATATACTTAGTGTTTTAGTTATGTTATGCCATGGAGAGTTTCTTTCTTGTCTAGTGTGTTTGATATTCTGTATATACTGTCTGTATGAGTGTGACTTCCCTTAGTTTGGAGAGCTTTTCTTCTGTAATCTTGTTGAATATCTGGTCTGCCATTGACTTGGGATTCTTTTCCTTCATCTAGGCCTATAATTTGAAGGTTTGATTAGTTCATGGTTTCCTACTTTTCCTGTATGTTTTTTCCTATGTTTTTGTTTTTAATTTTTATATGTCTGATTTCTTTGGTCTAGGTCCTTCCTCTCTGTCCTGATCCATTCTATCTTCTGTTTGATTCCTCTTATCAGGGTTCCTGTGGGTTCTAGCTGAGTTACTGGCTCTCCTGTCTGTCTCAGCTTGAGTCTGCAGTGTTCGTGTCTCCTCATGGAGTCCCGTTCTCAAGCCCAGGCCTGTGCTCATCATTTCCTTCAGCCTGGTTTGTGTTCTCTTGGGCATCACTTAGGAATTTATTCTCCTTAAGTTCTGTTTCCTTAATTTCATTGAGATTCTTCTTTGTGCTTTTAAACATCTTGAATTCTTTGGTGAAGTTTATGATTTTTCTTTTAAATTCTGTGTCCTTGGTTTTCACTTAGGTAATTTTTTATTGGCAAACATTTCTACAGAACTGGTAGGATTGGAGAGAAAATACTGCCTTGTTCTTTCATATTGTTTGTATTTTTTCTGATGAGATCTAGCATGTGGAGTTGTTTTGTTAGCTCTCAGTCTGATATAAAATGGTTGGGACAGAAGAGGATGTGCAGGTGGCGTGGAACTACAGGGTGGACATGGCTTGTGGGATGAAGTGAGGTGGACTGAGTTGGTGGACAGGATGGGGTCCAAGCCTGGAAGGTGAGCACTGGGTCAGGCTCGGTGCAAAGATTGAATGTAGCATGGGAGGAGTGGGTGGGTTGACAGGTAGGTAGACAGTATTCTGGCAGAAACCTAGGCCAGGACATTAGTGTGAGGCCTGGGATACATATTGAAGGATTGGGGAAAAGAGGTGGATAGGTAAAGTCAGAGAGACTCGCTGAGCTAGACCTGGGAGAAGGAAGTAGGAGATCTGTCTGGGTGGAGTTGGAGTTCAACAGGACCATTTGGTTTTTGTTTCTCCCCTGCTCCATAGTTCTTTAAATTCCATTTGACATAAATAATAGTTATATTATACTTTAGTGTGGAAATTAATTAAACAGTGTTAAATATATAGGAGTCTAAGTACGATTATTATAAAATTAAAATTTGTATTTAATTATTCTGAGTACTTTTCCCATTAAAATTTGAAAATAGATTTGAATTTGATATAACTGTTAGTAGAATAAACTTTGCAATTAGGAAAAAATGAAAGAATTACATTTTTCATTTTTTCTTCCATAGCTTTAAGCCTGGCAATTCAATTGAATTGTCATTTTATAGAATTTGAATCTTACAAAAAAAAATCCTACAGTGTTTTAGACTTTAAAAACAATACTTATGATTAAACCAGAACCTAACACATATTGCAGAAATACTTATGATTAAATCAGCACCTAACACATATTACAGATATGCACTACTAGTGAGTTACGTATACAGCCGTATGTGCAGTTATTTAACTAACCAGAGTGGCTTTACTTTGTTAGGAGGTTTGAGGTTGATGGTAAATGACTGCATTTGGATAGGTTCCTTGATATCTGAATGTTTTCACTATGATGAAGAGGGAACTATGTGTACTACTTAGGGAAGTCTGGGATGAGACACAGCAGGATATGCTGAAAAAGTACCAGAAGAGAAATATGAAATAGTCAGTCTTATTAGAATAATTTTTGAATCACTGGCAGTAGATTCCAGGAGGCAACATGATGAAGGTGTTGTTTGAACTAATCTAAGAATAGTAGAACTGCAAGAATTGTGAGAGGCAATCCAGGTAGATTGCTTGCCTTAAGGTAAAAGCAAACAAGCAAGCATTTTACTGATTATACAGAAGTAGAAAACTGGATTGGAAGGAATCCAGCACTTGGGAGGCAGAGGCAGGCAGATTTCTGAGTTCGAGGCCAGCCTGGTCTACAGAGTGAGTTCTAGGACAGCCCGGGCTACACAGAGAAACCCTGTCTCGAAAAAACAAAAAAAAAAAAAAAAAAAGTAACATAATTAAAATGTTTAATAAGGACATAGGATGTGGGTACAGATAAAAAGAGGAGAGAGTAGCATCTGAAAGCATTCTGAGGTTGGGTTTTTTTTTTTTTTTTTTTTTTTTTTTGAGTCTTTTTTTTTTTTTTAAAGTTTATTTTATATATGAGTACACTGTAGCTGTCTTCAGACACACCAGAAGAGGGCATCACATCCCATTACAGATGATTGTGAGTTACCATGTGGTTGCTGGGGATTGAACTTAGGACCCTCTGGAAGAGCAGTCAGTGCTCTTAACTGCTGAGCCATCTGTCCAGCTCCCACCCTCATCCCCTTTGAGTATTAAGGAGTCAGTGATACATTTAAGCAGTAACCTGTTGTAGAAAGTAGCACTAATTAACTGAATGACTGTGACAGGAGCCATCTTAAGGGGTTTACGTGTTACCTCTGTGAAGACTGAAGCCAGAGAAATAACTTGCCATAGATGACAAATAGAGATAACAATATGACCTGAGCGGTTAGCTCACTTAGCTTTAATAGCAGTGCAGAAAGATCCCAGTCAGGAGGCTGTTGTCCTAACTTAAGGAAAAAGAAATAACAGCATACAAAGAAAGTAGGAACGTTGTGGAGGAATTCACTCTGGGTGGATTTTCATCTTCTAAATAATGTATGTTTGTGCATTGTAGGCCTGTTAGTCCCCCTGACATAACTGTTCTACCTCCCAGAACTTTGTGGAGTTGAGTAATTGCTACTTTATGTCTATCTGCCTTTAGAAGTTGGTTTAAATGTTTTAAAAAGTTGCAGGTGGCCAGAGTGTGAAATCTGTTTTGGAACTTGATGTTTCTTTACATTTACTGTAGTTTTTGAATGGCCCAGGCTTGAGGTTATCACTTTTTGGTCCTTATATTTTTTATACCAGAAGCTTAAAATGCAAAGTACTTCAGTGGCTGTGCTGTCTGAATAGGAACTTAAGTACTATTTTTCCCTTCTACCTCAGTTTCAGAGTTCTAAAATAGAAAGAGAATAAAACTGTTTTTAGAGGCTCTAAATGAATAAGGTAATATTTAAAAACAATTTCTTTTCTTTATAGAATGGCATTCACATGTTCATTTTGTAAATTTCGCACCTTTGAAGAAAAAGATATTGAACTGCATCTGGAAAGTCCTTCACACCAGGAAACATTAGATCATATTCAGAAACAAACCAAATTTGATAAAGTAGTTATGGAGTTTTTACATGTAAGTAGATTTTTTTTGAAATGGGAAGCATTTTGTTTGATCTGCATTTATTTGATTGCTTTTTACAATTTTTCCCTCACCTGTTTATATTTCTAAAAACCTGATAATTACTCATTTAAGAAGACTTGTTAAAATTAGATAGATGTGAATTTCATATTAGAATTTAGATTTTTAACTTGAGAACTCATTTCTCATAGTTATTTCTGAAAAAGTTGTCAGAAAAAGAGTTCCTTTAGCTATTCATTGATTCAGATTCATCTGTCACTCCTACAGAATCCACTGTGTACCTGGAAATATGCTTGGTACGTTAACCCTTCCCTTCAGATGACCTCATTTCCATAGAAGCTAAATGACCATGTCACTAGACAGCAGGGTCAGGATGTCATGCCAGGGTGTAATGCCGTCTGTCGGTGTCTTTGTAGTTTCCAAGTGGTTGTCAATTTAATAGATTATTTTGAAGGCTATTAGCATTACTCTTAATGAGCCAACCATAATTGGAAATAAAACATGTTCAAGGGTGCACAGATAGTTTTATTTAGGTGGAAATGCCAAGACTGCAGAAATACTGTGGGACTTGAAAGAAACAAACAATACATTCTGTCAGAAATGCTAAAAGAGGGGGTTTGAACTGAACTGCTAATTGTACAAAACTAATTTGGGCTGGTAGAAAGTTAAAAATACAGTGTTCACTCAGACCTCTGTATCTAGCAGATACAGCAGTTATGTCCTCTGATTAGATTAAATTTTTTTCCTGTAATTTTCCCGTAATAGATTTCTATCTGTCAGTTATGATTCACCCACTGACCTGAGAAGGTCACCATCCAGCCTCTGATTTCTCACTCCAGATGCCTAGAAGACATTGGGAAAAGTGAAGCAGTTTTCTAGTGTTTCATGATAATCTCTTCAAGTCAGTTGTGGGTTTCTTGTTCTTACAGAGCAGCAATACCTGTCAGTGATGTTGTTCGCCATAGGATGAGCATACAGTAGGTGCTCCTTGGAAAGAGTCTATAGTCTTTCTTTTTATTTTCTAGGAATGTATGGTGAATAAATTTAAAAAAGCATCTATTCGTAAGCAACAGACACTTAATCACCCAGAAGCTTACAAAATAATTGAGAAAGATATTATGGAAGGTGAGTATTTAGGCAAGTTGTTTTTTTATAAATTTATGTTTATATTTTATGTATCATAACCTGAAAACCTCAAGACTGATACAATTCACAGTCATACTTGCTGTAGCATATCAGACATAGACTTCCTAACTTCTTGTTTCCATGTTTGCATATTTATTATTGCTTATAGTTACCTCTTTCTCTTCAGTATAGATTAGAGGTTCTCAACCTGTGGGACTTGACTTTGTCAAACCTCTGTCTCCAAAAATGTATTAACAGTAGCAAAATTATTGTTATAAAATAGCGTGAAATGATTTTATGGTTGGGAGTCACCACAACATGAGGAACTGTATTAAAGAGTCACAAGTATTAGGAAGGTTGAGAACCAGTTGGTTGCTACTTAATAACTGTAACTTTGCTGTTATGAATTGTAATGTAAATATCTGACATGTAGGATATCTGTGCAACCCCCAAAGGGTCACAACCCACAGGTTGAGAAGCATTGCTTTAGATGAAGGATTTGTCTTTAATTTTCCTGCTGTTTTTCTTTCTTTAATTTTTTTTTTAACAATGAAACAAGTTTTTAAAAAAATTATATGGGTGGGAGTACTGTTCATGGCTGCAGTGCCCAAGGAAGCTAGATGTGGCTTCCTGTACCCTAGACCTGGAGTCACCTAGACCCCTAGTGTGGGTTTTGAAAATCAGATGCAGGTCCCCTGCAAGAGCAGTTCTGATTCTTAATCTCTGAGCCTTCTTTCCAGTTCTGTTATTTCTCTCTGAAATTCAGATCATTAACTTTTTTCAGTCTTTCCTTCTTTTTCATTCTATCACTGAAGCCTTATAAGTAAGCCTATTCTTATTTAAAAACTAAAAACAAAAAAGAACAAAAGCATGATTCTATCATAACTTGCCTTTTTATCTGTGAACAATCATTCTATAGGCAACATTCTGTAGGCCACAGCTCCACTGCTGAGTGTTATATTTCTAACCCAACGAGCATGCGTTTCCACCAATGAGCATGGTGTCATCCACCTGACACCTCGTCCTTTAGCTCTTGAAGTTACACTTAATAAACAGCTTCAATTCTCATTAGCTGCTGAGACTACTTGGACAGAAAGCTAGCCCTTATTTTGTTTTAAGGTATGGTCTTATTACGTAGCCCCTCGCCTTGACCTTGCAGCAGTTTTGCCTCCTGAGTGCTAAGATTACAGGTGTGAGCTCAACCCAAAATGATGGTTATTGTTTAAAACATGTTCCATAGCATTTTCCACCCACTCTGTTGTCTGTGAATCTGTTTTCCTCTCACCCTTTACTATCCCAGTGTTCTCTTAATCCTCTTGATATGCTTTTAGTCTTTGAACTTCAACAGTCATTGTTTTCATTATTATCTTCCTTTATGTTTCTTTCAGGTGAACTAATTTACATACAGAGTTTAAATTAACGTCTATGGGAATTATATCTGTAGGTCTAGCACAAATCTGTTTTCTGAAATCTTGTTTCTTTCATTCATTTGCCTGCTGCCATCTTTTCAGTAGTTGTAGAACATCAACATCTGGGCCCGGAGAGATGATGAAGGTTAGGAGCATGCCGTGTGTGAGCGGAGCCTGCTTTGGCTCCCAGCACCTGTATCTGGTAGCGCACTACTACCTGTAACTCCAGCTCCAGGAGCCTCTGACATTCTGGCCTCCCTGGGCACCAGCACTACCCACACAGACACAGAGATGCAAAAAATTAAAAGATAATAAAAATAAATCAAAATAAAACAGCATATCTCCAGAGTTTGTCATTTCCTTTGCCAGTCTTTAAATAAGGAAACAAAAACTCAAAATACTTTATTTTTCTTGAACAATAGCTCTACCATCCACCAAAGTGGGAAGTAAGGAGTTATCAAAAGATCCTTCCATTCATGTGCAGCATGATTTCCTATAGTTGGAATTTTACATGTTAAACAAATCTGTTTATTTACCCCTCCTTTAAATGTTGCATTTGGGGCTGGAGTGATTACTCAGTGGTTGAGGAGACTTGTTAGTCTTGCCAAGGACCCAAGTTTGACTACCAGGACCAACATGGTCACTCCTAACATTCATAGTTCTCATTCTGGGGGATCTAGCACCCTCTAATGACCCCAGTGGCACCAAGCTACGTGTTACATAGGCATCTGTGTGAAGTAAATCTAAAACCATGCTGCATGTGTTCAAATCCTCACCTTTTCTCTAACTAGTTCATAGTCATTTTTTCTGTCGTTTCCTTTCGGTTACTCCCTTCCTTCCTTTGAATTCTATGTGATCACATAATTTCAGGAAATTAGTGGTCCTTCATCTTGTACAGTGTAAGGCTACAGTCCCTTAGCATGGTACATAGAAAGCTTGGCAATGGGAGGGAGGCTTGCTGTCAGGGAGAGGAGGCTGAGAGCTCACCTCTTGTACCACAAACCCAAGCAGGGTGAGGGTGTAAGCACTCCAAACCCAGCTCAGGTTTGACATTTATCCTTTAACAAGATGAAGCCTCCCCAGACGGCACCACCACATGGGTCCCAGTTGTTTAATCCCAGAACGTATGTGGGACATTGTCACCCAAACCACTCTACTTTGTAATAAGAGCTAGACAAGTGCTCTACCAGTGAGTTACATAGTCAGCTCAAGATTCTTTTAGAGTGATCATTCTGTAGGTTGAGAATGAATGGCTTTGTTCCTTATAGCATCTGTTTGCTTTTTCTGCCCACTCATGTACATAATAATGGAACTCTTACTTTACTAAAATAACATCCATTAAGCTGTGTTTTTTGAGGAGGTGGACTAAAAGCTCTAAGCATGAGTGATTTACACGATGAGTGTGTGACGTGGTGCTGGAGAGGTGGCTCAGCAGTTAAGAAAATGTACCTCAGCTAACGTACAGCCATCTTCAACTCCACTTGTAGGAGGATCTGACAAAACCCAAAACCCCCTACATATGTAGACGTGAGATGTGCAGAACTTGACACACACCTACATGCTCAGATCCTTTGTTGTAAGGAGTAAAAATGATGATGGAAACTAGTGAGAACGTGATCTGTCAGAAGTAAGGATGTGTGGGCAGTTCCTCCCTAATAAAGTTGTTTGTAGGTGTTACTGCGGACGATCACATGATGAAAGTGGAGACTGTTCACTGTAGTGCTTGTAGCGTGTACATCCCTGCTTTACACAGCTCAGTTCAGCTGCACCTAAAGTCTCCTGACCATGGCAAAGGGAAGCAGGTAAGTCTGGAGTCTATAGAGTTCTTGAATTTTCTACCAGTTTTTAAATTTTCCTTTGGCCATTGTTTCAGACATTCTGTACCGTATCTTCAATATGAACAGCTAGCTATGTGTCAGCTTAGAGGCAGAGTCCTATCATAGTTAAGATCATGGACTGGGAACAAGGCTTTCTGGGATAGACTCCTAGTGTTAAAGAAGTTCCTTATCAACTTTCCTTATCTGTTGGATGAAGCTGGACTCATTCTTCTGTGCTTGTTTAAGGGTTGGTTAACTAACATGTAATACCTAATAAAATGGTGCCTGTAATAGTGACCATTAGGAAATGACACCTGAAAGGCAGGTTTTGTTTTTACTTTTGTTATTTTTAAGTTGCTACAAAATGGTTTTGTGAATATGTGTGTGTTTTAACAAAAAGGAAAGGAAAATTTTATGATGACTGGTCTATGTTTTTGTTTGGGAAAACACATTTGAAACTAGTATTAGCATTTACTATCTCTTGTGACTTCTGAACAGGATAGCCTTCAACAGCATACAGGCTGCTTGTTCATTAGGACATGCTGTGTTTTCTTTATCTAGTTGACTTTACTTCAGAAAACATGAGTACTTAATATTGTGAAAAATGAGTTCATTTGTAAAATGGATTTGAAGATTTAAAACTTAATGACTAAATAGAGTAGACTTGAGACTTGAGTCTCTGTTTTGTAATGATGTGAATTTTACTTCATACTCTTTTGTACACTGTGAGCTATGATGTCCAGCTGGTAGACACTTCATATTATTACCTTGTCTCCTCTGTATAGTACTTTTTGTGATAACTTAGAAGCCTTGAAGAAGACTGATTATGTTGGATGTTTTGATAAAATGTGGAGTAAAAGACTTAGACTTGGGAGTGCTGTTATTGTTGCTGGTTTATGAAAGTTCATGGTCTCAGTTCATGAACGAGTTAGATAACAAGTACAGTGGCTGGAGTTGTTCATAGCTTAATGTGTTGTAAGAATCGTTTAAGTGTAGGAATTTGAGTGTAAAATACCACTTTAAGTCTCTAAACTTCCCATGCCATGGCTTTCTAGAACCTCACCGTGTTCTGTTTTCCAAACAGGCTTATAAGGAACAGATAAAGAGGGAGAGTGTGCTGACTGCTACAAGCATCTTAAACAACCCAATCGTGAAGGCGCGGTATGAGCGCTTTGTTAAGGTGAGACTTTGGACAAAAGGTTTTTAGAACACGTTGTATAAGTGTGTGTTAGAGTCCTAACGAGACACTAAAACAAGCACAGGCACAGAAGGGGAACGATTCCTCTTGTTGTTGGATCAGAGGACAGGGCAGTCATTTCCTGTCTCTCCCCCTTCTAGCTCTATATCAGTGTGTGTTAAAGGATCAGGATGTTAGTTCTAGTCACATGTGGTAAGTTTGTAAATGCTTCCTGTGGTGTATGTGTGTGTACAGACTGGAGGAAAGCTCTGAGTATGTCACCTCAGGAGCTTTGCACCTTGCTTTTGACACAGGGTCTGTGGTTGGCCTGGGGCTTGGATACTTAGTGAAGCTGCCCCCCCTCCCCCCCCAGTTTCTGCCTCCTCGACTCTGGGATAAACAAGCCTATGTCACCAGGCCTGACTTTTAATTTGGGCTCTTAGGCTCACACTGTGATCTCTGTTTATGTGGCAAGTGCTTTATGAGTGAGGTGTTTCCCCAGCCCTCAGTTTGGTTGGTTGGCTTCTGTCTTCCATAGTTACTGCTTCAGCTCGTCCCCTCTTCACTTAGCCCAGAGCCCATCCTTGCTCTCCCCATATGCATGGGTTTGCACTAGGAAGACAGAGTTTCTCCTTTAGATTTATGTATATTCATCATTTTCTCCTCATCCGTGTTCTGTTTGCTCATTCTCATGTCCTTATTTGGATCTGATACCTGCCCCTTATCAGTGTCCTCTCTACACAGACAGTGCTCACCAGTTCCCTGATTGTTCCTGGACTCTGGTTCTCCCCCCTTTTACTGCCTTTTCTTACCATACTTCAGAAGACAGTTTGCCCTGTGTTAGGCTCTTCAATTCCTGTTATTTGTTGTAACTGAAGACTTCTCACCTGGAAGAATACAATCAGGATCTTTTTTAAAGGTGTGGTTAAATAGGCAACTATCCAGGCCTTATGAAGACAAGACCCTCTGGATTAATTTCTCAAGCTTTCCAAATTACTATTCTAAAAATGTTGTCTTCCCTCCTTCTCTCCTTCCTTTTCTCTCTCTTTCCCTCTCTTCCTCCCTTACTTGTTTCCTCCCTTCCAAATTAGGGTTTCTCTGTGTAGCCCTGGCTGTCCTAGGAACTCACTCTGTAGACCAGGCTGCTGTCAGATTCACAGAGGTCCACCTGCCTCTGCTTCCTGAGTGCTGGGATGAAAGGTGTGCACTACTACTGCCTGCTCCTCAAGGCTTTCTTGTTAGGCTTCTTTGTGGTAATTTTGATTTAGAAGGTCTGAGGTTGATGAGAAATTCGTATTTTGAGAAGAGGCTTTGGGACTTGACAGCTTTCACTTGTGTGGGACCAAGTGTGTGCTTTTTGTGAACTTAGAGGAAATGAACTGTAGAGACATGCTCTTGGACAGCTGCTATTGCTCTAACTCCCACTTACGTCATACTGAAAAACTGTTATTAAGATTATCACATTTACTGCTTTAAAATTTAACATCTTGGCACTTGAGAGTTAGCTCATTTGGTAAAGGACTAGCTGTGCAAGTGTAAGGACTGGAGTGTGATCCTCTGAACCCACTTAAGAGGAACTTGGACATGGGCTGCATGTTTGTTATGCCAGTGCTGGGGGCTAGAGTAGGGGCATCCCTGAGGCTCTCTGCTGAGCTAGCCTAGCCTAACTGGCCTCAAAAATCATGATGTACAGTTCTTGAGGAATGACATCAGGATTGTCATCTTTATCTAATAGCGATGGACTCTGATGATTTTTCAGTCCCTTTTTTACTTTTATACGTTCTGTTGTTTGATAATGGTCATTTATCACTCTTTCTTTAAACTTCCACTTTTGGCAGATGCTGTTTTCTCTGAGCATTCCTTCTCTTTCTCCTGCCCATGGCTGCTTCTAGGCTTTATCTCAGCACGGATATACTCCTGACGTCCACCTTAGGCTGTGCCTTGTGGGACTCTGCCCATTGTCAGCTCAGTGCTGACATTCATGTAAATCCATTCATGTAAATATTTTACTTTGGCCACTCTTCTATATGGGCTGAAGATTTATTTATGGATGATATTAAACATTTGTATATCTCACATTCTAATTGTATGCAGTGAGCCCCCACCATTTCCCTTCTTCCCATGATAACGTACATATTCTGTTCTGATGGCCCACATCTTTCAGAGTCTTCTTATTGGTGGATTCTTATTAGAATAGTCTTCATTGGGGTCAACCCCCCCTTTTCTTCTGTATGGAGACTGAACACTGGGCCTTCTAAGCCTATTCTGAATCATTAAACTGCACTACCCAGGCATTTATGATTCCACTTCATCCTACAGGTTTCTGTCTGATCTATCTTAAAGTAGCACCAGCCTTAATAGAATCTTAATATGCTTCACTGCTTCTTCGTTTCCCACATTAATATAGTCTTCCAGCATGTCCATTTTATATGAGACTTAATCCAGATAAATAATTACTAAGATAAAATACAGGCCTACTGATGTGGCTCAGTCAGATAAAGGCACTTGCCACTAACCCCAGTGACCAGAATTCAGTCCTTGGGTTTGGGAAGGAGAAACAGATAGCTGATGGTCATCTGACCTCCATATGTAAGCTTGTGCACGGTGCATATGTACACACACACAGGATAAAAGTAAGAAGAGGAAAAAATTGTACCTTTGAATGTTTGCCAAAAATAGATTTCTCTAATTTTTGCAAGTGTAAGTACAAGACATGGTGTCTAGTGGCTAAAGCAAGGTACTTAGAGTTTTCATTGAGCTCTTAGGAGACCCAGACCAGAAGCACAATGAGTAGTTGCATTATTAAATAGATCATCTGCATCAGATGTTTTGCTTGTATCAAAAACATATTTCTACTTGTATTTTATATAGGATTTTAGAAATTCAGTTAAAATCTTTGGCTTTTTAAAAAGTGCTCTAATTTAAGGAATACAAAATAATAAGTTATATACTCATTTGGAATGAAGTAGATACTTAAAATTATTAATAAATTTGTCATAAGTAAAATAAACTTTAAATGTTACTTTTTTCCCTAAGATACAGCAAGTATTGGTCATAGAAAAACAAATTTGTTGAGTGTAAAAGCCATTTGTCTTGTTTAGGGAGAGAATCCTTTTGAAATTCAAGACCATGCTCAGGAACAGCAGATAGAAGGAGATGAAGAGGACGAAGAGAAGATCGATGAACCCATCGAAGAAGAGGATGAGGAGGAGGAGGAGGAAGAGGAAGGAGAGGAAGGGGGAGAAGCTGGATCTGTGGAGGAAGAAGGAGATGTAGAGGGAGAGGAGAACATGGCAGCAGCAGGGAAGCTGCTGCAGTGGGAGAAACAGAGGAAGCAGGGGAGGCAGAGGCGGAGGAGGAAGAGGAAGAGGAGGTGGAGGAGGTGGAGGAGGAGGAGGAGGGGACAGAGGATTTTGCTGCCCAGGCCTGTGCTACTGAGCAGTGTGAGCACAGTCAGATGTAGGTGCACACTTCACAGGGGCCTTACTGGCTGCCACCGTAGAAAATGGAAGATGCTGAGTAGCTTATGATACGAGTTGACACCATGTTGCATGCATTCCACATATTAAAGTTTGTTTTATATAATTTTTAAATGTTTGGCACTTGTTTAATAAAATGAAGTTAAGATGATTTCAGTTTAGTTTTTCTAGATACCAAACTTAGATATGATAAATTGTTTGTATGATTTTTAAGCTTAGTTTCTATTACCTTTCTGGTGTTGAGGACTCTAGCTGTGCGTTGCTCCTCTGCCCGTTGTAATCATTTGAACTTAAATGCTGCTCTTGGACGTGAACATTTAGTGTGCATTCAGTTTTTGAATACTTACTCTAGATTGATTGGACAAGTATTTTGTCCTGATTTGAGGTTTTTTTTTTACATTGAATAGCAGTTAGCATTAAGATGGCTTAAAGGATTTTGTGTACAGTTCCCTTTGTAGCAATAAAATGTGTTCTTTTGTTTTTAAACAAGAACTTTCTCCTTTGATTGCAATTTAAACATTTCATCAATTAAATGAGTATTTAAAAATCAATATCTGCCTTAATGTATGAGTTTAGCTCACAAGTATTTCAAGTGATTGAGTTTAGCTCACAAGTATTTCAAGTGATTGAGAAGACTTGAATTAAAACATTTTCCTCAGTCATATTTTTAAAAAGTGTGACTACTGTATATTTTCTAACACATTCAGAGGTCAGTCTGCAACTGACCTTGTTTATACTAGCTTTAGTTTGTTCTTTCCTCTGTGCCTATGTCAAATCTTGGAATCTTCCTGAAAATACAATTTAATACAAATAATTTGTGTTCTTTTGTCATGTCTGTTTTGCCTGGAGATCCAAGAATCAAGCCTTCTGGGGTTTTTTGTTGTTTGTTTATTTGTTTGTTATTTTAAAATTGTTTCTTCTTCACTCTCTCACTTTCCTTTAAAAAAACAAAACTACCTACATATTAACCAAGAGGACACGAGACTGGACTATTTTAAGTCATCATTATAAGGTAGTCTGTGCAACTGAAAAGCTGTGCTGTACACATCGCTAGCCTCTAGTGAGCACCAGGAGTTACACTCCCTAAATCATCAGGATGCCAACCTTTTCTCTTTAATGAAACTGACCTCAAAAATTTAAGGCATTGGATGGACAACTTAGGAGTGCGTGGGCATTTGCAGAAGTGTGTATGTGAGTATTATGTATGTGTGCACAGATATGGGCACTGTATATGTGGGTGCATATGTCTGGGTGATACCAGGTGTCCTGCTGTATTGTGCTTTACCTTTTTCCCTTGAGAGGGTCTCTTACTGAAGCTGGAACTAGGCTGGTAGCCTACAAGCCCCAGAGATCTTGTCTCCATGCTCTGTAAAAGTAACTATTTGTTTGAAGTAAATGTCATCTTGAAGGCCTACTGCTGAATCAGCTCACCCTTTCTAGTTTTTTCTGAACTCTGGCTGGCTGATTAAACTCAGTGTTGTAGCTCAAACTCCTCTCTAAAGTGATAGATTCAAACTCATTTTTCTCATCTTCTGACTGAATTGCTCTGCTTGGCCTCAAACTAACTCTGGCAATCTGCTTTAATCTTTGCTCCTTCTCATTCCCTGGCTCATTCTGTCTTCACCTTTGTTTAGCCTGTTCTCTCTGCATCCTGTCTCTGTAAAACTCCAGGTAAAAACTACCTCGCAACTCCCTGAACTGAGCTGCCACCAACTCAGCAACCCTGCACTGCCCGTCAGCTCTGACTCAGCTCCCCTGTACTGACCTCAGTGACTCTCTCCCTGTGCTGCTTCTAATAATTTCTCTTTCCTGTGCTGTTCTTGTGAGAGTTGGGCATATCCTATCTCTGACTCATTCTGTCAAATCTTTCTCTGATTCATAATTTTCCTCCTCAATTAGACATCGACTTCAGACACCCCTTCTTCCTTCTACCAACTAATCTCACCTTGTTTGGGATTAAAGGTGTGGTAAGGCTGAGCTACACCACAAGTAGAAACAGGTTTTTCCAGTAAACAACACAATCTTGGGGTTCACAATGTGATCAGATAACTACATCAGGTTTTCTCCTTTTACCATGTGGGTCTTGGGAATCTAACTCAGGTTGTTGAGTTTGGAAGCAGGTGCTTACTTACTAAGTCATCTTGCCTTAAATTGGAAGGTTTTAAATAGAATGTCTCTGGACGTCCTAGATTTGAAGGAAGAGTCATGTATACAAGTATACATCCTTCCATACATAAACCCTTTGCAAGAATTTTTAAGAGATTTTAGAATGAGATAGAAAAGAACATCACAATAGTAATATGTTTATATAGATGAGCTTGTTTGCAAGATGGGATTAAGATCTATTTTTAGACATTCAAGTGAATTTTCCATTTGATAACTTGTAGGTTTGCAGTGCAAATTAATTTTACAATCTTCACTGTCTCTGCCTTACTGTAACAAAGACAGTTGAACATTTATCTCCAAGTTGTCCTCATCACCAGCACTTGTTTAAGCAGCTGTGCAGGGGTTGCCCCTTTTCTCTTTCAGTGCAGTGGAGTGTTTAGAAACTGCACTAAGCCAGTGCTGTTTATGTATGTCATCTTAGCTACCGTACCATGCATAGTCAGTCGCCTTTAGTTAAGGCGGTTCCTTGTCATCTATATATGGCTGTCAGTGGCTTTCTTAAGTACACCAAAACCCAACTCCTTGTTTTTTAATTTCCTGCAAACATCTCATAACATCATTGTTTTCTTGCGTAACTAAATATATTTGTGACTCTTCAGCATGTTTCTTCTGTAATTGTAATAGAACTTTAGAACATTGCTTGACTCCATATGCCATGCTGATCTGCAGCTCTCCTGACAGACTATTACTAAGCTTTGTGTAGTTTCCTTCTGCACCCCATACTATTTTTACATCTGTCATCATCACTGAGGTCTCTCTCAGCATTAGCAGCACTGCTCCCAACATATTTGACTATTCAATAATTACACTGTACATGGTTGAGGTCCTATTAGAATGCAAACAAAACCTGCAAAGTTGGGGCAGTGGTGAATGCAGTTGCCCTTTGCAACCCCGAGGGCTCCTTGGAAGCATCCGTACTCATTCCTTCCCACTTTCTCTTCCTTTATTCTTCAGTTCTATAGTTTTTGTCTTTAATGGCAAATTAGGATTTTTCCCATTGAATTCAACATAACCTATTTAACTCAGCCTGAACAGTTACTGGGGCGTTAAGTGGGAAACAAACATGGGACCGACTTGGTAGATGGCAGGAAAAACTAACTAAAATTTGTTTTAAGTTACTGTTGGGCTAAGAACAAACAGGGAAAAAAAAAAAAAAGAATTCTTATTGTACGTGTGTGGATATTTTGTCTTATATGTCTGTATACCATGTGCGTGTAGTACCACTGGAGGCCAAAAAGGACATCAGATTCCCTGGAACTGGAGTTAACAAATGGTTGTATCTTCATGGAGTTGCTGGGACTTGAACCCAGGTCATCTCTTTAGCCCATGGAAGCCTTTTTGACTATGGTCAATGAATCCTACTAGAACCTTCAGCAAACATTCAGGCTCAAGTTACAGCCCCAACCATGCTGCTGAGACTCGCCTAACCCTGAGAAATGTCAAGAAAGGACACTAGACATTTCAGGCAGGGTGATGATGGAGGCAACATCCCAAAGGATCAATTGAAAAGCTATTACTGATAGGTAGTTTTGAGTAGTTCCCTCATGAGGACCTGTAACTTTCTACTAGCGTTGGCTAGTGGGAAATTTAAAATTCAATCCACAACAGAAATCTGAACTGTATGCCACAGAAACGAGCTGCAAATAGCCACATGAAAGAAACTACATATTTTAATGAAGAATATGAAATATTTGAGTAAACAAAACAACCTATATTCCTGTATATTAAAAATTGATGGTCTATATGTCAGTTTGTTTCAAGTGGATTATTTAATCTACATTTAATTGTGTTAATATTGACTATGGGTTAAAAGTTAAAAATAACAGCTTATGAAAGGTTGAAGTATCTCGGATTAAGAGCACTTGCTGTTGTTGAAGAGGACCTGCAGTCTGTTGCCAGCGCTCAGTGTGGCTCACCGATCATAACTGCTTGGAACTCCATTCTCAAGGGATCTATGCATCACCTGGTCTCTGTAGGCACCAAGCACACACACCACAGACACACACGCAGGCAAGCTCACACAAAGAACTCGGTCTTAAAAGGAAGTCTTGAGTGGGTGATGTGTGGTAGATGTGTCAATGTGTCAAGACATCAATGTGTCAAGAGACTGAGCCTCCTCCTCTTAGCTTGTTCTGCATAGTAAAAACCTGACTCCTGTCATCCAGTGAAGAAGGAGCAAAGGAGTAAAGCTACTCACCTCTGCCTTAGCAGCAGTACTCAGGAACTGGTCTTTATTCAGTTTAAAGGATTGGTATGAACGTCCTGGTAGCTGCCAGGAAGAGTAAGGCTTCAGATGGAAGGGTTCTGTTGTATAACTGCCTGGGGGGATGAATGAACACCACATAGGGTACCAAAGACATCATACAGTTTCAACCAAGTCTAGTGAAACAGTGAGTTTATTGGGGTAGCTGCTTCACCAGAAAGCCCACCCCTGCATGGGTGACCACTCAAGAAATCTGCATCCCTTAAGCTTCCTGAATAGCCTGTTGGCAGTGTGGTTCAGCAATAGCCTTCTTCTCATCAACTGTTTATTGCTTAGATAACCCTGGGGCCTTGTGGATGTTGTGGGATTCTGAGCCTAGTGAATTTCCTCTATGAAGGAAGGGATGCTTCAGTTTGGGGACAATGGCTACACAAGAGGCTCTGTAGGAAGGGTAGACATCAGTACCACCTAGATTAATGAAGCTGCAACTGGCTCAGAAATTCGTGTGCAAACACAGTTTATAAAGTGAGGACAAAGGTAGCTTGCATTTTATACTAGAAAACAGTACAGTAAGAACTTAGACATACATCATTTGTGGAAGATAACCTAGGAAGGAGCTAGAGACACTGGGGAAAAGACAGATGCCAATATCACACAATGCACATACATTTCAAGTACATTGAGGGGCAGACAAGTATTAAAATAAGGTAAGAAAAATTCTTCTAGTTTTGGAATAAAGAATCTTAAGATACACATTCCAGAAGTCTTAAACAAATTGTGACATATTTGGTACATAAAAATAAGTTAAAAAATAAGTAAACAAACAAAAACCAACAACCACAAAACCCGAAAAACCTGAGCAGTGTGGTCTACAGCTGTAAACCTAGCATTTTGGGATGCCGAGGCCTGGAGGAAGATGAGTGTAAGCCTAGTCTCTGAGTGTGAGTTTAGCCTGAGGGTTGTAGGGGTGGGAGCAAGAGAAGCCGTCGCAGATGGAATGCCCATAAATGCAAGCCTGTGACAAAGGTGCCGGAAGTCAATGACTCCAGTTAACCCAAAGATTTGCCATGGCCTTTGTTGGTGAAGAAATGTCCTTTCTAAGATGTAGTGGGCAATTTGGATATTCACAGCAAAACCTAAGGTATATACTCACCAACCAGCGGTTGTATCTTTAAAAAGCCACACATTTGCTGAAATGGTAATGTCCGAATGATAGTGAAGGAGAAGCAATTGCTTCTAAAATGTACTGCGGCTGTAAGGAAGCCAATGCTGGTTTGTTCTTACCGGAAGATGTCTTGAAGATTTTCATAAAGCAAATCTACCTTATAATCAGTGGCAGGATGCTTCCCAGTATTAGAAATGACCAAATGTGGGGGAACTGCTTAGGTCTCAACGGCATTCCTGGTAGTGACAAAAAAAAAAAAAAAAAAAAAAAAAAAAAAAAGGGTTAAACCTGTGTACTCGTCAGTAAGAGTAATGGTTAAGTTATGGGACAGGTACCACAAGTGCATGCTCTGTGGCCATCATGAAGAGCATATGCTGACTTGGGAAAGAAAAAGCAAGTTGCATTACATATTAGATTCCCATTTGGCAGTCTCTACATGTGTGTAAATGTACAGAGTCCAAGCTCTTTGTATAACAGCCTGTGAAGATAGTTTATTTCCAGGGACGATGTCTGCAAGGACAAGCAAATGGTGTGCACTCCTAAGGAGGGAATGCACATTTGGTTGGGGGAATTCCCCCCCCCATCTATTATTTTTGGTATTATGAAAGGATATGTACTAGTCGGTTTTATATGTCAACTTCACATAAGCTAGAGTCATCAGAGAAGAAGGAGCCCCAGTAGAGGAAATGCCTCTATGAGATCCAGCTATAGGGCATTTGCTCATTTAGTGATTGATGGGGGAGGGCCCAGCCCATGGTGGGTGGTGCCACCTCTAGGCTGTGGTCCTGAGTTCTATAAGCAATCAGGCTGAGCAAGTCACGGGGACAAATCAGTAAGCAACACCCACTATGGTCTCTGCGTAAGCTCCTGCCTCCAGGTTCCTATCCTATCTGAGTTCCTCTCCTGACTTCCTTCAGTGATGAACGGTGCTATGGAAATGTAAGTCAAATAAACCCTTTCCTGCCCACTTGCTTTTGCTCATAGTGTTTCTTTACAGCAATAGAAACCCTAAAGCAGGATATAACACTCTGTTACTGTGTAAATGTTTAAAAGTATTGAAAACAGAAATAAAATTGTTAAATAGAAAGAGAATTCCAGCCGGCCAGCGGTGGCGCACTGCTGTAGTCGCCTCGCTCGAGAGTCCGAGGCGGTCGGCTTTCTGAGTTTGAGTCCAGCCTTTGCTGCACCACAGTGAGTTCATCTCACAGACCGGGAAATTCCATGACTTAGATATGACATTTCTAACAGTTTTTGCGTATTTCCTCGTATGACCCCTCATATATTTCTTGATTATTTCTAAACACAAGATAGATGTCTGATACAGTTCCTTGAGGTAAGAGAAACAGAACTGAAGGGTTAGGAGGAAGATGCTGAACTAGTTTGGGAGTACGTAAAGTTGGCTTTGTCCCTGGGATGTTGTGGTGTTATTGAGTGCGTGATTGGATATGTGGTCCCGGTGCCTGAGGAGTTCACAATCAGTAGTAGCCATCCTCTGTAAAGTGGTAACGAGATTCCTTATGATGGCGCTGAGTGATGGTTTATTGGTTTTGGGATTCGCAGATCTTCCATTCCTGCCATACCTGGCATTGCAGTGTATGGTTTTCTCTCAGCTCAGGAAAGGCCTTTAAGCAAACACCTTAATTTCTCATCTGTAAGGTGAAGGCAACATTGGCTTCCCTCACGGATTGCTCTACAGGACAAGTGCGCTCACTTGAGAGGCACTGGCTGCTTCACTTTTCCTACCATTACCTGAAGTCAGAATTACTTGTTTTTTAATCAGTGGAAGTAAATCAAATGTTGGCCTGGTAAATCCATATGTAGAGTTAATATTGACATTTGGATTTAAATATTTCTTACTTTGAATTAGTTTTAAAAATGTTTTTATGGCATATATTAATTATATATGAGATTGGTTTCATTATGATATTTTATACATGCATTTAATGTATTTTAATCCTATGTATCCAGTTACCCTCTCATTTTCCCTCCTCTCCACTAAGTCCCTTTCTCTTTCCAGACAGTCACCCTTCATCCCTCTCCCCTTTCATGTCTCTCTCTGTGGCCCTTACATTAGGTTCGATACAGGGGCATGGCTTCTTACTTGTGGCCGTACTGTTGAAGAAAATCGGCTTAGTCTTTCTTGAGTTTCATAGCCACTTTGATGATTATCTTGTATGTACTTTCTTCCCAAAGTCTCTGTAGGCTTTGGTCCAAACTAACAAAATCAAGGCATCATTTAATCCTAGTTACTAATGCTCTTTCTCCTTTGGCTTCAAAGATCTTCTCTAACAGGCATAACAATAAATGCAAATGGCAGCTTGGCTGCCCACAAAGGGTTAAATCATTCTTCTCAGCTGGGACTGAATTGCTCGAATTGCTCGTCAGTCTGAGGTCATTGTCAGTATTAAATGACAGATGTTTTCCTGAAAATCCCAGTGTATCCCTTCTGGTGGCATAAAGTTCACTGTTTGCAACAACGGGGTGGTGTTCTTTAATAACTGTTAAATTTATTCTTCAGAGATTTGCAGAGGTGCCCTATTGCTTCTGGAGGACCCCCTCGACACCTCAGTCTGCATTTTCTTTTTGCATAATGCCTACGATTTAGAGTCACCAGGCTCCCTGCTGTGTCCTTGCATCGTAGCTTCTGTATCCTTGCTCCAGTATAACCCAAATGCTCATAAATCTCCCTTTTTCCAGTCGCTTTCTGCAGCAGCTGGGGTATGACAGTCATGTCCCTGTTCCATAATTCCAGACAGCCCTGGGGTGAATAGACATACCAATCCAAAGCTGCTACGTCAGATAAAGCGATGCTGTTTGTACAACTCAGCATCCTCAAGAGGGAATCGTGTAATACTCCCAATTTGTATGCTGCATAAAACTCCTCTTACAAGTTATAAACTTCCTATAGGGAACACATGTATCCCGCTGAAGGCCACAGAACATATGATTGGTGTAATTGTAAACTCAGAAGGATGGGATAAACCTTTTCCTAGGTATAAGCAGAAAGCTATTAAAAAAAACAAAAACCAAAACCAAACCCAAAAAACCCCAAACCTCACAATTTAGAGTTAAGTATGATGTTTTTCAGTTTGGAATGCTAATTGAGTAATGTTTTTCTGAGACCCTGGACTTAATATGTAATATTAAGGAATATGACTGATTAATATATTTGAAAGTATGTGTAAAACTTCACCTGTAGTCATTACAAGTTGTATTTGTATTTCATTGATCTACAGCTGAGGCACTTAATGGAATGGTTACAGTGTTCCTTATTAATTGCATTGGAGAGACCTTGAGTAAAAAGTCTGTTTGTGTTTCTGACTTAAAAAAAAAAAACAATGTGTGTGTGCACGTGTGCCTGAGATGAAGCTACCCACAAAGGCCAGAAGAGGGCATCTCCTGAAGATGGATTTCCAGGGGTTGTAAGCTGCCACCTTAGGCCTGGGAATTGAACTTGGATTCTCTGCAAGAGCAGAATGAATTCTTAACCGTTGAGCCTTCTCGCTCTGGTTCTTCATTCTGGAGCAGGGATTCTTAGTCTTGGCACTACTGATACTTTAGACTGTGGAGTGTGTGGGCTCTTTAACAGCAATCTTGGCCTCTACCTTACCAAGTCCTGGAGTAGAGTCAGCTGCAACAATCAGAAATAGATCCAGACATTGCCAAATGCCCCGAGGAGGCAGAATCACTCCGAGTTGAGAACTGCTGGTCTAGATAATAAAGGACAATATAAAATTAGAACTTTGTCTGTATAAAGGTGTTATGATTGCCTAATGCGGAATTCAAACAAAGAAACATCTCTGACTCAGACTGTTCAGAATGAGAATCTTGGGGTTCCCTAGCCTCTTCCTCTTGCAAGAACTCCTGAGGGCCTTGCCCCTGGTAAGCTCGTCAGAGCAGGCACAGCCATGCAGTAGACTTATTCACCAGTCTGTATCTCACTCCCTTTCTGTTTCTAGCTTCTAGCACAAGGAATGCTGCATATGGATACCCTCAAAATGAGCTTGATGTTACAGATCCTTTTCTTGGATGTATATATCTGTTGTTCCATTGAATTTATTCAGAATTCTCACTATGTGTATGATGGGTAAGGAGCTCAGTAGCCAAGGACAAAGTAGCCAATCCTTGGCTTGGGAATCTTAAAGACAAGAGACAGTCCCAACTCAGGAGCTACCCAGGTGTGCCTGGCAGTCCACATTAGGGCAAATAATAATAACAATAATAACAAAACCATGTTCCATGGGCTCCTTGGGTTTCCCTTTCCCTTCAGAGACCCCAGTTTCTTCCAGTCTTATACTCAATGTTGCTGCAGTCAGCCTTAGGAAATAGTAAGAGAATATGTCTCCTTCAACTGGTCTCTCGAACCATGTGGCTTCAGAGGAATCTAAGGACTCACATTACAGGACACTAGATTTGAGGAAGAAAACACAGTGTATGATAATTCTACCCTGCCAATTACAAATGTATCCCTGTTTCATCGAAACCAACCAAAGGCAGGCAGAATTCTCCTCTCTAGTGGCCTAGTCGCTGACTTACACTAGTTACATAGTTTTTTTTTTTTTTTTTTTTTTTTTTCTGAGAAGTTTCCACCCTCCTCTCTTTCCGAGTAGGATGGACATGGCTCCTGTATTTGGCTCATGAGTACTTGCTCATACTGAATGCAGCCGGACAAACGTAGGCCTCCTGCGCACCTTCCTTTGGTACCACACTTGTTGGTAGTTTAGGTGTGTGCCCTTCTGACCTTGTCCTCCTCAATGCTTTTCCCTGGTCATGGGGGTCACAGCAGTGCAGCCCGCCTTGTGCCCCTTTGTCTCACACACACTAGATACACAGCACCCTTCTCTCCTTCTCTCCAGCCTCGGCATGGAGGGCTCAGCACTGAGCAAGGTTAAGCTGTGGTGTGCCCAGGGCACTGCTGCATCTGCTGTCACTTGCCGCTCTCTAGAATAATTTGATATTGTTTATCACTTGTTTCTTTTATTGGAATGTCAGCTTACGAGGGAAGGGACTCTGTCTTCATTCAGCACAGGCTTCTCAGCAGTTTATATCCATGGACAGAATTGTGTGTGCTGTAAACCATCTCTAGACTGTTTAGAACACCCAGTTTGATGAAGCTTTTAGACTTTGTTCAGGGAATAATACAAAAACCATCTACCTGTTCCGTACAGAGTCCATCTTTCTCCAAAGGTTTTCACTATGATAGGCTGAATTCATGGCGCAGGACTCACAGATATGAACCATACAAGTTGGAACATGAAAATTATCAGACCGATATTCAAGAAAAGGGATTATGTTGTTCTTTGCCCTGCTGTACCCCGACTTAGTACATCTGTGGACACATTAGAACCTCAATATATTTGCTCATTTGAGTCAAAGTAATTACGGAGAAAACATGCCAACTGAGTTAGGGAAGGCTATGTGGGAAGGTGGTGTGTGTATGCATACACGTGTGTTGTGTGTGTGTGTGTGTGTGCGCGTGTGTGTGCATGTGTGTGTCTGTGGTGTATTGGGAGAGCCTAGTGATTTTATCTGCCCTATGCAGTATTTTATACTGACCAGCAGGGGCAGAAGAGGCACATTTTTCAAAGGTGATTCCAAGAGGCCCTTCCCCCATATCCTATTGTTCAGGAAATACTTCCATTTTTAAAGTTGGAGAGAATAATTTCGAGCTGAAGTTTCTGTCTTGGGGTATGTGGATCTGAAACTTGGGAGAACATGTCTCTGACCTTAGTTTTTTCAACTAAAAAAAAAAATATTAAGAACCTGTCTACCAATTTGAAGCAATTGTGGCGTTTCCAATAGGAAACTTAGCCTCAGGGCTAACTCCGCCCTAAAGATTGGTGTTTATATGAAGAAAAGAAATATGTGGATCCACCCATCTACATAGCTCTGTGTTACAGAACATTTGCCTCAGATGCTTGGGGATCCCAGCCTCCATCCCCAGAACTGAAGTCCACCACATGTCCTTAGGAAGAGGCCATCTGAGTAGAGTCCACGGTCTGCTGCAGTTCCTGAGTATCTTAAATCTCACTGGACTGCAGGAAGGCTGAGAAGTGAAATGGCTTTCATATTCCTAGTAACTTAGATTTCTTGAGGTTCATACCCAACCCACGATTCCAAGACCTCGGGTTCTTTCCAGTCTTTCCTGGATGATGCCAGAGGTGTGAGAGAGAAGTTCTTTTCTTTAGAGTCTAATATTTCTAACTGGTTGGGGGGAGGTTTGGGGGTACAACTCTGAAGAACCCATAGCATTGTTAGCCCCAGAAGAAGGAAACTTAAGTAAGACAAAAATAAGACTTCCAGGAAGTCCTCATTCCTTCACCGTGCTCTCTGCTTCTGACAGGGTCATAAGCCTGGCCAGGAGAAGAGGGAAGGCAGATTCAGGGCTGCTTTGGTAGTAGTGATCCAGCAGAGGAGACCACACTGCCCCGCCATGACCCTCCCCAGAGGTCACTTAAGCTGAGAACTGGTAGAAGTTAATTTCTCCTGTCTACTAGACTTTTTGAATATCTGATTTAAGACAATTTTTTATGCTCTCAAATGACCCGAACATGCATCTTTCCCTGCTGGGCCTATGCTAACTCTTACTGTGTTTGACCTTCTGATAGTCCTATTGGTAGGGACTCTTATTATCCTGTTTGCATGTAAAACAGCTAATGTTGAAAGCTTAATGTTTTCTGGGTTTTTACGTCAGTTAGAAGTAGCATAATTTGAACGTGTGTTTTACTCTTGTCTTCAGTAGGTTCACTTTCTCAAGAATGGGCCTTGCCGGGGTTCATGCTTCTGTGACAGCTCAGGCCTGGCAGTTCAGCCCAAAGAATGGGGTTCGCTTTTCATTCTTTTGTTCTTAAACTGTGTACATGAGTGTGGCAGGGTGTGTGTGTGTGTATGAGAGTATGTGTGTGTGGATATGTGAGTGTGTGCATATGCATGAATATGTGTGTGTATGTATGTCATGAATGTGTGTATATGTGTGTATCTGCAGGGTATGTGTGATTGTGTGCATGAAATGTATAGGTGTGTGTGCAAGGTGTGTGCATGTGTGTGTACATGTAAGTATATACATGTGTATGTGAGAATACATGTGTATGCATGTGTGTGAGTGTGTATGAGAGTATGTGTGTATGTGTATGTAACTGTGTGTGAGTAGGATTATGTGTGACCATGTGTGTAGATGCATGTGTATGTGTGTATGTGTATGTGCAGGGTATGTGTGATTGTGTGCATGAATGTATGTGTGTGTGCGGGTGTGTGCATGTGTATGTGCATGTGAGTGTACACATGTGTATGTGAAAGTATATGTGTATGCATGTGTGTGTGTATGTGAGTCATATGTGTGTGTGCTTGAGTGTGACTATGTGTGACCATGTATATGTACAGATTTACTTTGCTGTCAGTTTCAGAAGGTTCAGTTCATCATGGCAGGGACGATGGTGACTTGCATTGTGGTGGCTGAGAAGCACAGTGGGGTGACAGGAACGGTCAATAGGTACTCTGTGCCCCAAGGACACACCACACGTACCCTCTCTGTGACTTTACCCACTAGACCTCCACCCCTGGGGTTTTCAGCATCTTCCAAAACATTGCCACCACCTGGGCATTAGCCCCTAATAATGAGCCTTTTGGGGTGGGGGGGAACACATCCTAGCCAAACCCAAACACAAGCTTTGCCTATTTAGTCAGAACATGCTTATATTCATCTTCTCAAACTCCTTCAGCGGTGTTTATGGAACAAAGACTTCTCCTATCAGTGTGTTCCTGCTGTTCTCCCTTGAAAGTAGGTCAAGATGGTGATGCAGCTCGAATCGACAGTTGCCAGGGACAAAGGGAGCTTCCAGGCCCACCACGCTGGGCCATCTCGGAGGGGTGAAGCAAGTTACAAAAGGAGCTCCAGAGCCCGGTGTAAAAGCTCAGGTTTGGCGTCTTGTTTAGGGTTCTTCTAGCTCTCATTCTGAAGTGTACATTAGTAACCTTGACGATGTGATGACTGTGACGTCCTGGGATACTATTCATATTCCCCGCCCCCAGTCATTACGCATTTGAGTCCCACAACGGCACCAGGAGGGTGTAGCTCAATTGTGGATGCTTGCTTAGAATGAAGGCAGCACTGGCAGCTACAAGAGAAGAAAAAAAGCTGCTGGACCCTGTGGGGAGCTTAAGCAAGTAAATTACTAAAATCAAATGGTCAGATCTCAGAACTAGGAACTTTGATAGGAGGTGCTGTGCACACATGGTTCTCAATGTTCTCATCAACGTCTTTTGGACACTTGAGAATGCCTCAGTAGCCCTTTGAATATAGAGAGCATTGTCTTGGCTATAGTGCTTAATCCTGCCTGCCCTGGAGGGGAGCCACACCTCTGCACCTCAGGTGTGTATCTGAACATGTTTGCCTTTTCCCTCTCAGAAGGTTACAGTTTATAATCAAGTGGAGGCATTTCCCAAGTGCCCTAAGCCTGATGTACTCACCATGGAAGCTGTGGGAATTCCTGAGGATTCCTGAGGGCTGGAGGGTTAGCTGAGCAGGGCAGCATGTGCTTAGAATGCACCCTGTGTCCTCTGAGCTGTGGGGAAGGAGGAAGAATACTGAATCTGCGAAAAGGCTGTAAAGATTGTGGCAAATCCCAGAGAGACGACTGTTGATGAGCCCCTGAGGGGAAGCAGTAGTGGTCAGAGCAAGAGGGGTCTGTGTGCAGTTCAAGGGGCAGCAGAGAGAACTTATTAATTCTGCTACTGTCCTTCTGCACCTCACTGCCCTGAGCAGCAATTGACTGGTACTGTCTGCCAGCAAAGGATGGTTGTAGCAGAGTCCTAATTGGTACAACCAGGGGAGTGACCTCAGGTAGTACCTGAGACAGGGGAGTGACCTCAGGGTGTACCTGAGACTGGGGAGTGACCTTAGGGTGTAACCTGAGACAGGGAAGTGACCTCAGGTTGTACCTGAGACTGGGGAGTGACCCCTCAGGGTGTACTTGAGGCAGGGGAATGACCTCAGAGTATACTTGAGACAGGGGAGTGACCTCAGGTAGTACCTGAGACAGGGGAGTGACCTCAGGGTATAACTGAGACAGGGGAGTGACCTCAGGGTATAACTGAGACAGGGATTGACCTCAGGTTGTACCTGAGACCCAGGAAGTGACCCAGGTTCTACCTGAGTCAGTTAGGAAGGAGGCAAGGGCAGATAAATACTAGATGTTTTCACACCACCTCACACCACAACAGCTTCTAGTACTAAATGGTAGGGATTGTACTGAGGTGCCCTTATCCAATGCATGAAACACCAGTGGGAAGTGGTCAGCTCTGGACTCTAATGCTAAACACTGTCCACTAGACGGCAGTTTCCCCACTTAAGGTTCCTAAACTAAGGGACTAGGCTTTTGTTTCTCTGAGGAACACAGCATTCTCCAGGGACAGATTTCCCATGGGAAGAAAACACAGAGAACAGAAAGATCACTCGCCACAGAAGGAAAGTAAAGTTAACAGTGTATCCCATCTCTGTCTCATTCTCTCAAATCTTTCTCTGATCATCACTTTGTCTGCCACTCAATTAGACATCACTTTCAAACATGGCTGCCTCCTTCTACAAACTAACCTTACCTTCAATGTTTGAGATTAAAGGTGTTACTAAGGGCGTGATTGTGTGTTCTAGCCAGAGGGATTAAAGGTATGCGGCACATCTGCATTCCAGCTGGATCATGAAGACCTAGATCTTTGGACATGTCCCTTGCCAGACCAGCCATGTTGTCAGATTAAAATTTCTCTACATCTGGGTGAAGCATGGCAAAGCATTTGCTTAGCTGTGCAGGGCCCCATGTTTCACCAAGATGACTTAGTAAAGGTCAAACAACACCATGCAGGCCATGTTCTCTGACTACACTGTAATAAAAAACAAAAATCATTTTTTACTTGAAAATCACCAGGAAGGTCGATCAGAGCAGAACTTGTAAATGATACGGCAGAGGAAGACTCTCGTGTTTCCATGGTGAAAATGAACCTGGAAGAGAAATTTGTCACCACAGAACATAGATACGCTCTAATAAGCTAATAGCCCAACTCATATTTGGAAAGGATGACTTGAATATGCTAAGAAAAATTAACCACAAGAAAGGAAACTAAAAATAAACTCGGGGCAAAATTAATCAACTATGTAATTTCTCCTAATAAGCCAATGTAAAGGTCCTCGGAAACTTTTAGAACCATGAACAGCAACAACAAATGCTTGTATCATGCTGTTTCTATGGTTATACTTGTATATTGTTTTAAAACCCTTTCCATTCATTGCTATTTTATCTCCATGATAACTCAATAAAGCATACAGTGAGTGCTCTTGGCACTGTATGAGGAGACAGAACAAGAGGCTAACGTTTTCAAAGGACAGAAGACAGAGCAGCAGAAACAACTCATTTTAAATGAGTACCATAAACAAATGTTTACCAAAATGTTGAAAAGGAGACGACTAAATTTCTAGAAGAGTATAAAATGTCAGATTTATTTCAAGAAGAAATAGGAAACTTGGGCCAGGCATGGTGGCACACACTTTTAATTCCAGCTTTTGGGAGACGGAGCTCTGTGAGTTCGAGGCCAGTCTGGTCTGCACAGCGAGTTGCAGGACAGCCAGGTTACATAACAGAGAGACCCTGTCTAAAAACAAACAAAACAACAACAACAAAACACAAAAAACAAAACCAAAAAACCCAAGAAGATATAGAAAATGTGACTAATAAGTACTATGATATAATGACAATCAGTCAAGAATTAAGGCCCCACACTGAGGCAGATTTACAGGTGACTCTCATTAGGTTTTCAGAGTCAAGAACAGCTTCATCTTACACTGTTCAAACTTAAATGTAAAAACAATGAGCACTGGTCATCATGTTAAAAAGTAAGGAGAAATTCACATGAGACAAGATTACTTTAAGAGTAACAGCATTGATACACAATCTCAACTGAGATAAAACAGCAGAGGAAGAGTTACAGATCCACTTTGCTTATGAGTGTGATTAAACACAAGGAAGAAAGAACTAAATGAAATAGAACCAAAGCTCCCTTACATTAAATATAAAATGACACATTGTAGCCATGTAAGCTTCCTTTGTCCAAGGTGGGGATGACGTCAGAGTCTGAAAGTGATGATAATCTGTTATGTTGAGAGACTAAAGGATCTTCTAGCTGGACTCCCCTGTCTGGCCTCAGTGGGAGAGGATGTGCCTAACCCTGCAGAGACTTGATGTGCCAGGGTGGGGGGATACCAAAGGAGGCCTCCAACCTCTCAGAGGAGAAGGAGAGGGGGATGGAGGAAGGATTGTGGGAGGGGCAGTGAATGGGATGTAAAGTGAATAAAAAAAAAAAAAAACAGATAAAAAGAGAGACTAAAGGAGAAAAAAAAATCACCACTAATTTCCATGTGAAAATCACAGTGCATCTTATATTTATCCCAAGAAACATCTCAGAAAAATTGATGATATAAGGGACACCAGACAAGGAAATTTCATTTTACTCAGTCTTAAACAAAGACAATATTCCTTTAAAAACCCAGAAATCTATAGGTTGATTGTTTTAGTAGTGATCCAACATTGTCCTGTATTTCTAGCCAGTGTTACTATAAGAAAAACAAAGGGAAATGGCATATAAAGTGTGTGTGTGTGGTGTGTGTGTGTGGTGTGTGGAGTGGGGGGAGACAGAGTAGCTATTCTCTGTAGATGGAGTAATTGTTAATAAAGAATTCCCAGCAACGCTCAGCATCTATTGGAGTTCACACAAGTCCCATAATATGACACACAAGATCGACCCCTGCAGGACAACAGCACCAAGTTAAGAAAGAGTTACAATGTTACTCAGAATATCAGAGATGTAACAGGTCTAGGAATTAAACAGAATTAAAAGACAAAAAGATCAGAATAAATCAAGAGATTGCATGATGGATAGGCTTGATATTATCAAAACACCCAAATCCCCTCTATTTGGTTATCCATTGTGCAGTTTGAGTTAAAAACAAACAAAAACAAACAAACAAACAAACAAACCCTATTGGATGGTCTCAAGAGCTCAAGAAACTGCTAAGAAAGCTTGCGTGGCACAAATATTCACGAAGGGCTGTATTTTTTGAGACAATGTAAATGACAGAAGGGACATACGCAAAGCTGTATCATAATAAACCATGTGATGTGATTTCCAGAGCAAATGGAAAAAGAAAAAGAGACCAAAAAGCAGCAGGCGCCGATCTGTGGGGGTAAGCAGCGTGCACAGATCTGTGGCTATGTGGCACCGCGCATGCGTGCTCGGCTGGCTTGAGGGAGAATTGTTTTCCATGGTTTCTGGAGCATTAATAACTGGACCTCATACGGTTGGATTTGCAGTTTGGATCATATACTAAATTGAAAGGAAGATGCATTAGAGATCAAACACGGCGGTGACGAATCGAGTGGGAGAGAATTTGTTGTAAATATCGAGCCGGAAGCCATGGAACAGCATTTATTGCACTTGTGGATTTTATTAATAACCATTTCAGGTATTTTCACTCCACATTAAGTTGTGAATGTGGCACTCACAACTTTGACATTCTGGTAGTTGTTAGATGCACTAGGTACTTCTCACTTGACCCTAACAAAACAGTGCATCGCTATATCACATACAGAAAAAGCTCAAAATGTCTCAATTATTCCTCTGTAATCCCAAGTCTTTTATGTGCTTAAGGATGATATTTTGAGCAGGGTAGACTTTGTCAGACTGCAAGAGAGTTCCACAGCTCAGTAAGGTTCAGAAATTCTGAGAAGGAAGGATTGGCTTAGGGTCAGACTCTGCAGAGAGAGAAGTTGGGGTGAGGGCACTGCCAAGGAGGCCTGGGGTCCAGTGAACATTTCAGTGATTTCAGAAAGCGCTTGTACTTGGGTAAGGCTGGAAGAAGATGCTGGGTTATACAGAACTGGCCAGCGGATCCAACTGTGCATGTGACAACGAGGCGCCCAGCAAACATGGTAGTAACAGCTACTCCAGAAGTTTCTGTGGGAAAGAGAGAGCTCATGAGTAGGAGCCCAGCCCTTGCAGCATGGAAAGACACTGTCTTAAAGGGTTAAAAGAAGGAGACTAATTCTTCAGTGGTAAATGAGAAGGAAAGCAAGAACACCAGGAAGAAAGCTCGGCTGATCTGGACACACATGCTAAGTGAAAAGCAGTGGGGAGGGGCCACTAAGCCTGCGGTCGATGGCGTTACTGACCAGAAGTTCAGAAAGGCCTGCAGCACACACCTAGGGGACCCAGTTATTTGTGTGCTACAGACTCGAGACATCCAAAACAACTGTACAAAGGTGAAATAGCTCAGGGGCAACTGTGAGGAGAGTTCAGGCTGGCAGCTACAGATGGATCTGGGGATTTTCTTTTCTTTTCTTTTTTTTTAAGATTAATTTATTTATTTTATGCATGTGAGTATACCACCATTGCTCTCTTCAGACACACCAGAAGAGGGCACCAGATCCCACTACAGATGGTTGTGAAACCACCATGTGGTTGCTGGGAATTGAACTCAGGACCTCTGGAAAAGCAGTCGGTGCTCTTAACTGCTGAGCCATCTCTCCAGGCCAGGGATTTTCTTTTTAAAGCTATGTGTTTCGTTTTCTGTGGCAATAAAAATAATTTTACCGAGCTGGTGAGATGGCTCAGTGGTTAGAGTGTGTACTGCTCTTGTAGAGGACCCGATTTGGTTCCTAGTACCCATACTGGGCAGTTCACAACTGCCTAGAACCTCAGCTCTTGGGGGATTACATTCAACATCTCTGGTGTGTGTGGGCACTGAAATTATGTTCAAACTCCCCTGTATCCTCCTTCCCCAACACACATAATTAAAACTAACTTAAAAATTGCCTTCAGTGGAGACATTGTTTATTTTTTTGCCCAGGCCCCCTGAACTCCTATTGTCTTCTCTTCATCCTCAGCTACATAGTGTTCAGGAAAGCTTATGAAAGGCAACAGAAGCTACATTATTTCTCTATAAGGGAGTACAGTTATTAACATACAGCAAAATCTATGTCTCTGATCTACTTAAATAATTCTTTTGTTTGGAAATTTTTCTTTTAACTAAGAGTAACAAAATATACAAATTCAAGAACGCATATTACCTTTGGAAAACGTTCAACATGGATGCCACTGACCTGAAACACTTTGCTTATTACTAAAGTGTTGAGGTTTTTTTTTTTTTTTTTTTTTTTAAGGACTGTAGGCTGGGCTTGGTGGTGTATCCTGAAATCCCAGCACTTGGGAGGTGGAAGAAGGATCAGGTGTTCAGGGTTACCCTTGGCTACCTAATGAATTTGAGTATAGCCTGGGCTACATGGAACTAATTCTAGATACACTTAGCTAGAGAGTTATCCTACCTTTAACCTTTTCTTTTTACCTTCTTCTTCACAAAAAGAAGGATGTTCAAGAACTTGCTCAGAAATGATGAGTTAAATTAATTATTTAATAATAGACAGATTTTATTTTAAATTTAAAGAACCAAAAAAATCCCCTATAATACAAATTCCCACTCTACTCGTTCTTAGAGAACAATGACACATTAAAACACTTTGCTTAATATATAGATATTGTTGTTTGTGCTTTTACTCTTTGTAAAGTGCCCTAAATGCTGTGGCCATCAAGGAAAAGGAAGCAAAGAGGAATACAGAAGGCCTTGAATTGGAAGCCACTGTCTACTTAACTAAGGTTTTACATAAAAAGGACAAAGGTGTGTGAGTCTCGCTGGAGACTCAAGACCTAAAGCTCATGCATCAGCCTTCGCTTACTAGCGAGCCCTTCGGAGTGCTCGGAGAGGAGGGGCGGGGATCTCTATGGTGACTACAGCATCCCTAGGCAGTTTCTTTGTCTTACTGTTGATATTTTTACTAACAGAAAACTTTCTCTGAATGCGATGAGGTTTTTTTTTTTTTTTTTTTTTTGTTTGTTTTTGTTTTTAAGAGCAAAAGTTCTTCCTAGAGAGATCTGTGGACTAACAGTGAAGCCATTCACGGTTAGACAGGTGCAGCGGGCTGTAGTCAGATCTTCCCCTTCCTGGACTGCCTATGAAGGTGACTTATGTTGTGGGTTGTGTATATACCACAGTCCAGAATGGCGGGTGGGATTCACACGGCCGAGCTGGGTGACAAAGCGCTGTCTTCAGTCGACTGTAAGTGCATGGAGGGGCGGCGGTCCAGAGCAGGAAAGTCACAGCACAGTAAACATGGTGCAGAGCAGGCAGAAAATGCTTGGAAACCCGACCTGTTTTGAATCTAGAACATTTCAATTTTCATCTAAGGAACAGCATAACAATTTCTTTTTAGGAAAAATGAATAGGTTTGACAGCCTTTATTAGTAAATTGGTGGTCTGTTCTTTAAAGCAAACATTCTCTTTGGTAGATGTTAACAGAGTGAGAAAGGAGACATGGGAAAGATGGAAGGGGTCATGATCCCTGTGACACTCAGCTGTTAATTTAACTGATTGAAGCATTTGGTAAGTTATACTTGAAAATGCTTTGAGCATGATGTAGACCCTTTAAAGGGGTCACATGTTATCTTCTTTGCATAATCCACATATTTTCTGTGCCCAACAGTTAGAAATAATATTTTATTTGTAATTTGCTCTTGTTCTATTTGGAATCAAAAGTCTTTTTGGTTACATTACAAAATTCTGAGTTACTTTAAAACACTTTGCTTTTCTGTTCTAACCCATTAAGTCCATACTTCTCATTACATCTCATTTGTTTCTGTTCTGTTTTCTTCTTCTCTCCCCTCCCTCTTCCCTTCCTTTTCCTCCTCCCCTCCTTTCTCTTTTCCTTCCTCCCCTCCTACTCCTCTCCTCCTCCCCTTCCCTTCCTTCCCTTCTCCCTCCTCCCCTTTTCTGCCCCTCTCCTCCTTTTCCTCCTTCTCCCTCTTTAACACGTCTTACAATGTAGCCCAGGTTCATCTCAAATTTACCGTCCTCCTGTCTCAGTTTCTTGAGTGCTCGGATTATTTGTGTGAACTGGTCAAATCTTATTTTGTGATAAGTGCCTTATTTTAGGTCACTAAGAATGCTCTGTAAACAATAGTGGGTTTCTAATGGATCGCTGAAGATTCAGTCTCAACCTTCTCTAATATTCATCTGTTCATTCATTTTACTCTATACATAATTATCAAGTGCTTTCTGTAACTGACCTTCTACTAAGTTCCATAATAAAGAGCAAAGTAGAGGAAATCTCTGTCTTCATGTGCTTGGGAAAATGAGCATAGGCAGAGCTGGCTAGTACACAGGCTAACATCTAAGAAGAGAAACCTCAGTTGAGAAAAATGTCTCCATAAGATCAGGCTGTAGGCAAGCCTGTAAAGCATTTTCTTAATTAGTGATTGATGGGGAGGGACCAGCCCATTGTGATGGTGTCATCTCTGGGCTGTGGTCCTGGGTTCTATGAACAAATCAGGCTGAGCAGCCACGAGGAGGGAGGCAGTAAGCAGCACTCCTCCCTGGCCTCTGCTTCAGCTTCTGCCTCCAGGTTCCTGCACTGCCTGAAGCCTATGCCCATGGATTTAGATGATAAACCGTTATATGGAACTGTGGATGAAATAAATCTTTTCCTCCTGAAGCTTTTGGTCATGATGTTTCATCGCAGCAATGGTAAACCTTTTGTCTTAGTCAGGTTTCTACTCCTGCGCAAGACATTATGACCAAGAAGCAAGTTGGGGAGGAAAGGGTTTATTCAGCTTACACTTCCACATTGCTGTTCATCACCAAAGGAAGTCAGGACTGGAACTCAAGCAGGTCAGGAAGCAGGAGCTGATGCAGAGGCCATGGAGGGATGTTACTTACTGGCTTCCTCTGGCTTGCTCAGCTTGCTTTCTTATAGAACCCAGGACCACAGCCCAGGGATGGCACCACCCACAATGGGCCCTCCCACCTTGATCACTAATTGAGAAAATGCCTTATAGCTGGATCTCATGGAGGCATTTCCTCAAAGGAGGCTCCTTTCTCTGTGATAACTCCAGCTGTGTCAATTTGACACACAAAGCCAGCCAGTATACCTTCCTAAGACAAATTGGTACCAGTGTAGTGGGGTATTGCTGTGACAGCCCTGATCATGTTTTGGGTAGGGTTGTAGAAGGACTTTGTAACTTTGGGCTAGAAAAGCCATTGAGTGTTGAGAGCTCAGTGGGATGTTCTGTGGGAGATTGGAAGATAAGAATATTGAGAACAGTGCAGATGACGGAAGTCTGGCTTGTGATGCTCCAGAGGGAAGTTTGAGTCACTTAAGGGCTCTGTTGGGGCCAGTTGTTATTTTGAGTTGAGGATCTGTTGTTCTGCTTAGCTGGGGCTGAAGATTCAGCTGTGATTAACAAGAGACCAGAAACACTGAACTTTACTGGACAATGAATGATGGTCAGCGGGAGCTGAGAAGTTAGCAGCGATTAAGAAGAGATCAACGAACTTGGTAATGTATAAGAACCAGCCAGGTGTCTGTGAAGGCATGAAGGGGTCATGGAGAGCAGCTGACTTGGCTCAGAGAGGCCAGATGTGGCTGCTGGTGAAAGTGCAGCCCAGTTGCAGCAGAGACCCCAGCATTGTGGAGATGCCAGTACCATGGAATGACCACCAAGGACAGCAGCAGCAGTGGAGTGGAGCCAGCTGGGCCTGGAAGACAAGCTGTGTGTGCTGCAGAGGGAGGAGACAGAGAAAAAACCTAAGTCCCTCGAAGGAGCCCAGGAGAGGGTGAATAGATCCCAGACATTAGTTATTTACACTGTTGCACTTTGTTTTTGCTTTGTTCAGATTGTGACTGTGCCCTGGTTCTTCCCTCCTGAGGTAAGAAAATATTTAAGTTAATTTTGATTTTAACAGGAGCCCACAGTTGAACATTTAAAAGATTTTGAACATTTAAAAGATTTTGGATTTTTAAGGAGATTGGATGGTTTGAAGAGAATGAACGTTCAATGTGTTTGAATTTGTAAGGACATCTAAAGTTATTTATGTTTTGCACTGTGATATTAATATTAACATACCATCTTGAGGATAAACCAGAAAGGATTTGAAATTTAAAAAGTGATGTGTTTTGTGTGTAAAGGTGCCAAAAGGTCAGTCGTGCTGGCTAGATTTATGTCAGCTTGACACAAGCTAGAGTCACCACAAGATCAGGCTGTGGGCAAGCCTGTAGGGCATTTTCTCAATTAGTGGTTGATGGGGGAGGGCCCAGCCTGTTGTGGGCGGTGCCATCCCTGTACTGTGGTCCTGGGTTCTATAAGAAAGCAGGCTGAGCAAGGCAGGTGAAGCAAGCCAGTAAGCAGCACCCTCCATGGCCTCTGCATCAGCTCCTGCCTCCAGGTTCCTGTCCTGCTTGAGTTCCTGTCCTGGCTTCCATTAATGATAAGCAGTACATTGGAAGCACTAGCTGAACAAGCTCTTTCCCCTCATCTTACTTTTGGTCATGGTGTTCCATCAGAGCAACAGTGACCCTGAGACACAGACCTGTGTGTAACTGTATATAATTTGTTCATTACTGCAAAGGCAACGGACAGAGAAGCAGGAGGGAGAAGATGACCGCTGAGAAAGTGAACATTGCTTTTTATTCTGAGAGAAAGTCTCACTGCACAGCCCATGGCTTTGAGCTTGCCATTCTTCTGCCTCAGCCTCCTGAGTGATAGGATTACACCATCCTTTACTAAAAATTAATCTTCATAAAAATCCAGTCTGTGGCATGTGGGCAAATCTATAGGACATTTTCGTGATTAGTGATTGATGTGGGAGAACCCAGATGACTGGAGGCGGTGCCACCCCTGGGCAGGCAGTCCTGAGTGTGGAAGAAAGTATCTGAGCAAGCCAGTAAGCAGAGTTCCTCTATGGTCTCAGCTTCAGCTCCTATCTCTGGGTTCTTGCCTTGAGTTCTCCCTCTCACTTTTCTCTTCATGATAGACTACAAGATGTAAGATGTAATAAACACTTTCCTCTCCAAAAAAAAAAAAAAAAATCCAATTTGATTATATGTGATGGTTTGTATATGCACGACCCAGGGAGTGGATATATTATATATTAGAAGGTATGGCCCTGTTGGAGTAGGTGTGGCCTTGTAGTAGGTATGGCCTTGCTGGAATAGGTGTGGCCTTGTTGGAGTAGCCTTGTCACTGTGGGGGTGGGCTTAAGACCTTCACCCTAGCTGCCTGGAAGTCAATATTCTGCTAGCAGCCTTCAGATGAAGATGTAGAACTCTCAGCTTTGCCTGCACCATGCCTGCCTGGATGCTGTCATGTTCCTGCCTTGATGATAATAGACTGAACCTCTGAACCTGTAAGCCAGCCCCAGTTAAGTGTTGTCCTTTATAAGACTTACCTTGGTCACGGTGTCTGCTCACAGCAGTAAAACCCTAACTAAGACATTATGCTTAAAATCTTTCATTCACTTTCCGTGGCCTACAGAATTAAGTCTACGCTCTTTAAAACAGTTTTTAAGAAGCCATGTTTGTACTCTACTGTCTCACTGTCAAAGTCAGTAACAAGTGTTATCTGAATGTATACAATTAAAAATGGTTTTAGAAAACAACCCTGAACTTTCTTGCATTAATAAAATTTGTTGGTTCTGAAATAGTTTTCCAAACATTTTATTAAAGGGAAAAACCGCTTCCATCGGTTTTGGAGCCCAGATGACATTAGAACTATATTTTTAATAGTTGAAAACACCGCTGGGATTTTTGATGGAAATATCAGATATGTCTTATTTCTAGGAAGAGAGAATGTTGCCTTTTTGTGTGGTAGAGGTCTGTACTAAGGCTAAGGAAGAGCACACTGACATTTGGTCATTATTTCTTATCAAGGGTGTTTCACCTGTAATGCTATTTGACAGCTATATTCTGGGTCTGACAGCATTGAACCGGTTTAATTCCCACTGAACAGCTCTAAATAGGCAGTGCTGCAATCAGTTAACAACCCCTGGAGGCAAGAAAATCTCTCCTTTGAAGGAATACTCAAGGGGAAGAAATCTAAGATTTATAAAGGGCAGCAAGCATCCAAGAAAGGGGCAAAGTTTATGTGTGAGCCTATAATTGATGCTTCCTTTGTTGGAGAAGAAAGCTTGACGATGCTTTAAGAATTAATCTTTAACAAGTTCTAATTTCCACTAACAAGTGTGTTCAAGATGTGAAGGAGATCCATGATTCTGAGGGTCTGTCTCTTCTAGCCAGTTGAGAACATTTGGAGGGGCCATCAAAGTGTGAGAAAGAAACTTTAAAATTAAACTGGAAGGCTGTAGCCGAGCCTCTTTGATGTCTATGCCAGAGGGTTGCCATCACTACAGACTTGTTGATTAGATTTTATGGTCATGGTATGTGCACTTGCTTAATATGTTTGTACTTGTATGAAGAGAAATTCCAGCCCAGCATAGTATCATCTTCGTCCTAAGTGAGCATGGCAGCTTAACTTCTGTAAGTAGCAATTTAGTTAAATGAAGCACAGGCCCCGGTTATGTAGAGTCCTGGTTTGGGATCCACTCTTACTGTGACTAGCTGTTTCTCTTTGGAGGGTGTCACAGTACTGTGCACAGTTTTCTCATTTGTAAGATAAGGATGCTAGGTTTAAATTGGGGCTGTTTGTTAACTCTTAATAGATGTGTGTCAAAGAGGAGGAGCTGACTTGATGTCTTACTGTGTGCTGAACAGTAACCACATGGGTTTCCTCTGCCTGACGCTCGCAGGTGCTACATGATGAAGATTCTACAGTGAGGCAGAGAGAAAGCTGGAGGTGCTAGGACAAATGGCTCTATATGCAGAATCAACTTGTTTCTCTTTCTTAGACTCAACTCCTAGGGAAGTAATTCTGTTCTTGTAGACAAACTCCAGGTGTTCTTGTTCCATGAGTAGTGGAGGTCAGGCACTCCAGTGACACCTATCTCCATCTCTCCATTCTATCATGTACCCATTATCTATCTGTCTATCTATCTATCTATCTATCTATCTATCTATCTATCTATCTATCCATCCATCATCTATCAATCATCTATATCTTCACCTACTTATATCTATCATCTATCTATCCATATATCTATCTGTCTATCATCTATCCATATATCTATCATCTATCTGTCTATCTATCATCTATTATCTATCTATCCATCATATATATCTATTATCATCTATCTATCTATTATCTATCTATCTATCTATCTATCTATCTATCTATCTATCTGTCTGCCTATGTATCATCTCATCTATTTATGTCCATCTTTCTATCTATCCACCTGTTTATCATCCAGATGTCACCTGTTCATGTTGCTCTGTTGGTGATTGAGCCATAGACCCTGGGCTTGGATTTCTGGACAGCTACTTCTGTGTGTACCAGCACCTATCTGTCTATCTATCTATCTATCTATCTATCTATCTATCTATCTATCTATCATCTATCTATCTCCTATCTATCAATCATCCATATCTTCTATATCTATACTCACGTCTTCACACTTGCATATTTGTAGGCGTGCATAACTGATTACTGAATCTTACAGTTCAGACTATTGGATTTTCTTTTCTTTAGTTTTGTTTTATTTTTGTTCCTCTCCTAATGAATGTCCAGCTTTGGGTGTGTCGTCTCTCCTCACACATACTAGCTGTATGCTTACTGCTCTGGAGCAGTGAGGGGAGCAGGCAGGAGGAAAGCAGGAGGAAAGCTTTCTTTATATAAACTCTTCCTGCCCATGTGGATGTTTTGAATCTCAGATGAAGTATCTTTCCTTTCAACAAGCTTTCCTTGACATCCCTAGACCTTAGCCCTCCCGCCAGTGGTTCTCAGGGGTCTCCTGGGCTACCACTGTCAGTATGTGGCCATTGTCACTGTGCAGTGTCCCTGATCCATTATTTTGAGCCTGCAGAAGAACTGCTCCTTATTCCCTTCCTGGGGTTAGGTTGGTCATGTGGTGTGACATGGCTGGTGATTTATGAGTAGAACTGGAGTCTCTGTACTCAATCCCAGGCTGTTCCCATGCCGGGAAGTGCAGGAAGCGTGTGTCAGTGCAGACATGTGTGATGGTGATGTGGGGAGCAACTGGGTATTAGCAAGTCTAGCCACATGTGGCCTCGGTGAGATACAAACCTGCCCCGTAGCCACTGAGGGTTGGAGCTTCTCCACTGCGCAGTGTATCCATGTGCTTTCTGTGTGTTTGCTTTTATCTGAGACAGGTTCTCACTATGTGGCCCTGACGGGCCCGGAATTCACTACATAGCCCAGGCTGACTCATGTGGCAGTCTTGTGTCAGTCCTCAGTACATGGCATTGAGGCATATCCGATGAGTCCAGCCATTGCTGAGCTCCTGTCCTGTTTGTCATTGTGTCCCCAGAGCCTTGTTACAGGACTGCCTGAGATAGGGACTACAGCTGATGAATCATTCATAGAATGAAATGATTATTAAGAAAGGATCTGGCTCAAGATTTAGCTTTATGGTTAGATCCACGGCATGGTGCAAGTGTAAAGGGAGAAGCAAAATGGGATATTATCTGCCAGGAGAGGCCAGGATGGTGCTCCCATAACTAAACGTTAAAAATACGTTCTTAAGGAAAAAATTCAGTGAAAAATGTAAGAAAATAAAAGCTTTCTCCACTGGAAGAGAATTAGGTATAGACGCATGCTGCTTCTTATGGACAAGGAGCAATGATGACGTCTAAGAGACAGAAGGAAGAGCTTGACATCTGAGTCACAGAACATGAAAGTTATAAGCCTGCACCTGTGTGTGCTCACCGTCCTGTGTGTGTGCTCACCATCCTGCGTGTGTGCTCACCGTCCTGTGTGTGTGCTCACTATCCTGTGTGTGTGCTCACTGTCCTGTGTCCTGTGTGCTCACCGTCCTGTGTGTGTGCTCACTGTCCTGTGTCCTGTGTGCTCACTGTCCTGTGTGTGTGCTCACTGTCCTGTGTGTGTGCTCACTGTCCTGTGTGTGTGCTCACTGTCCTGTGTGTGTGCTCACTGTCCTGTGTGTGTGCCCACTGTCCTGTGTGTGCTCACTGTCCTGTGTGCTCACTATCCTGTGTGTGTGCTCACTATCTGTGTGTGTGCTCACTGTCCTGTGTGTGTGCCCACTGTCCTGTGTCCTGTGTGCTCACTGTCCTGTGTGTGTGCTCACTGTCCTGTGTGTGTGCTCACTGTCCTGTGTGTGTGCTCACTGTCCTGTGTGTGTGCTCACTGTCCTGTGTGCTCACTGTCCTGTGTGTTCATTGTCCTGTGTAGGCTCCGGTGGGAAGAACGGGATGTGACATGACTCCTGACCATCCTGTCACAGTTGAGTAGAGATGAGCAGAGGCCTGGCTCATTGGAGTGCAGGGTACTGATAGCAGGGTTCTTGGGGAAGACCACAGAAGACAGACTGTATCACTTCTCTCTTGGGGAGCAGAAATTCAAAGACATGGCGTTTTGGTGGTTGGTCTCTCTCCACTGTATGACTCCCATTGACTGTCACCTGTACTCCACTTCCTACCACGCTGTCTTGTGACTCTTCTCACTGCCCCAACTGTACCATGTGACTACACAGTCCGCGGGCCCCTTCCTCATGACCCTCTAGTCCTCCCAGTTCATGGAGTTACGGAAGGTGCTGCAGCTCCTTGAAATCAGCACAACCTCCCTTCTTAGACCATTCCTGCTTCAAGCTTGAAAGCGCAGAGCTCCGAGGAGCACATTCTGGCCACACTTTGAAGTTGCTTTCAGTTTGTCTACTCCTTATTGCCCTTTTGAGGGTTTACATGGAAAATCCCACTTTAGACTAAGCCATTTGTTCTATCTCTATATTTGCTAGAAAAAAAAGATAACAGGAAAATTGGCAACATTTAAAAATTACCATTCCCAAGTGGGCCTGATGTTTCTTAGTAAGACTTTTGTACTTCTGCACTTAAAGGTGTTTTGGATCTTCCATGGAGACTGATTAGAACTCTTCCAGGAAACTGAGATCTGTCCCTTCTACCGCTTGCTCAGCAGGTGACCTCGCCATGACCTTGTAGAGCAATGACTCGAAACTGATGGGTTGCATCCCTTTGGGGAGGTCGAATGACCCTTTCACCTGGGGTCAGCTAAGATTATCAGAAAACGCAGATATTTATGTTATAATTCATAACAGTAGCAATGAAAAGAATTTTACGGTTGGGGGTCACCACAACATGAGGAACTGTGTTAAAGGGTTCCAGCATTAGGAAGGCTGAGAGTCACTGCTGAAGAGGAAATACAAGCTACTAGATTGATGCCTCGTTAACTTCTTGTAACCAACTTAAAGGGAACTGAGTGCTATAATCACCTGTTCCTTCTATCCAGTTTAATGGACCATCGGCTTCTGTCTATCTCCAGTTAATAACTTGGGTGGGCTTGGAAGATGGAGAAATAATAAAACAAGCCCTACGAAAGGATATTTAAAATATTTTTACTCTTGATTGTTGTGAGACAGGATATCATGTCGTCTATGATGGCTTTAGACTTTTAATCTCAATGTCAGCTAAGAAGACTGACCTTAAACGTCTGACCCTCTTGACTCCACTTCCAAGTGCTAGGGTTACAGACAGCCATGAACCGTCACACTTGGCTTCCTAAGAGTCTCGAGGCATAGAAACATTAGAAATACAGACCAGCAAAATGGTTCAGTGGGGTAAAGGTCTTGCTGTCCTAGTCTGATATCCTAAGTCCAATACCGTGAACCCACGAAGTAGAAGGAGTGATCTGGGTCATTCACATTGTCTCTGACCTCCACATGCATGCTGTGGCATGTGTTTTCAACTCACACACATGACCATTTGTGTACACAGTCACACAGTAATGATAAAGTTTTAAAACTTGAAACAACACGTTTGTCCCGAATAGACAAAGAGACTGTGAAAAGGGGAAGCAGAGGGAGGGGCCGTGGAGAGGAGGAAGGGAAGGAAGGCAAGGCTGGATATACTTGAAGCAAGACAGAACTGTCTGTTCCAGTCTCTAAAACCTAAAGAAGTCAGCCATGTACTCTTTAAGATGTTCATGATGGCCCCAGGTAGACCAATAGCAGCAGATAAGGCGAGCACTTGGACATGGGACCCATCAACAGCAGCAGATAAGACCATGAGTGACTTTGATGCGAGCACTTGGACGGAGCCATTGGCAGGCTGCTGAGGAATGGCAAAGGAGGAGGGTTCAGCTCTACATGTCCATGTTACAAGGCTCAGCTCTGAAGAGGAGGGACTCCTCTCCAGGCCTGCTGGAGACTTGTGGGGCTGTCAAAAGATATGATTACATTTTATATGCTAGAGAAACATATGTTAACACCTGTGAGGAAGAATAAGTAGGGGATATGAGAAGCAAGGAAGAGAGGGTTGGGTATTTGATAGACTAAGGTCTAGGTGAAAGCAGGAAAGAATAAGATTCAAAGCCTTTTGTAGCCTCCTCCTCCTGCCTGCACCAGAGTCATCTTTTTCACTCTGTATAACGTTTTTTAAGTATCATCTACATGATAATGACTTCTAAACCCACGGCTGCATGCACAATCAATCTCCAGATCTCCAGGAGCCCTGTCATCCAGCTGCCTATCGGGCAGCTCCTCCTGGGTATCCCCAGGAACCTTAGCCGTGTAGCATTAAAAGTAGAGTTTATTATTATTTATTCATACATTATTTCCAAGTTTCTTATATGAGGAAAAGGAACTACTATTCAATCCAAATCTAGCAGACATCTTTGGCTCTTCTTTACCTTCTTGTCTGTGCCCTTCATTTTACTTCCTTGACTAATTTCAGGATTGGCTTATCCTGGATTGGTCTGTTTCTTATCTCTAGGAAGCCCTTCGAGGTCCCACGAGTCAGAGCTTGGGCTCTTCCTTGGTACGTTGTAGAAATCCTATTTTTGCATTTACCACTTACTTTATAATCACCTTTTTATGAGACTCTAAACCTATGCTGACAAGCACAGAACTTGTGTACTTTGTCATCATGGTCTGGTATTGAGAACACAGTGGGTCCTGGATACATGTTACTAGAATGAATAGTTATAGTTGGTAATATGTGTGTGCCACCATGGTGGTTCATCTTCATTATCAACTTCCCTGGATTAAGAATCACCTAGGACACAGTGAAACGTGTTTAAAAATGTCTGGGTGTGTGTTTTCATCGAGGATTAACTGAGCGGGAATGGCCCATCTCAGATTTGAGTGACACCATCCTATGGGCTGGGAGCTTGGATGGAACAGATTGCTCAGGCTCTGGCATTGTGTGCCTTCCCTTTCTTGGCCACTCTGATGTGAATCAAGCTGTGGCTTCCTATGCTTTACTTGTGCTGCTCTAGGGCATTGGTGTGGTTCTACGGGGACCAGGTGAGCACCATGTGAACCTGAAAGCAAGTGACAGGCCAGAAGCTGGAGATGCAGATTCCGAGCATACAGGGGACAACAGTCAGCAAGAAGGGGGATGGGCCACCTGAATAAAAAAATGGGAAGAACCCTTGGACAGGTAAGTAACTGATGGCTAACACTGATGAGTCAGGTGTTAGGTAAGTCTTAAATTAGGTCTTAACTTAGGTGGCTCTTATAATAACCTAGTCAGGAGGTTGAGGCTCAGAAGTGAGCTTGCTGAAGGCCTCACAGGTGGAACCAAATGGAGAGCACAGTAGGCGTGCACAGTCTACACTGAGTCAGAGGAGAGAGTGTGCGTGAATATGCTGCTTGTGGAATCCCAAGCAAGGCACTGTTTCTGCAGGTTTCACAGTAAGTTTGCTTTGTTGAGTTTTACTCAAGTCACACCCTAAAGAGCTGACATATCCAGCTGCACATTGCACCCCTCTTAGAGCTTTTAAAAACAGAGTCCTGGTCTACCCTCCCTGAGGTGCTCAGTCAGTAGGGACTTTCAATGATTGCGTGGTTTCAGTGATCATACCCCCAAATTCTGGAGCATCACACACCACCTCACCATCCCTCTCCCTCCTCCACAGCCATGTACTCTTTAAGATGTTCATGATGGCCCCAGGTAGACCAATGTATATTGGCTACTCAGTCCCGGTTGAGGAAGTGTTGGGGTATGCCAAATATTTCCTTGGCTTCCAGATCCCATGTGTCACAACCAAGCCTGGATTCGCAAGCCTCACACATTGAACACAGCATGCTGGTAAATCGCTCTGAGAAGCGCATTCCTGTTCAACCATGTTCCCCATAGAGAGCTGCTGGTCTGTTAGGCTAGCTCTGAAGCCTGGGTATTAGGTTCGTGTTTGTGTTCTACATGAGTAAAGGAGCAATAAGCATTTTGTCTGCGGCAGGCTAAATCATCCTGAGGGAGCAGTCTACATCATGGGAATGTAATGAAAGAAGTTGTCACAAGCAGCTGCCAACACTCTTTCTGGTGACTTAGAGAAAGGTTCTGTTGACCTTCCCAGCCGTGTTTACTTTTGTGCAGGGATAGAGGCTGAGCACATAGGTAGAGTAATTTTCTTTGTGATATCCCGTACTTTCCTCCTTCTGGTATTTATTTTATTTTTGAAATGATAACTTAATCGTAACCTTTCTCCCATCCCCTCTCCACTCCTTATCCTCCCATAAACCCCTTGCCTCCCTCCTTCAAATTCATGGCCTTTAAAAAATTGTTCTTGCATACACACGTGTATGTGCATATGTATATTTCTAGGTGTAACCTGCGTAGTTCGTATGTTACCTGTATGCTTGTTTTCAGGACTGGCTGTTTGGCACAGGACAACTATTTGGTGTGCTCTTCCAGCTTTCCTGCTCCCAGCTTTACTCAGTTGCCTGTAGTTCTTGGTGTAGGGTTGAGGGCTCATGGGCTCTCCTCTCCGTGTTGGCATGCCCATTGGTGTTGTTGACCTTGTTCGACTCATGTTTAGGATTCTCGTTCTTTTAATAGTGATTTGTGCAGAAGAGGGGCAAGCCTACCACAGCACTGGATGAATTGCTTCCTGTCTGAGCAGCCATCTGAAGTAAGCTTCAGAGAAATGCACCCAGCCCCTCCCACCCTCACTGTAGTGCCAGTGCCTTTGGAAGTCTGTCAGCCTTCTTTATCTCTGAGGTCACCGACCTGGCCCACGCTATTGTTAGTCCTTGCCCGTGGGACTGTAATGACCCAGGGCCATCAAGGGTCAAGGCAGCCTCAACCCCAAAAACCTGGAACACAGAATGTCAGGAGTTGGCTATCTTCCCTCCTCCCAACCTGGTGCCAGAAAGCCAGTTCTCCCCCTGTTAACCCTAGTAAGAATTTACTATTCTGAGAGTTACCAGGTTTCAGTCTTTGTTTGACCTTATAAGGTTCCTCCCCCACAGTAAACCCCCCTCCCATCCCTGAGTATACAGATGAAGTTTCTTCCAACACCCCTGTCCTGGCCAGTGTTTCAGGGCCACACAAACCTTACTCCAGAGACCCTGGCCATCTCCTCAGGGACATAAATACCCCTTTCTCCCTCCATTAAATTGAATCAGTTCTCCGAAGCTGTTCTCAGGTGTGTGTTCTTTATCTCTCACACCGACACACTCACTGCTGACAAAGATCCTGCTTGCACCCACCCTCGCTGGCTAAGCTTCTCTATCTCCAGGACATCCTAGTGTGCTATGGGCCTGGCTAACCCAAGGGGGAGAAGCAGACGGCAGAGGACACTTGCCAGGATTTCAGCAGTGCCCAGCTAACTGGTCTCCCTTCTCCACTTGTGTCTTTTTGTACAGCTTTTTGTATATGCAATGGTGCCATGACTACTCTTGATCATGCTGGCTACCATTTCCCAGAATTTAGACGGATGTTGAAATTTGGTCAGAGGTACTCAGTCATGATTTAAATACATGAGTGACTGTTACTATCCTGCTAAAATTGTTCACACCCTCCCCGTTCCTTCAGGATATGCACAAGATTTCTCAACAGAGATTCAAAGGCCTCTTACTTCATCCCATAAATCATTTGTCTCATGGATGAGTTCTCGTGTTTGCTAAACTCTACCAAGAAGTCACCTCTTTCCATACCCTACCAATTCTTTCTGTGCTTACTGCGTGTGAGTGTGTATGTGTACATGAGTACGTGAGAGAGTGTGTGTACATGTATGTGAGTGTGTATGAGTGTGTGTGTGTGTGTGTGTAACTTGCTGGTGAGTCCCAGGGATCTGCCTGTTTTTGCCCCATCATTGAAATGATAAGAATACCTCACCACGCTTTGCTTTTTGCATGGGTTCTGGGGATGAAACTCAGGCTCTCCTGTTTCCAAGGAAAGAAGAATATGGCTTTAGTGCTCAAGCAGCTGAGACTGCCTTTGAGGGAGTTGAAGGTGACAGATCCTTGGGGAATAGTAACTGTAAAATCCTGTGGAAAACTAGTTAAGTATGCCCATCTCAGATTTTCTTCCCAGGGAATTTCCTCCTTGACTCAGGCTTACCTTCTTTATTTTAAAATTTGAAGTAATTCCAGAGATAAAAAATGGAAATCACACATTTTTACTGATCCTTCATCTGGATAATCCAAATGTTTGTTTATCTATATCTATCCCATATATACACATATTACCATATATGGTTTATTATTCCCCCTCTAAATATATGCACACAAATATCCACATGTAAAAATGCCTTTTCTGACTTCTTAAGAATAATCATAGATATATGCTTTTATTCCTGAATGGAGTGTAGGTATGTGTGTATATATCTGATTTATTTATTTTAAGCTATATGTGTGTGTGTGTGTGTGTGTGTGTGTGTCTGTGTGTCTGTGTGTCTGTGTGTGTATGAAGTGTCCTTGGAAGGTAAAGAGGTTGGCAGATCTCTCATGTGAGTCACGGAACAAGGGTGCTGGGAACACAACTCAGGTTCTTGCAAGAACAGCAAGCTCTCTTTGCTGCTCCAGCCCTAGGTATTTATCTCTTCAAGCAATGACATTGCCTCACATAATTACAGTCTAACTATCTAAATCAAGGACCTAATATGGATACAGACTTGTCATCTAACCAGTCTTGCCAGTTTTCTTGATTGTCCTTCAGGGCAAAAGAAGAAAAAAAAAATTTTGGTTTGAGATGACATCTTCCAGGGGAGGGAGAGTCGCTTTTCTTTAGGGTTCAGCCCCTGGTAGGGTGACCATGCTCCAGTGAGTAGCACTACACCCTAGAATATATAAATAGCACTCACTGGACTCCATGGTTATAATGAAGACAGGCAGAGGATATGGAGCTGTGGTGGGGCCGGGGGGAGACATACAGGGTGAGGGGTGGAGTGAGGCTGGGAGAAGCTAGGGGGCAAATTCTGGGGTAAATAGGATTGAAATGCTTGAATGTGGTTTTCAAAGACTAAGTACAAATTGTATTAAAAGTCCAGTATAGGATTTCTTTGAGTTAGTCCATTGTTCACCCACCCTGTCTTCTCAGCTCCCTTGCACAGCCCCTCAGTTTTCTTAGTGATGATCTCAAATCTTTGAGAAGTTCTGGCCAGTCGCTTTTGCAGAGTCTCTCAGTTTACATTTATTAATTTCCTTACAATGTCATTCAGACCACGGATGCAATGTCAGCGAGTCACATCAGGAGACACCTTGCTATAAACACACTCATTAACAGTCACTAGCCTTTGAACTCTGACCACTGTGGTTTGAGTAAATTTCTCTACTAGAATTTTACCTCTGGTGAAAAAGGTGTGTGCCACTACACTTTTTAGGAACTAAGATATGGGTGCTGGCTGTAGGTGCCCATATTTCTAGTCCTTCTCATTAGATAAAGTTAGAACACACACACACACACACACACACACACACACACACACACACACATCTACACACACCTCTATATAATTTCCATATCTAAAGTTTTGCTAGTTTATGTCATAGGTCATTGGGAATCTTAAGAAATGGTATCTTAAGAAAATGTCCAGGACTCATACTTTCAAGTTTAAGATGGCTAATTTCTTCTTTGATTCTGGAACACATTTCTCTCATCTCTTTTTAAGATTACATATTTTTTATTTATTTGTTTGTTTGTTTGTATGTATATATGTGTGTGTGTTTGTGCATATGTGGACATGTGTGTGAGTACCTGTGTGTATGTGTGCCTATGTGTATATGTAAATGAGTATGTATGTATGTATATATGTGTGAGTGTTTTTATATGTATGTGTATGAGTATGTGTGTATATGTGTGTCTGTGTATCTCTGTGCATATGTCTGTGTATGTCTGTGTGTGTTTGCCTATATGTCTGTGTATGTGTGTGTGTGCATATATGTATGTGTGTGTCTCTGTATGTATGTGTGTATATATGTGTGTGAATGTGTATGAATATGTGTATATATGTATGTGTGGGTATGTGCATGTTTGTGTATGTATATGAGTGCATATTTTTGCATATGTGTGTGTATGGGTATGCTGTATGTGTGTGGGTATATATGTATTCATGTGTGTATGTGTGTGCATCTCTGTGTATGTATGTGTATGTGAGTGTGATTGTGTGTATGAGTGTGTGTATATATGTATGTGTGTGTATGTGCATGTCTGTGTATGTATGTGTGTGTTTCTGTGTATGTGTGTGTGTATGGGTATGCTGTGTGTATGTAGGTGTGTGTGTATGTGTAGGTCAGACACCTTTGAGGAGTTTGCTCTCTCTGTGTACCATGTGAGTTACTGGGATGCACTCAGGTTGTGAGGCTGATGACAAGTGTGTATGTGTTGAGTCGTTCCCACCGTCCCACCTCTTTTAAAGTATAATATTCTAGCATATGTGCTACATAGAACAATCAAGCATGCAGTGATGCAGTGAGGCAGAAGCAGTAGCAGAACTAATGTCTTCCCACTGCTATACACCTTTTGAAGAAGGGCATGACAGTAAGGCTGTGCTCGCACTGCACATGCGGACTCGTCCCGCCTTGGTAAGGTGAGAAGGAAAAGTTCCTGTGGACAGATGCGATCACCACAGCTCTGGGGTAATGAGTGCGGACGTCTCATTTCTATTCAAATGTTCCCTACTGCAGCCTTAAGCTATTGTATGATATTAGTTGGCATTTCACACACACACAAAAAATTCTTAAATAAAATTTGTAGAACGTTTAATATTTGAATGGCTATAATGATTCTTCAAAAAGAGAAAACAGTGAGAAATTTCTCCAGTTGTTTGTCTGTAGAATCCCTTGCTAGGGAACACCTACATCAAGTTCACTGTATGGAACCAGTGTTGAGGGAAGTTGCTCCCACCACTTGCTCACATGGCAATTAGCATAGTTGCATGGCCATACTGGTTGCAGAACATTTGATCTGAACCAGGCGCCTGGATTCTTTGTCTTGGCCCCATTTTGTTCTGTTCTAAGCTCTCTATTGTCTCTCATCAAATGACCTTGGGCACATGCGACCAGGTTGGGGGTGGGGCCGGGATGGGGAGCTGGCCTGGAACAAGAGCGAGATTGAGATATACCAAAACCCTAAAAATCTCGTCCCGAGACTGGCAGTAGTTAGGTCACTTTCTCCCTGCTCCTTTTCGCTCACCCTCAGGTCAGACTTGTAGTCTATGGCCAAATTACAGTTTCAACTTCTTCCTCCAGGATAAGAATCTGCCAGGCAGGATTTTGGAATTCCTCTTTATGTAAATGAAGTATTCCCAGGCCTCCACCCTAGCCAATAACATACACCCCCTTTGAAACTCTTATCCACTACCCCAAATCTATACAGCCCTTCTTCACCTCAGATAAAGTTGATCTGTCTCACTGAAACTAATCCTGGAAGTCAATCTGTTGATATTCATGACATCTGAAACTCCCCCCCCCAACTTTGGCTTCCTTGGTTCTTGAGGGCGGTGGCCAACAGCTTCCCCCCAGGTTGAGCTAGTACTACAGATGGTTTTTTTTTTCTTTATCACTGAAATCTTGGAAACATTTAAAACTTAGCAAATAGGGGCTGGAAAAGTGTCTCAGTGGTTAAGAGTATACACTGCTCTTTCAGAGGACCTGAATCTGGGTCCCAACACCCACATTAGGTGGTGCACAGCCACCTTTCACTCCACCTGTAGGAGGATCTCATGTCTCTGGCTTCTGTAGGCACTTGTACTAAACATACCTACCCCAATACGCCTACGTAAATAAAAATAAGTCCTCAAAATTAAGCAAATGTATGATCACTCTGAATATACATTGTGTGTGTGTGTGTGTGTGTGTATGCAGGTGTACATACATCTGTGTGAACATGGAAGCCAGCAGACAACATTGGGTACCACTCCTCAGCATGGCCCGCCTTGTGTTTTGAGATAAGATCTCTCATAGACCTGAGATTCACCAAGTAGGCTAGGCTTGTCAGTGTGCCAAGGATCTACTGCAGTCTCTGCCTTCTCAGCACTGGGATTATAAACTGTGCCACTATGCTGGGCTTGCTTGCTTGTTTGATGTGAGTTCTGGAGCTGGAGTCTAGGTCTTCATACTTGCAAGACAAACCCTTTGCTGGCTGAGCCCTCTTCTCAGCCCTGAATACTTACTGCTGACAGACACATCTCAAATATCCCTGACACCCTAGAAGTTCTCTGCCTGATATTATCTGATTCAGCTCTCAGGAGTGAACGGCAGAACGCATTCGCGAGACCCTTGTCAGGGCTGCATGCAGTGAAATGTCCCTGGGAGTTGCACTTCTCACCTACACTTATTTTCTTAATATTCTAGAGGGCCACAGAAAATGCAAGTTAGATTTTAAATGTTTTGCAGGTACATTGCAGTATACAAACACTTTCATATTTACGCATGGAGCGTCATGCCGTTTACCGTGAAGTCTTTTCAATGCTCACGACCTCCATTGATTGGTAGGTGTTTACTAACATCATTAACTACATTCCTCCAGTGTTATGAGAATCATGGACAAAACATTTTGGGTCCCAGAATGGGCTTTAGATGTGCAAATCAATCCCACGGATCATTTTAAATTACTAATCATAAGCAAACAGATAAGCAAAAATGACTATAAATTGGGTTAATTACTGTAGCTCAAGTTTTAGCTCACAATTTTGACTTTCAAAGGCTACACAAACCAATTTTGTACTCTTAGATTATAATGAGCAGTCTTTATTCTTTAATCAGTTCGCCCCGTAACATTCTGTCTAACGTAACATTCCTTTGAAGTCTAGAAAGATCTAACATAATTGAAGAAATGTCGAACTACTTGACTCTTTTTTTTTTAATATAAAGGAATTAAACATTAATCAGGTTTGTGCATCTCAATTAAGCCAATTAAAATTATCACAGAACCAAGTGCATACTGAGAGAGGTAGTTCTAATGCTTGCATACATTACCAACTTTTACATAGAATTCCCATATCCATTTATGCTTGTTACTCAAAAAGTAAATACAGACCCAGAGTCCACATTAGACCGCCTGCCAGTCAACACTAAGCTCTGGCAAAAAATGAGCTTATCGTTCATGGCTTCTGCTTGATGCCTGTGTCCCTAGCACTGGCGCATATCCCAAATCTTCCCGCCAATGGCTGGATTCTGTAAGTACTGGCCGGACTGGTACCAACAAGCCCATAACTGTTCAATTTGCTTTCCTAACAACCGGGGAAGGCAGTTTTGGTCTTACAGGCTGTAGTATACATACAAAGTCCATATAATTACTAATAATTTGTAACAAGTGTTAATTGATAAACAGCTCCCTCTGGTAGCTTAATTAAAGCTGCAGGATAGCTAGGCGATTTACAACTGGGATTGATCCCAATTAGTCAACAAAATCTGTGTAGTCTGTTCAAAGGAAAGGAAGGAAATTTAGCCTAGCGAGGCTTTGGGGATTTTGTCTTGTCTTCTGTTTCATTTTTTTCCTTCTAAAAGAGAAACACAATCGGAAGAGCCGTGTTGTGTAGTCAGGAGCCGTCCACCTCGTGGATGCACAGTGTTGTTTGGTGGCTCCTCCACAGTTACCCAGGCATTTGTTTATTCTGTCAGGTTACTGAAAAATATTCAAGCATTTTCTTTTATTACACCCAGTGGTTCACACCGCTGAACACCAACCCAGAGGGACCTGAAAGCACAAGAAAATAACCATTTTGTTTTAAATAAGTAAATAAAAATACCCCAAAACAATGCCTGGGTTTTCTTTTCACAGTCTGTTTGCAAACTGGCTTTTTGGGGCCATAATTAGAAGGAAGCCCAGAAAGTGAGGCACAGGGACACCACTAGAGAGCTGGTGACTTAGGGATCCTGGAAAGACAGCTTGGTGATTTCAGGATTCCACTTAGCTCATCCTGCGAGTCTCTGCAGCACAGACCTAATCTGAGCGTTGCTGGAATTGCCCCTACGGAGTAGACGACGGCAAAGTGTCATCTGTGTTCCTCGAGATCACAGACTGGCTGCAAACAGCTGCTGTAACATTAATTAATCTGTTTGCAAATAAATTGTGGATCTGTGCGAGCTGAAATTGCTGTTATAAGCAAGCCAGGATGCTGCGCCTGCAAGGCTAGCCCGTGCTTTGAATTTCTCCCCAAGTTGTAAACCCAGGGGAGTCCAGGTCCTTGCGCAGAGACCTGTGGGTGTTTTGAGCATGCGGACTGAGGTATTTTCTAGACTGCCCAGTGCTGAGGCAGTCCACACCGGTTTAGGAGCTTGTGAAGGCTGTACAATACCGTGTGGAAGCATCCATACCTCATTTCAGTCAGATTTATTAATCAAAGAGAATGATATATTCTTCAGAGCAAATGGATGTGGATTTAATAATTTTGTAATTTTTAAACACTTCATAAGTGTCAGAGTTGCTTAATTCCTTCTAACTAGAGTGTGAAAAATTTTAGTTGCCTGAACACTTAGAGAATCAATGTTGATTTCTAATGTTTACTCAGAGAGAGAGAGAGGGAGAGGGAGAGGGAAGAGAGAGAGAGAGAGAGAGAGAGAGAGAGAAAGAGTGAGGAAGGAAGAGGGGGGAGGAAGGAGGAGAAAGAGGGGAAGGAAGAAGAGGGGGAGGGGGAGGAGGAGGATGTTGAGGAGATGATAGTCTGGTACAGAAATTTGTCGTAGTGACATCTGACATTCTGAGACTCTGATTCTTTGCCCATTTTTCTTGACTATTCAAATCTGGGAAACGAGTGTGTCTTCTCTCCAGTTTTTTGGCATGTTTTTATTGATTGCCTCATTGTGTTGGTTAGGTTTTCATTAAACTGACTCAAGCTAGTCATCTGGGAAGAGGATTTCCTCCATCAGATTGGCTTGTAGGCAAGTCTGTGAGTTGTTTCTTGATTGACAGTTGATGAGCGAGGGCCCAGCTGGTTGTGGGTAGTGGCACCCCAGGCTGGTGGTTCTGAGGTTTAAGACAGGTAGCTGAATGAGACCTTAAAGTGTAAGCCAGAAAACAGTGTTCCTCCATGGTCTTTGCTTCAGTTCCTGCCCTGGCTTCCCTCAGTGATAACCTGTGATAGGATGTGTGAGGCGAACAATGCCTTCCCTCCCATGTCGCTCTTGGTCAGAATATTTAGTTCCAGGAGTAGAAAGCAGGTAAGGACAGGCATGTTAGCTCTGGGAAGTGCTGGGACACACAACATGTTGGGATCAAACTGTTGCTCCCACAAGTTTGTGTTGTATGTCAGGCTTAGCAGCCCTTTTAATTTTCTTTTGTGTTTGTGTGAATGCATGCATGCATTGTGTGTCATGTTTGTGCATCATGTGTGTGTGTGTATGTATGTATGCATGTGTGTGGAAGCCAGAGCTACAAATAGCTCACCAAATAGACGAAGCTGGCTGGCTAGCAAGCCCCAGAGGTGGTTCTATCCATGTCTCCCATGCCACTGGGATTACAGGCATGTGCTACCATGCCTGACTTTTTTTAAAATGTGGATTCTAAGGATCAAAATTCAGTTCCTCTGCCTGTGCTACAAGTACATTTTAGGCTGAGTTAGCCCAAAGAAACATTCTCTTAAAGGATCAGGTGGCAAACAGCTTACCCTTTGGAGTCTAGACAGGCTCTGTGACAATACCCACAGTAGCATAAAAGGTGTCACAGATTATGGAAATAAATGGACATACCACATTCTGATAAAACTTTATTACAAACAATGAGTGTCAGGCTGGACTTAGCAAATGGGTTACTGTTGGCTACAAAAGAGTCAAACCACAAGCCAAACTGCAACCCGATGTAACTATGCCATCAGTTGGCCAGATTAGCTGGGGCATGAGAAAATCACCTGGGGAGGGAAATCTTCAGTGACAACAAAACAATTCCAGTGGCACCAGGTATGTAATAAATAAAAGGTGTAGCTAATACGGAAGCAGCAAGGAGGGGAGGAAGACCCTGAGAACCAGCTTCTGTGGTATCAGAAGGCACTGTGCAATGACCCAAAGGAAGGAGTCAACCAACCTATCATCTATGATGCCTGTGAACCACATATGATCAATATGTCATGCTAACCCTAAAGGTATCGTAGTGGCACATATACCTTGGTGGTAACCAACAGCTCTCTATTGGATTTAAGATCCACTCAACAAGAGGGAAACCATAATTGGTACTGAAGACCTAGCCAACTACCCAGTGCTAGTTTAAGTCATGGCCATTGGAGAAGATTCTACAACCACTAATTTATTAAACTAGCATAATCTCTAACAACAATCCTTAAATAGTTGTCCTTATATCCACAGATAAGTGTAGTCTTTATCCCTCATCAAGGAAATTTCTTTTTGTAACAGACAGAGACCGTGACAGAAAAACACAACCAATTAAAATGCAGTTGTGGAGCCCAGACCCAATGGATAGATCTACAAACATTACGACACCTCTGGCTCGGGTGCCTGAGGAAGCCACGGGCATCAGAAGCCACGGGCATCAGAAGCCACGGGCATCAGAAGCCACGGGCATCAGAAGTCACGGGCATCAGAAGCCACGGGCATCAGAAGCCACGGGCATTGGCCTCTCTGGAGCTGGAGTGACAAACGGCTGTGAGCCAGCTGATGTGAGTGCTGGTACCTCAGCTTGTGTCCTCTGCAAGAGTATTATACACTCTTAGCCAATGAACCACCTCTATAGTCCTATCAATTTTTAATTAAATTTTTTTTCTTATGTGTGCTTATGATTGTGTATGGGTGTGAGCATGCCATGATATATATGTGGAGATCAGAGGAAAACGTTGTGAAATGGATTTTCTCCATATTTTTTTCATAGGTTTCTTGGAGGATGGAACTCAGGCCATCAGACTTATGTTGAAGATACTTTATGAGCTAAACTTACTGGCCTTGGAAACAATGCCTTTTAATCAAATTTATGTTTTGTACCCCATACTACACTGGAGCAGAGAGGTTGAAGACTTAAAATAAAACCACACCATAAAAATATTCTAGAAAAATATAATTTTGATTAAATGAGATAAAACACAAAATGTTGTCATTAAACTTCATAGCATAGATAGTTAATACTTTCACACAGTGAGGGAAAAAAAAGCCACAAATAATAGAAATACAGAAATAGAAGGCCACTTTCTCAGAAAGAGTGCTTTCAAACTTGAAGGAAAAGAAGGTGGACATGAAGAAGCAAACACAGGTTAAACAGAAGGTCCACAATGTGCATCACCACAGGGAGATGTCATTTTAATTTGTTATTTGACCCAAGTCTTAAAACGCTCAACCTTTTCTAGGGTGGGGAATCATTAAATGCATATGCATCATCGGGAGAAGTATGATTTCATAAAATATTCAGAAGTCATGTTGACACAGAGGTACATGTACATGTGTATGTAGACTGTTCACATTGTTTGCACAACTTGTATATATGTTACAGGGTGATAATATTCTATGTGACAGGCAAAAGCTAGAAAAATACTGAAGTGCTTGCAGGTGGGAATGGGTTAAACCATGGTATGTTCAGATTAGCATCAACTGAAACATTTGAGACAAATATAGAGGCATTGATATGCTAGTATATGCAAGATACATCTTGTAAGAGAAACACACATCAGGAAATTATGCCAAGTAGGACTTTCTCTGCTTGGCAATAAAAACATGGTCCCATAATATGTGTGTGTGTGTGTGTGTGTGTGTGTGTGTGGTGTGTGGTGTGTTTGGGAACATAAGGTTTACAAAGAGAGTCAGAAGCAGCTAAACACTGGTTACTTTGGAGAATAAGACTGAGTGGCTAGAAGGAAGAAAGTCTTTAAAAAAGAAAGATGGAAAGAAAGAAAGAAAGGAAAAAGAAAGGAAGAAAGAAAGATCTACTCATACCTACTGCTTAAAATTATTCTAAGCCATATTACTTCATAAGTTGAAAACCAACAGGAAAGCCTCAATGGTTAATAAAGGGTCAGGTCTGCAGCAGAGGCCGTTGGCTACTACCCTTCTCCCTGTCTTCACGTCAGTGCATGGTGCCTAGCTTCCATTTTCCAGTAGTGATTCCTGTCTGAGAATCTCCTCAGGCTCCTGAAGTCCCTGCTCAACCACACACTAAGCCAGAAGTACCAAGGAATTACTGTCCCCAAGAGCCACCTTCCATTAATGAGAACAAGAGCTGTAGAAACACTTAGAGCCCTTGCTCTGTGATGCTTACTCTTCCTTTAGAAGATACAGAGCTACACCTGTGTCTGCCTGTGTGGGTATCTGCTGAGGAGGGAAGATCCACTGTGAATGTGGGCACTATCCTATGGGGTGGGTCTTGGACTGAATAAAAAGAGAAAAGCAGAAAGTTACCTTGATGCCTATGTCCCCTTTCCTTTGCTTTCTGATCTCCCAAAACGTAAGGAAGTTCTTCAGTCACAGTAGAGAGTCTTTCCTGCAGCCATGTATCCTCCAGCAGGATGAGCCATGAACCCCAACAGTGAGTCAAACCCAACCTCCTTAAATTGTTTCTTATCAACTCACAGTGCTGAGGAAAGGCCTTAAAACCCTGCTTAAGGGCATTCCATACCAAATAAGGGTGTCCCAAGAGGAACCAAGCTCCTGTCACCCATAGTGATAACCTGCTTGACTCTGCACTTTTCCTGACTGCCCCATCTTATTCTCTTACTAATGTTTTCTTCTTCCAGGTTAACACCTAGCATCTCGTTCTTATCTTATGGATAGCTTTGAGACAGGACTATGTTGCAAAAGTGGGTGAGTTCAGTGGAGCAGACCATGTACATGTCACCAGATGTGAGTGTCTTTGTACCAACAGGAAGTGTTGGTACCTGTTTCCTCAGAAACCAAAAGTTACTTGACCTGCCAGGCATGTGGGCTTTCCCTTCCTGAGATTTCAGGGACACAGAAGGGGAAAATACCTGATCTGAAACATTCAGCCAACTCACTGATAGTTCCCCAACAAAGCATATTTATTTCAGCCAGATGGTGGGAAGTGTGGTATGTGTGTCCGGGGGATCCAGCCACAGAGTCCAGGAACCTTTCCCACAGCCCGTGGCTCAGGTGTTTCTCCCAGGCCCTCATCACAATTCGGTTTTTCCCACACTCTCGTTCCTCTAGGACTTGTTGAGTTGTCATCTTGTAATTGGACTGAAGGGCTGAGTTCAGTTACAGAAGTTGACTTTTCCCCCAGTTCCTGTGTTTTGAACAGTTGAGCATTTTACAGCTGGGTTGGTGCAAGGTTTGTATAGTATTGGTGTCATGAAACATTTTATAGGCAAGGATAATTGAGTTTTTATTTTTACTAGAAAAGAAAGCCATCATCCTGGCTCTGGGGACCTAAGTAGAGGACAACTCAATTAAGGACCAGGATTCAGAAAGACCCTGTAATTATGGAAACAAATGCAGAAAAACAAGCCTGGAGAAAGCACACCCAAATTTTCATTCTCTTGTTAGATTATTTTCAGAACAGCGAGACAGTCAAGGGCATTATATAATCCATTCATTTATTTCAAAATTTGCAAAACAAATCCCTTCTTACACATAGTATTTGTACAACATGAAATTATTATTCAATAAGTTGACATTTTAAACCTATTACCGCCTAAACCCATCTATTACGGAGCTATTCAGAGCACTAAGTTAACATTTACCAGAACGTTCATCCTCAAATCGTGGGGAGATCAAACTGAAATCCTTCATTTTATATTCAGATCTTGGCGGGTCAGGATTGAAATCGGCTACCTTTGTGATACTTTAGCGAAAAGCCACTGTGAAATCTACAAAAGAAGTATTATCAAGTTACTAGAGTTATTCAGCTACGTGTTGACTTTGATATGTCAAATCTCTGATCTTTAATAGAAAATTGATGGTCGTGCCCCGAGGGTCAGTCATATGTATGACCAGGATAGGCCGAGGTTTGCATTAAATTATATCCAGTCTTGTGGTCTCCTTCCCTGGCTAAAGCCAAACAAAGCAGACGGGTCCCTCGCTAGTTGGGTCTTTTCATTGTTCTGTGTTGGCATATGGATTTAATTTCGTAATGGGGGACTGCTGGGCACAATCTACCTTATTGATTTTCTGAAGAGAGTTTTCTCTTAGTGTACCCAGAAGGGTAAGAAAGGAAGGAAACCGTACAATCTTGCTTTTCCTCAGCCCTTGGATGGTTGTATTTGCAGCAGGTTGATCCTGACACTGGAAATCTTATGAAGAGGTTTAGTTATATCAACCATCAGTTTGATTTCAGAGGCCGAGCTTTCCTTGAGTGTGTTGGGCAGCCAGAGGAAACAGGCCAGTCGTTCCCTCGTGTCCCAGTCATAGGGTAAGCTATTTGGTGGTTGAGTTTTCTGGATTTGAGTTGCACTAAGTAGACTCTTGTGTGAATGAGTGATGGCCAACAGGCTCCAGAACCAGGAACAGGAAGGCTGGGGGAAATGGCAGGTCTATGGCTTTTCACAGAGACTTCAGGGTCAGCAGCTGGTGCTAGCAGGACTCTTAGCCCATGGGAAAAAAAGGACCATACTTCACTTCCCCCACCAATGACACTAATGGTAGGGACCATGAGACCCAGAGCAGCTGAGTGGGTATAGTCTCAGAGAAATGGATGCCATGTCCAGTACAGCCCAGTGATTACTCATAAGCTACCCCTTTCTGAGATGGCTTTGCTGGGGGCATCCTACAAGAGCCCCTGGCTTAAGGTATATGTGCTTAAATACTGACAGCTGATGCTTGTTCCATCTCCTAGGATTGGACTGGCTGCAGTGGGTCCTGGGCACAGCCTCACCATGACCTTGTGGAAGGTCGGATTGGAGGCCTTTTTGCCTCTCTGGTTTTTATGCTGCTCAGAACTGAGGTCTGTAGGGGAAATGGGTCCTGGATTGCAGTGCTGATTGGTAGACATGTTGTAGTTTGGGCTAGAACGAGAACTACCTACTATGGCTGCCCACGTGAGTGGCCAAACTCATTTCAAGTTTCTTTGAAGAAATCAGAGAGGATGAGGGTCTCATCTCTAAGGAAAGAATGATTGTTGGGAGAGGGACAGCTCACATCGAGACCAGGGTGAGTTGGGAGGTCACAGTGTATTATTCATGTCACCAGGAAGTCTCCCTTGTATTTGCTTTTTGGAGACAGGGTTCCATGCATCTCAGACTGGCTTCTGTGTATTTGAGGGTAACAATAAACTTCTGATCCTCCTGCCTCCATTTTTGAAGTATTATTCTATACAGTGCTGGTGATGTAACCAGAGGTTGGTGATAGGCAATCTCCCAACATAAGACTCACTGGTTTTTTTTTTTTTTAAGTTTAGTTTTATTTCATGAGCATTGGTGTTTTGTCTTCATGCGTGTCTGTTTAAATGTGTTGAATACCCTGGGACTGGAGTAACAGACAGTTGTGAGCTGCCATGTGGATGCTGGGAATTGAACTCAGATCCTTTGGAAGAGTAGCCAGTGCTCTTAACCACCGAGCCATCTCTCCAGTTCAAGATTCACTTTTAAACGGTGTTGGTGAGTATATATTTCTAAACTCCTCTCTGTCATGTTGAAGTGTCTTGGAGAGAAATACCAAGAATGTTAACAAGAGGTTTTTTTTTTTTTCTGCAAAGTTTGAATGTTTGTCAAAGATTGTATTGATTACCATATGGATTTTAGTTTGGGGAAGGAGAAAAGTAAGTGATGAAAGATTCCCAGAATCCTCTAGTAAGTGACCAAGCCATCTTCAGGTCCAGGAGTGTCAGGTCTACCTCCACGTCTCACCACAGTGCTTTGGGGTGGAAAAGCCACACCTTGCTTTCCTTTTGTTCTTGTGTGTTTAGGTTAAGGTTTGATGTCAGGTATCTCTCCATATTTTTTGAGATAGGGTCTCTTATTTGCTCTGGAGCTCACCAACTGGTTAGACCGGGTGTCTTCGAACCCCAGGAGCTCTTCTCACTCCTCCTTCCTGGTGTTTGCCAGGAGGTTCAGGTTTTTCAATAGGTACTGGGGATGGAAATCAGGTTATTGAGTTCAGTGCAAAAGCTTTTACCTGCTAAGCTATCTCCCTAGCACCTCCTACCCCCTTTAGATGGAATCACAGAAAATGTATAGAATTCCACCCTGTCATTTCCTGGGGCCATTCATTCATTCATTCATTCAACAAACATTTGTTGAACTCTTTGGCTTCTGCTGCCAGCCATCTTGTGACTGGTAAGGCAACACTGAAGTCTCAGTTTTTGTTTAACTAATACGATGTGCGGAGTTAGAGATGTGGCTGGTACAATACGCTGTGAGCAGGGTGGGAAGCTGTTGTTTTGCCAAAGCAGAGATTCAGAAGAAATTGGTTTGGATTTTTTAGGGGCTCTTACTCTTTCATTGATGATTATATTTTCTTCAAAACAAATATTCATCATCTACCTTCAGGGGAAGATGGTGTTGTGAAGATCTTGAAGGATGTACTTTAAGGATTATCCTCTTCCAGGTTTGTGGCCATGAATCTGAAATAGCATTCATCTGAGTGCAAGTAAATACTCATTAAGGAGTTTCAAAAATATAAGTCGGGGGAAGTTCTTTCAAGTCCAGGGTCAACTGAAGCCCCCTCAGATTTACACCTGCTGCTGCCCCTGCCTTCCCCGCCATGCCTGAGTGGGTTTTAATGAAAGAGGAACACTAAATGTTTTCACTGCATTTGAAGGCATCGAACTCTTATCCGGAGAGTTCTGCCTCACAGCCAGACCTGGCCTCGGTCTCACCCTGCCTCTTTCATCTCCCTTTGTTGGGAAGCTACACGGAGGCTGAGATTTCCCCACCGCTCCCTGTCTGACTGCAGCTCTGAAAGATGATTGCCTTCTGGTGAAGCCCTTTCCCCTTCTTCTGTACCCAAGCTCCATGTTCAATGAACATCAAAAAGCCTTATCATACCCCGATGGTTTAAATCTTTAAACAGAGCGTAACAGCCGGAGTACATCCAGGCCGCTCACATCCCGGAGTCTTGTCACTGTGCGCTCCTGCAACAATTACCAGGAGAGGGAGGCTATGGAGTGAATGAGTAGCACATGTTGTCTCCCTGGACTGCATGCTGATGCTCTGATCAGGACTTCAGCGAAATTCTGTTTGAAATGAGAATAGACTAATTTTCATCCGACTCTTCTCCGTGGAATCCCATGTGGTCCAACACGCCAAGGGTCATCATTAGAAAACCACCTTCAAAAGAGTAGGGCCTTCTTGTGGCAAAGCTCTCTCCCTTTGTTAAATTTATAAACATTTATGTAAAAATGTATACATTAATTGTTCACCCTCTTCCTGGCCTGGAAGAGCTATGCCCAGGAATGTTCTTGGGGGAAATAAAATTCATAAAAATACCTCGAGTCAGAATGAAAATGGCCTCGATTTGAGTGAAAATCAGAAGAATTCTGTGATCAAAGGCAGTTCTTGCTCCCAGCTGTTCAAAGGGACTTATACAAAAAAAAAAAAAAAAAAAAAAAAAAAAAAAAAAAAAAATCAGATGTGACCAAGAATAGAAAGGAACTCATTAAGAGCTTAACGAGATGGCGGCAGGTGAAGTCATCGGTTGCTTAAACGCTGTATTTCCCCCCTTTCTTAGTGTTGCTCCGTTTGTTCCCCTGGATTCGATGATATTTTCTAATAAACCACTATACAATGCAGCCAAGTTCAACACACCGGAAACACCCTTCAGTCTGGCGTCACTGGGCATCTATGTAATTAAGACGTCACCCCTGTCCCCGTGCCCCGCCCCCTTGCCTTCATTCCATGGAGAGGTCTGAGAATGCAGCCAGAGAAGCAAGTGATTCCTTTTTACTTCCTCTGCTTTTCCCATTTCCTCTGCAGGGAGAACCCGTAAGCATGAAGGAGCAGGCCAGGGAAGGCGAGTTCAACGAAGTTTAGCAATAAGCCTTGGGGCCCCAAAGGAAACGCAAGTTTGGAGTGTCTTTAGAGATTCAAAAAGAAGAGTCCTTGGAGACTCGTGACTGTGTACATTTTTATGATTTTGATTCTGCTCCTCTAGTGTTTATAAATACCAAACAAAGCCAAAGGAATGCTGCCCCCGCCCAATCTCCTAAGCAGCTTAAACCCCTTTCGCTTTCCCCAGGCAAAGCAGGATTCTCTTGTATATTTCCAGTGCTCACTTTCCTTATTCTGGCCCTTCCAACACCAGTAGCCAGGTTTCTTTTCTTTTCTTTTTTTTTTTTTTTTTTTTTTTTTTATTCTTTAAGTGCTGGAGGAATCATGAAAAATTCAGACACTGGGTTTCCCTGAGACCAATCTGGTGGCTTTTCTTTGTGCTAACTGCTGCTTTCTATGCATCATTCAAAAGGTACATACCAAGTCATCGGCCCTGAACTGCTTGCTACTTGTGTTAAACATGAATATTTGTAGCTTAGCAAGGGACTAAATTTAAAAAAAAAATTAATATTTGACAAGTCCAAAGAAAGTCGTAACAGGTCCAGAAGTATCCATTTGAAAGACTTTTTTTTTTTTTTTTTTTTTTTTTAATTTGTAAAATGTCAAAACTTTTTGTCTTAACTGGGATGATTGTGAGCCATAAAAGTGAAAACCATTGATTATCCAGCGTCTTCCAGGAGGGTTAATTATGATCACACCTGGGCAAATGCCCAGGGAAGCCATTGTTTTTCATGTAGATGGTAGGAGGAATATTCACTCGATGCAGGTGCTACTAATCTTATCTGACCATGAAGCCAAGCGGGATGATGTAAGGCTGACTCCAGTCATACAAATGTACACAAAATTGCCTTTCCTCCCATTTCTTAATTAGAATTAGAATTATCTTAGAATGAATAGAATCTCTTATTAGGAACAAAAACAGTGGCTGTCTCTCCAGTTCAAGTGGCATGTCTGCATAACTTACAGCCTTAAGAGATTATGGTCCCTGCTACTCTTGGCTGACTGCCTCTAACTCTCTTGTATTAATGAGTTGTTCTAAATTTAGTCTGCTATGACAAACTAATATTAATACAGTATTTTATGGCCCAGAGCATTGTTAATACATAGGAATGAAAGCCAGAGTCGAAGGAAGAGAGGAGGGGAGTGAGATTACTTTGTGTGATTCTCAAGGTATAGATAATCCATGTATGTAGATATTAAGACTTAAATATAATGCACTGCTTATGGATTTATATTATGGGAAACATTTTCTATTATTTTAAATCCTCATGGCATTAGTTTCCTATTTTCAGGGGTTTATAACTTGGCCATACAAATTCACTCTGGGCTGAAACTTGGAATGCAGGGTCTTAACCTGGAGACATTTTATTTATTTATTTATTTATTTATTTATTTATTTATTTATCTAAATTAAAAGCGAGTTTGGACATTTTTAACCTCACTATGTAGCAAAGGAGAAATGACAAGTTTGGAATAAAATTTGATACCCAGGGCTCAAAACGGAAACACCCAGTGAAGAAAAACTATAAATGAAGACAGGGCAGGAAGGGATTTCTAGAAAAGGAAAATCCAAGTTAAAAATAGAGCTAATAAACACGACGAAGAGTTTTTCTCTTTAAGAACTTTTTAAAATGTGCACTGTGTGTAGTAGGTGACATAGAGGAACCGGCCACTCATAGATAGACATTGCAGAGGGGTGTGCATGTGTATGTGTGCGCGCTCACACATGCATGTATGGTTGGTACTATTCCCGTTTATCCTCTGTAACCAAGGAATGGAAACATTGAGTGTGAGATTGACCCTGTTTCCTGGCGAGATACAATGTTTCTTTTTAATGAGTCTACAACTTGAGAGGAAAAGTGACCGTCACAGTTATTATCATAGGCGGCTCTAGGCTGCCAGTAGCTTCAGTCAGGAGCCGGTAAGCGAGGAAGCAGTAGGGTGGGAGCTTATGGCAAAGCTAGATTGTATAAACACATTTCTAAAGTCCTGCACGGTGGGGAAACAGCAGAAATGGAATAATGTTTTTGTACTGACCAGAAGCTAGAAAGCTTGCTGCAAAGCCAGCTCTGGGGTCTCCTTCTGAGGTGGGTGCAGTGTCCACTTGGCAGGTGCTTTTAAAGAGTCATTTCATATCTTTATAAGGAATGCCCAGGTGGGAAATTGACCCATTATATTTTCTTGTTTCCAGACACACATCCACTGACTACCTAGGAGAGTCCCCTTCTTTTCTTTTTCTCCTTCAATGTCTTTAGCTCTACACCAATGGCAGCTTTGCTCTCTTCTGAAGTTCCCTGTGTCAGGCCAACGTAGATTCATTTAAGAAATAACATTCCTGCTTTCTAGCACATCTCAGCAAGATACCTGGAATTTTAGGAAGATTTTTTTTTTCATAAGAGAAACATATATAGACTTAACATCACAGCAGAGATCTAAATCAAACCCTGTTGCCCAGATCCAGCTAAGCAGCTGGAGCAGCTAAGAGGCTTGTGTTGAGTGACCAGTAGACCTGCTGCAGAGAGTGACCCCAGGAGGCCATGCTCAAGATGTGTGGGTGTATAGTAGACACACTGGTGGATGGTAACACATTTGCAGAAACAGAAAACTTCAGTGACAACAAGAGCAAAAGAAAGATTCATCCACATATTTCAGAATTCCTGCCTAAAACCTCAGTTAGATCTAATACTAAAAGCCAGAAGTACCCACTTTGAGGTTTTTGGTTTAAGTGGTTTTTTATAAAATTCTTAACTACAGAGGACTCTCTTTGCTAATGGGCTAAGATAAAGTACAAAGCAATAAGCAGATACAAACAAGCAGTGTCTGTTTGCTGAGGTGAGCAGTCCCCTCGAGGATGTGTATCATGATTCAACCATAAGACTTCTGGCCAGGTAGTGTCTGAGCCACTCTCCTGCCTCTCCCTCCCATCTCGCCTGAAGAGCACTGGAGTTACAGGTCCACCCTACTTTTTTATGTCTGTTCCTGGGATAGAACCGAGGTCCTTGTGCTGTCTTGGCTAATGCTGTGTCTCCAGCCCTCACTACCGTTCATTTATAATAATAGAGCTTAAAGAAGGTTTCCACATCAACTCATCACTCTTCCTTGGTGGTTTGTTTTTTTTTGGCAGTAGCATTATTTATATTGTGAGTGTGATATAATTAATTTATCCGCCAACTGAAGTTTCTAATTTTTGCTATTTAAAACTCCCCATATCAAGGATAACAGCAATATACTGGGTCTGGTGGCACAAGCTGGAGGCTGGAGGCTAAAGTCACATGACTACAAGTTCAGTGCCAACCTGGACAACAATGAGACCTTAAACAAATGAATATGCATGAACTGCCTTCTACCTGTGATGCGTCACACATATGCCCAAAAGTCTGAACGATAAAGACCTAGGAATATAGCTGCTGGTCAATGGAAGTGAACTTTTGGACATTTGACTGATTGTTCTGTCAGCTTATACAGGGACATACTGTCTTAGTCAGGGTTTCTATTCCTGCACAAACATCATGACCAAGAAGCAAACTGGGGAGGAAAGGGTTTATTCAGCTTACACTTCCACATTGCTGTTCACCACCAAAGGAAGTCAGGACAGGAACTCAAGCAGGTCAGGAAGCAGGAGCTGATGCAGAGGCCATGGAGGGATGTTACTGGCTTGCTTCCCCTGACTTGCTCATCTTTCTTTCTTATAGAACACAAGACTACCAGCCCAAGGATGGCACCACCCACAATGGGTCCTCCCACCTTGATCACTGAGAAAATGCCTTACCTTTGGATCTCATGGAGGCATTTTCTCAACTGAAGCTCCTTTCTCTGTGGTAACTCCAGCTTGTGTCAAGTTGACACAAAACCAGCCAGTACACATACTGATTCACGTTCTCTCCAGTACTGGAGGCCTGAGTCCCCAACAATCTGCTCATCACTAATTGGCCTTTTCAAACTGTAAGACCTTAGTCATCCAGTGGGTTAAAAAGGAAAGCACTTCAGAGTGGTTTTAAATTACATTTCTGCCATAGCCTAGTGGAGCATTTGGAAATATGCTTAACAACTGTTTGGCTTTCACTTTCTGCAAAGTTTGTTTCTATCTTCAATTACTTGTACTGAAGAAGTCAAACTCTGTACCTTCTGGGTTAGGATCACAGGCTGGTGAATCTGGTACTTGAAACTGGAGATTCTGGTCCAATTTCTTAAGGGTTTGGACAGGAATCCTATGAAAATCAGTTGACTCACCCTCTTTTTAAAACATTGTAAAAGTTCTGATGGTTAACACTGAGGCCAGGAAAGAAGCTCTGAAGTTGAGCTAAAGGTTCAGGTAGCCAGAGTTGAGCCTGTGACTGGGGAACATTTGCTTAGAGTGTGATGCTCTTACACTGCAGATCCAGAGCTGGGGTGACCTGCTATCCCCTGTAACGGATGGCAGGCAGTGTCCCGTGCTGGCCAGCACGAGAGATCAGACTGTAGAACAAGGACTGCTTGAATGGTTGTGTTCAATCCTCAACTTCGTTTTAACCATATGCTTCACTTGCCAAAGCTGGTTGGTTGGTTGGTTGCCTTTTAGATTTATTTTATATGTAGCTGTCTTCAGACACACCAGAAGGGGGCATCACATCCCATTACGGATGGTCGTGAGTCACCATGTGATTGTTGGGAATTGAACTTAAGACCTCTGGAAGAGCACTCTTAACCGCCAAGCCATCTTTCCAGCCCTTGACAAGTGTAAGATGGAATCTCAGTGTAGTTTTGATTTGCATTTTCTTGATAACTATGGATGTTGGACATTTATTTAAGTGCTTCTTAGCCATTTGAGATCCCTCTATTGAGAATTCTGTTTAGATTTGTATCCCATTTTTAAATCGGATTATGTGGTTTGTTGATGTTTAGTTTCTTTTTATTTTCATTTTTATCTTTTGACTATTCTATTTCTTTACTTTTCAAATGTTATTCCCCTTTCTGTTTTTCCTTCTATAAAGCCCCTATTCCATCCCCCTCCCCACTCCTTCTACAAGGGTGCTCCCTCACCCACCCATCCCCCTCACCTTTCCATCCTAGCATTAACCTATTTTGTTTCTTTCCCTCTCTTGAGAAATAATTACAATTTTAGTCTTTCTCTCACACATAATATATTTATATATTTCTTTCTCTATGAAACCTTTAAATGACATATAATATTCTTGTTATTTTTAAAATGTAAGTAGCTCAATGGCATATCATTCTGTATCTTTTAAAAATATTTTTATTTCATCTGTATTGGTGCTTTGTCTGTGTATATGTCTGTGTGCCATTTGCATGCCTGGTGTCTGCAGACTCTGGAATTGGAATTCAGAGGGCTATGAGCCACCGTCTGGGTGCTGAGAACGGAACCCAGGTCCTCTGGGGAACACCGAGGGCTGTTAACCAGGCAGCATCTCTCCAGTCCCAGCTTACAGCGTCTATTCATGTTTATTCTTTAAATCCACATTGTCATGTGCATATATGTATACATGTATATCCACAGGTCATTCATTTAATCTACATGTGCATATATATGTATATCCATAGGTCATTCAATTGTCATGTGTATATATGTATATACTTATCTTCACAGATCATTTATCTAATTGACATGTGCATATACATATATACATATATCCACAGGTCATTCATTTAATCTCCTTGTGCATATACATATACATGCATGTCCACAGGTCATCCATTTAATTGACATGTGCATATACATATACACTTATATCCACAGGTTAGTCATTTAATTGTAATATGTATATATGTATACACTTATATCCACAGGTTAGTCATTTAATTGTCATGTGTACATATGTGTATACTGATATCCACAGGTCATTCATTTAACCTCCATGTGCATACATGTATACACTTATATCCACAGGTTATCCATTTAAAAATTTTTTTGAAGCAGATCTAAAACTCTTGTGTAACTGAAAGTGACCTTAAACTTCTGATACTCTTGCCTCCACCCCTTGATTAGACAGGTGCCCTCATTCCAGCCCCTCTCATGGATGCTGTGCTGGGGATGGAACCCAGGGCTCCTGCACAGCAGACAAGCAACTTACTGATGGAGCTCCACCCAAGACTCCACTTTATTCTTTCTGCGTGTAGTATTGCATATCTCAGTGAACATTCTCCTGGTGGGTGTTCTGGATGCTGCTAATGAGTCATGGTTTCCAGAGTGTATTCAAAACGATGAGCTTATAGGACCCATGATTAAGATCACTGACAGTGCAAATCTAAACACCAAGGTGGCACGAGGTGGCCCACTTTTCTTACACATACAGAACTCTTTAGATTTACTAATTCATACAGAATTGAGGTTTCCTAACTCTTCATGTAAGAATCTTGTCCCAATTCTGTGAACATTCCTGTCCATCAAACCTTGAAATAATATTTAAAAATGAAACTGAACTACACATAGTTTGAGTTGGAAACACCATACAGTTCCCTTAGCATCTATATTGGGACTCTGTTTTAAGATTAATTTTTTTTGCTGGGTGATGGCTCACGCCTTTAATCCCAGCACTTGGGAGGCAGAGGCAGTCAGATTTCTGAGTTCAAGGCCAGCCTGGTCTACAGAGCGAGTTCCAGGACAGCCAGGGCTACACAGAGAAACCCTGTCTCGAAAAACAAACAAAAAAAATCAAACAAACAAAAAAAACCAGATTAATTTTTTTTCATTCAAGTTGATTTTAGGATAATTATCAAGAACTCCTGTCCATCTCCCCTCCCACCACTCACATACTGTGATCCTAGTGATTAAATCTAGAGCCTTGTGTGTCCCAGGTAGGTGCCACTCAGCCACACCTCAAATCTCCCAGCTATATTAATGGACAACAAACACATCCTCCAACTTTTCCTCATTCATATTTGTTTAGAGAAAATATATATATATAAAAAAAGAATAGGTTTCTCAGACTGAGCTTTCCAAATGTATCTATAGTTGTTTGTGCAAGTATGTCTGTGATGTAGTGCTGACATTTTTACTTATAGCTAAGAGATAAAATTTTCTTTGAAAACTTGGATTTCTACTTCATTTTTAATGATTGAAAACTAGAGTGATGGACTCTCTCTCAGGTAATTTTTTCTCTCTCTCCATACCATGCTGTTGACTAGAGCGTGGGAAGTCCAGGGTTTGTCACAGTGCACAGTGACCACAACGCTCTCAAGTGGAGGGAGATTTTATATGTTACGGTATTCATGGACTTGTGGAGCTTCCCGGATTAAAGGGCCTGACTCTAGAGATTTAGGATGGTGGCGGCTATACCAACTCACAGGAGGAACACAGATCGCATATAACATGATTTTAGCTTTCTTACATTTCTCAAAGAAGGGGGACATAGTGATTTATAGCTGTATTTAAAATTAAGACAAGGGACAAATGTTTCTGTTAAGCGAATATACCAAAATAGTAACTTTTCACTGTCTGTGTGTAGCCAGCACTTATGTAGTGTGGTACAGCTATGGCTACATACAAACTGAAAACTGAGCAACAGAGGCTTGAAGCTGGCAGTGGAATGGCTTTGGCAGCATTTCTTCTTCAGAAGGGAAGTGGCCGCTCCGACCAGCACTACTTTTGGAGGACTTTGAATTGCCACTGAGCCTCATAGAAGCTCAGCCCTCACTGCATCCCGGGAGCCAAGCCTTCTTGCCTTCCCAGAGTTGGAACAGGGAAGTTACCGTCTTAACATTTATTACATTTCATAGTTGGCTAATTGCATGCCTGCTTTCCTCACTTGGAAGTTCCTCATGAGGGATGCATGCATGTTGACTGATCTAGGTCCATATTCTTACCATTGCATTCTATGAGAGCTGCAGAATACAGAGTTACTGTAAGATGGGCCGAGAGTTCAACAAAAGGCAGGAAATGGATGGACAGACAGACAGACAGATGGATGGATAGGAGGATAGATGGGTGGGTGGATGGATAGATGAATAGAGGGTGGGTAGATTTTGGGTAGATGTGTGGGATTGATGGATGGGTCAGTGGATGGATTTGGGGTGGGTGGATGTATAGGTGGATAGATTTTAGGTGGGTGGGTGGTGGATGGATAGGTGAGTGGATGTGTGGATTGATAGGTGGGTGGATTTTGGGTGGGTGGGTGGATGACTATTGTGGTTAGCAAGATTGTACCTGGAGAAGATATTTCCCCTCTCAGGATTTACAAAGTTGAGCATGCAATTTAAAACATGCTAAGTACCTGTTACTGCTAATTCACTAAGATTCTGTGAAGCACTTTGGAAGCAGAGATCTTTCTTTTCCCCCTGCTGAGTTGACAGGAGCTGGTTGGGCTTCTCTATTTGAGAGAATAGTGACACTCAGTATTAAGGAAATTATCTGTTCATGTTTATAGTAACACCACCACATTTTCATGATTTAAAAAAATTGAGGCTGAGTCAAAAAGAGGGTGATGAAGAGGAGGAGGGGGAGAAAGAGGGGGGGAGAGGAAGAGGAGGGAAAGGAGGAAGAGGCATGTGGAGGAGTAGTACAACCACCCATCCAGGACACCCCCCTCTTCATTCACGAGTCTTCCTGGTTCTGGGCCACTCAGAAGGTCTAACTATCACAAATACACTGCAAACATGACTGTGCATTCTCTTAGGCCTTGTGGATTTATTGTATGAGGAAACTTAGACTTACTATAGAAACATGTACCACTACCAAACTGTTTTCAAGCACACAAGAGTATTTCCACCGATGGTCACATGTGACATCGGCCTATGCGGGATCAGCCTCTATATTTATACATTAAAACCCCTTATAAAAGGTTTTAAAAAAGACAAGCTTTTCTTTGTTAGTCAAGGTGTCTGAGATGATAATTAAAATAGTGTCTAATAAAAATCGAGAGCAAGGAGACATTTATTTTTTTTCATGTGGATACAGATGGAAGCAGAAGAGGACCCTGAGTGTCTTTCTCTGTTATTCTCTGTCCTGCTCCTTGAGGCAGGGTTTCCCAGTGGGCTCTTGTTTTCTTGGCTAGTCCCAGCCACCTTCTTGTTTCTTCCTGACTTTTCCTTGGATCTGAACTTGGGTTTTCACTTTTGCTCAGCACACATTTTCTCTGCTTAAGCTGTCCTTCCAGTAACCACTTACCATTTTAATGAATTCATTTAATGAAATTGCTTTATCTATATCACTAGTTAACACAGTTTAAACTCACAAACTTCAGTTTGTTATTTGGATCGTCAAATGCAAGAGTCAGAATTATGTTACATAAGTAAGGTTATGCCAGGATACCTTTACCTCTTCCAACACTGTGTTAGGGAGAACATGCAGACATTATCAGCAAGGTAGAGATGGCAAGAATCCTATAACCCAGAGCAAATGGTTTTTCTAGTTGAAGGGTCTGCTTGGCTTTCTCCTTGAATCCTGAAGACTTTTCAATCCCAGGATCTGTTGGAGACTCTCAGAGAGTTTTCTCACTAGGGGGCAGCATTTGACCAATTGTCCGAATAGACGATTGCTGGCGAGAGGGGCACAGCCATGTAGATCGCTTTAATAACTCAGTTAGCAGTCTTACAAGGATTTCTAATTCGATTTGTTGGACTGGGACCCAATTTGGTTTGGTAAGCCTTTAGGAAGGAGTTTTAGGGATTTATTCCACTAATAAATATGAATTGTTTTTAGATAGGCATTACAGCAGGTTTGTGAAAGCCACACTTACCGTAGCGCTTTTATGACCTAGCCTTTTAAATGCACATACATTATCATGTTAAATTATTTATTATTTTAACTGAATAAAACAAGAGCAGAGTTATTGAGTTAGCACGCCTTTTCGTGTTCTCAGCCTCTGCAATGGCGTCTAGTTCACGGTTAGTGCTGTCTGTATTATTTTGAGAAGGATTTTTGGGTTTGGCCTGGCCTGTGGACATGCTGCAGAGGGCTGAGGGAGCAGCAGGTGGAGCACTGCCTGGTGGGAGATGCTTTTTCTTTGAGCTGGTCCTTGACATAGGATGTTTTCTGTTTTCTAGGGAGCATGCCCAGAAGCTGGCCTGCTGAGTAAGTTTAGGGCCCCGTAAAATAGTGTAGTCCTTAATTTGGGGGGGGGGAGGGGACAAAAGACCAAATCATTGCTCCATTCTCACTATTCTCAGTGTTGGGACAAAATTTCTCTCATTTTCCAGCAGAGCTGAATGTGTGGTGGAGACGTATGGGGTGCCTGTGGGTCCTCGTGGTTGTAACAAATGCCTAGGCCAATCAGCTGTGAAGAGAAATAGTTTACTCTGCTCACACTTCTGGACCATGGTCAGTGGACACATTATTATTGTTGGCTCTGGCTGGGGTATGGGCAGCATACCGTGGTGAGGCGTGGGGCAGGTCATTTAATTCATTACTAAGGAAAGGGGGGGGATGAGAAAGAGAGAAGGAGACAGACAGAGAGAGAGATACAGACAGAGACAGACAGAGAGAAACAGAGAGACAGAGACAGAAATATATAGACATGGGGGGAAGGAGAGAGAGACAGAGACACACACACACACAAAGAGAGAGAGAGAGAGAGAAAGAGAGAGAGAGAGAGAGAGAGAGAGACAGAGAGAAGCTGCCACTTCCCCTTTCAAGGATGTGTTCCTGGTGATAGGAAGACCTCTCACTAGGAAAGGAAGTTCTTAAAAATTTATACTACTTCCTTACAGCACCAAATTGGAGGTGGAACTGTCAACACACAGATTTTCAGGGACAACAATGATAACACCTGAGATACAGAGGTTATGACATCTGATTATCAGCTGTACCCCACCACTTGTTTCTTGAGACACTGCTATGGAGGCCAGGGATGGAAAGGATTGTACCACTCTAAAGGGCCACTTAAATAGTGTTTCCTTGTTGACCTATGGATTATTACTTGAGTGGCCTCAGCAGAAACTGATAGCTACAAACCTGCATAGATAGCACATATTCCCATATGTGTAAATTTCCATATATGTAATATATGTAGATTGCCACTGATCTCTCTTTTAAAGTATTGAAATAAATTATTTTAGTGTCACGATATTTTCTAGATGGTAATCGAGAATTTTAATACCTTATGGTATTGAAAGGAACACTTTTCTATACCAATTTATATTTTATTTATTTATTATTTATTCATTCATTTATTCATCTATCTATGTATCTGTCTATCTGTCTGTCTGTCTATCTGTCCACCATCCATTTATTTACTGTGTGGCATATATATGTGTTTTTGTGAATGTGTGCATGTGGGTGTATATGCACTTGGAAGCCAGACCTGGTATCAGGTATTTTTTTTTCAATTGCTCTGCATCCTTCCTTTTTGAAGCAGAGCCTCTCATTCACTATGGAGCTCATGCATTCAACTAGGCTGGCTAGCCCATGAGCTCTAGGGACTCTCTCATCTCCAATGCTCATCTGGAGCGCACTGCTGCGTCTGGCATTTTAGAGGGTGCTGAGGATCTGAACTCAGGTTCTCGCACTTGTATGCCAGCCACTTATAACTCAGGTTCTCGCACTTGCATGCCAAGCACTTCCCCAGTCCCCCAATGTATGTTTAGCTGAATTATCAAAGAGTCATCTAAGTTGCACTTTTTCTCTAGATGTTATACTGGGTTTCCAACGACTATATAAACAGAACTCAATTTCCTGAAAACTGTGATTCTCGGGTAAGGTAATTTAGGTAGAAATGCTCTTCACAGAAAGGCCAGAGACAGTCTGAAGGTAGAAATTCTGTGAGTGGTGTGTGTGAGCAGACACACCCATCTTTTCTTCTTCAGGCTTTGGTTTAAGTAACCAGAGGTCACCTGGTGTGTTTACTGGAGAACATCAATTATGGAGATTTCTGGCGACTTCTCAGGCATTTCGTCTGTTTGAAAGGTTCTCCTAACCATCACACTTAAGACTTGGATGGTGTATCCTGATGCTACTGACCAATTTCACTTTACTGATTTCAACACACATTAGAGGTTAATATATAGATTTTTCAGAATTATGGCTAAATGCTCTAAGTCATAAAAAACATTGGCCCTTTGAAGACGATCAAATTCGGCTGATTTAACCAGTTGTTAGCCACCAGTATTTGCTCAGGTTGGCTTGGTGCTAATGGAGTCTTTGCTAATAGCTGAGACTGGTAGATCAGGTAAGCTGCTTGCACACTGGTCTGTCTAGGCACTGTGAGTCTGTAGGCACAGGGAGTTGACCTTGGACAGCAGAAAAGGTTCCAAGTCACACTAATCTTTGTTTATTCATGGAAGAAATCTCTACCAAGGGTTTGTGCCATGGCAGATCATAGGATACAGTCCCTGCCTTCACAAAGCGCAGAGTCAAGTATAGGCAGGAGGGTCTTTCTGACATAGAGGTCTGCATCTATGGTGTGATGGAGCGGGTTTGGGGATAATAAGCATGATATTTGTTCTGGGCAAAGGGAGTTTATGGGATGATGAAGGCTGAAGAGTTTGGCAGGGGTAGTGTCAACAAGGGCTTTGTTTGTCTTTCCCTTCCTATGGCTGTGCTGTGTTACCATGTGGAGTAGTGGTTTGAGCTTCTGATGTCACTCTGGGGAGAGTGTTAGAGATCTAAGAGAAAGGCAGAAAAGGAAGGACTTCCAGGACTGTCTGGAAGGATGGAGTCTGTCTGGGAGGACTGCCTGTAAGGATGGAGTCTGTCTGGGAGGACTGCCTGTAAGGGTGAGGTCTGTCTGGGAGGACTGCCTGTAAGGGTGAGGTCTGTCTGGGAAGACTGCTGGAAGAGTGAGATCTGTCTGGGAGGACTTCCTGGAAGGGTGGAGTCTGTTGGGAGGACTGCCTGGAAGGATCAGGTCTGTCTGGGTTCTAATCCCAGCTAATGCCAGGGTATGAAGAGGTGAGACACACTTATCTGTAAAACAGTCATAAAAATAACCTTATCCTTCATAGGGTTTTATGAAGAGCAGATGAATTTTTGCTCATAAAGTTATTAGAACTGGCTTGATTTACATATGAACAAATAAAGATAAATATTTCAATGGTTCCTGTGAGCCTAACACTTTCATGTTTTTAAAAAACATTGTTTATATTTTTGTTTTAAAAATAATGCTTATATTTATTTATTTTGTATGTGTGTGTGATGTTTGTGATTGTGTGGTATACACACATAGGGCTTAGAAGACAACTTGTGGTCTCTCTCTCTCTTCTTCCCATGTAGGGTCCAGGGTCAAACTTAGGTCATAGGCTTGATTGTAAGGACTTTTAACCAGCTGAGCCATCTTGCTGGCTCAAAATCTTACCTGTCTTAAAAACAAACAAACATACAAACAAACAAACAGTTGTTTAGTTTGTGTGCATGATCATGTGTGAGTCAGAGGCAAACCTTGGGGAATCAGTTTTCTCCTTGCACTGTGTGGGATCAGGGATTGAACTCAGGTCCTTTCCCCTGACTGAGCCATCTTGCCATCCCTTCATGCTGTAAACTCGGTTTGTCCTTTAGCCTAGCTTGGAGAATAACTGTTGTTACCTTGTGCTCACATGTCTCAACAATTGAAATTGTGAAAGAATTAATAAATAGCCTAGCGCTAAAGCCCAAGTTGTTATGATCCCTCGGGGGAAAGGAATCCACAGAGAGAGTCACTGGTCCACGTGACTGGTCCCTGTAGCAGAAGGCAGCACAGGGTATGCCCAGGCTGCTGGTAGAGCTGTGCCGGCCTGTGGTTAAGGAAGTGTGAGGATGGTTCTGCATGAGTTCTTAGCTCAGGATCTGGATTCTCATCTTAGAGGAAGTATCATCTTCCAAGGTGGGCAACAAAGTCCTAGAAGGTGCAGTTCAAGGGAAGTCTCCTTCAGAAGTGCCATGGGAAACAAAACACTCCTGGCTGCTGAGTGAAGCAGAAGCTCTGGGTTTTGTTTTTTCCTGGTGGTTCTCAGTTGATGTCACAGACCTGTAGACTATTGAAGAAGAAAGACTGTCATATCAATAGCTCTGCTATCAGCATCTAGGGCCTGCTGAATGCCAGTGTGGGGCAAGCGCATCACACAGCTCGCTCTAGTCCTCACTGCAGTTCTAAGAGGTGCCAGGGCCCTCTCCTTTGATGGCCACACAGAACAAAGTATGCCCGGTTCCAGTAACTGCCCATAGTCAAACGTCACAGGGCACTGGCTTCGGGTTGTCTTAGGGTGAGCCTCAGAATCTTCAAGCTGCATGAAGTAGGGGAGCATCTAAGCTTGTCTAAGTTGGCATTTCCTCATCCACAAAACATTCCATCGGAAGCAAATCCTCAGAGAAGTTAAGACACTAAGTGGAAGTTCATTTGTGCATTGCCTTCTGTAGTGCCTGGTGCGTAGCAATTGTCATATACAGAGGCAGTCTGCTGCACTTGCTCACAGGCAGGATTCTTCTCTTTGTGTTTGCTCAGATCACTGGTTCCTGGGGGCCTGCTTCTCTTTCATTATTTTATCAACAAACACTCAATGCGTTCTTGTTGGGCACTGGGCACTGCGGGGAATCTAAGCAGGTGGTCAGAGCAACTGTGTTGAGCTGGGAGCATGTGGAAGATGTTTGGAGGGAGCTTGTTCTGGGTGAGCTACAAACATGTCTCAAAAGTTACGAGCAGTGGCTGATGTCTACACGGTACTTCTTGTTCATCAGGCATGACATTTGCCAGTTGGATAGATGGATAAACCGAGGTACAGAGATGCATTCAACTTAGAGAAAGCCAGGCTTAGGATTTAGACAGCCACTTCCTGGGCAGCTGTGCTTGTCAGCTGGCCTTGAAAAATGGTAAAGATACCAGTTAAAGTAGTAGTTACTAGTGTTTTGGTACCATCCACTGAGCATCTAGTACAGTCTTATCTCCTGTTTTCAACCTTCCATCCCTGTTCAGAGATGGATGCTTGAACTGCTTTGTGAAGCTGAGAAAATCAAGATGGAGAACTGACATTCCACGAGGAGGAAGAAACTTGTCTAAGGACTTGCAGTTGGTCAGTCACAAATCTGGGATCCAGACCTGGTGTGAACTGGTGTGAATTGTCTCTGTGTGTCTTCTTTCCATTTGCTTGTCTCCCATGTGAAGGAGTACTGATGATGAAGGGGAGCATCCCAGGTAGCCATGGTGACCAGCACAGTATTGCCAGGATCTAAAGGGACCATATTTGTCCCGATGTGTGTGCATGCATGTGTGTGTGTGCATGCATGTATTCATGTGTGTATACATGTATGTATGTGTGTGCATGCATGTATGTATGTGTGTATGTATATATATGTATGTGTGTATGTGTGTGTGTGTGCATGTGCATGTGTAAATGGATGGGTGTGTATATGTGTGTGCATATGTGTATGTATGTGTGCATGTGTGTGTACATGTGTGTGCATGTGCATGTATGTATTCATGTTCATGTGCATGTGTGTGTGTGTGTGTGTGTGTGTACACATAGATGGAGGATAAAAGACAGGCTTGAGAAACTATTCTGGTCCTTGAGGGCAGACTTCAGTGTTAGTCTTCCCCAACAATGTAGGCACTTCAGGCATAGGTAAGGGGAGTGCTCTCAGATGTAAGGTGATTTCAACCCCAAGTCACCCCAATTCTATTTATGTTTACTTTCTTACACTTACTCCAAATCTCTGCTCCTTGCTTCTGTTTTTCTTCCAGCTTGATTTAAAAGTAAGGTTTCCAGAGTAAGCAACTTAAACACAGGACATAAGCTAAATGATAATCAGTTAAGTAAAAATAATTTGTTTAGTATAAGAATATTCAACACATCTTCATGTATGCAACCCACATATAAGAGGGCTATGGAAAGGCATGATTCCCAGTTACGGGGCTGGGCAACCTCGGTGGTGACTTTTAAGTTTCATAATCTCCCCATGTTCTTCTGCATGGATGGAACTCTCTCCTGTCTGGTGCTTGGTCATGCAGAAAAAGTCCTCACAGTCAGGCCCTGCCTTCTCTAAATTGCTAAGTCCACCTCTGATGACCAACGAGAAAAGGAGAATTCACAGTGGAAATTGGTCTTAATGTTTTTTGGTTTTTTTTTTTCCAACAGTCGTTAGCAGACATGATGCCTTGTCTTTGCAAGCTTCAGGGGTCGTCTTGAAAGTAAGGCATCGTTGTGCTTACTGGTCCTACTGTGTATGGTTGCTGTCCACAGCCCCCTTCCTTCATGGCATGCCACCTTTGATATGGGCATGCAGCCAGCTAAGCAGATGGCTGGGAATCTTGGCATGCCAGGAAACCATTAGGTTCATCAGTGTGAGCGGCATGGGGTAAGTTCCTCTCTGCAAATGTGAAAGCAGCATCCCCCGAAGGGCAAGAAGCAAAAGCCGTTTTGGTCCAGGGGGCTGACCTTTAAAGCCCAGATACGCTCTCTGCCGAGCTGCAAGTTTAGAGCTCTGTGGGGTGGAATGGCCTTAGGAGACACCGGGATGGACGGGAAGGGACTGCAGAAATAGAAAGTTTCATTTCTGCTTTACTGGAGGCACCAAGGGCCAAGACTGCTGTGGGTGATAGCAAGCGGATCCAGCAGGAACCTGCTTTCCATTTCTGGTGAGAAATTCCCTAAAGAGAAGCGGCAAGTCTGCAAGTGGATGGGCTGTGCGCTAGTCTGTTACCCTGGGGATTACGGTGTTCCCCTAAACCTAAAATGCTCAGAAATTACTGGCCCAACTGAAAGAAAAAGCATTTTCCTTTAACCAGTGCTGAGGGTTGAAAAGGCAGAGGAAGAATGGTAGTGTCTTAGACTTCTGAGAAGGTGTCCACTCTATTTTCTTGCAGACTTAATTTTTTTCTACGGTAAAAGCACATGACTGCTTTGTAGAATGTTTGCTGAGCATGCATGAGGCCTGCGCTGCCTTCCCCAGCAATGGAATGATCTCAATATTCAGAAAGTAGAGGTAGGAGGGTCAGAGGTTCAAGGTCAGCTCTGATTACACAGTAAGTTCCAGGGGAGCCTGGAATCAAGAGACTCTTGACGCAGATAAAAACAAAACAGCCCGATTGCTGGAAAACCCCTATACATGTAAACTTGTCTCTTCCAACTTGTGTGTTTGAAGGTACCTCCTGTCAATAATTTGTTACATATCTGTGCAGAATTCTTTCTTGAACAGCAGGTGCCCACTTTGAAATTATAGTTTTTCTTTGATCAAACAAGTCACTCTTGCTCCTTGTCATTGCTGTATATATAGGTATTTATAAGTCAATACAAATATTTATATTTAATGATAACTAACCTGCCAGGCTTGAATCTTTTATTTATTTCTCAACTCCATGAAATTGCTGATCTAGTTCCAATGGTCACATGATCAGTTTCCTGCCATTCAGTATAAAATGGTTTCTTAGTTACAGACATTAACATTGTGGTTGATGTATAATTCAGATGTTCTTGTGTAAATGGTCCCTCCGAATCCTCTTATGATGCTGGTCTCTCAACTATTGATGTTCTGTGGGTTTTCTCTTAGAGACTCATTGCTCTGTCCAGTCTTCTGGCTCATCTATTGAAGCATATGCTATATGTAAGCGCTTGGCTAGTTCATTTGTACTTCAAACCCAGTTCTCCCATCTGAGCGCCATGTGACTAACGTCAGATGTACATTGTCTTACTGGTGTCAGAAAATCCCTTTCCCACTTCCCAGCTCACATTCCATTAAATGCCACAAGGTTTAGTGACATTAATGTCTCTCAGGTTTTCTTAGAAAAGATATTCATATCACCTAACTTCAGCCCGTGAGAATAGATCAATTATTTCTGGCCAAAATGCAAGTCCAGCCAAAACACTTCACCAAGCTAAGTCATCCCCAGTCCTCTCTAGCTTGGCTTAGCTGGTGGTAGAATTTAGGAGGGGTGTGCTGATGCTTTCTCCAAGGAATCCTTCAAATGTCCTTGGTTTCACCCAAGAGCTTGATGAGACACAGGCCCTGAGGTGTCAGTGTAAGGCGTGTAGAACACCAAGCGCCAGGTAAGTAGTTACATCTACCTGAATAGACAGTGAAGCAGGGGCTCAGGTGGAGATTCCGCGTGGAAGCTGAGTAAGATAGGATGCCTAGAGAGAAGGGCTTCCTCTGCTTAAAGATGATCCAGAGAGGATCTATAGATAGTCAAGATGTCAACTCAGAAAAGACTCTGTGGTCATTTCTCATGGCAGAATTAATGCATGATCTAGGGCATGTACTCCATCTGTTAAAGCTAATTTGGAAACACGTTAAGATAGATTTACCTAGATACCTGGCTTTACCCTAAAACAAAAACAAAATCTAAAGCCTCAGATAGCTGTGTGATCACTAGCTCTAGTAATCCCGTGTAGAGCGTCCTGGTGTATTACAGTCTGATCCCGTGTAGAGCGTCCTGGTGTATTACAGTCTCTGATCCCGTGTAGAGCGTCCTGGTGTGTTACAGTCTCTGATCCCGTGTAGAGCGTCCTGGTGTGTTACAGTCTCTGATCCCGTTTTAGAGTGTCCTGGTGTTGTTACAGTCTCTGATCCCGTGTAGAGCGTCCTGGTGTGTTACAGTCTCTGATCCCGTGTAGAGCGTCCTGGTGTGTTACAGTCTCTGTCCCGTGTAGAGCGTCCTGGTGTGTTACAGTCTCTGATCCCGTGTAGAGCGTCCTGGTGTGTTACAGTCTCTGATCCCGTGTAGAGCGTCCTGGTGTGTTACAGTCTCTGGTCCCGTGTAGAGCGTCCTGGTGTGTTACAGTCTCTGGTCCCGTGTAGAGCGTCCTGGTGTGTTACAGTCTCTGGTCCCGTGTAGAGCGTCCTGGTGTGTTACAGTCTCTGGTCCCGTGTAGAGCGTCCTGGTGTGTTACAGTCTCTGATCCCGTGTAGAGCGTCCTGGTGTGTTACAGTCTCTGATCCCGTGTAGAGCGTCCTGGTGTGTTACAGTCTCTGATCCCGTGTAGAGCGTCCTGGTGTGTTACAGTCTCTGATCCCGTGTAGAGCGTCCTGGTGTGTTACAGTCTCTGATCCCGTGTAGAGCGTCCTGGTGTGTTACAGTCTCTGATCCCGTGTAGAGCGTCCTGGTGTGTTACAGTCTCTGATCCCGTGTAGAGCGTCCTGGTGTGTTACAGTCTCTGATCCCGTGTAGAGCGTCCTGGTGTGTTACAGTCTCTGATCCCGTGTAGAGCGTCCTGGTGTGTTACAGTCTCTGATCCCGTGTAGAGCGTCCTGGTGTGTTACAGTCTCTGATCCCGTGTAGAGCGTCCTGGTGTGTTACAGTCTCTGATCCCGTGTAGAGCGTCCTGGTGTGTTACAGTCTCTGATCCCGTGTAGAGCGTCCTGGTGTGTTACAGTCTCTGATCCCGTGTAGAGCGTCCTGGTGTGTTACAGTCTCTGATCCCGTGTAGAGCGTCCTGGTGTTTACAGTCTCTGATCCCGTGTAGAGCGTCCTGGTGTTTACAGTCTCTGATCCCGTGTAGAGCGTCCTGGTGTGTTACAGTCTCTGATCCCGTGTAGAGCGTCCTGGTGTTTACAGTCTCTGATCCCGTGTAGAGCGTCCTGGTGTTTACAGTCTCTGATCCCGTGTAGAGCGTCCTGGTGTATTACAGTCTCTGATCCTGTGTGGAGCATTCCTGGTGTATTACAGTCTCTGATCCTGTGTAGAGCGTCCTGGTGTGTTATAGTCTCTGATCATAGAGCATCCTGGTGTGTTACTGTCTCCGACAGAAACTGGATGGGGGAGCAAGCCTACTTGCCACTTGAGATTGTTTTTTCTGAACCACTTTTGAATTGGGCAGTGCTGTTAGTATAGGAGTTGTGGGTTTAGACCATTCCACAGTCACTTTCAACCATAGCCGATCATCAAGGGCAACATCCATAAAATCTTCCCTTTCTGTTTACCAAGCAGAGAGTAGTGGCTCTGGCAACAAGGTGAAATCTTCATTTTTCCCTCATTAAGTAGTCCACATTTTAACTTTCCATCTGGATAAAGGTATGGAAAAAGAACGCCATTTCTTACGGCTGTCAGAGAATTAGGACCTATGCTGGTGACAGAGTGTCGGGAGAGCCAAGGATCAGAAGCATCAGGTAAATAAGAACTTCATTCTCAGAGATTGCCACATCTGTGGTTGATTGGATTCTGGCCATAAGGATTACAGACTATGGAGAGGTGATCCTGGGCTAGCCTGGGGTAGGTAAGCAGCCATGCTAGAGGAAGCCAAGTACAGACTATGGAGAGGTGATCCTGGGCTAGCCAGGGGTAGGTAAGCAGCCATGCTAGAGGAAGCCAAGTTCAGACTATGGAGAGGTGATCCTGGGCTAGCCTGGGGTGGTTGAGCAGCTATTCTAGAGGAAGTCAAGTACAGACTATGGAGAGATGATCCTGGGCTAGCCTGGGGTAGGTGAGCATCCATGCTAGAGGAAGTCAAGTACAGACTATGGAGAGGTGATCCTGGGCTAGCCTGGGGTAGGTGAGCAGCCATGCTAGAGGAAGTCAAGTACAGACTATGGAGAGATGATCCTGGGCTAGCCTGGGGTGGTTGAGCAGCTATTCTAGAGGAAGTCAAGTACAGACTATGGAGAGGTGATCCTGGGCTAGCCTGGGGTAGGTGAGCAGTCATGCTAGAGGAAGCCACGCCTCACCAACTGTTTCTTCCATCGCCAGTTGAAAGTACCGAGCTCAGCAGAAGTCACCAGCCTCCTGTTGCCTACGGTGCAGCTTTAGATGTTCAGAACCTAACGGTACCTATGAATGCAGGTGCCAGATCCATCCCAGAAGCCACCTGGAGCACATGCTAAGGAAGGGAATGATGGTGTTCCTTCTAAAGAAACAGATTCAGAATTCAACATCCAAGTCATTGCTGAGTGTTACAAATCAGGAAAGCAGACTCTGGTGTTTAGTGCTCAGCTGTGCTTGGTCCGAGCAGGTGTTTGTTTGTTGGGCACACTGTACATTTGGGGTAGATCGATGGCAGAAACTGAGGCAGCTTCTTGTTCCTGGGAAGTGAGATGGTGACACAGCTTTGTCATTAGTACTGCATGGAGAGGGACACACAGGTCACTCAGGGGCAGGGGACCCTTTCACGTATGATGAGAAAGCATAGCACTCTGACTTAAATCTCACATTCTCATATAGAATTTAAAAAGTCAGTAAGAGATACAGCAAACTCGCTTAGTGGGCAATGTGCCCAATTAGACCAGGGTTCTAGTTGCAGGGTCACACAGGGCCCTGTGTTACAGTTCCTCCAGTCCATAAGCACCAAAGCTGGCTTGTCCTCTCATGCTAATGGCAGAAAGAGTGAACTATACAGAACCAAAACCTTTCTTTTTTCAGTATTAAAGTTTACCTTCTCAGACTGGTTAGTGTAATATTTACACTATGGGTTTAATTAATTAATTAAATGTAGTAGTTACACTATTAATACCTCTTCACTACTTTCACTGGATGCCTTTCCTCCTTGACAGTATCTCTAAGTAAATCATGTCTTGAATATTAGCAATGGAGTGACACCATCGCCACTGTGAGTAGCATGCCTCCCTGCTCGCCAGAGGTAAGCTGATAGAACCCATCAGTACATCCCCATCAGCAATTCTTTTGTTCTTTCAGATCAAAACTGCCCTTTCCTAAGCCTTGGCCCTTCAGGAGGTAAATGTGAAATGGATTTTTGAAGGAAATTGTTTTTGTAGCTTATTCTTGGCTTGTTCATGTCCATGCCTTCTCTTGCAAGAGCAGAATCTGAATACTTGTAAACCACTAGGGTTTGTGGGTTTCTGGCTTGGGAAAGCACGGGGAACAAAATCTTTTAATTCATTGTGTCATAAAATTCTCCTTATGCTGGGGCTGGAGAGATGGCTCAGTAGCTAAGAGCACTGGCTCCTCTTGCAGAAGACCCTGGTTTGATTCCCAGCATTTACGTGGTAGGTCCCAAGTCTGTAACTCCAGTTCTAGGAGATCTAGCGCCCTCTTCTGGCCTCCATGGGCTGTACACACATGTGCTGCACCTAAATATACACAGGCAATACACTCATACATGTAAAATAGGAATTAATTTAAAAATTCTCCATATTTTATGGCACAACTGTTACAGTCAGTATCTGTTACCCTCTATTAAAATATAATTTTGATTTTTTTTTTACCTTCTTTTCCTCCCTCCCTCCTTTCCTTCTTTCCTTTTTTCCTTTTAAAAGGATCTTGCTCTGCAACTCAAGCTGACCTAGAGCTTATGCCAGTTCTTCTTCCTCAGGCTCCAGAGTGCTGTGACTATAGGCATGAAGCCCTATGCCTAACTTTAAAGAAGGCTATTTATTTTTTAAATTTAAAAATATTTGTTTGTATTCCAATAGACCCCTGGCAACACTCATTGATCCATTTGTAACATGAGACATGAGACCATAGGGTTTTTAAAGTCTTGTGTGCCTGGTCATGCAACAAGCAATGTGTCAGCACCTTGAATCTTTGAGGTACCATGCACATAGTAATTATAATAATGTTTTAGAGGGCTGCTCCCTGAATTGATACTCTTTAAGTTTATACATATATTTATATATTTTGTTTGTTTGCTATTTGTTATTTATTTTAAGATAGGATTTCACACTGTAGCCTAGGTTGTCCTGAAACTCACTATGTAGCCCAGGCTGGCCTTTCATGGCATCTTTGCCTCAGCCTGAGTACTCAGGTTAAAGGTGTGCTCCACCACCGCCATATTAGTATTTGTCAATATTTATAAGCTTATAAATATTTTCTAGGGAGAAAACAGTGTATGAAAATCTTTCCTAATATATCCGACTGTTTGATTCCACAATGAGGCAGACCTGAGTGACGCAGCGCAGAAAGGAATGGAAAAATTCACCCACATCACGTTTCCAGTCAGCCCTTGACTGCAGCTGAGGTGGAGATAGCAGGCCGTGGTGGAGTTCCTGTACCACTCTGGGGCTATCTGCTCACTGCATATAGAAGCGCTACCCTTTAGGGGCAGCCAGTGCTGGGCCCACGTGTTTGGTGTGGAGGCGGAGCATCCACATCATCTCTTGGGCATCCTGGGTTACCGTCCTGTCCCATCCATGGGGTAGTCTGCCTCCTTCCCAGGCTGCAGCACTCTGCTTCTTCTGTCCCTGAGGTCTCAGGGGAGGAAGTGTTTTCTGTTGCCAGTGTGTTGCTGCTCAAAGATTCCCCAGGATTTAAGAGTAATCTCCAAGGTGTGTTAAACATGCAGCATTAGGAGCAGCAGCAGAGGGAGGCAGTGGATTGAAGTTCCCTCTGAGACTCTTTTATTAAAGGAGCATGCTTATAGTTGGGAGGCAGGGGGAGGAGAAAGAGAAAAGACGGTAAAGAAACTACCATGGTTAAGAAAGAACTGCTGTGCAGGCTGCTTGCCAAGAGGAGTTAGAGGGGTCTCGGAAATAATGCCAGGCATGCTGAGAGGAAGTCAGGTAGAGGTGCAGGTTTGCAGTGCTGCACTTAATATGGTCCCCCGGGTCACTTTTCCTCTAGAACTCTTGGATTGAGTTCCGTATATGGTATGTCATTTTTGGGAACGTGTTAATGTACAGATCAAACGTCCTGCTATTGTGCTCAACATTACCACAAGCAGTAGTATCCAGTGACTGGACTAAAGAACCAGAGCTGTGGGGGCAACACATGGGGTTCATAATTGGCCACAGGAAGTCATAGGAGCCCACATTTCTTCAGATAGTCCTGGAGGCGGGGTGGGAAAATGAATGGAGGCAAGAGGCAAGGCCTCTTGGGTAAGCGACATCTGTAGAGGTGACATGGACTTACTGGCAAACTCTGGAGGAGCAGGGACAGAACCAGAGGCCTTGCAAAGGCAACAAGGGTGAATCAATTCCTGTTGACTGAGAGGTTACCACACGAGTTCCCAATTCCAAGACACAGATTGATCATTTTAATTAAAAAGTTGCATTTATTTAATTTACTTACACACTATTAGTAGCACTGTGTGTGTTGTGTGTGTGTGTGTGTATTTGGAGGAGAGAGAGAGAGAGAGAGAGAGAGAGAGAGAGAGAGAGAGAGAATGTGTAGAACTTGGTCCCTCTTTACTCAATATTCTTGAACAATGCTCTTTTAAAGCCGGAGTGGATCCAAGTTGTTCTCTCCTAAACACTGCATTTCCTGTTTTATGAGTAGAGGAAAATTCTCAAGACCCTCCACAGGCCCAGGCCCGGCTGATGCCCACCCAGCCTCCACCCCCTCTTTCACAGAGGTCCCCAAGTTGGCCTGCCAGACCTCCCAAGATCCCTTTTGATTTTCTTGCCTTTGTTGCCATCATTGTCTGCTCTTCCTTTTTCACCCTTCATTGAACCTAGGTATGAATATTACCTCAGTGACCCCCCTCATCCTCCTACATTCTACAACTCCATCTCTATTCAAAACTTGATTTTAAAGCCATTTTATCTCCTTACTCCTCAGACTGAGTTCACTGAGCCTTTGGGGTCCCTGGCACAACACCTGGCACCCAGAAGGCAACCTGTTAGCCCTCTTCTCAGCTTCCTTATTTACAGACGTTTGAATGGGACCAAGAGTTCCAAATCCGGAAAAGAAGAGGTTAAAAAATACAAGGTTGAAATAGATTGAGTATCTTTCTATTTCATTTCCCCCTCAAGAGTGAAGGAGAAACAAAGGAAAAGTCTGTATTTAAAGGATTTTCCATAAATTATTCTGTGTAAAAGACACCTAAGAGCCCACTCAGTCATGAGAACTCAGGCCGTTCAGCTTCGTGGTCATTGGTTTTCCATTTATCTTGTCGAAGCCAGGCACAAAATAATGCTAATTGGCCGAGGCTTATGTAAGAATACCTTATAATAGTAGGGAAAAAAAGCCTGGGAAGTGTCGGGTCAGGCTGAAGCCTTCAACAGGAGATAAAATATTATCTGTTTGTCAGAAGAGGTTTATTCAGTCCTTAGGCTCCTGATAAGAAAATACAGACCATGATTTATCTTCTAAGACATCTGAGCATCTTAACTCTATCTCTCACCATCAATATTCAAGCAACGTTTTTATTAAGGAGTTATCTAGGACCTTCTCTGTATCAGGGGCTGGGGAAGTCAACTGTCTCTATCCCCAGAAAACAGTACATGTGTAAGGCATGTGAAATTATTACATGGAAGTTCTGTGTTTTGAAAGAGACACAGAGCAAGATGCCACCTACCTCTCTGATCAATGGCCGGAGCAGCCTCCATGCAGACCCATGAGTTGTTCGGATGGCATTCTCCTGGAAGGTGTTTGTGATAGCAACATAGGATAAAGTCTGCAGCCAAATGAGTTTCTTGAGCATAAACTTTGTAACTCCTCCCTTTCATCAAGGAGCTACCTGGATACAGTGTGTCAGCAGATGTAACTGTAACTTAGTCCTGCAATTCTGAAAGTAGCGGAGTTGCTTTGTGCCTCTCTGTCTCCCCCTCCCCCCCACACACTCCCCCTAGTCCTCTTCTAGCCATCTGTAGAACTCCCTTGATGCCCTGGTCTTCACTAGTCATGGCTTTTGTGTGCAGAAATGGGCTGCAAAGTGGAGGTACCAACCCACACACCAAACACCCTCTGTTGTACTCCCTGGGCAACCCAGTCATGATGTAGCCACATTTCTCCTCGCTGTGACAGAATACCTGACAGAAACAGTTTAAGGACAGGAAGGATTGTGGTGGCTCACAGTTTGCCGGTGTAGCCTGTGGTGGTAGGTACGGCAGGGGGATGAGGCAGCTGCTCACACTGCATCTGTAGTCCAGAAGCAGAGACTGGATGCCAGAGCTCAGCTCGCTGTCTCCAGTTTAGTCAGTCTGGAACCTACCCTGCCTGGGGAATTTTGCTCCCTACATTCAAGGTAAGTTCCCTCCTCAGTTAAATCTTTCTAGAAGCAACCTCACAGACAGGTCCATGGGAGTGTTTATAGTGATTCTAAATCTAGCCCAGTTGACGATGAAAATGAACCATCAGGGCGCTGAGAGAGGAGGCACTGCAGCGGTGTCTGGGTTGTGTGCTTGCAGCCCACTCTGGTACTATGGAAGAATGTTCTACTAATTACATTTATTCTATAGTTACTCTATTGAGTTCACTAGCTCTGCACACTTGGAAGATACCCTGGGGAACTTGTGACTGACCTTGAGGACCTTTGTTGTATTGTTTAGCTGTGATCCCAGCAAACTAAAACCTCTTGAATATAAAGAACTAGACTAAGGAAGTAGGATATTTCACTTAACAGATCCAGGAACAAGATGTGACTGAGAAAGGGGGCTGGACTCGAACGGCTGGTTCCACTGTGCTTCGCCTTTGCTCTTCTCCCAACCATCCCAAATCAGCAGCAAAATAGTACCATACTGAGTCAATTATGGAAAAGTCAAAGGGTCGTGTGTCCTTTTCCATTTCACATTTGCTTACTGTATCTTTGTTTATGACTGGGTAACATCACTTCACACAGAGCTATCAATAATCATCTGTCACATTCAAAGAGATTGTGATTCATGGACAAGTGACCTAATCAATTTGTTAGTGAACTGTTCATTTCTGATATTTTGAGTGAAGAAGTACTTTGTGAACTGTGGCTGAGCATGTGTTTAGTGGCTTCAGTAATGACCTGCCCCCTTCTGCAAATCTGGTTTAATCTATCAAAGGAATAGGAGCCAGGCTGGACATGACAGGGACACTGGCTGTGATCTTACAGGCTGGGTGGTGCTGTAAAACTCTAGGGGGAGCCCTTCTCACGTATTATGATGTAAGTGGTACCCACCTGGGTTAGGAAAATTAAAATCTTTTCTTTCTAGGTCTGAGGGTTCTTGGGCCACCTTTTGAGTCACATCTCCCCTGGCTTTCCCCCCATCCTGTCCCTGAGGCCAGTTGGGGGTTCACATGTTTGTACTTGACTGTTGGCATTATATAGAATTGCATTCGTCAGGATAGGTGAGGTTAGGCGGCAGGACCAACCTCCACACCCCAGAAGCACAATGAGTAACGGTCTTCTTCCTCCAGGTCACCTTCAGATCCAGGATGAGAGTGGCATCCACCATTGTCTGGAGGGGGCGAGGTGAGCCACAAAATTTCCTTGAGGGTACCAGCTTGCATTTCATGATGAAAGAGGCTGTGCTCATTTGAAGGGAGGGTTTAGAAACATAACCCTGTGCCCATAAAGATGAGATCCGGACGATCTTAGAAGAGTGGCCAGCACAGACACAATGAAGAAGAGTCAAAAGGTATGGATGGGTTTTCATTCTGTTTTGAGACCAAATGTCACTGTGGAGCCCAGACTGAGTCAAACTTGGCACCCTCCTACCCTGGCTACTCAAAGCTCATGACTGCAGGGTGATAGCCAACACACCCCTTGTGGGAATTCAGGTTGAGGAAAGTGAAACTGATGTTTGAGTCTGACGTTTGTTTCTTGTCAGATGTTTAATAACTCGGGGAATAAGTTGCCTGCTCTGGGCCCCAGTTTTCACAATGGTATTTTCTTGGTGGTGACACAGGACCAGATATAAGGTAGGAGATCCAACAAATTCCTTCTGTCCCATGTCTCTTGCCCTGCTGTCTACCTGACGTCCCTCTTAGTGCTAATCCTTTGCATCAGTCTGTAAGTTAACGGGAGAAACTGTCCTCTGTCTCCCAGCCAGCAAGCAAGAAGGCCCGGAGACCCTTGCCAAAGCTCTGAAATATTCATGAGGAAGGCAAACCGTGCTTAGGAAACCATTCACTGGGCTTTCAGCTCACTAGGCCAAAGGCGGCAATAGAAACTTCACCTTTAGCATAAGGAAAGAGACTCCCCGAGAGCCACACAGCTCCCCAGTAAAACACAGAGCCACTGCCCCTCTGGAAATGCCCAGAGGACCCTGTGCCTGGGTGCAGAGATTCAGGATGACCGGCAGACGCAGAGGACTTCGGGATACCTTTCATGCTTGGCAGGCGTCCCCATTTTTATTTATGATATCAAAGCTCAGTGCTGTGTTCTCTCTCTGCTGAAGACATGAAAGAGATTCAGAAGTCATCCAAATGATCTTGTAATTAATGTTACCACGCACGCCCAGAACATTAAAATGTTAACAGTGTTAGAATCGTGTGCTTTGGAATCACGAGTGAGGGCTTTATTACAGAGACGTGCTCGGCAGATGTCACCACCCTAACTGAGGACATCAAGGTGCCTGCTGCTTGTTCTTATCAGCGGTGCAGAGTGGGTTTTTTTTTTTTTTTTAATTTATTCATTTTCTTTACCGCTGGAATCTGCTCTCATTATTAGACTATCTTGTCACTCATTTGCATTTCAAGTGCTGAGACTTGGGGGTGGGGGTAGCAGCCATGCGCCTTAGAAGAACACTTCAAGGGGTTACTCTATCAAACACCAGTGCGGTGCCGCAGCGGATCTGACATCTGGGTTATCTTATTCCCAGATGCTCCGTGGTGTCATTAGCAGGATTAATCTTAGCTTTAATTTCATAATGATTCTTATTCTAATATATGTGAACGAACACAAAGTCTCTTGACTCATTATCACCAATTTACCCCAGATATGCAATCAGGCTCGCTTACATTCACTAACATTTATTTTTGCTAATACATCTAAAATTGTAGATTAAGCAAATACAGTTAGTTCCAGCTGAGTGAATGCCTACCGAGGTAGCACGGTACTATTTATGTTTTAATTAAGTCCATTAATGGTGTTGTTTTTAAATATGTACCGACCACAAATGTGTTCGTGGGAATTGTGAAGCTGTCCTTCGAGCAGCGTCCAGCTGTAAAATTAGTCACAGCAGCATTGTGTGAGGAGCCATTACCCACTTCGTTTTGGCAAATTATTGGAATTCCCTCTGCTAATTATGTTTTTAACCTTTATAAACAAGACGGAGGTATAGTGCCTCAATTCCAAACAGCTCTGTTCCCCTATGGAAACAGAGCGGCGAGTCCTTAATGGCGAGTGTAATTGTAATAAGCCTTGTTGTTCTCATTCCTGGTCAAGGTTAACATGTCACATCAAATATTGTCACTTGTGCTTTTACAATCTGTCCCAGGCAATGGCCCGTTTCCCTCTCACTTGACACTAAGTTTAGTAGTCTGCTGGGGCGGGGGGCGCAGAGGAAGAGACGGCAGATTCCAAATTGCCCCCACTTCCTTCGACCCTGGATTCCTCATTCACCAGACGCTCTCAGCCGGCAGCGTGTGCAGCTTTATTATTGATGGGTAAAATGTTCAAACATTTAAAGAAATGAAAGTCAGCTTTGCATTTTTAATTAATTAATTAAAAGTACTGTAAATGCCAGCTTGTTAATTGCTTTGCACCTGCAAGCCAACACAGGGTTTGTGCACTCTTTCTTTGAATATTAAATTTTTTTCCTCGCGTGTCTTTATAATGCTTGGGAAGTCTCTCCAGCAAACATATTAGTAAAGAGTAAATATTGAATCTTAGACAAAACTCATGGCTTCATCTTTCACTGTACCCAGAATAGGATTCAAAGGAGGATTCAGATTTTTAAGTCTACTAATTAAGTAGTGATAATCAGGCTTTCTGCTGAGGGTCACTTCCTGGGAGTAATTCGAGTTATTAAAATGCATGTTTTTGTTTGTTCTGCTTTGCGAGCTAAAACTGATCCCTTTTAATATAGCAGCAAATATGCAAATTGGTGTTTCATTATATTGTGTAATTTATGGCAATCTTCTCTAATTTACTGAAAGGTCAGGAGCCTGACCTTGTCATTCACTTTTTTTCCCTAGTAAAGCTAAACTAATTATGTGGATTTTTTTTTTTAATTTTATGAAACTCTCAAAGTGTGCAGCTTGGCTAAGAATGTGACAAGTTTAACTTTCGTTTAGCTTCACGCTCACTGAGTTGAGCCTCCGTGCTGGGAGGAGCCCAGCTGCAGAGTCGGTGCGTTCTGTTGGGATTCAGAATTGGTTGGCTTTCAGTACTGCCTAGAAAATAGATTTTTTTCTTTTTTAAAAAGCTATTCCATTCCACATCAGGTAAATATGGCAGCTGGAAAAGCCGGGCTCTCCTGAGATAAACCATGGGTACATGCCATACGTTGCTGTTGGTAGGAAATGTTAAAACAACCACTGCAGACTGAGGATCAAGTGTTCTATTCATAAACTCACTAAGTCCTTGCTGCTCTTTAAGGATGCTCCATGTGCATCCTTTACTTTCTTCATTGCCTTATGCTCTTGTCAGCCTTGTGTCCGACATGAGTTGGTGCCATGACTGCCTGCTGCCGGGTGAGTGGCTCTCGTGCCTCTGTGTTAAGAGCCATACACATTTTATTGCTAAGTATTACGTTCTGGCCTCTCTCCTTCTAAACTGACTCTGAAATTGACTTCTAGGAATCTGTATTTTTAATCTTATAATCTGTTTTCTATGCTTAGGGAGAACCCACATCCATTTGACTCTTTTTCACCCAAAATACTACTTTGTTTAATTATTCATTTAAAAATACATGGCTATCAGAGGCTGCATAGGCAAACACCAAAGTGTTTGCCTATGAACATGGGGACCTGAATTCAAGCCCCCAGCACCCACATAAAAGTTGGCTGTCCTGGCATTGGAGAGAGCAGAGACAGACAGATCCCTGGAGGATTAGAGGTGATACCTTGTTAAGTAGGTGTGGCCTTGTTGGAGGAAGTATGTCATTGTCCCTGGGCTTCGAGGTTTCCAAACTTGCCTGCCACCAAGCTCCCAACATGATGGTCTTGAACTCGTTCTCTGGAAGTGTAGACAAGCCCCTCAATTAAATACTTTCTCTGTAAGTTGCTTTTGTCATGGTGTCTCTTCCCAGCAATAGAACAGTGACTAAGACAGATGGAGACCTGGGTAAGTCTGTGTCTGGGGATAGTTTGAAAAAACAAAATTTAAAGGCAAGAGGAGGGTTGCTTGTATTGTTAAGAGGGTGCTCATTGTCCACAGAGAGATGCTGAAGCCCGTGATTGAAGTAATGAAAATGAGGGTTGCTGGATCGAGGGACAAGTACAGTCTGATCGCATTTGAGGGAGGTGGGAAGGGGAAGAGTGGGAGAAAGATTTGATACCAGAGTTTCTAAATGGGAAGCTAGGTGGATAGAGATGATGTCATGAGCTAAGATAGGAAATGCAAGAAAAGGAACTGGGTTGGAGGACATGAAGATGGTTATTCCCATTGTGTCTGAGGACCAGCAGCGTCTGCCAGCTCCAGGAAGCTCGAAAGGAATGCACAGGTACGCTATAATACATATTTAACAAAATATTTTTTATTAGTTTAAAAAGGCAACTTACATTTGAATGAAATGTAGACTCTGAGAACTCCATTTTAGACCTAACAAATATGTGTTTGTACACCAGGCCTGGGTCATTCATATGCACATAAAGATAAGAGAGGAGCTGCCACAGAACAGAACACACAGCCTGCTGTCGGAGTCACTGAAGGGCTCAATGCCCTTGCTTTGTGGTCAGACAACTTTAAGCAATGTTCCACACAATGACACCTATTGGAGATTCAGAAGCACAAATCAAAATAGCATATTAGAGACTCTAAGATCGCTAGTCATGGAACTTACCCGCTTTTGCTAGAGCCAACATGTTATAATGCTGGTTGGTTTTTGTCAACTTGACATAAGCTGGAGTTACAGGGAAGGAGGCACCTCAACTTAGGAATTATCTCCATGGGCATGTCTGCGGGTGCATGTTCTTAATTTCTAATTGATGTTGGAGGGCCCAGCCCACTGTGAGGAGTGTTATCCCTAGGCTGATGGGCCTGGGCTGTATAGGGAAGGTAGCCTAGCGAACCAGAGGACGCAAAGCAATAAGCAGCATTCCTCCATGGTGTCTGTGCCTGCTTCTGCTTGAGTTCCTGCCCCAACTTCCTTCAATGATGGCCTATGATGTGGACGTGTAAGACAAATACTCCCCTCCCTCCAGTTACCTTTGGTGGTTTTATCACAGCAACAAAGAATCAAACTATGGCAGTCACATTGCACTGTGTGTATGTTCTAATCTCCATTATGTTATTATGACCTTCTGTGTGCCGATGTACTGATGGTGAGGCCGTACAGGATTTCAGGGGCACTCAGTCCAGCGAATGATGTATTTATATGAGCAAGCAGAGGGGGCGCAGAGGCAGAGTCATATTACAGCAGAGGCAGAGATTGGGATCATGCTGCTACAAGTACAAGTGTAGCAAACACGGAAGCTAGGACTCAGGCAAGCTAGGGAAGATGAGACTCAATTATCTTTAGGGCAACTTGATCTTTCTGGGGGGAGGGGGGAGAGCATAAACAAACAAACAAACAAACAAACAAAAACTTGACAAGCAGTGAAGACCATGCATGTGAAAAGCAAATTGTCAGAGCTTTCTCTGTATAAAGTGAAAGAAACAGCAGATAAATGTAAACCCAGGCCTGATGAGTTTAAACCAGCCCAGGAGCAAATGTAATTGAAAATATAGAGATGGATGCAGTAGTTAGAAGAACATCCAAAATCAAAATTAAAACATGAAACAATTTTGAAAAATGAATTATTTTATTGTTTTGGTTTTTATACATAGGCTTTTGATTCATTTGAGGTGATTTTTAAAGCATTATTTTGTGGTGCTGGAGAGATGGCTAGGTGGTTAAGAGCAATGACTGCTCTTTCAAAAGACCTGGGTTTGATTCCCAGCACCCACATGAAGGCTCACAACCATCTGTAGCTCCAGTTCCAGGGGATCAGATGTCCTCAAGTACCAAGCCACACACATGGTGCATAGACAGACATACAGGCAGGGAAAACAGACACACATTATAAATTTAAACAATGAAATAAAACATTTAAATGACAATTTCAAAAAAAAATATTACCAGTATGTGTGTATCTGTGTGCAATATGCAAGTCATTTAAACATTAAAAGTGGAATTATCATATAATTCGGAAACCCCAATTCTGTGCATAAACCCCAAAGAATTGAAAGTAGGGTCTTGAAAGAGTTGTAAACATATTATGGTGACATCATTGACAATCACTAAACAGAAGAAAGGCAAGTACAAGAGGAGAATTCTGGGATATGCTACATCAGTGAACTTGAGGACAGTATACCAGCCGAGCTGGACATGAAGGACAGATGTCCTGCTACAGAGGCAGAAGGTAGAATGGCATCTCAGGTGCTAGGCCTGGGGATATGGGATGATTATTTCATGGTTGTAAACCTTCACTGTGGAAATGGATGTTGAAGGCGGCTGCACAGCTTGATACATTTAGTGCCACAGAACTAAGAAGCAGATTATACATTTCATGTTTGTGTATAGTTTGTTACAATAAAAACGGAGAAAAAAATGACAACAGATAGGGACATCTAACATGGATTCGATCGATGCTTATAGAGAGCAGGCGCGGGGAGACAGCTCAGTGGGTAAGAGCACTTGCTGGGAAAGTATAAGGACCCAAGTTTAATTTCCATGCACCCACATAAAATCTGGGCATGGCTACATGTGTCTGTAAGCCTGGCACTGGGTGGAGCACAGGCAGGTACATCCCAAGAGTTCACTGGCTGGCTAGCCCTACCCAAAATAGTCACTGCAGTGAGTGACCCTGTCTCAGAAAGTCAGCTGGGGAGTGGTTGAGGAAAACCTCATACATCCTCCTCTGTGTGTGTGTGTGTGTGTGTGTGTGTGTGCACATGAAACTACACTGCACATGTTCATATGTACAACCCATATAGAGAGAGACAGAGACACACACCACACACACACACTAACCACGCACAGACACACACAGACAGAGACAGAGACACATGCAAAGCACCCTTAACATATGTTCACAATATAACCCATGCAAGAGAGACACAGAGAGAGGCAGAGGCAGACAGACACACACATACACACACACACACACTCAGAGAGAGACAGAGACAGAGAGACAGAGAGAAGATAGAATAAAACCAATGAAACCATAATAGACTATCAGATAATAGAAGAGACTTTTCTGTAATAGAAGTGACTAAGGACATCCTAAGAGCACACCATCTTCTAGGAAGAAGTCTGTGACGGTCAAGCAGTGGGCACACAGGTAGAAAAAGATAGCAGGAAGGAAAAGTTCCAACCTACAGGAACAAGGTGAGCCATGTGACAAACACAATCAAGTAATTTGTGAGCTTCTGCTCACCGAGGGTATCTTGATGGGTGAATGTAGATTTTCAGAACCCCATTCATGGCCCATGGAAGATGAGACGTAGCAAAGGCAGAGCAATGGGAAGGAACTGGGGCAATCCTCAGCCCAAGGAGAAAAAAGGAGTAAGAGAAACTGCTATATATTTTTTTTCAACAAAGGAATTTCTTTTTGTGGAAGAACTGATGGTGAATTTTGAAACTGTTTTCACCTCCTGGGGGCTAGTCAAAAATGATACTTTCCCAAGTCTGACAAATCTTGGAGATTTGTTTGTCATGCCTTACTGACACTCTTGTATGTCAATATTTACAAAGCTAGGAATATGCTAACGCATAAACAGAACAGTGCCTTTTCAGCTTCTAATCAGCATCATATACAGAAGCAAATTCAGAGTCAACATTCTGATTGTGATTAATGTTGATTTTACTAATCTGTAGGAAAGAGTCCATTTATGTTATAGGTCATTGGGTTTAATAACAAAGCACATCTACTCTTCTAAGTTTTAGTTCTACATTTAAGATTTCTTCCTGATTCCTCATTATTCTGGATTGTTTTGAATAAAGAATTATACTCAGTGCCTTAAAATACATTTCATTCACAAGGGGGTAAAACAGCTGTATGCCTTTTTGGGTGTCTCTTACTGAAGTGTTTCCCTACCTCTCCTAGAAGCCTCCATGGAACCCTGGTCATTAGTAAGAGGCAGGCTGGCCTTTTGAACAATGCTTCCACTCCAGTTTCAGCTCAGTCCAGCCCCAGTCAACTCTCCTTTAACTGTGGAGTTCTTTCTGCAATGTTGCCTCCTCTCAAGGTTTCTCTTGGACAGCCAGATTTTTCTTGTCATGAAAGTACTAGTTGTGTAAGTTGGCAAGGAAAACAGATGGCCAATGATACCATTGCTGTCTGATTCCCACTATAAACCACGTGGAGACTATGAAGGCTGGGCCCATGCAGAATAAAATATCTATGGCATCTACTGTTAAGCCATTGTCACCTTTAGACCTCAGCCTGACAACTCAACTTAAGCTCATGACATTCAACTGATACTCCTGTGGAGGTGGAGGTAAGGATTCTCTGAATCGTTGCCTTAAGTCAATGATTTTGAGAGCAGCCAGCTGAGAAGCCTTTGAAAAACACCACGTGGTGAAGGCAGTTGACTAAAGGTCTGGTCTGACCATTAATTGCTGTTCCTTCCCATGAGAGCCTGTTTCCCTGCCTGGTCAATGACTACTTATCCTTCATTTGTGTTTGCTTTGATGCCAAAGGACAGTTTATTGTGTATATGACAAACAAATGCCAGTCATGCCCGAGATTTCACCAGGACAACTCCATGGAATATTATTTCATGTTGTTATACATTCGTTTTATTTACTCTTTTTTACAAGCTGAAGTTGGTTTTCCCTTTGAGCATGTGACCACTTCATAGGGTTGGAGAACTGAGACCTGGGCTCAGAGAGCCTTCAGGCTTCCTTAGCACTGAATGGGTCAAATCCTGTGTTTCTAGATCCATGACAATGTTGAAGGGTCACAGAATTACCTTCACCAGAAGTTTATAAGAAAGAAACAGAAATAATGCCTTTAAGCCTCAGAGATACACCACTTCTGTGTCTCACAGGCCTCTCATTGGATACACTGTGTCTCACAAGCATCTCATTGGATAGACTGTGTCTCACAGGCTTCCCATTGGATAAACTGTATCTCAGGCCTCCATTATATATACTGTATCAAAGGCCTCTCATTGGATACACTGTGTATCCATCACGGACCTCTCATTGGATAACTGTGTATCCCATCAGGGCCTCTCATTGGATACACTGTGTATCCATCACGGGCCTCTCATTGGATACACTGTGTATCCCATCACAGGCCTCTCATTGGAAGAAATGAGACTGGATGATTAACTTCATCTCCATCAATGAATAAGACACCATCCATTGAGCTAGAAATCTGTATTTGTCCTAATTTGCTTTCTTCCTTGTCCTGTTTAAACTGCTAATAGCATTTCATCTCCTCAGAAGAAAGAACATTTCTTTACTATGACCTCAAGTCAAAAGCACAGTGATCTGGCTGACAAGATGGATTAGTGCATAAGGCACTTTCCAAACAAACATGGCAACTGAAGGTCTGTCCTGGATCCCATGGTGCAAGAACAGAACCAGCCTCTGAAAGCTGTCCTCTGGTAGGCATGTGTAGCATGTCATGTGACCTGGATACACATATACTCATGCTCACACACACTCACACCTGTATACACATTTACTCACACACCATACCTGTATACACATACAATCACACAAACACATACGCAATAAATACAACAAAATTAAAAACCACAGCTCTCATCTCAAAAGGAATGAACACACATACCTGTATAGATACATAATCACATATACACTTGTATACGTATATCATCACACATACACACAGACCCCTATATGTACATTCAATCACATACACACCTCTATATACTCACATAATCACACACACACACACACACACCTGCATACACATATAATCACACATACATACTAATAGTAAATACAATAAAAATTAAAGGCCACAGCTCTCATCTCAAAGGGAATTAACACACACTTGTATACACATACCATCACACACACACAAACAGTAAACAGAACAAGAATTAAAGCCACAGCTCTCATGTCAATGGGCATGAGCACATTATTTCTATTGTCTATTTTGGAGTCAAATATGAGCGATGATGGTATGAATCAGCACAGATCAATGTTGCTCTAAGTACCATGCTACAGCATAGTAACAGCTTCATGGAATTTTTAGAGTAACAGAACAAAGATAACACAAGAGGAGAGCAAGGAATGACTATTTGTGGAACAAGGGGCTGAGGCAGCTCCGGATAATTTGGTTTGCAACTGGAGCATCCCATCCTGAAACAGTCAGCTCGAAGAGTGTTCAGCCATGGTGTGACCCAGGCATGCCTTTTCCCTCCAACTTAAGTTTACAGCATATTTTCAGAATTCTTTGATCTGTAACTGGTTAAACAAACACGTAGCAGCATTATAAAGCTGTCACGAAGTGTGTGCTCTGTGCTCTGTAGTTCTGGAAGGCCATTCTGCTTCCAGAATCTGAGAACAGTCGGACTATGGAGCGTTCAGCCCCAGCCCTCAGGCTTGCCCAGCCCTTCCTGAAGGAGGGTTATCTGTCAGAGGCTGGGGTTCAAGAAATAAACAGAAGAGAGGCACCAACAAAGACTAGTTGTAGCCACCTGTTTGAATCTAGTCATGGTCTATGACTTAGAAAACAATAAAGAATAGCCACTTCAAACAGCCCTTCCTCTGGGATAGACTTTATGGGAGGAGAAACTGGAGTCAAGTTATTAAAATTATGTAGTGGTTTTGGGACCAGTGAGATGGTGTGGGGGGTGAAGGGCTCTTGCTGCCATCTTGCCTAACTGAGTTGACTCCCAGAACTCACATGGTAGAAGTGGAGGATCAGTTCCCTTAAGCTGCCCTTTGACCTCAGAAACTATGTATGTGCCCCTCCTTTAATTGCTTAAATAAATAAATAAATATAAATAAATAAATAAATAAATGTCTAAAAAGTGGTTTTCGGAAGACTTGCCCCTACTTTCAGGAATATTTGGGAGAACTCACCCTGCTCTACCCTGCCATATCTATGGCCTCCATCCCTCTATTCTTTGTTATTCCCAGTATGAAAGGTTGAGGGAGAATAGGGGTTTAAGACTAGGATGCACTGGGTGGGAGGGGAAGGATGTCAGGGGGAGGGGTGCCGGGAGGGGCGGAGAGGGGGAGGAGTATGAGGGGGAGGGGTGCTAGGGGGAAGGATGCTAGGGGAGGGGTGCCAAGGGAAGGGAGAGGATGCTATGGGGAGGGTTGCTAATGGGAGGGGTGCCAGGGGAAGAGTAGAGGAAAGAGGACAGGAAGGAAGAAGTGAGTGGCAGGCATCTTTCTGAGGCGGCTGTGCTAATTTAAAGTAGCCGCATTCAATCAAGGAAGGATGGGCATTCAGATTCCAGTGGGACTGGGAATAGCTCCCTCCCTTAGGGTATTTTCAGTCTGGCAGTGGGCTATGTCTATACTGTCTGCCTCACTAGCTATTTCTGGTGGGAGGAGAAAAAGGGTAGGTTGCGTTTACATGAGCGTTTTACAGAGGAGAATCTCATCGCAGGAAATGTAGCTCTCCTTCAAACTTGCTCCAGAGACCCGAGGTGGAGGCGTGGCCATTGTCTGCAGGTGCGTGAGGCTCCCTCCCCCACCAGTATGCAGATGATCCCTTTTCCCTACTTCCCACCTTCTTTTAATAAGTGATGGGAAAGTATGAAGATTCTGGCAGGATGCACCTAAGCATAATGCAGATAATAAACTGTGGTTTAATTGTGGTTGTTAGCTCGAGTTTGACGGTGGCATCTCAGCTGGTACAATTAGCTTCTCATCATCTTTTATCACAGCGCTGTGCAGTTGCTGTTGTCCTGCTTTGAAGATGTCGGCAGTCGGGCGCTTGGCACTTAACAGTTTTATGAGTTGGAGAGTTTGGCTTTAGCATTTTAAAGTTTTGAGGCCATGGATGCTTAGAGAAGAGAATTTGCATTTCTGCCGACCATGGGTGATGATTCCTGTCTTATTGTGTCCTTTTGGTCCTTGAGCTGTTTGTTGGGGTCAAGTATGAGACCTCTGAGACTGCCTGAGATTTCAGCACAGGTCTATTAGCTGCATAACCTTGGGTGAATCGTTAACCCAACTGTCCTTTAGCTTCTTCATTTGTAATTGGGGATAATGATACCTGACCACTCGGAGCATCTGAGGAGACGTGTGTGAGAAGCGAAAACCATCCTCTGATAAACAGATTGCAGCTGTGTCTCCATGGTCGCTGTGATCGTCTTTGTCACTATTTAAGTTAGCTGGGGGTGGAAGGGCAGATAAATGAGGGCACTTACAGGCTAGGCTTGCCCTAGTTTCCTACCATGATATTTCTTTAAGGGGCAAGCATTCCCAGGTCTTTATGTCTTTTGTATCTTACTAACTACACTACAGACTCATGGATCAGGTACATTACCACCACTGTACAGGCAAAAATTCCAAAGCATATAGAAGTAAGTGAATCTCGGGTTGGGAAATTAAAGAATTAGAAGATGAATAAAGAGAATCTGGCCAGAGAGACTATGTTTATAATTGATAATTATTCATATGCAAATTTCCTGTATATTCTTGACCTATATCAGTGTTGTAGTAGGTTCTATCTGTAAAGAATATCACGTGATTTGGGGAGAAGGTGATGGATTTTTTTAATGTTAACCTCATACGTTAACACGAGAATTTAACCTGATATAGCCAGGGATAGTGGGTCAAACCTGCCAATCGGTACCTGGGAGGCAGAGCGGAGGCACAGGAAGCTCAAGGTCATCCTCAATGAGACAGTGACTTTGAGGTCAGCTGTGACACGTGAAACTGTCTATTAAAAAAGCCAAACAAAAGCCACCAAAAGTAACTCCTAAAATGACATCGTTCTGTCTTGTAAGTCTTACAACATATAAGCCAGAAATATGTATATTTAGGGCTTTTGTTTTAATCATCTTTTAAGTGACACATCTGCTATTTGTGGAAGCCTGTGTGAAGCTTCAAATGCCGAGTACGAGAGTCGAAGCCTGTGTATCATCATCACATGCTCTTTAGCATTTCTGTACATGGAATTTAATCTTTTTTCAGTTTCTGAAATATTCAATGGCTAACCATGTCACTATGTGAAGAACACCCTAATGTCCCTATCGTCTATGCCTTGGCCCCTGGCATCTCTCCTGAGTCCATCCTTTCCTTTCCACTTTGCCATCCCATTCGGCACTTGATTAGTGAAGTCCACATGAGTTCCAGATACCTTACAGTGCTTTATTCTGCGTACACAGAATTCATGTTTGTAGTGTTCTTCATTCTGACTGTCGCGTCGCCTTGGCCGCAAGTAAGCACACACGGTCGATCCTTCGTCGCTTTATTCGGGAAAGACTCTTGACTGGATGGGGAACTGGACGGGGGCCTAGGATGGGGACGTATGGGGACCCCAAGCAGCAGAAATGAGCTGCTTATATAACTGCCCAAGGTGGGCTGGGTGATGTGTTCTCAGGATAGGTTAAGCTGCCAATACCTCATTTGCATAAGCCCACTCGGGAGGGGCTCGAGGCTGACGCATGCACAAAGGGCTTGTTTACCAGTTTAGCTGAGCTGGCCACTCTGGAAGCCAGCTGCTTACATTGTCAGGTGCTAGTCATACGACTTTGCAACTGTACACACGGCTGCCTACACTGCACAAATATGCACTCACACACGTGCACACATACACATGTATGTGCATATGTGTGTGTGCATATGCACATCACTCGGTTTCTTTATTCATTCACCTATTTATAGATATCTTTTAGGATTCTTGATTGCCAGTTATAGAAATCTTTGGACTTAGTCTAAACCATCAGAGTTATGCCCACCCCAAAAGAATAGTCAAGATGAAATATCAGGGGGCTAGGGAGATAGCTCAGTTGCTGTATATACATGAAGACCTTGGTTCCATTACCAACACACATGTAAAATGCTGGGCACAGCACGCTTTTCCAGTTTTTGGAAAGTTGAGGTGGAACTGGGTTCCTGGCCTTCTCAATGACTTGATGCATTTGAGTATTTTCAGGTAAACCAATGGTCATGCTTTCTGTTGCATTCTTAGTGTAGGACAGCTCTACAGAGACAGTGACAGGTTGGGGAAGAATAAGAAGAGCTTTCCAGAATAAGAAGAGGTCCCAATGCTCTCAATGGCATCACATGGTGGTAATATCAAGTCAGAGATTGCTGTGGGCAGGTCTCCACAATGTCATGGCAATGGTTCTCGATTGCTGGTGAATAGGCCAGAGCTGCATCCCTCCTCTCTAAGCACCATCTCATTTCTCCTCCCTTTCATTTCCCACCATATTCCTATCAGATCCACGAGAGAAGGCAAGTAGCCCTTGCTTATTGATGCTCTGAAGGAAGCAGAAGACATCATGTGTGACTCAGGGTGGTTACACAGGCTTCTTCCAGTTTCTACTCTTTCTTCTTCTTCCTTTTCTTTCTTCTCTTCCTTTTTCCTCTTCTTCTTCTTCCTCCCTCCTCCCCTCCTCCCTCTCCTCCTCCTCATCCTTGTTCTCCTCCTCTTCTTCTTCCTCTTCTCCTCCTCCTTTCTCTTCTCTTCTTCCTCCTTTTCTTTTAACCTCAAACTACCAAGCAGATGTTTTTCTCCTCTGACAAAACTCAATAAATCCTTCCATCATTTTGTTTTTCTCTGCTATTCTAACCCATGCTAAGCTCTCCTTACACAGCTCCTGTGTGTCCTCCTGGTCTTTCTACCTCTGCTGCCACTGACTGACTGACCCTGTTGGAGCTCCAGCAATGCACCTTGGCATGATTCATGCCTGGGTCACTGGTCACAGGGTCACACACTTCTGTGTCTAGCCTCAGGGACATCTGCTACCTGTCTCTTTTGCCTTAATGGTTTTCAGTCCCGTTGGTTCCTGGGTGTCTCATTTCCCTATTTTTGTTTCGTGGTAGACATAGCCTTGTCTAGTGTCTGCATGTTTGTACCTGCACGTACTCAAGATGATGAATCAAGATGTGTAGAACAGATATAAAGAAAGTATGATCCAAATATTGAAATTAAATGAGCTGCTGTTGAACCACTAGGACCCGGGAGCGGGAGCTGATGCAGAAGAGCTTGGGCTGCTGACTGGACTGTTGATTCCTTAAGGTACAATGGTCAGTCCTCCCACTTTGCCAAGAGTTTTGCTGAACAAACCTAAAATGGGGAATCTTCATGCTCAGCTTTGGGAGTGGCCACTCTTATATACAGTGCCAGGTGTCCACTCATGTCCTCCTCTTACTCCTTGTCCTGGGAATAGAACCTAGGGCTTAATAGACACCAGAAGAGGGTTGTGTCCAGCTGAGCTATGTGCCCAGTATCCTCTTTCCCTCCCTATGCCTCTCTCTTCCTGCCCCTTCTGTCTTCCCTATGTCCTTCCTTCAGTCCTCCTTTCTGTCCTCCCTTCTGTCCTCATTATCTCCTTCCTTCTGTCCTTTCTTTTCCCTTCAGGCTCACTCAGAGTTACTATTCCATTCTCAGAGATGTTCATGTCTACGAGGCTTGCAAATATAAGTATTCTCAGTGTTCACCGACATCATCCTCTATCACCAAGAAGGAGCCTTCATTCTTAGATTAAACACTGAGACAGGCCAGCTATGAATTAAATAAAGCAATTGGGAATTACTAATGTCCAACTCACAATGTCCTAATAGAATATTAAAGGGCCCACCCCCTGGCATGCACAGGTGTCAAGGCTTCCTGTTTGTGAGGCGGGCCAGTCCGCTCAGACAAGGCTTCAGTCACAGACAGAGAGTGTCCCCTGCAGTGGAGATGGCCTTGGCTTGTCCAGGCAGCATCAATTATTCATGCAAGGAGGATAAATTAGGTAGAACCAGGTGCTCTGTTTCCCTCACGAGGCCTGCCAACGAGGACGAGGAAGGAATGGTCCTGGGAGGCTGGGCTCCTCACTGTGCTTGGAAAGAATTCGTGCAGGAAGAGTGTGTCACAGCTGACAGAGTCCCCAGGAGGGAGAATCATTTCTACCCACTGCTTTAACGCTAGAACGAAAGGTTCAAAGAGAAGTGCTTTAACTGTGTTTGTCCTGGAAAGGGTGTTGGGCAATTCTGGAGAAGTTGCCATTACTTTTAGGGTCTAAATACTACTAATCCTGATGCCTTTCTCATCGGAACATACCCTGCTGGAAACTCACTCTCTTCGGCCTCTTTAATGACAGAGTTGTAGAGACTGCAGGTTGGCCAGTCTGATTTGCCTGTCTTTCTGGGCTGTTCCATTTTGGAAATGTGGAACACATATAATTGTCTTAAGATGGTTTAAGAATAGGCATGGTGAGAACAAGCAACCTCTTCTCAAAGTTCTTCCTGAGGAGGGATGGTGTTGACTAGAAATCAGAGGAGCTATGGCAAAGTCCCACAGGTCATATCTGTCCTGTTTGCTGGGCAATGTGGCTGTCTTTTTGTCTTGTAAGGTTTTCTCTGTTCTCTGGATGTGTCTTAAGGACAAGAACAAACGAAACTAAATAGCTTTCTTCTAAGTATTAAAATATTTTAAAACTTTCATATCATGGATAAATAATCAGCTGGTGAAACATTTATGAAGCTCTTGGTACGAGCAAGGCACTGCTAAGAGCTGGGCTGAGTTCATGGAATTGTAAGATCTGTGCTGTAGGGGAGATGAGCATAAAGTCAAATGAGGATCCAGGACTAGATAGAGTGAGTGCATCCCTCAGAAATGGGGCCTTCAGGGAGGATACAGCTTCTCTGGTCATGGAGGGGCCCAAGTGGGGGTGGTGAAATTATTGTTCTTGAAGCATAAATGGTAGCAGAGCCGAGTGCTCTGCTCTGGTGTGAGTGGGCAGGTGGAGCTCCATGCATAGCTTCCCATCCTAAGTGAGAATATGTGGGTTACTCTCCACATCAAGTTTAGGTGACAGAGCATCATCATCAGACTTGTGATGCTCTGAAGTGCATGTGAGTTTATATTCCTCTTTCCCAGACTCACCATGTATATAAATGGAAGGGATATTATAATATAGTTACAGAGTTGCAAGAAGCTTTGGCTTAAAACCAAGACTGTGGGAGAATACCAGTGTTAGGGCCAAAGATACTTATGACCTGTTCTCAGCATCCTCAGTTCCTCTCTGTGTTTGTGTACAGGTGTATGCTTGTATTTGCAACTGCATGTGTGCATGAGTTTACGTGTGTGTGGTGTGTGTGTGTGTGTGTGTGTGTGTGTAGAGGCTAGAGGACATGCTGTCATTCCTCAGGTACTATCCACCCAGGGATCTCTCACTGGTCTGAAGCCCTCCAGGTAGGTTTCTTGTTTTTATTATGTCTATGCATCCTTCCTTCCTTCTTTCTTTTCTTTCTTCCTTTCTTCCCTGCCTCCTCTTCTCCTTTCTTGTTTTGTTTTTGTTTTTAGACAGGGCCTTGATGGAATCACCTGTGTTCTTTGCTGTTACCTGTCTCCCCCATTTCTGTAGCACTGAACGTGAAAGAAGGATGGATAATGAGTCTCCATCCTGAGGGAGCCAGGGAATATGGACCACATGTGGAAGCCATAAGCTCCTTTTTCAGGGCCGTGTTTCCAGAAACTATTGTGCAATGAATATGAAACAAATGATTATTGAAGAATAAAATCTCTGGTGTTTCCATGTGGGATAAGCATATCCGACATGTGAACACGGAAAGAAAGAGTAATATCCTTTAACAAAATAATAATGAAATCAATGAACAAACTTCAAGGAGGTTTTGGCACCGTGATGTAGGGGTCACTAATGAAAAAGGAAGTAACGAGCAGACAGTAAAGAAGATTGGACAGATCAGTGTAGGAACAACTCATAGACCATCAGAGGAACAGTTCATCATGTGGAAAATACAGCAACCCTCCCCACAAACTGACACGGGAAATGACACCCTGTTCTCAATCTACAGGGTCAGTATCGACATTAGAGTGTGCCTTATTTTATAATATGCACCATAGTACAGAACAGTGGGCTGAACCATGGAAATACAATCAATATAATTAGTGGTTGTACTAATTTACATAAAAGAAATTATTTAAAGTGGCCTCGTGCAGAAGCATCCTTCTGTAGAACGAAAAACAGACGTTATAAAGTCACTGTACTCTGGAAAACAGCCCTGTCTTCCCCAAGTAACACACTCCACATTTCCTTCAAATAGCAAATTCTAAATAGAAACTAATAAATTTAAATTACTGTTCCGATTGCCATTTGAGGGTCCCAGTAGCAGAAACCCAATAGCTATCTATCATTCTTCGATATCTCTGGGGTTGCGTGATACTGATTACGGATAATGTAAGGTGATCCATTATCAAAATCAGGAGAGGCGGAGAGGTCTTGAAACACCCTTCTCCAAGCCCACAGAGCCGTTCGCTAAGAGAAAGTCTAGCCCAGCTGGATCCGGTGGGATGTAAGCTAGTACATTCTGATTTATGCCAATCCTTCCTCATCCTCTGATAAGTTAAATCTTTCTAACCAGCCACAGTTAGAGTTGATTCTTAGTAAGTCTCTATAGGATGTTTTGTTACAGTGTTTATTCTTTCTTGGTTCGTGGAAACAAGGGCAAATGTGCATTAACATTTCTTGATTCTTCTGAGAGCATCTTAGAATAGAGGCACAGGGTCTGCTGTGAAGTGGGAACTCTCATTTTAACCTCAGGTGGGATTTTTGCTTTGCCCTGAATTGGCTTTCCCTTCATGAGATTGGAACTGCAGCTGTTTCCCGGACCTGATCATTTGTCTACGGTTGACATGTCAAGATTCTGACTGAAATGTGTGGAATTCTCCTTTAAGAACTTTCACATGGGTCCTGGCATCCCCCAGACGGAGACATACTTCCATGGGGAATTTTTCACATTAGGACACTCTTCTTTCCTGTTTACAAGTTTAGTTCTCCACCTTGGGGAGGATTTGATCTACATCATGCTCAGTAGGTCAGGTGACAAGCCATGCATGTTTCAAAAAATTAGAATTATGAAAATTTTAAGAAATGACCATTGTTGGAGGAGGTCACTATGTTTAATTTTATGTAAATATGACACAGTATATACTGTGTATTGAGATATCACATTATCCTATAACAGCTATAATGTGTGTTTTTATGTATCAGGTAAAATGGATGTGATTTGAATTTCAAATGAGAACAAATGTGGATGATTGTCTTAGAGTTTGAGAGTGCCCGCAGCAGATCTGCACTTTTAGGGGATATTGTCTCCACTAGTTGGTCTTCTTAATCACTTCTAGTCGAGTTTAACTCTTACCTTCAGCTTTAGAAACCCAGATCTTGTCATAAGATTATACATTCTACCTGTCTTGAATTGTATGGACATAAAGTTGATCATAGTGTCTCCTCACATATTTCAGAGTTCCTGCTGCATCTGTAGTTATATTTCTATCATGACTGACACATGCCCATGCTATTTAAAAAATTTCTGGATTGATCTTATCAAAAAGTTGGCTACATTGTCCTCTATAGAGCTGGCTTTCGATTCGCTGTTTCCCAGTGTCCTGTGCTGTCTGCTCTTGCTCAGCTTCTGCTATTCAACATCATGGTTAAAGTTCAACTCTAGGTCCATGGTGTCTGCAGTCCTGTCGCAGCTCTGCTTAGCTTGGGTTATGTGACCTTGGAAGGTCAGTGATGTAGAAGAGCTAAGGACGTAAGGAATCTGACCGTGGGCGCTGCAGCTGTTGGGTGGCTTCTCCAGAAGTGTCCTTCAACATCTATGGGGATGACGGACATATTCACATACAAGGGCTGGACAAGACAGGAGGCCTATTGAAAAAGTGGATGTCCCTTGCAGTGAACTTTAAGTCTTGAAGCATATTAGGGCCCAGGACACTCTCTTCCTTTCGTTTTGTTCCACTTTAACAGTCCTTTTATTTTTAACTGAAATAGCAGAGTTAAGTGGCTTAGCTGAAACAAGCTTCAGGGGAAGAAAAAGTAGAGTCGTTATCAGTTTTAAAAAAACCAACACCTACAAGTTAAATCAGCTTGCCACCTCCATCAGACAGGACAGAGAGCCCGTCAAAGGGAAGGAGCTCCAGTCAGGGTGGGTGGGGCCAGCGGAGTTTCAGCAAAGGTCAGCTTTCAAGGTTTTCAAAATTATAGAGGAAAGAGGGAGAGAATTCAGAGTTATAAATGGCCACCAGATGACTAAGTCCTCCTGGCCCAGAGTTCATGAAAATATTTGTTCCATTTTTTTGTTTTGTTTTTGTTTTTGTTTTTGTTTTGAGGACCCAGTGATGTGGGAATTGGTGCAGGGCTCCAGCTTGCCTCCTAGAGGCCTTCCATTTCATCTGCTCTTTGGAGGCAGACTGGGCATGGCCGAGGTCCTTCTCACAGATCCCAGGAGACCTCAGTGGATCCCATGACTTACACCTGCTGCTGCTGCTGTTGCTTGCTGCTTGCTGCTGCTGCTGCTGCGTTTCTCAGCTTCTCCAGTGAGAATCCTAGGGGCTTTAACGGACTCCAGGGCAACTCAGCAGCTTTCCTTCTCCTTCTCAGGTGGGCCCTGCGCCTGCGCCTGCCCCTCCATGGCTTACCATAGATAAGAAAGGTTGACTCTGGGGAAGCAGGAACTGTTCTCAGAGGTGAAATTCGTGTAATACCTCACCACACCCACTATGCACACCACATATTTCCAGCTGAAATAGATCTGTAGACATCCCTAGGAAGGCTTCCCGTTTCAGTCACTGCGGCTGTAAGAATTCTTCTTTCCATTTTAATCACTGCCTTATCATACCGTTACCCAGAATTTCTCTCCCTGTAATGGGAATCCCATTGACGGCAGCTTGGGACTCCAGAGAATCTGATTTAGAAACAGCTTGTCACCACCCAAGGACATCTTCATTTCTTTTAACCAGTGAATGAGTTTCCAGATATTTTACTTTGGGTTTTCTCCTTCACGATGGGGGGGGGGGGATGACATGCTTAAAATTATTAGGTATCTTTAAAAATGCTTTTATTAGCATCCGTTATAACACTCTTCATTAACGTATTTATGTTTTTCTGTTCTGTTCCCAGACCCTCTCTTATCTGCCTCCCACTTCTCTGTTTCCCTTCTCTCTCTCCCCAGCTGGTCGTCTGACTTCACATTTTCCTCTGAAGTTGAGTTGTTTTAGGGGTCTCAGTTACTACTGAACAAATATCTAGAGTGTCTTGGCATTTGCATTTGTAAAACAGTTGGAATTCGAGAAACAGGTGCTGTTACCTCTTCAAATGCTGTGCCATTCCGAGTGAAGGGAGGGAGATAGGTAAACCGATACAGCCATTATTACATCCACGATGTTGCCCAGCGCTAGGGCTTCTCACAGAATGGGCTTTGGAGACACCCTGTCCAGACTCCTCATGGTTGTGGATGGTGAATCCAGGATCCAGAAAGATAAATGTCTTTAGAAGTCTACACAGTTAGTTTATTCCCCTGGTGTATGTGTGTTTCTTGTTGGAATTGGAAAAGAGATGTGGGAGAATTTGGGAGCTCACCTAGAGATGAAAGTGAGGCAATTACTTCTCCTAATTAAAGGAGAATCTAAAATGCTCCCTTAAAGCTGTTTCCAAGTAGCGGTTTTATATAATTAATGCCACTGTTTTCTCTCTCTTTCCTCCAAACCGAGAGGATTTGCTGCTTTGACCCACAACTCCGCGTGCTGTGGACACTCTCTTGTCTATGGCTTATTGGGTAATGATTTGTATTTGCAAGGGAATGCTTGGTGGTGTGGGCTGCATTAGTTCAGCTAGAGAAACTTGATAATGAAGCCAAGGTTGAGGAGTTTGGTCCCTGGGAGCACCATAGCTTTGCTGTGATCCTCAGCTGTAGCGCTGGCCTAATCCCTGTTAGTCATCTCACAGGTGCAGGCTTTAAAAGCTGTGGGGTGCTGAGAGAGAGTGAGGAAGGATCATTACCTCCGGGTGCTCACCTGTGACAGAGCTGCACATGTAAGAAACAGTAATGCTCCTGACAGTGGTTCTAGCCACAAAGCCTGGCCTCCTAACACTATCCGCTAGAGAGGATTTCAACAAGTAAATTTGGGGGAGGTAAGCATTCAGTCCTTCACCCTGACAAGTGTGTACCCAGAGCCTGCCTAGAACTTGACCTTGAGTTTGACTCTTGGTATCCATAATTGAGACACCTTGATTTATTAGCTTGAATGCTTGATTAAGGACTGACTGTCTCTGAGTTTCAATTCATGTGCTTGCTCTTATTTTATTGTTAGTAGTCTGACAATCTGGCATGGTAATCTATCACTTGTGGTATTAACTCCAAGGGAGTGCTACCAGGTATGGATTAATTCTGTAACTTGGAGCAAATGATCAAATGTTTTTATGCCTTTTCTATCACATCTGTCAAATGGAATACTAGCTTTCTTGGAGATGATCAAGTTGCCAGCGAGAAGATTGGACACAACCTTTTGTTGACCATTATTGCTGGATGAACTAAAAAGAACCCAGTGGTTACATGGTAGCCTTTGAGTCCTTGTCATTGGATACATTGTTCCCAAACTGCCAGTCTGCATGCTCATGGAGACAGAAGAGAAAGCTGGAAAGTGTGTGGACAGAAAGCATGTATTGCAAACAATACCCCAAACCAAGAGTGTGTCTCTGAGAAAGTCTAAGGTGTTCTTCTTCAGCCCTTCTCCCTTTGTTATACTGGGGATTCGTGTCACAGAAGTCATTGTGATGTACCCTTTCTGGGGATGAGGTGTGTGGGTATATTGTGTTCCCTCCTGTGGCCAGCCCGTTCCCATTCTTGTTACCAGGCTCCAGCCTCCATGAACAGAATCCTCAGGGGGAAGAACTTTTCCTCTATGTGAAGTAGCAATGCCCTTGCTAACCACAAGTTGATGAAGAACTGACTTTACATTTATTTCTCATTAGATGGCTGGTCCTTTGATAATGGGATTCAAGTCAGACCAAGAGTTTTACTTTGTTTTGCTGAGAGAATGAGAGAACTACCTAGGATGTTTTTCCACCCAGAAGAAAAAAGTAATTCTTGTTAGAAAGGGATGCCGTGAGAGCATTTACACATTCCATTTACCAGGACGACACAAGCTGCCTGAGGGTAGTAGGTGACTTTATTGTTTTCTTACATTTTCTTTCAGTAGACCATGAGCTTCAGACCAGGTCTCAGGCTTTGCCATAAGCTGTGGTTCATCTCAACCCCACAAATAATCCACCCTACACACTGCACCTCTTTGGGCTGGACTGTATGGTAGAAGCTGCCTTTAGCCACAGGCTAACTCTTCTGCACAGAAGAGTGAAGGGACCTTGGTCAGCAAGTTTGGTGATTTGGCTTGGTTTTGAATGTCCATGGTCACCGTGACCACATTTAGGGGAAAGTACTGAAGTCTGGAGTCTTCATATCTGTCACTGGAGGTTGAGGGTCTATAGAGTCTTCCTGATTTTTTATTAAATTATTTTATTTATTTACATTCCAAAAGTTATTCTCCTTCCTGTTCCCCGCTCCCAGACTCTGAGAAGGTGTTCCCCCCCACTCATCTACCCTCCTCAACCCCACCAGCATCCCTTTTTCCTGGGGCATCAAGTTTCCACAGGATTAAGCACATTCTCTCCCACTGAGGCCATACAAAACAGTCCCCTGCTACATCTGTGCCAGGGGCCATGAACCAGCCCATGTATGCTCCTAGGTTTTTGGCTTAGTCTCTGGGATCTCTGAGAGGTCCAGGTTAGTTGTCACTGTTGTTTTTCCTATGGGTTGCAATCTCCTTCAGCTCCTTCAGTCCTTCCTCCAACTCTTCCATATTGGTCCCTGACCTCAGTCCAATGGTTTGCCTGTAAAGTATCTGTATTTATCTCAGTCAGTTGCTGGTAGAGCCTCTCCAAGGACAGCCCATGCCAGGCTCCTGTCTGCATGCACAATGTGGGCCTCAATAATAGTGTCAGGATTTCATGTGCTATCATGGGCTGGATTCCAAGTTGGGACAGTCACTGGTCTTTCTTTCAGTCGCTGCTCCATTTTTGTCTCTGCATTTCCTTTAGACAGGAACAATTCTGGGTTAAAAAATTTGAAGATTGGTGGGTGACCCCCTGTCTCAATTGTGACCGTGTCTATCTACTGGAGGTGGTCTCTTCCAGTTCCATCTCCCCACCGTTGGGCATTTCGGCTATGTCATCCCTTTTTCTTGATGCTTAGTCTGGCCCTTCACCCACCTGCAGTTTGGGAAAGGACACAGAGATCAGTCTCTTTGACAGCAACAAACTCCTCCCTGTCTAAGGAATTGAATCCTACAAGGACACATGCTTTTGTTATGAATGCCTAAATAAAGGAAGCTTGGGGACATTCACACCCTAGTTACATAGTCTCTTTTGTCAAAGTCCACAGCCCCCTGAAAATGGAAGTTGCACAGCAAAAGTCCTTGCATTTCCCCCAGAGATGTTTTTGGGGGGACTTCTTTAGGTTGATTTCCCAAACTACACAAATCGAAACTAGTGGAATTCACAGTGATGTGTTGGTTTATACCCAAAGCTTATGTCAACAAGAACAATCCTCCTTTGGGAAAAATTATTGAAGGCAAGCAGTTCGCATGCAATTAGTACAGCACACATAGTTGGAAAATAATGGTGTTTGTGTTTTGTTTTAGTTGAGTGCTTATAGGCTCACAGTAAGTTGCTTACTTATAAGACCATCTATTTTTTTTCTTACTCCAATCCAATTTAAGGGAGAATAAGTTTAGGGTGGGGAAGAAAGAAGATAATAGTTATTGAATGCCAGTTTACATGTTAGACATGGTATTAAATGCTTTGTAGAAGGTTTTTGTTTGTTTTTTGACAACTGTGTAAGATTTTTAAATCTTTTTTTTTTTTAAACAATGAAGGATCTCAGGGTTAATACATTTTACTGAGTGGGAGAAGTCAGCCGGATTCTCTCCAGCTTGCTGCAGAGCGTGACTCTGGTGGCAGAGCAGTTAAACTGGGGACAGAGTTTTAGGGAGTTAAACCGCTGCACAGGGTGCTGCTGTGCCGGGTGGAGGGGGGGTGGACACAGCGCCTTCTGACTCAGGCTTTCAAACTGTGCCTTTTGTATGAGTTGCCTCGGGCACTGGGCAGCTAGGGATCTTATTTTAGCAGAATTAAACTCTTTAATGGATTTTCCTCCCCATGCCCTGAGAATATTTCTTGTTTGAGAGATGGCTTCCTTTTCAAGAGTTTCTGTTTGTCTCAACAAAAGACCAGGAGCAAATGTATTTGTACTCATAAGAGGAATAAAAGTGTGTGTGTGTCGGGGGTGGGGTGGGGGGGTGGGGTGAGGGTGGGGGGGGAGGATGGCCAGAGTAAGCAGCTGCTTCTGCCCCCTCCTCCTCTTGCTCCTCCTTCCCCTCCCTTCCAGCTCTCTCCTCCTCCTTTCAAAATCAGGCATACTTTAAAAGTGTGCTTCTTGGGTCTGGAGAGATGGCTCAGCTGTTAAGACTGTTAAGACTGCCCCTCTTTGAAAACCTAGGTTTGATTTCCAGCACCCATATGGCAGCTCACAACCTTTTGTAACTCCAGCTCCAGGGTACCCATCACCCTCTTCTGGCTAGTGTAGGCACTGGGCAGTCATGTGGCATACAGACAACGTACAGGCAAAACATCCAGACACACTAAGAAAAACTTAAAACATGTTCTTCATTCTGTCTTGACACAGATTTGGAATTTTCCACAAAATGACCTTCCATGGAGAAGCCAGCAGAAAAGGCACAGGCGGGAGGTACTGCTGTGTGACTATGTAAGCGGACACACGATCCTGCCTCTTAGAGTTTCCTTGTTTTAAAGGGCAGAGGAGAGTGGGGCCGTCCCCTTCCTCTTTCCCTCCGCAGGGCTTGAATATTAACACTGCAGGTGAAATACATGTTTCAGACTTGCAAATTTTTTTGTCATGAAATCAAAGGGAATAGAGAATCGTAAGCGTGGAGGTGGGGGGGTAGGGGTGGGTTGTGGGAGGTGAGAGGGGCTCTTAGTGTCAGCAGGATGGAAATCAAGAGGATAATGAGGAATGCTAGAGTAAATAATTTCCATTTTATCCCCAATAAGAACATTCCCTCCCTCCCCTTTCAAATTCCCTGCTCGCCTCCTCTTCACCCCAAACAAATGATTATCGACTCTCCACTCCTGAAATGACCCTGAAGTGGGTGTAGTTATGGAATTCTGAAGTGCTTCTCTCTGGGGCCGGCTTCCCTAAGCTGGTAGACTGCAGGCATTCACGGGGATCTGGTTTTAGATATGTTTTGCAAAGCCCTATTTGTTTGTATCATTTGAATTTGTGAGCATGGCAACACCTCCCCAAGTATATTAGGTATTCTCATCTTGGGGATTCATAGCAGACTCTGGAATTTCTGCAGACAAACAAGAGAGTCTGTATAATGTGTCCAGGGAAAGATAGCAGAGATGCAAAATGAAGTGGATAGCTGTGGACACTCCCCCAGCTTTGAATGACATTGATTTCTTTCTGCCTCCCTTCATCAGCCTGGATGTTGACACATTCTCTGGCCCAAAGGACAGAGGCAATCTTGCAAAAAGAAAAAAAAAAGTGTGTGTGGTGTGTGTGGGTGTGTGTGTGAAGACAACACTGTGTATCTGGCATGGATCGAGCCTTTCCGCATATGGGAAGGCTTAAACAAAAGCGGCAAGTGAGCCAAACCACGAATAGACAAAGAAGCGCCCCTTTATTGGCCTCTATCATCAGTGGCTGGGGGTGAGACCTCTCAGGGCTGACACGGTAATCATCCTTTAGCTGCTTCTGTGTGAAAACCAGCGACTTAACCTCTCAGCACACACTTCTTTTTCTTTTACGTGTGTAGGGAGTGCGCCACGTTAAGATAACACCAGCCCAAGGAGCCAGCACTTTCTAGGAGGGACATTAACGTGAGGCCGCAGCCCTCGCCCTCAATAAGGTGTGATGCTCAGCGTGGAATGCTGGTATGCATCCCTTCATCTCATCTTCTCGATTTTCTCTGCAAGATTTAGAACCTACGTGTCACCATCACCACCTACGCACCGCGTTGCTGTGCACGGCACCGGCACCGGCACCGCATCACCACCTGTGCGCCTGCGTAGAGGAAAAACAAAGCTAACCAATACTCGGCGCTTTTCAGTGGGAAATATCTTACATTCATACCTTTTAGTGTTTGAATCCAGAGGTCTGTGAACCGGAACTTATGGGAGGAGACAATTATGTCCCCGCCTAGAGGTGGATTCCACTCTCTGCTTCAACAGTGAGAAGTAGGATGGTAGCAGCTCATGACCTGCGCCATTTCTTAGCTCCAAAATGGAAATTTTAAACCGGAAGTAGGTCACTCTGAATCAGTTAACATTCTGAATGGTAGAGATGTAAAAAGCTATAGGATGTCCTCTTTGGGAGGGCTAAGGAAGCTCTCTGAAGAGGGGAAACACCGGTCTTACTCCCATCAGTAAATTACTCAACGCCATAGGCCAAGTCTGAAATTTCTGTGATGTAAATACTTCAAGTACCATGATAGTTAAAAATTGCTTAACCTCTTGGGCAGCTATAACCGCATCCTAACTCTTCCTTGTACTGTCCTTTAGAGGCTTTTCTTAGAGCAAGTTAGGGCAAGCCTGCCTACCAGAATCCAGGTGACTCATTGGTGACCCAGGTGAGATCCATTCTTATAATATGCTAACCCTCACACCCTCGAAGTGGCCAGCATTTAGGAATGACTTGTGTTTGCAACCAAGGTTGTCTTTTTGATAATGTGTTAGTAGAATGAGCTGCATATTCAAGTGTGTTTGACGATGCCGTGGGTATGCCTGAACCGAGCTGAACACCGAAAGTCTCAGAGAAAGAAGAATGTCAGATCTGTATACATGCCTATTGGCAGGTTGTATGTTGTATTCTTAATATATAGGTTTATATAAACACACGTTTTCCCTCAGGGGCTGTATCTGCACATTGCTGCTCTCATTCCTCCTATCCTCAAAAGGCAAGCTTGCAAGCCATGGACTCCTGTGAGAAGACCTCCTAAATCTCTCCAAGCCAAGCCTGAATGAAGCCTTTACCTGGGGGCCAGATGTATGTTCCAGCAGTGGGGGGAGGGGTGGATCTGTGCTTGGAGCCTGCCTCCTTTCCTTTAGACCTGGGGGAAGGGATATCAATGCTTTTCCACAAAAGCATTTGCACATTTGAATATATAAATGATAGATTCCTCTGTCCTTTTTACGTATTTCTGTGACAGGCAGACTCAAAAAACATCTTTCCTTAAAACTGAGATATTGATATAAATATCAGAAGGGAAATTCTAATCACAGTATACATTGAACAGGGGAGCTGATCCTGTATACCTGGAAAAGATTTTTCAAACAGACTTTGTCAGCTCAGCGTTGGCATTCCTTGTCAAACAAAAGCACGCCTAAAGACACATTTCAAAAGCAGACGATGCAGCACTCTCTATCCTGCAGAAAATCGAAAAAGAACTCAGAGGCCAAGAACAAACAGAATGGAGAACCAACGCCGAGCAGAGCGCCGTTCTGAGAAACACTTTCAGAGAACCAAATATGTTTTCAAAAGACTGCATCAATAATTAAACATTAGCAAGTCAGATTCCATTTCTCATTTGCTGCCATTGTCTGAGGTATGTAATGAAGGAGCGAAATGATTGATTTGGCCTCAGCAGAAAGGAGATACCTCACACTCTTAATCTGGAGGGCAGGAAGAACTAGGACATGGGAGGGAAGAAATCCTGGTTTTTCAAAGAATGCATGTACAAATTGACTTATCTCCGGTTATGTCTTAATGTAAGCATTTCAATCAATGGCAGCCAAATTCCAAGTTCATTTTTTTTTTTTTAAAGGGAAGATCCCATTTCTCACTCAGATCTATGTCAGTCTCACAAGTAACTTGTTGACTGGTAACAATTGGCTCAACTACACCTAACTTACTAACTTTCACATTTTGTCTTCTTTTTTTTCCTGGACAGAAAATAATGGTGACTTAGCGTAGAATTGAGCCTAGACATCTCCAACAGATTAATTTGATGAGTTTCATCTCTTAGGGACATTTTCTGAATTTCACACATACAAGATGGTAAGGCAAGGACACGGAGGGTAAGGCGAGGACACGGGAGTGGCACAGACACGGGAGGTACAGACACGGGAGGGTAAGGCAAGGACACGGGAGGGTAAGGCAGGACACAGGATGGCACAGACAGGGATGGTAAGGCGAGGAGAGGAGCGTGCTTGAGACTGAATGAGCAGAAGCTACCTGTCTGTGGCTGGGGAAGTGTGGCACAGCTGGGCCATGTGGAAGGGAGGTAGGGAGATTTAGTTTGGCCAGCTGTGGGCATCGACAACGATTACTCTCTTCTGTGTTCAAAAGGTTTTAAATCCACAAACTGGAGTAGAATAAAGATGAACAGGCTTGCTTTTGACAGCACTGACCAGCCAGCTCAGAGACCCGCCTTTCTCCCGTGTTAGCAGAAGTGACCCTTTAACACAGCAAAAAGATGAGAAAGAACTTTGTCTCTGATTTGCTATTTCTTATTCCTTCTTACAGAAACACAGGAACAAATAACTGAAGACACGTTTCTTCCCATGATTTTTTTGATACACATAGACTTTTGTTTGGCACACCAATCACAGCGATTACTGTTCAGTCCCTTCAGGCTTCAGCAGACCCGCCATGTCTCAGGCGAATGATACCAGACAAGTGTTTTGATTTCTGGGCATCCCAGTTGTAGGATAGTAAGGACACTTATCTAATAAAGTAATTGAGAGGCTTGCACATGTGCATAGCACACAGGTGCATTGCATGCACCCCTGACCAGTAGTGGAATGCACACAAGTGTGTGCTGTCATGCACCACACCCATGAAGATACAAACTATCCTTTAACCTGTCTTTTTTAGTTTTTCCATGGTGTCTCTTAAACTCCAAAACCCTCTCCATATTTATACAGTCTTATTTGTAAATTCCGTATTTTATGTATTCATAGGTAACAACTCTTTGCCTAACCTCACCAGCATGAAGATTTTTCTGCTCTCTGAAAATGTTTGCAATATAGTTGAGCTCTTGTGGTTAGCCTGTATTTACGTTGGCATTAATCTAGTCTTTCATCAGGTAATTGTACAGATAAGGGGGTGTGGTCCTTTCCTAAAGAACCTGGAGCACACACAAAAACAACCACAGCACAAGCTCCTCTGTAGAGCATGTAGAGCAAGAATCCTTTCTAGAGCTTCAGAACTTGGGCATCTGAGCTTGTTCAAGAGGATTCATTTCCAGGCAGATGCCATTACTCACAGACAAGGCATCCAGGAGGAGAGATTTGTGGGGGTGGGGAGGAAGATAAAGCTGCTATTGGGGGATCGAGAACTTGAGGAGTTCCCTGGGATAACCAGTTGAAGACTCCCAACCATTTACTTTATTTATGTAGCTCTCTAGGAAAGTGGCTTGGGCTAGTGAGGTATCTTCATGTAATCCTTGTGACTGTGGGCTTGACTAGGCTGGAACACAATAAGATCGGTGGAACTTGCCTGAATTCCTCATTAAGTGTACAGAGAACTCTCCGGAAGCCAATTAGCCTTCAGCTTGATAACTCATCATGTATTAATGCATGAGAGTTTAATTGCTTCTCATCTCAAACGGCTCTTCTCTGTGGTAATTTTATTCTTTTGGAAGTAGGTAGATAACTGGTTTGTTGTAACAAACCCTGGATTTCTTAGCGGCTAATGGTAATAAAAGCCTCGTTCTCTCATATGTAACAGTCCCACCCAGGGCTCCTGACTGCAGGAAGAACCTTCCACGTGGCCACTCAAGCACTGGATCTCCTTCCGCCTCTGGTCTAGCCTCTAGCTTCTAATGCCTCAGGATAATTTCGTGGGGCATTGCTCTGTAGGAGGAGGAAAGTAGAGAGAGAGGAGAGATATAGCCATTTATCTGATGGCCCAGGAATGGGGGTGGTTCATAGTACCCAAACTTAGAGTCAAGGAAGCCGCTGCTTGAGGACAGCTCCAAAATCAGAAGGGTCCTGGGAATTTTGGACATGGTTAGCCTTCTCTGTCATAGCAGGTAGACTGATAGAATATTCCAACACAAAATCTGGAATACTTTAAAAACAGCTTCACAAGCATGTATAATCACTGACTAGCTTGCTTTTTTGAACCATTATGCATATAGTCAGCACCATGAACATACTAGGAATAGAGTTAAAGCCGGAATTGATTGGTTAAAATTTTATTAGGAACTGTTATCATCATATGTGCAGTGCTTTGTTTGTTGGGAGAGGATCTCATGTAGCCCAGGCTGGTCTCAAATTGCTATATAGCCAATGATGACTTTGACTTTCTAACCCTCCTCTCTGTGTTTCCTGGGTGCTGGGATTATAGGTGTACACAAGTCATTTCGTGCGTGCTGGGGGTGTCAAGCCCGGTGCCTCAGGCAAGCACTCTACCAACTGAATTATGTCCCAGCCCCATTCACATGATGACCCCCCGCCCCTCCCCCCTTGAGGACTAGAAGTGATTAGCTAGAGTAAGATGGACTGAATCCACTACTTGGAGACTTAAGTCCTGAAGAATGTGAGTCCTTGGGGTAGGCAGTCCTGAAGCAGGATTGGATTTCCAGAATGGGGTTTCTGTGGTGGTGTGGAGAGAAAGGAATGATCCTAAGGAGAGGTGATAACTTAGAGGAGGCGTGGACGTCTGAGGACGGTATGGGATGCATGTGGGACCATCTCACGGATGTCTGAGGACAGCACAGGACATGTGTGGGACCATCTCATGGAATGTGAGGACAGACACAGGACATGTGTGGGACCATCTCACGGATGTCTGAGGACACCAGCACAGGACAGATGGATGTGTGGGACCATCTCATGGACATGTGAGGATAGCACAGGCAGGATGCAGTGGGACCATCTCACAGATGTCTGAGGACAGCACGGGATATGTGTGGGACCATCTCAGGAAAACTAATTTTACTTGTTCCTGTAGCATAAAAGTCCCATAGACTTGGCCCAGGTTTGGATTTATGGGAGGGGTCTTTTGTGGGACAGGGATGGGTGACTATAGACCAAGACAATCATAATGTCTTTAAACCCAGGCTCTAAATTGTTATTCACCAGGCAGGTGCTTTCCACCTCAGGCTTTCCTCCTGTGTTTTATTGCCTCTCACATTGCCACTCGGTGTAACTTGCTCACTCTCTGTAGTAGGCTCCAGGGTGAGCAGTAGCAGGGATTTATTTACTCAGTGATGGCTGATGATACTCCTGAGCCAAACAGGGTAAGATAGCTCGTGGAAAATAAGGCCATCCTGGCTGAATGGGGTCATCTTGTAAAGGGTTTTGACAGTCAGATGGCTGAGCTCAGGCTTGATGTGGCGGGACCAGGGAGCCATTGAAAGTTTCCAAATAGGTTGGTAACTTTTTTGAGTATGTTAGTTAATGAAGATTCATCTTCCATCCATATGCAGGATGACTAAAGGTGAGGGAGGCTGGTGGGATGGAGTTCTGCATGACTTTTTTTTTTCCTTAATTCTAGGGCTGGGGCCAAAGAGATGGTTCATTCTATAAAGTGCCTGTGATAAAAATGTGAGGACCTGAATTTGGATATCCAGAACTTATATAAAAGCCAGGTGCAGCCCAGGTGCAAGCCAAGGGCAAGCCCAGGTGCAGGCCAGGTACAGGCCAGGTGCAGCCCAGTGAGGCAACACATGCATCCATGATCCTACCATTGTGGAGTGGGAGGTGCAGAGCTCACTGACCATCCAGATCAGCCTAATGATGATTCTAGATTCAGTGAATGACTCAAAAAATGAGGAAGAGGGTGGTCAAGGAGGACCTTGGACATAGCTGCCTCTGGCCTCCATGTGTGCTTATATGTGCACCTGCACACAAATATATAACACACATGTACGTATGCACACACACACACACACACACACACGCACACACACTTCAGAAGTGTAGGACTGAAGGCAGGTAGAGATTAAATGGTAAGGTTTACTGGCATGAAAATAGTTGATTCCTGAATAAGGAGGTAAAGTTCTGTATGAGCCTGGGACTGGATATTGGAATGTCACTGCCAAGTGCAGACGTTAGTGGATGGTAGAACATGGCGGGAAGGTGAGAGGATGACATCAGTGACTGCAGTAGACCACAGGCTGTCAGTATGACCCATAAAGAACACTCACTTTTTCCCCGGTCAAGGGAACACATTTACAGCTCAGTCAACCTCTTGAATCTCCTGTTGTGCAGGCTCTGCTCAGTCTCCTCAGGTACACACTGCATACTGTCATCTGAGGATAAAGGACCGCAAGCCAAGACCGAAGGCTTTTGAATAGTCTCTAATTTTTATTGACAGCCTTGCAAAGTTCTAGATGCACTTATCACCTCCAAAGAAGTGCTAAATGATTTAACATTTTGGGGACAAATTTGTTCTATTAGTCTCTAGTGCCAAATTCACCAAAAATATCTCATTAGCTGTGCATTGTGATTTCCTAGGGTGCCCTGCTCTTGGCTGGATTCCAAAGAGCACATTTGTATAAAAATGTTCCCATTATGGAGTGTGATATCTATTAATGGAGCACCATATGCACCAGAGCCCCGCCTCGCCTCCACCGCCTCACAATCTGAAGCTTGTATTTTCCTTCCATGTTGCCAAGTGACCCACTCTGCAGGGGTTAAACTTTACCTAACAGGCGAAGGCCAAGGATTCTACAGCAATTCATCTTCCAATTGGATTTAGGCATCAACGTTAGTTTTCCCATCCTGATGTGCCCACCACCAGCCCTGACTCTTTACTCTACTCCAGCCTAAGGAAAGAAAGGGAGGAGGCAAGACTGAGAGAGGGCGCCAAGCCCAGACCTGTAGCTGTGCTGGATTGACCGACACTTCTGTTACACACACGCACACAAACAGTACACACACATGCATGCACATACATGCACACAGATGCACACGCATACAAAACAACATGCACACATGCACACATACCGACACACACAGACACATACATGTACACACATAATACATGCACACACAGACACATGCACACACATGTATACATGCATGCACACACGCACACGTGCATGCACATACACACATACACACACACACAGACACACACATACTGACACACTGGAAATGACCAGCTGGCATGACAGGCTTTGGACTTTTGCTGTACTAAAACTGGTCAGTTCCTGATCCCCCATTTTATCATGTACAAAAATTCAAGTGTGATGTTTCTATACATGCCTTTTACTACAGGTCTTGGTCCTTAAATATCTTTAATTTTCTTCTCATTTTTAGTTTTTTAAAAAATACTATCTTCTATTTCGTGGTGACCAAGAAGCTTTAAACTATCACTAAAAAATGAAACTAACTAACTAAAAAAAAAAAAGGAAAGACGTCTGCTTGTCACCAGGAGAGATCAGCAGAGCAGTCTGATAATAGGAGAGTCAAGGAATCATACACAAGCCAAGGAAACCTGTCTCACAGGTAGAAACATTCACCCGAAAAACAAGTTTTCAAAAACGTTGGGCCATGTATCCCTGGCATCACTGATGTTACAGTGGTACAGGATCTGGAATCTAGGTTTTTGTTTGTTTTGTTTTTTTAATTTTGTTTGGACACAAGGTGGGAGAATTAAGAATGCACCACAAAGCCGGGCGGTGGTGGTGCACGCCTTTAATCTCAGCACTTGGGAGGCAGAGGCAGGTGGATTTCTGAGTTCGAGGCCAGCCTGGTCTACAGAGTAAGTTCCAGGACAGCCGGGCTACACAGAGAAACCCTGTCTCGAAAAACCAAAAAAAAAAAAAAAAAAAAAAAAAAAAAAAGAATGCACCACAGGCTGGCATGTGGGAGGAAGGGACAGATCTGAGCTCATTTGAAGGAAATAAGGTTTTTAAAGTAGCATATTAATTCTACACACAGTGACAGCCTGCACTATGGGTAATGTTGCAAAAGTGAACAAGATGTCCCCAAACTCAGAATGTTGCCATGTGACACGAGAACAAATATATATTTTTATAAAGAATTTAAATAATCAAGCAAAATGAAAACTGGAGTTGTGATCAGTGGCTAACTGGAAGATGGGTCCACTTCCTGCTGGAGCTCTAGAGAGGCCGAGGCTTTGTGCGTGTCTGCATTGGTTGTCCTCTGTGGGGCCTAAGCTGGGTGTGGACAGCTGGAGAGGTCAATTTTACATTGGTTACTTAATGTTCAGAGATGGCCACAGCTCTAGACTTTTACTACAAACTCATCTCCATTCTATCCGTGCAGAGCCTGTTTGAAATGAACCTGTTTCTTTCTTAGGAGCATGAAATTATGTGAAAGTTAATTTGTTTCCCTGGGTATATACCTCGAACTAATAAATTATCTTGAGTAACACGGGAGATAGTTTAAGAACATAACACAGAATGATGTTAAACTTTATTGATAGATCAAAGAGCTCAAGATAAAAGTTTCTATGTAGAACTTCCTAATCATATGTCCATAATTTTAAATTAATGATTCTCGATTGAGACACTTTGGGGCAGGTTGAAACATTCTGTATCAAGATGCAAGTCCTGAAGTTGCTACTGATGTGTAGGCAAGACTGGAGACACTGTTCTGTATCCAGCAGGGCACTATGATTACTCACTGAGATGTCACATTTATTGCTGTTTTTATTTCAAATATTATTCATTGGAAAAGAAAAAAACCTCTCCTTAATGTGCTTGTGTAACTGAGAGTGAGGTAGCAGGGCCTGGAGAGATGGCTCAGTGGTTTAGTGCACTGGCTGCTCTTCCAAAAGACCCAGGTTCTATTCCCCAGCACCCTCATGGCAGCTCACAGCTGTCTGAACTCCAGTTCCAGGGATCTGATGCTCTCTTCTGGCTTTTGTGAGTACTCAGTTTGCACATGGTGCATAGACACACACGCAGGCAAAGCACTCCCACTCAGTAAACACAATGTCCTTTCTATGTTTCTTGCTTATCTATTCAAGCCTGCTGCTTGAGTGGATCTTCCACCCTTGGAGAACAGTCTGCTGCAGCACTCATATCCAAATTTCTCTTGGGCTGTTCATCCAGAGAAGCCCATAGAATTTTTTTAATTAAAAAATTAAAATTTTTGTGTATATGTGTGTGCTGGGGTGCATGTATGTACACTACATATGTGCATGAGCCCATGTACATCCGAAGAGGTGATAGATCCTCTAGAACTAGAGTTACAGACAGGTGTGAATTGCCATGTGGGTGCTGTGAACCAATCCAGAGTCCTTTACAAGAGCAGTAAGCACTCTTAACTGCTGAGCTGCCTTTTCAGTCCCTAAGATTTGTCTCTTTAACAGCCAATCAGATCAGCTTAAAATCAGCTATCAGGAAGAAACAACAGGGCAAAGGTGTTCTTAGAGGATTTAAGCAGAAAGGGATAGATGCTTATGCTGGCTGCAGAGAACAACCATGGACATTAGAAAAGCCACTCTAACATGTAATGCCCCTTCACAGGAGAAAACTTTGAAAATGGATATTGCAAGCCAAACGATGAAGACTTGCAATCATATCTCACAGTGAAGCCAGGGTTCGGAAAGCAAAGACATCAACAGCAGTGACAATAAATACAGTAACTGTGGAGCACAGGACACTGCTCTTGTTCTGGTCGCTATGTCTGTCAGCCGCTGCAACATTCATGCGTTGGTGGGAAGGTAGAGAACTGTGCATGACACGCTCTACACAGGAAGGGTTCTGTGTGCTGTCAGGCAGGTTCCCAGGGGACAAACTTTGAGTTTGTTTTGTGGCTTGTCTTCCTTTTGTATGTGGGAACTTTCAAAGAGATAGAACTTGATATAGATGCCTGAATTATTGTTCTTGTTATAAAATTGTCAACCAAAAGTCTTGAAATACATCCCCAATGCATAGCATATGTTAGGTACTATGTAAGCTTCCTGTGCTTAACGTCAGTATTCATTTAGAATGGACCTAAACTACTTCCACAAAGAGGAGAGGCAGAGGTGTGGTTTGGCTAGTGATGTCCCCCATGGTCACGTGTGTGAATGTCTGGTCCACAGTTGGAGATGGGAGTTGCATCCCCTCTAAGAGACCTTGCTGGAGGAAAAGAGTCACGTGTGTGGGGGCGGGGCTTGATTCAGGACACTTAATAGCCCCGCCTACTTCCTGTCTTTTCTCTGCTTCCTGACTACAGATGCCATGTGACTAGTCATGGTCCCGCTGCCACGCATTCTTCCCTTGAGTTGCTTATTTTCCGATTTTTGGTCACAGCAACTGACACTTTACATGTACAGTCTAGAGAAGTAACTAGCAGAGTGTTCAACTTTATTTTTTTTATTCCTGAGCCCAAGCAAAACTCCTCCAGGCTGGGAGTAATGGATGACCACCCTAACCAGGTAAGCACAGCAGGAAGAGGTGGCACGGGCTTTTCAAAGGACACATTCTTTCCCAGTTGTCAGTAGTGGCCACTGATAGCACTTAGCTGCAGCTCAGCATCGACACACACTAGAGAGCCTTTAGTCTCCTGGGGGGTGGGAGGCGGTTGGCGGTTTGGTTCTCGCCACCCTTTGAGGTAGGTCTCATTAGTCTTCCCCTTTCGCAGATATGTTGATTGGGATGTGTGGGGGATTAAATTGCTTTCCCAGGTACCGCAGTTGAGCATGGGAGGTGCCATGAATTACCTCTCAGGTGACCTGATGCCAGAGTTTGGGAAATGTCACATCTGGTGGAAGGGACAAGAGAGATTTCGCGGAGGGTGTACCAGTTAGGAAGAGTTTTGACAGAGGAAGAAGATAGCAGATATTTGAGGCTGTAATGAGGCATAGAGAGAGGAGCCAGAATTCTAGCTAAAGAACGTATCTGCAGCGAAGGCTTCAGTCCTTAGTACTCACTTCCCGTTCATGTTCTTCGCCACCATGGACTATAGGGAAGAACTCAGTTCCAAAGTGGCCACAGGTGTATGAAAACCGAAGCTGACAGTGTAGTGGCAACCCAGAGGTGGCAGTGCCCTCTGAGCACCGTGGGTATGAAACCCAAACCCCCATGGTTTCAGGGCGGCAGCCAGGAGGGATCTTGGCCAGTTCAGGCTAAGTCGAAGTTCTGTTTCCACATCAATGATTCATCTTCCAAACAGGAAAGTTGCTGAATAAAAGTGAAATGGAGCTTTCAAGTGCCTCTGGCCTTCTCTGAGTCCGGCCTCCTGTTGGTGTCCCACTGTGCAGATGTTTCTTATTCTCCATGTGAGCTTTACCTTAAAGCAGGCACTTCTGAAGCAGGCTTTCTCAGGTGGCTGGAACCTTTAAGGAAACCACGGGGAGCCCCTCTGGACACAGGTGAGGTGGAGACTTGATCAGTTAATCAGCCGCTGGGTTTTCATGATCGCTTACTCTACAGGTCTAGCCCTATCTCAAGGCTGTTAGTAAGCAGGCAGGTTTTTAAAAAGCGTAAAGGTGACCATGTCTTGTGGTTAGACTTTGTTTCCTTGTACCAGGTTATCTCAGAGACAAAGATGGTTCATATTTCAGGGGCTGTCAGAACAGGAGTTCTGTGTGCCCTGGAACGTCTGTTTCGTTTTGTCGTGGAGCACAGGTAATGGCCTCAGTGTCCTTCTGTGCTACTGGAAATGTCCAGCTAGGAGTAGCAGGCCTGTTTAGTGAGCACGCTGTGGAGGAATAATGAATGGCATGAGACAGGACTTTCTTTACTTTGGATGCTCAGGTTAGTGTTGTAGAAGCTGAGTTCAATCCCCAGCACCTACATAAGAAGCAGGGCATGATGGGAGATCACTGTGATCCCAGCGCTGAACAGACAGAGACAGAGACAGATCACTACAGCTCACAGCCTAGTATATCAACAAGCCCTAGTTTCCAGCTGAAGACTCTGTCTCAGAAAATAAAGCAAGGTAGACAGCTCTAAGGAACAGTGATCAAGGCTGACCTCTGGCCTCTGGCCTCCATTTACAGGCACCAGCACCCGCATGCACACATGCACCTACACACGTATTCCAAAGGCTAGAAGGAGCAAGTGTTTGTGTCTTTGTCTTTTCTATCCACATTCTGCATCCCATTCCCTTGTTATCATTTCTTTTAAGATTTCCTTCACTTTTTTTTACTCATGTGCATGTGTGTGCATATGGACACGTGAGTGCGTCCTCATGCAGAGGTTAGCTTTGTCACAGGCAGTTGTGAGTCACCTGATGTGGTTGACATGAGCATTGGGAACTGAACTTGTGTCCTCTTCAAGAGAAGTAAGAGCTCTTAGCCACAGAGCCGTCATGTTACTCCAGACCCCCGAGTTTTCTTCATTTAACAAAAGGGTTTTCCTGTTCTCTAAGGCGCAGGAGTCCATAAACATTTCTATATGGACGTAAGTCAAAGACACCTCAACTTCAGGGCAAATGGTTGTGCTGAGCCCGGGGAGTCCAGCATCCCTGCCTCCATGTTTATAGGCTTGGTCCTTCCCACCTTGGTACAGTTGGATGGTTCTGCAAAAAGCAGGATTCTTCTGGGATCTTTGGATTTCTGTTGTAAATTCTATCTCTGAAGGACAGGTAACTTCTCTGCAGTCTTAGAGCTGAGGGGACCCAGGCCTTGGTCATGGTGGCAATTTGCTGAAATCCCTGAGACCCATCTATCTCTGCTGTGCCTGGCAAAAGCCGAGGGTGCGGGCACCAGTATAGCTGAAGGAGTGTTTCTGTAGTGGAGGAAGGACAGGTGACCAGATGGAATGGGAAGGCCCCAGCCAGCTCCGAGAGAGGAGGTAATGCATTTGATGGCTCTAATGGTACCCCTGACTGAGGGGCCAGATGGAGCTCTGGATCCGGCATATTCCAACTGCCCTGCCAAGACTACCTTTGCTGCTAAAACCATGGCATCATCTGGTCAAGCAGTTGACATTCCCCAGCACTCCACCCAGAGAGAGAAAGTTAAGTTTGTAGGGAACGCACCCGTCTGATGTTCTATATCTCTTACCATTAAGGACTGGTTGTGCTTTGATATCTTAGGGCTTCCTAGATGTAGATTGTTCCAAAGATTTGTGTTTTAGAGAGAGTCCAGGTTAACCCTTTATACCATGGGATAGAAACTAGTAGGAAAAGGGCTAACACTGGGTATGTAGACCTCGCCACCTGCCACCACTTTCTGCATGACTGTGTCTTCCCTGATCCCCATAGGCAGTCAGTCATTCAGCTGAGGCTCAATTGCATTTGGGGTTCAGCCTTGCCTAAGCACTGGTAACTTTAGGTTTTTTGGTGGAAATATTTCTTTCTCTGTGCAGGTATGTGTGTAGGTGCATGTGTGTATGTGGGTGCTTGTGTGTGTAAGTGGAGGCCAGAGGTCAGCCTTGATCACTGTTCCTTAGAGCTGTCTACCTTGTTTTATTTTCTGAGACAGAGTCTTCAGCTGGAAAATGGGGCTTGTTGATATACTAGGCTGTGAGCTATAGTGATCTGTCTCTGTCTCTTCAGTGCTGGGATCACAGTGATCTCCCATCATGTCCTGCTTCTTATGTGGGTACTGGGGATTGAACTCAAATCCTCATGCTTGTCGAGCACACATTTTACTGACTGAACTACTTCTCTATCTTACGGAAATATATATAAAAGATAATTGTGCTTTTTTTCTTTTTTGCTCTTGGAAGCAATATGCAATGAATACAGTCTTCCTTTCTGCTCTCAGCATGTGTTGTAGTACTCTGAAATCAGAGTAAGGTAATGTGGGCAGAGCTGACTGAATCTGATTCCAGTAGGCCTGGACATTCACTCTGTGAAGTCCCTATGGCCAGACTGCTTTTGCTTGAGTATCTGATCAAAGTGAACCCAAGGGAACACCTTGACCTCCTGGGAAGAGTAACGTGACTGCTTTTCAGATTAGTGGTTGTATAAATCAAGGTCTGAAGCTTATTTTGCTGTAAAATCACTGTCTTTTGTGTTGTTCCATGGGCTTGGCCTTGGCTGTCCAATTTGTAGTTCTTTGAGTACTGATACTATACAGAGCCTCATCCAAATGAGCACCTCTTTTAATTTATAGCTTCCTGACCTTTTGGGTTTGACTGTGATAGTCCGTGTTAACTGTCAGCTTGATACCTAGAACCACTTGGGAGATGAGCCTCTGGGCATGTCTGGAAAGGGATGCCATGATTATATTCACCAAAGAGGGATGGCATACCTACTGTGGGTGTATTTCTAGGTAGGTGATTCTGGAGTATACAATAGAAGAGAAAGTCAACTTAGCCTGAGAGCATGCCTCCATTGTTCACGTCCCCTGACTGTGGATGTGATGTGGCCAGCTGCTTCCAGATAATGTTCCTTTGTCTTCTGACCATGATGGACAATGCCTATAGCTATGAGACTAAGCAAATCCTTCCTTTCTCAAGAATATTGAGAAACACAAGAATATTTTATCACGGCAACAGAGAAGAAACCGAGACAGTGACTAGTCTCTGACCTCTTTGATGATTCTTTTCTGATGGTTCAAAGACTTTAGCACTTTCTGGTGGTGTGAGTACCCAGCCCTAAGGCTCTCCCAAGTAAAGCCTCTTCCAATACCTATTGGTAGAAGCTCTTTCTTGCCGCTCTGTAAATGCCCCTGGACACTTTTTAGGTGTTTGTGTATGCCACTTTCTTGATGAAATTGTGAAGTTAAAGATATCTCTCATTCATGTTTGTGGCTCAAACCTAGTGCCAGGGGTGACAGGGTTAATATGTATTGAATGATAGTTCCTGGAAATGAAGATAATAGTGTTTTAAATTTATGCATCTCATCTGTTACTGTGTAAGTACATCACTGTCTATGCAGTAGAGTCCTCCATACAAACAGAATCAATAGGACATATAGTATATTTTTATAAGATACATAGACCAGGCCGACGGAATAGAGATTCAGGAAAGACCTGTTACAGCCAGGTGTCTGAATTCCACAGAGCAACAGCCTAGAGATGCAGGAAGGATTTCTGTTTTGATGTTAGAATTCCTTCCTCTCTGGGTCTTGCTCTTAAGGCCTCCAACGTAAGTGTAGATGAAGCCATTCAGATTGTAGATAATCATCTGCTTTATTTGAACACCGTTAATACAAATCCTAATTTCATCTCAAAATACCTTTGTGTCACTGTCCAGACTCCCATTTGACCATAAACATGTGATCTGTTGACACGCAGTTGACACGCAGCGTTAGCCATAGCAACTGGCGTGAAGTGTGCATTTGATGAGTAAACTGGAGGACCACAGTAATATTATGCATTAATTGTTACACTTTATAGCTTTTGCTGCATTATTTCACCCTTTTTGTCTACGTGACACAGCTAAGAGCGACCATGAAGTAGGAAAATAAGGGGGCTTTAAAAAGTAGTACAGAAATGATCTTAGCTGGTACTATAATGGGAGTTGTGGCCAGTATGTCTCTCTCCTCTGTCTCAGACATTTGGAGTGCAGTCTGAGGTGGTATCCACACTTATGGTTTTCACAGTTCATTCCTATAGAAAATTCCTACAGTAATTTGGAGAAGCCATTGGAATTCTCCAAAGTATAACGGAAAGGACAGCAGTACGTTGTTTCTGCTTCCTGCCTCTGACAGAGGTCTTGACTGTGATATATTTTGGATGTCTCCAGTACCTTAAACATTTAGTTCTTCCCCGTCTGTCTCCTTAAACGTTGCCTTCAACCTGTTGTGCTCTTCCTAGCTGCCATGCCTCTTCTTTTGTTGCATGAAGAACAAGCAGGTATTTAAAAACTGTTTTCATTGTGTTTCTGTATAAAATAATTGGAGTGTGCTATGAGTCTTTTATACAGCCTCCAGCCTAGGGAATTTTTTTTTCTCTTTAAGCACTTTCTAGCCATGTGGGAAGTTTATCCAGGTGAGTTACTGAACACTGGGTTGAGAATGTTAGCATATGATCAAGGGGCTTCTCACATTCTACCTCCATGTGCACGACTTCTGACTGTTGGGTCTATGTGGATGTGAGGCTGGCATCTCTGGTGTGCACCTGTAGGTTCTATGTGGAGTAATAGGGTTCCATTCTCTGATGGAGGAGGAGGAGGAAGAGGAGGAGGAAGAGGAAGAGGAGGTGGCGGTGGTGGCAGCCGCTGTGGCAACTGAGCTGGTGCTCAAGGCAGGATACAGTCTGGAAGTGAATGCATTGTTCTCAGGCTTCTTCCTGGTCCTTCTTTGCTGTGACGACATTTTCCTAGGGGAGACTCTGTGTTCTCCAGGTGGCCATTTCTCCCCCATGACTCTTACCCATAATAATAGGGCAAAGTTAGGAGCTTCTGGACTGTTTGTCTTCTGGATGTTTCAGTGACAATTCCAGTGCAGCCAAGGGCTTGGCTCTTGGTGGGCAGATGTTTCTTAGCACGGCTGGAGTTGAGCTGTGAGCAGACACTGGAAGCAAAGGACACCTTTATAGTTCTCAGTACACTCCATGTCCTGTGGGTTTAGAAGACTGTATGTTTGTTTCTAATCTAAAAGTGTTCTTAATCTGTCGCCATGACTGCAGTCCACAGAGAGGTTTCTCCTTGGTTGTAGCTTTAGATTTTCTGTCATATTTGGGTTCTAAAAACCTGGATTTTTGGGGTGGTGGTGGTCCTATCTTTGAGTTTTCTTAATAACTCTTGCACAGTCAGAGGTGTGGAGTGGATGGCTGTCCTGGGCCCTGCTCTATGCCGTCGCCTGGGATCAAAATATCTGTGTCCTGCTTTGAAGAGGGTGCTAGTGAGCCAAACTCACTTCTCTTAGACCCCTGTTAAAGGTCAGTCTAGATTTCCCTCTGACCTCCTCTTCTTTGCCGTTTTGAATATGAGTTTTGTCCTCATTTTTAGTCTTGAGCTTCAACCTCCTGCTGGTGAGTCTGGATTCGTGTTAATGCACACCCAGTCTCTACACCACTGTGCACGTGGAATCTGAAGGCTGAGGGCGCTGTCCCCCACAGCTGCGGTCCCCCACAGCTGCGGTCCCCCACAGCTGCGGTCCCCTGCGTCCCCCACACTGGTCCCAAGCTGTTTTCTTTCTCGGAGTGAGCAGGAACATCTCCCTTCTTGATTTGTTCTCCCCTTTACCCGCACAGGCCTGGCACCAGGTGACAGGAAGGCAGCGGAGACTGAAGGCTCCTTCTAGACAATCCCTTGGCAGTCGTTTTCCTCCCCTGTGACTCAGGCCATGTTCTCCCACATCCCTGGAGCCACAGGACTCTCTCAGTGCTCTCCTCAGTGATGCCTTGAGAACTGACTCCTATCCCATCCTTCTCCAGCAAGGGAAGGTGGAGATGGTGGGGAAGAGATAAAGAGAAGAAGGGCAGTAAGGAGGTGCACACTGCTTTATATGGAAGGCTCTCTCTCTCTGGTGATAGTTCAAGCTGGCACCTTCAATACTCCTCTAGTTTATAGCCATGAATAAATGATGGCCGCTGCCGCCTCAATGCTGTGACAGCTGCAATAGGTTCCGAGGAGCAAGACTGAAACCCGTCTCGACACGAAGTCAACTGCATCATTTTTGAGCGGACACGGCTTGGAGCAACAGCAGATATTTAACAATTAATAGTGGTTGGATGAAAACGGCTCTCTGCTCTGCCCGAGTATGACCTGGATACTTATAAGCAGACATGCAAACCATCCAGGGAGCTTAGAAAGGCTGCTCTTTGACCTTCAGGTCTATAATGTATCAGCCAGACTTTTACATGGTGATGCATTTGTTTGTATAATACAGAGGGAGGTCAGGTGGGACCATCCCTTCCAGCTACTTAAGGCGTCAAAGGCCAAATTCTGAACTATGATGAGCAGTTATCAGATTCCTGACCTGCCCTGTCAATACATTCTAGCTGCTTTTTTTTTTTTTTTTTTTTTTTAAGGCTATGCACCGGTATTTACTAGCTCAATTTTATTCTATGATTTCAGCCTTTTTGTTTTTACATCTGTAGGTTTGGTTGTTTACTGAGATAGCTATTTGGTCTCTTTGTGAAAAGCCATTTAATTTTTTTTTAAAGGTTTCCACATACAGGTATCAATTAGAATGTATTAATCAACTGCTTAAGATTTTTGCCTTTGTTTGTTTCTCTCTCTCTCTCTCTCTCTTCTCTCTCTCTCTCTCATTCTCTTCCTTCCTTTCTCTGCTTTGTCACCTAGCTCACCTGCCAGCCTGTTCTTGTTAATTCTGCTCTTTCGGCTGGGCTGCTGCTCCTCTCTGCACTTGGCCGTGGGAAGCTGAGTTGGCTGAGCAGGGATGGGGAGAGCAGCAGTAGCTGAAGCAAGATGAAAATGAATGATACTTTCAAATCCTAAGCAGGGCATCTGAGGCTAATAATTACATTAAAAAGGCCCTCTGCAGGTAGGTGCAAATAGGCTAGTCTAAACAAGCGTGGCTGCTTTAATATGGACTGCTGGAGAGATGTCATTACCTGAGAGAGTGCCACCTTTCACCTCTAGCCATTGTGATCTGTTAGGTCTCACTAACGGGGAGAAAGAGCGAGGAACTTGTTTGCAGGGATTTGTTGTCTCACGCTCCAAGGCAGCTGAGAGACAAGACGACGCTTACATTCACAAGGTGTGATTGCCTAAGTGTTTGTCTGTGTCTAATTAGTTTGCCTTTGCTGGTTGGTAGCTCCACAGCCAGGAGGCAGATTGACTCTGCGGGCTGTAAGCAAAGAAGGTTGATTGGTGTTGTTATCATTTGTTTATTTAACCCTCCCTCCAACCAGCCAGGCTTCCCCAAATGGGGAGCCTTTATGCCCGCCTCCTGCCTCCTACAAAAGCATTAAACAAGAGAAAGAAAGGGAAAGGAAGGAAAGGGGAAGGAAAGGAGGAGGGAGGGAGGGAGGGAGGGAGGGAGGGAGAGGAGGGAGAGAGATAAGAGACAGAGACAGAGGAAGGAGGGGAGGGAAGGAAGGAAGGAAGGAAAGTGGCGCTCAGGCTATAGCTATCCTGCTGCCTTTATTGTGTGCAGGTAACACAGGTGCTCTTTGTTCAAGGGACCACAGGAAACATTTTCCTTAGTGATGATGATGGATGTCCAAACTCTCAGGTTAGACGTGGATTCAAGACAAGCATTGGTTTCTTTTCTGTCTTCAGTTTAATAAGCAACTGTGGAAGGGGTCATGGTAACCTGGGACACACACCCTGCAGAAAGCTGTGCTCACGAGCTAATTTAAAGGAGGGTCAGGTTGGTGCCCCATCAGCCTTCCTGATGTCTACCATCTTCTTTGGGCAGACCTTCTCTGGCCTTGGATCTTTAGGGCTGAAGGTCCCTTATGGAGCAGGCCCAGAGAAGCAGTGTTCCCTTCTTTTATCTATCCTGTCTGAAGAACTGCCTCAAACCTGAGTTGGAGTTCAGGGGCCATGATCGCAGGTGGATTTTTAGGCTTTTTACAAACAATCATATTTCCTAAGGACACAGCAGAGCATCAGCATACACCCTCAGCCCTTTTGTTCAGCTAGCAAGACATGCTACAAAAGTGATACTTTGTTTTTAAGGCCTTCTTTCTTTAAAACCTGTTCTCTCCTCATTACAGCATTTCGTCCATCGTCATCTTATAGCACTGACTGGGCTCTGGTCAGACGTGTCCTGGATGAGTGACCAGGCATAGTAGAACCAACCGTAGTATTCATTGACACATTAACTTTAAAGCTTGATCTCTTCAAATGCTGTTGCTCACTAGAGGACACGGCCTGGATTCTGTCTACAAAGCTAGGTTGGTTGTAATGGCGGCTAGCTATTATTTAGTGTCTACTATGTTTCAGTTACTGCTGTTACACAGTCTCATTTAGTCCTTACATTTAGTCCTTGTAGCCCCCTGCGGTCACAAATCAACCAGGTTCACCTGAAAGGGGGCTGGGAACGAAAGTGGGACGGAGGGTGAAGAGAGATGAAACCAAGACAAAGTTCTCTAATCAAGGCTCAATGCTTTAATGTTCAGCTCTCAATTTAAAGGGAAAAACCCCACCTGAACCCTTCCTTGTTTCAGCCAGAGATGGGTGGGATAATCCATTCTTGGTCATGGTCACGGCCAGAGATATCTCAAGGCAAGCCCAGGAGAAGTTCTTCTTCTAAGTTCCATGCAGCCAGGGTGGGTAACTCCACCTAGACCCTATCACTTGGTCTGTTGTGGTAAACAAGGTCTCTCAGGTCTGCTCAAGGCCAGCGGAAGGGCACAAGGTGTTATCATTATTTCTGTTTTGTAGTTGAACAAACTAGACCCCCATGTGGTTTTAAGTAATTTGACTAAGGGGATATACCTTCTTAGTGGTAGACCCAAGACTCAAACCTAGTTCTGCTGGACTTGAAGACTGTACTCTTCAAGAGAGGATCCTTTTTATATGTCCTGAGAGCTGGGTAGCCATCCTAACAACTAGGCAACAAAACTCAACAAGATCAAAGCTCAAAGAGCATATATATTACAGGAACAAGCCAAGATTGTCATAGCCAACAAGGGTCATGCTTATGGTGAACAAATGCAGGGAGCTTTGTAGAAGGCCATCATCCCTGTGGTTTCTCAACAGAGTCTTATTATTCTATGAATATCTGAGTGAACTCATCAAATCAAAGGAGATGTCTAAGAATATCATATGATTTGATTGGGAGGATATGGCTCGATTGCCTAGTGCTTAAGAAACCCTGAGATTGATCCCCAAATGGCATAGACTGGATGTGGTGACATAGACCTGTGATACCTAGCACTTTAGAGAGGAGGTAGAGACAGGAGGGTGAGCAGTTCAAGGTTTGCTTGTCTGCACAGCAAGCTTAAGGTCAGAATGGAATATATGATACCATATCATATATTTATTTCTGTCTATCTGGGAAGTTGCCAGGCAACCAGGGAGGGGGTCTTCTTGCTTCAGTTAATGCTTCCTAAAGATGCTCTTGGGGACCATCTCAGAGGTGTCTCTGAATTGTCTCCAAGTTGCATCAAGTTAATTCAACATTAACGATCTCACCAGCTGCTGCCACTGTGCATCTGGAAGGGAGGCGGTTCTGGTTCAGTGTCCATCATTCTTCAGTAACCAGGTCGAATGGTTTCTTATATCTTGTTATGTCTTGTCCCCAAGTCTTCCCAGCACAGATGACTTCAGAGGTCTTTGGAAAGCCTGTCCTTCTCTGCCTTCTGGTCTAGAGGAGATGCTTCCAGCACAGAAGCAAAACCCAACCCTTACCCTTTCTCTCCTGATGAGCCAGGATGGAAATATTGACCACCATCCTGCAGTTGTGACAAGGACAGTAAACAAAGGCAGAGCACCTTGCAGCACCATGTGCTTCTCGAGACTAGGGTGATGACCCAATACCATCCCACTGTAGACATTAAAGAAAGGCAGAACAATCATGATTATCACAGGGACAACAAAGATTTGATGTTCTTCTAGTCTTTCTCCATAGTACATCAGGGTGAAGCTTTTCCAGATATGGAAGTGTGATGGTTTATATATTCTCTGCCTGGGGAGAGGCACTATTAGGAGGTGTGGCCCTGTTGGAGTAGTCGTGACACTGTGGGTGTGGGCTTTAACACCCTCATCCTAGTTGCCTGGAAGCCAGTGTTCTGCTAGCAGCCTTTAGATGTAGATGTAGAACTCAGCTCCTTCTGAACTGTGCCTGCCTGGATGCTGCCATGTTCCCACCTTGATGATAATGGACTGAACCTCTGAACCTATAAGCCAGCCCCAATTAAATGTTGTCTTTTATAAGAGTTGCCTTGGTCATGGTGTCTGTTCACAGCAGTAAAACCCTAAGACAGAAGTGATGGCATTTCCTTCATAAAATCACAGACCACACAAAACAACATGTAGAAGTAACTCCCATTTAATGTAAAAGAGCCTAACTCAAGTTGAAGGATACATCACATTCAGTCTGTAGATCTTATTACAGGATGTGTATCTAGGTGATGATGTACCCCTGACCTGTTGGGTAAAAGTTGAAGTCAGAGACAAGTGCAGAAACTCAAAGACTGGCTGCAACAATAGGCTGCCCCACCAATATCCTTTATTTGGTTAATCTCCTTGATGTGGCTACTATTTCATGGTATTTACAAAACACCTGTTATATGCCCAGTGCTGGGTTCAGTGTGGGAATTTTGAGTCGATACAATATAGTCCTGTTGTTGAAGTATTCTTAGTGAAGTGCAATAAACAGAGAGAAAGCAAGAGGAAAGGGATGGGGGGGGGGGAGTGAGAGCAAGGGAGAGCGAGCATTAGTGCTGTGTCCTGAGAGCTACTGCCAAGACATGGTTATGTCTGCTTAGGGAAGCTTTGGGCCAAACACAGGGATTCTGAAGTTGCCATTTTCCTTCCTGCAGCCTAAACCTGGAAATGGATTAGAGACTGCCAAGCCTGTGCTGAATTCCTAATGTGACTCTAGTATATAGAGATGGAAACTTTCCTAACTTCACACTAATGTGGATTTGAGTAGCTGACTGAATTGCTGGCGCGTGCTCTGAGCACAGGCAATGGACTCCAACATAGTGCTGGATGTTTAAAGTATACTTACCATTGGCAAGGCCTCCCGAAATGTGTGAGGTCCAACTGAAGGCTCAGAAGGCCAGGAGAGTGCAAAATAAGATTGGGAAAATAAGAAAAGGATTGAGTGAATAGAGGGAAGATCCTACCGAAGGGAATATGGGAGTGGAGGTAACCATAGACCCTTCATTTATTGCTTGAGGGCCCCTATTATGCAAAGGACTTCATGCTGAGGAAGGCGGACATCTCTTTAGGGTAGAGAGAGAAGTCTCCTTCCTCTCCACGCTTCAAACACAGTGCTGGGTACTGGCCGGGTGACATCATTATCCTTCTGATGTGGGCTAGTGTTTGCTAGGCTGTGCTGCTAAGACACCATCCCTGCCCCTATTAACAGAAGCACTGGATACCTGACATAAATACAGGCTCCCAGGCCACTCCAAATCCACAGGTAATGTTGGTGGGGGTAATGACCTTTAAATCTGCACTTGAATGAGCACAGGATGGGTCTCACACTCTGTTGTGACTTGTTTTGAGCTACTCTGTGTGGCTCCTTGTTGTGGTTTTTATCCTTTTATCCTTTATGCATTGGATGATATAATACATAAGAAACATATATATATATTATATATATAGTATGTATGTATGTATACACACACAACACATATGACCAGTGATGATTGTTAATTATTTATATAATGTCATAAAAGGAAATTATCTTTTTATATAATCACCTACTTGATGCAATCTCATAGTTGAAATATGAAATGTTAGCCAAGTCAAAGAATCTTTATAAATATCAAAGAATTATCAGGTTTATGGAAATATAGTTGTTCTAGTTTGGGAGTCTTTAAAGATGATTTCAGAGATGGTTCAGTCTACTAAGTGCTTACTGCATCAGCACAAGGGAAAGAGTTCAGACTTGCAACCCTAGCCTAGCACTGGGGAGTGGAGACATGAGGTTCTTGGGCTCCCTGGTCAGCAAGGTTGGCCAAATTGATGAGCTCCATGTTCAGGGAGAGATCCTGACTTAAAACAGTAAAACAGAGAACAGTTGAGGAAGAAACCTGACATTGACCTCTGGCCTTCTGCTCTCACCATCCCACATACACACGTGTGAAGATACATACACATATACACTGCCATGTACACATACACAATACACTGGCACATACATAAATACACATATATTTATATATTTATATATATACACACATGTGTGTATATATATACACACACACACTGGCACATACTCATAAACACACTATCACATACATACATACACATACATATACACAAACACTGCCACACATACACACATACATAAACATAAATGCACTGTCACATACACACTACACTGGCACATATATACACTCATACACTGGCATATGCACACTGGGATATTCATACATATGCTGGCACATATATACACACTGGCACAAATACACAGGCACATATATATATTTATACACACACACCACACACTGGCATATACACACACATTGGCACATATATACACACACTGGCACATGTACATGCACAGTGGCACATATACACACATACTGGTCCATATACACACACTGGCACATACATGCATATACACTGGCACACACACTGACATACACATACATACACAGACACATTCGCACAAACTGGCACATATTGGCATGTACATATCCACTGTCACATATACACACTGGCACATACATACGCTAGCACACACTCATTGCCACATATATATGTACATACACTGGCATATACATACTGACATACACATACACTGGCCCACACAATGACAATATACACATGCACTAGCACATATACATACATTGGCACATATGTACACAAACATGCTGGCACATACACATGTTGGTACATATACACAGACACATACTGGCACAGACATACATATACTGGCACAAACACACTGGCACATACACATATTGGTACATATACACACACACATACTGGCAATACATACACAGTGGCACACATACATGGCACATATACATATACTATACCCTGGCACACACACACACACACTGGCACATACACACCAACACATATACACACACATGGTACATACATGTACACACATGCACACACATGCACATACACAGTCTGATTTCAGTGACTTGTTAGGATGTTGTCCATCCTGGTTAACAGCAGTCTTGTGATTCTTGCTGAGAGCATTGCTTATTCTCTAACTCCTTACAGGTTCTTGCTTTGTATGAAGAGCTCAGCCTTTGGGGTCAGGCCGACCTGGCTGATGTCTAGACTCTGCCATTGTGGCCTTGGGATTACAACGCTGGACTCGGGGCCCTCAGGCTTTCACAGCAAGCACTCAATGGGCTGAGCCATCTCTCCCCTCTGTCCTTAGTTCCTTGTCTGTGGAATGGCCCCTCTAACGCCTGGATGTGAAGGCTGCTGAGAAGAGTCTTGCTAACACCAATCAACAACCGGCCATCTTTAACTGTTCTTTATCTGTTTCCCTGAAATGTGATCATTTACTGGCAGACCAATCGTTATAATCTTGTCACAACTGCACTGAGTGGAGGTCTGTAATCTTAGCCTCACCACTAATTTGCCACATGAAATTGCCCCAGAGCTGCCCAGTTGCTGTGTCCTAATTGGTGACAAAGTCAAATGCCTGGGACTTGGGTCTCAAATAAGCAATGGATGGAGGAGCAGGGTGAAGACTGCATGAAGCCTTCAGTTCTCTTCCCTCCTGCGGCCACTTTAGGTTCAATGGGAATTATATTCGGTAAGTGGCACCCCCTCATCACACGCGTTTGTGCGCGCGCACGCGCGCGAACACACACACACACACACACACACACACACACACACACACACACAGTTCTTGTGGCCAAGAATAGATATTTTATATTAAACATTCTTTATGGTGGGAGTTTATAAAATTTCACCAGTTTATGAAAATTGTTTAAAATCTAAGAAATTAGCAGGAAAACCAGAGGAGAGTTCTTGTATTGAATATTGGCAAAATACCAGTTAAAGTGTTCTTCTGGGTAAAATGGGTAATAAAAGCTGTCAAATGGAAAATGGGCTGACTGAAATTTATTCTCCGTTTTACCCTGGATCTTAATCAAAAGCTTATAGCTGTGAGGGCTTTTATGACAAAATATGTATATGCTCAAGCCGCATTGGTTGCAGGATTATATCAGATCTAACCGATGTAAATGTAAATTTATTCAGTGGAAACCCCCACTACCATAGTGTACTTATTTGCATGTACAATATCAGTTCAACCTTTCTCAGCTTTTTTCTAAACTTTAACTCTCTCCTTCCAAATGCGTTCATTCAGTATAAATACCAACATTAATACAATCAATCTAATTGAGGTTTTTAAGCTAAAGAAGATTTTTGATAGCTTAATAAAACTAACTTCTATATTATATAACCTACAGGTGTACATTTTGATCATTATAACCCTTAAGGGTTTTTTGTTTTCATTTTTATTTTTTGTAGCTAATGGGCAGGTGGATTTTTCTGTTACATTTCCAGTTTTGTTCTAATGACTTGCCTGCTTTGTTGTTTATGTCTTCTCCCCTTTGTTCCTACCCATTAGGGAAAATGGTCCCTACTGGGACCATTCAGTATTTAGAAGTACAGTGAACTAGAAGCTAGTGGACCTCAACTCTCCAAAGGCCCCAGCTGTCCAGTGGCCTCAGCTGTCCAGTGACCCCAGCTGTTCAGTGGCCCCAGCTGTTCAGTGGCCTCAGCTGTCCAGTAGCCCCAGCTGTTCAGTGGCCTCAGCTGTCCAGTGGCCCCAGCTGTTCAGTGGTCTCAGCTGTCCAGTGGCCCCAGCTGTTCAGTGGCTATGCTTCAGAGAGTGGTATGGAGGCCTGGGTCAGTAATGCTGGACCATGAAGGTTTATGATTCTTGAATGTCTGTATATGATGCTGTGTGTTCTGGGTTGTAGCATTTTTGTGTAATTTGGTGGCTGCTGTCTCATTTGTTATACTGTGAGAGTGGCATGGTTAGAGTCAGGGCGTGGATTCTGCCAGTGTCTTAGCCCTTTATCCCTCAGATGCCTATGTCTGACGCTATTCTTGATCTATCCTTACTGCAGAGCCAGCTGTGGGGAGCTCTGTAAATGTGGCACACTGGGGGCTACAGTCTACTCTTAGTTTCCAGGTGAGCCCTGGCAACAGAGCAACACAAGACCTCCACTCAAGTCCTCAGACTGACCATTCCTTGCTCCACTAGAGCGGTTTCCTGGCATTACCACAGTGTTCTGCCCTTTAGCTACGAAGACTTTGAGACCCTAGGTAGAGAAAGTTCGTTCAGTTCATTCTCTCAATTGATTCAACATCCTGGAGGACTACTGGTTCAGAGTGAGAACCTTAATGATGAAGGTTATGAAGAAAAGAACCAACCTGTGACAGTGATGTATCTACTGAGTTTGATGTGACACATTAAAGTAGAACTGCTGGGCTGGAGAGGTGACTCAGCTGTTAAGAGCACTGGTTGTTCTTCCAGAGGTCCTGAGTTCAATTCCCAGCAACAACATTGTAGCTTATGACCATCTATAATGTGATGTGACCTGGTGCCCTCTTCTGGCTGTAGGTGTACATGCAGACAGAACACTCCTACATTTCAAACAAATAAAAATATACAAGTAAATTTTAATACAGAACTTCCTTCCTACTCAAGAGAAAGAATTTCTCGATTCTAGGAAGGCCCGTGGAAGCCATGGCTGCCAGGTGTAAGTACTCTTTATCTCCACAGTGATTTTCTACTGGCCGATCTTGGTTTCTGTCTTCTCTTTTATGAGATTCAAGAACTCCACTCAGTGGAACTTAGCTTGTATGCCTCAAAGCCAAGGTTATGTGTAACTTTATTTTTTTTTAAAGCCTACTGTTAATGATGGTTCTTAAACGCTTTAATGCCCTTGTAGCCCACCACCTACCAGAGGTAGTGGGAAAGAAAGTTTTCAGCTGTGCCTTTCTTAGTGAAATGAAGATCAGTGAACTTGGGAGAGAAGCGTTGCGAAGCTAGCTCTATAAGTACACCCCCCTCCCCGCCCCCAGTCTGTTGAGTCCTATTTATACTCCCTCCAAACATCATGTGTTCTCCATGGATCTAGCCTCACCACGGGTCTTGCCTCACCATGTGAGTCTGACTTAGCAAAACTCCACGTGCTTCTGCCTCAGCTGACATCACTCTGCCAATCAGCCAGTCAACAGAAGCAGCCAGAGCAGCAGCACACCACCAGAAGTTTCTTGGTGCATTTCTCTCTACGGAGTCCTGACAAATGGAGCTCAACTATGCAGTGTTAGGCGGACTAATACACACATGCCTTTAGGGAAGAATCCTTTATCAGGTGTCCTTTCGCGTGCGTGCTTTGACAAAACATCTTTTCACCTGTGTCTGCTTCAGTGAAACATTCCTTCACCTGTGTGCTTTAGTAAAACATCCTCTCACTTGTGTATGCTTCAGGAAAACACTCCTTCACGTGTTTGCCCCAGCAAAACACCATCCAACACAGCTGCCTTTCCACAGAACCCTTATGTTTCCATGTCAGTTATGACTCTTTTCCTTTTGTACTGTTCCATAACCCGTGCTTATCTCTGTCCTCACGTTTTACACACTATGCAGATGCTTCTTTGCTCATCTCTTCTAGTAGGTTGTATTCTCCCAAGTGAAAGTCTAGCCAGTTTTCCTGGGTGTGTTTCTCACTGTAGTCAGCATATGAAGTCAGGAAGCATGTCCATCCATACCAGTGATGCATGGCTGAATGAGAGAGGATGAAGGTAGGGTCTCCATGCTTGTTCCTTCCGAGATGCTCAGGAAGAAGAAAATGAGGTTCATTGGCAGTGTGGGAAACGTCTTGATGTGACTCGTAACGTTCACCTTCCAAATGTAGGGCACCCGTGAAAAGCAGGGTTCGACTTCACAGTAAAGTTTCCCACCATGCAACGTCAGGCCCATGCAGCCAATCAGCGAAGAGGAGTACAGAACACCAGGCCCAAGCAGTCAATCAGCGAAGAGGAATACAGACACCAGGCCCATGCAGCCAGTCAGCGAAGAGGATACAGAACATCAGGCCCATGCAGCCAATCAGCAAAGAGGAATACAGAACGCCAGGCCCATGCAGCCATCAGCAAAGAGGAGTACAGAACACCAGGCCATGCAGCCAACCAGCGAAGAGGAATACAGAACACCAGGCCCATGCAGCCAATCAGCAAAGAGGAATAAGAACGCCAGCCATGCAGCCAGTCAGCAAAGAGGAGTAAGAACACCAGCCCATGCAGCCAATCAGCAAAGAGGAGTACAGAAAGTGGCTCGTCGGAAGATTATCTGGATCTTCAGGGCAGCCTGGCTTGAGTGTGGCTTCAATATGGACAGGAAGCAAGGGATAGGTCACTGGGTATGGTCGACAGGAACTTTGTGGAAGGGTAAAAGAGTTTGGCTTTAACCTGCTCTGAAAATTGCCCAAGAATATGCTTGTCTTTCTGGATGAAGATACCTTTTGTGGTGTGTGTGTGTCTACAGGTATGCATTTGTGTGTGCATGTTTGTGTATTTATGCATATTCATGCATATTACATGTATATGAAAGCATGTTCACACATGGAGGTCAGAGGACAACCTGAGGTCTTGTCTCTCCTCAGGGACATCCTTGTTTCTCTTGGAGACAGAACTTCTCAGGGACCTGGGGATTAACAGAGTAGGCTGGCCAGTAAGTCCTAGGAATAGATACCTGGTGTGTATGTGTCCATATATATGTGGGTTCATGCATGTATGTTAGGGTACATATGAACATGTGGATGCACATGTGATGCAAGTGTGTGCATGTGTGGAACAGAATTCACATGGATGATATTCCTTAGGAACCATCCACCTTGCTTTTTGAGACAGGATCTCTCCCTGGAACCTAGGGCTTGCTGATCAGGCGAGGGTGGCTAGCCAGTGAGCTGGGGGCGCTGCATGTGTCAGGCTCTCCAGCACTGAGATTTCAAGCATCTGCCACCACACTCAGATTTTCATGTAGGTTCTGGAGACTGAACTCAGATCCTGATGCTTGGGTGGCAAGCAGGTCACCAACGAAGCCATCCCCACAGCCTGGAAGCCACCTTTCTGTCACCACACTGGCCATGAATGAAATTCAACCCTCAAGTGTGGGATTGGTTAGGCAGATGGGCAAAGCATAGATGATCATAGTATGGAAGGTAGGAAAAGACAATTTCTGTTTTCATTGGACTTAAGGAAACCTAGAAGATACAGACTAAAGATCCGTCCTTTCAGTCTGTCTAGCATTTGGGGGACTCCTGCAATCTCCAGAGGCAACTTCGATACCCCCATGAGATGGTCACTCTTACAATGAAAATCTTATTTCTTTGTTCCTAAACCACTTAAATCCTAAGGCAATTCAACAATATTGTCTAGGAAAAAAATTGCTTCTGAGGAAAGTGTTCATGTTAGCACTTGCTCCCTGACTGACAAGGACACTGCCGATTCTCTCTTCCCAGGGGACAGGGTGAATTTGGTAAAGTAAGCTGTGTCCAGGGAAATTTGGTAATGAACCAGGAAGATGAATGCACTGGGGAATCTGGGCGGAGCTGAGCCAAGTCCTGTTTTTTGCAGGAGCAAAACTGACAAGGTCCAACCAGCTTCAGGGAAGGAGAGCATTCCAGCACTTGTCCTTCACTGCCTCCTCTCCTTATTTACATATTTCCCACCAAAGGTACATGTTCAAGTTCAGCTCCGAAAAGCGTACATGCTAATTTTTCTACAGATCTATTATGTATGAACGAGAAAAATCTATTCTCTTCTTGGTGTGCGGAGGATTTGTGCATGTAACCCCCCATTAGTGTTAATGGCAGATCTATGCATAATTTCCCTAACTCCCAGAATCCAGGGCACCTAACTAAGCCACTCTCAATTACTTACACACACAGTGACGGGAGCAGGAGCAGGCTCGGGGTCTACATTTCAAGTTTTCGTGTATCAGTCGTCCGTGTTCAAAAAAAGCGGTACAAAGGACGTAAGTAGGAAAGATTTGCTCCTCTCAATTCCTGTAAGACACGTCATGGCTTCTGTTGGCTCAGGCGTCTCAGTCTCACATGACTGTGGGCTGGTGAAGATTGCAGACCACGATGCTCTGGAAGTGGAAGGTCAGGGAAATGAGCTTCCTGTGGACTGTGTGAGTTTGGTGGTTTCAGGTGATTACTGTGGTTTCACTGACCATGTGGCTATGTGCTTTCAGGTGATTACTGTGATTTCACGTGTACCACATGGTCAGTTGGTTGGTGTTGACCTGTGTTGGACCAGTGTTGCTGTGAGTTTCAAGACTGAATGAAGAAATGAAGGTCAGGTCATGACTTGGTTATGCAGCTAATGATTCTCTTATTCAGCCTAGGTTTGACATTGCAGTTACACACACACACACACACACACACACACACACACAACACACACACATACACACACATACACACACATACACACGTACATACACACATACACACACATACACACACACCATACACACACATACACACTACATCACACACATAACACACATACACACATACATACACACATACACACACACATACACACACACATACACAGATACAACACATACACACACACACACACACAATGATAGGGAGCACATACTAGTGATAATTATGCTGGGGTTTAGGCCCACATTTCAAATGTATATGCAGGTGATGTGCTTATGTGTGTGCATGTTGAGGCCAAAGACTGATATCGGGTTCTTTTTTTTTTTTTCCCAGCTTTTCACCTTCATTGGACAGAGTTCCTCACTGAACTAGATCTTGCTGTTTCTACAGGCCTGGCTTCCCAGCAAGCTCCTGCCTGTCTCCATCCCCACAGGACTAAGTTTATAGATGTGCACCTAAATTTCACGTGAGTGCTGGGATCTGAACTCAGGCCCTTGAACTTGTACAGAGTACTTTATCCACTGAACACTCCAGGACTTCTGGCTTGGCAGCCATTAGCTTCTGTTTGTCACACGTACTTCTTAGGTACCAGGAGCCTGGACTCAACAGCTGATCCTTCTATCAACCTTACTGCCTTAGTTTACAGGAAATTAGCTTAGAATCGAGAGAGCATAATTTATGTCTAAGATCTCACAGCCATGACAAGTTTTGAACTTAACCTATATTTGAAGATTTATTTATTATTATTTTTAATTATGTTAGCTGTGTGTTTGTGTGTATATGTGTGTGTGAGTTGGTATATGTTTATGTGTGCATATGAGTGTGTACATGTGTGAGTTTGTATGTAAAAGTGTGTGTGTGTGCATGGAAGTGTTTGTAGAGATCAGAAGTATCTGGTCCTTTGGAACTACAGATTGCTGGGAGTCCAACTCTGGATGTGCAGTAATTGTGACCACTCAGCCAGCTCTCCAGCTCCCTGAACTTAAACTACAGATTCCATATTCTACGCCAACCAGGAGCTCTCTACTCTTTGAAATTATAAGCCTGGAACAATTAGCAACCACACCCCACCCTGCTCTTCCATACTCATAGCTACAGAGGTTGAGCTATACAAGCACAGATCAGTCAGGATGCTTTGGGTCAACACCCTCACTTGTTTCAGTGAAATGACAAATTCTGCCAAGCTTGCTGAAGGCCACATAACAAGTGGTCCAGGGATTTGATGGCTTCAAATCCTCCAGATCTACACCGTTCACTCCCTCGATTCCACAGTGACAGAAAAGTGTGGACTCCGCTGGAAAAGCAAGCAAGGTGATGCTGAGCTGGGTAAAGTGTGTGCATCCATGCACACCCGTGTTTACTACCTCTGGCACACCACTAGAGCTTCATTTCCCTCATTGTTCTTTTAGATCTGCAGATGGATAACTCAAATTCTTGCTTGGCCAAAGTCGATGTCTTCCTCATTATTCCAAGAGCAAGAGGCTTTTGATGTAATTTGAAAACTAATCTACACTGTAGCTTGCCTGGAAGGCTGTCACCTCCCCAGCCTACACACTCTGATTCTATACTACTAATAACTGATAATCGGTATAGTTAACAGATGTTTATAATTTGTCTTGCACCCTCCTCCACACATTGCAACCCAGAAGTCTCATCCCTTCTGAGGCGTGGCTTGGAGTCACGAGAAAAATGAACTCAAGAACAGGCTATTCCCTTGCATCTGAGGCCACCTGGCAGCAGGAGAGTCCGTCGCTGTCAGTCTTAACTTCATGGCTCATGACTGGGTGAGACTGAATGACAATGTGATTTTCGTATCAGCCCAGAGCAGCAGGGCAGCTGGGTAGGATTGGGGTTCCGATTGCTAGTATAGAAGGTGTGCATGGTAGTCATGGTGGTACACTTCTTTCTTTGAAGAACTTCTGAAGCCGGGTGGTGGTGGCACACGCCTTTAATCCCAGCACTTGGGAGGCAGAGGCAGGCGAATTTCTGAGTTTGAGGCCAGCCTGGTCTACAGAGTGAGTTCCAGGATAGACCCGGGCTACACAGAGAAACCCTGTCTCGAAAAACCAAAAAAAAAAAAAAAAAAAAAAAAGAACTTCTGAGATGGTAAATTCTGCCAGTTGGCCAGTTTCCTTAATATACATGGATAATAGTTTTCATTTGCTTGATGTTGGCGTATTCATCCTAATATATGGAAATAATTGAGATGTCATGTCTAGAAAAAGGATGGGTATGTGTTCTGGAATGTGATTGCTTTCTCATAGACTCTGACTGAAGGATCCTTGTTTAGCATGTGTGACTCTTCAAGCCAGTGGAAAGATCCCTTGTAAACATCTGGTGATACATTCTGTTTCAGGAAGGCATACTCAGTCAACGTTCATTTGGACATTGACCGTGAAGGCAGGACACAATCTGCAGGTCTTCGTGTAGATGAAGGATTGAGGGGGGCATGTCCAGGATGTTTTTCATTAGTGAACAAAAAGAGGCCCCTCCTCTCTAGTTACCCTGCAGCATGGTTTCTATTTCATGTCTGGGGCTTCTCCGCTGAATCAATAGAAGCGTGGTTACACTGTGACTGGAGTGTGCAGTGTGTAGTGTGTTAATTAGGTTGGCAAATCAAGGGTAGCAAAATGGAGCCGAGTTCATCGAAGGAGAATAGAGAGAAGAGAGAATTAACCTACGAAATCTTTAACCTGAGTGAGTTTCTGTTTATTTCTTCGGTCATGGGGACAGAAGAGTGAAGTTTCGAGCTCCTGTCATGAATCTCTGTCTTCATTTCCCTCCACTTTGCCTGAGTATTTGGAAGCTCTTTTATTAGGTACATGTTTATCTATATTCTTTTTCTCTTGATAACTCGACCCCTGATCAACTCTTGTGAACTTGGATAAACAATATGCTCATGGCTGACTTTTGAAAAGTCCTTTTTCAGCAGTAATTATACCATCCACAAAAAGGCCACAGAGAGATTTTAACCTTAAAGACTGAGTGGGATAATATTTGCAAAGTACGGAACCAACAAAGACATCGTAGTATCTATTTAGAATTTTTCATTTCTTTGCATGTGTCAGTGATACCCATGATAGCATCAGTGGTTTTACTCAGACGATGAAAAATGTCTAAATAGCCTGCAGGTACTTCTCTAAAAAGTGCCGTTACATCTCTCAGAAGAGATAAGGTATATTTCTGGAAAACAAACTAGACCTTAAAGGTGAGTTCCCCTCCCCCAGCTGATTCTATATGACATATTGCTCTTATCTGATTAGAAAGTGACAAACCAAGATATTGTCTACTTATTCTGCAATTTTAAAAAAAAAACCCCAACTTTTTATTGTTTGTTTTTTTTGATAATTTCATACATTGTTACCCTTGCTTCACTCTCACCCCCACCCTTTGCGCCTCTGCATCTTCCATCTCATCCCCCACTCTACAAAGCCCCTTGCCAGGAATTCATGTCTGTTATTTTGGGATGGGACCTGAGTTTGCGCCTCTGCATCTTCCATCTCATCCCCCACTCTACAAAGCCCCTTGCCAGGAATTCATGTCTGTTATTTTTGGGACCTGAGTTTTAGCAGGGCAGACTGTAGGATCTTGTAGGATCATTGTGTCCTCCCTCTCCCTATTGGCTACTGATGTGTTTTGGAGAAGCTCATTGTCTCCCATTGTGTGACCATTGATCAGCCCACCAGGCTCCAGTGGGTAGGTCCTGAACCTGTGGTCATAAAGGTGTGTTTTCTTCTAACAATTGTACAAAGTTTAAAAAAATCAGGTAAAAATAAGAGCTCAAGGGTAGATATATTTCAAGACATTGACTACATTTGTGATTCTCTCAGTTTATTGAGTGAGATATTTGAGAAAACTCCCAGAGCACATGTCTGGTCTTAAGTGCCATCTACTGAAGCTATTATGGGATGCTTGGGCAGAGAACAAGTCACTGTGGCTTTGCTTTCAGAGAACAGTTTACTGTGCAGCATCTAGAGTTCTAGCCAGTAGCCAGAATCCTGAGTGCTATACAGTAGGGCTAGTATCCATTTTTTGGCCTCTTTGTCTGCCACATATATAATTTGACTGGGTACTTTACACTGCTAGGGGATAAGAAAGCCAGGTTGAGGAAGAGACGTGGTGACGTTGCAAACTCCAGAACAAGGGCTAGCCTGTGAGGCTGTTTTCCTTTCTTTCTTCCTTAGCTCTGAAACCACACAGCGACCCCTGGAGGCTGTTAGAGCTCAAGACAGCAGTCTTTAGATCTGCCTTTGCTTTGCCTGGGGAACAATTTGGAAAAACTGGGAAAGGGAGATGGGAATTTAATCAGCCTCTGTCAGAGTCTCAAGAACCTGTTTTCCAGCCTGGTGATATTACAAACTAGGAGGCCATGACCCTACAAGACCATCAGGTTCACAAGCTCCTTGTGGGGAGAGTGGTGAATAGTCACTCACTGAGCAAATATTCACTTAAAGCCTAGGTTGTGCATCACATTGTAGCCAGGGTTCTGTCTCTGTCTGTCTCTGTCTCTCTATTTCTCTTCTCTCTCTCTCTCTCTCTCTCTCTCTCTCTCTCTCTCTCTCTCTCTCCACACACATAGACACACGGGGGCACATGTGTGTATGTATGTCTCTATATGGTATGCCTCAGCCACATGTGTTGGGTACCCATGGAGGTAAGAAGAGAGCATCAGATCCTCTGAACCAGGACTGTCAGGGGGTTGTGAGTCCTTTGGGTTCTGGGAGCAGAACTTGGGTCCTCTTTAACAGCAGGTTCCCCTAACTATGGGGATTCTCTCCAGACCTCAAGAGTCACTTACCAGGCTTTATAATTGTTTTAAACTTGTCTTTGAGAAAGCATTTCCCTGAACCTACCATTGAGATCTACTCAAAGGAACCCACCAACTCTTGATAGAGAAAAATCCCATCCGGAATCAGGAGTTTCTGCTAGGGGAGATGGACCTCTTCTGAGATGAAATTTCCATGCAAAGGTGGAACAGGTCAGGAACCAAACGCAAGGTCAAATGTGAATTAAAAACAATTAAATGAGCCTGGATATAAATTAATTGAGTTCTTCTTGCCCAATAAACAGTAAGGTCAGCCTGACACTTGAATTCAACATTGCAACAGCAGAAAAGAGAGGGCAATGAATTGGTTACATTGTTACTCAGGAAAGGAGGGATGCTGACGTTGTCAAGTACAAACTCTTGTCGTGCCTTTATCTCTCAGATCTCCAATTGCTGTTCAAAGTTCAACTTCTGCCGGTAGGAATTGTACAATTATGTCAGCTTCTCAGGTTTCAGCAGAGACATCAGAGAGAAAGGAACCATGTTCAACAGAAACAGGCACAGGCTGTTTGCATTTCTGGAATACAGGAACAACACATGGCTTGGGATGTGACAAGGGATGCAGGCAGAAAATCATCTCATCTGTCTGTATCGGGGAAACTGGTCTCTTCTTCACTTAAGTTTTAGAGAAATGCTAAACGAGGAGGACAGTAGTTTAAGGTGTGCTGTAAAGGTTCTTGACAACGTTCCTACACAAAAGGAGTCCAGCTTTTGTGAGTCTGAGTCCTGCTTGGCTCCATCCTAACTCAGGTCTCTCTTGTTACCCATAGGGCAGAATCAGGGCAAATTAGGACAAGGGGTCTTGCCCAGAGTGATGAACCAGGCAGCTTCTTTCAGACTGTAGTTGGTATTATGACTTGGGTATGGAAGTCCAGGTGCAGGCTGGGACAGTTCAACTGCTTGACGGCCAGATGCAGGCATGGTTTTACCTGATGGCTTACCTCCAAATCTCAAGGCTTTCGATTCGAACTTCTGCACTAGTCAAAATAAGCTGTCTTGAGTCTCTTTCTAGTCCTGGAGTTTGTTGCCAAGGGGAAGTCACCAGTAAACTGACTTATGTAAGGCACAGAGCAGGGTCTTTCTAAGAGAACTAATATCCATGAACAGACATGGACCAATACTGTTGAAAATAAAGGGACTGGGCAGAAGGCAGGAATTGAGGCTGACTCAACATGATAAGTTGGGAAGGAGAAGGAAGAGGCAGAATGGCCCCAGGGAACTTCCTGCTGGATAGATCCTTATGCAGAGCTGGATTGGATAGGGGTCAGAAATGACTATTGTTAGGGCTCTGGGGGACGAAGGCCATCACTATAGTGATGAAAGACTAGCTCTAGAGCCGTACAGGGAATGGGAGGTATTGGGTACGTACACCCACATGAAAATGTAGATATGCAACCTCATCCCCACACATTTTCTGGCGAATTCTTATTAATGTCTCACCTAAGAAATTGTTACTCACCTAAATTGAGAAAACATTTTCTTATGTTTTCTTCCAGGAGTCATGGAGCTTTAATTTTTGTAGTCGTGTCTGTACTAAATACCTCTTAAACTATTTTGTATGTAGTATAAGGTAGGAGTTGAATATTTAAAATATATGATCATCTATGTGTTCCTGAATCATTTATTAAAAATATTTCCATATAAATTTCTGAGTATCTTCATATAATTAAACGATTATATATATAAATACACACATATATGTATTTATATGTATATATGTATGATGTATTTATACATATGTATGTATATTATGTATGTATGTGTATATGTGTATATATGTATTTAATACATATATATGTCTGCATATGTATGTAATACATTTATATATGTGTATATAATGTGTGTGTGTGTGTGTGTGTGTGTGTGTAGGTGCAGTTGTGTATTTTCTATTAGGTTAATTTCAACTATTTATCTACTGTGTACCTCAGTGGCTAGATGATGATGATTATAACTCTACAAATCTAGTAGGTTATTTGTTTATTTGAGGGAATGATTAATTTCTAATCTTGGTATAAACACTTTAAGTAAGTTTCTACCAAATTGATTTTTTAAAAATTATCGTAACACTATATTTATAGAAGAATTAGCTTGGAGAGAATTGAAATCTGTATTAGCTGACAGCACTCCCGTATCAAAACAGCCTCACAAGGAATTCACCCCACATCCCTGGAGCCTGGAAGCCCAAGGTCAGGTGTTACAAGCTTGCTGTCCTCTGAGGCCTTCTTCGATGGCTCCTGTCTGGTTGCGCCTCATGCTGTCTCAGTCTGTGGACTCCGTCCCTGTCCTAGGATGTTGTTATAAAGACACCAGTCACGTTACATTGTCTCTACCCTCATGATTTCCTTTTCTCCCTTTACTTCTGAGAGGCTCTATTTCCAGATACAGTGTAATTTAGAAGCACTCGACACTAGTTTTGGGAACACAAAACTCAGCCTGTAATATCTTAACAATATTAAGATTTTAGTCCTGAACCTATGTGTCTTTCCCCAACAACTTTAATTTCTCTCAGTATTTGGTAATTTTCAGTGTGCATATATTTCTTACGCTGGTAATTTAGTTGTAATGTTTGAATATAATTATTAGTAGAGCTTTTTAAATCAACTTTCAGCTGTCATATATTTGAACATTGTCCTTGTAGATTGATAATGCCTAAACCTATCCTTAGGTTTTTGCTCTGTGTGCAGCTTCTCCGACTTCCTGTGTACATATGCCGTCTTGGCTCACATCTGCTGAGCTTTGACATCGTGGTTTGCTTTCTCCTCCTGCTTGTGTGGTGTGGAATAGCTTTTGTGGGAGCAGACAATTGTGTTGGTCTTAGGGAGAAAACTATTCACTTTTCCTTTAAATTGCTATGTATTTTATGGAGCCTTCTATTAAACTGAAGCACCCTCTTCTGTTGCTTGTTTCCTGAGTTTTGATCATGAATGAGGTTGAATTACATCAAATTATTTCTTGTATCTCCTGGTGATCACTTGGCTTTTCTTCTTTTTTCTCTTAATGGGGTGAATTAAGTTGATGGTTTTTTGAATGTTAAGCCAACCTTCATGATAAACCCCTTCATTATGTGGTATTTCCAAAGATTGCTGAGTTCCATTTACTAATATTTTCTTAGAATTATGGTCATTAATTTTCTTTTCTGGTAATAGCAGTCATTTTTTTAAGATCACAGTTAATATGAATCTATAAAAACAAGCTAAGAAGTATTCGTTCATTTTCTGTATTTTTCTGAGAGATTTTATTTTTGCAATATTTTCTGAAATATCTAAGAAAGCCACCCAGAGCTGTTTTGTTGTGTTAGAGGTATAGTCACTCCATATAGCCTTTTTGTACCAGTTTCATCCTCGGTCAGTTGTATCTTTCAAGCATGTGCTCATTGTGCATATAACATCAGATTTAGAGACACGAGGCTTTCCCAATATCCTTTACTATCATTTAAAGATACATCTTAACATGTTTTGTCTATAAGTGTTTACATACGTGTATGTATGTATGTATATCACATATGTGCCTGGTGCCCATGGAAGGCAGAAGAAGCTATAAGATGCTCTGAAACTGAAATTACAGATGGTTTTGAGCTACCATGTGGGTGTGGTCGTCCAACCAGATCCTATGAAAGAGCACCCAGTGCTTTGAATCACTGACCATCTCTCCAACCCCTTTAATAACTTTTAAGTCTGTCAGGGGCAGCCCTGCTTATACACTGAAGGCCTAAAATCAGCCACAGGCCTAAAATCAGCAATAGGCCTGACATACATGCCTGCTGACACAAAGCCTTGGGTCTTTGTGGAAAAACACTGAAACAGATGACTAGAAGCTATTGTAAACAAACAGCTTTGTGGAAAATTGCCAGGCTAGTCATAGACCTTGTAGATGGGTAACCTTGGTGGATAGTACCAACTTAGATAAAGACAAGTGAATCATAGGCAAAGTTAGTGATCTGTCCCCTGAACCTTCACCCAGCTGACACTCTGTTTTGAAGATATCTATACTCCCCTTGAACACCTACGCTCCTGCGTCATCCCCTTCCCCACATCCTGCCTCTTTGTGTATATAACCTGAGTGTAAAAAAATAAAAATTATGGTTTGATCAGCCTATAGACAAGTCTGTTCCTTGTGTTCACCCGTTTTCATCATTCTCTCTTAGGTGATCTCCCCGGACCCTGTTTAATGCCCTGCAGGACAGGACATTACTGTGGTTCTTACTTAGAACAGGGCAATGTAAGAAGTTCTCCTGCACCCCTTCAACCACCTTCCACTGCAGTTGCCACCCAAAGCAACACCAAGCACAGGCTGTACATGCATCTAAACAAATGAACCTGCAGTACAGTGACCCACAGGCAGAAACAACAAAGGCCAGTATTAGGAGTATAGGATGAAATCAAGTAATGGACACAGGGCTCATGGGAGAGGATGTAAAACTAATGGTTTCATGATTTTAACTCTCCTGTTGATTTCTTGTGGTAGACAAATGCACACAAATACAATTGATAGCGAACATTTAAAAACAGAGGTGACATTCCAGAGCTTGTAGCTGTTTAGAAGCCCCTTGATATGGTATACTTCCAGTCTGGATATTCTCACTGTGTGATTCTTTATTTGCAAGTCCTTTTCAATAAAAATTGAATTATTGAAAATAAAGGAGAAAATTATTCACCACATGTTCCCATAGTTAAAAATTATTTTTTTGAGCTCTCCATTTTCTCCTTTAGCTAGTTTTCTCATCTGCTATATTTTCTAAGGATGTGCCTAAAGGGTGTGGCAACTGGTCCACACATGACCTTTCCTGCCGCTTATTTATTCATCAGTCCCACAACTGGTGCATATTTTCTCAAGATTCTTCTCATGTTTTTACAGTTCAGATTTTTATATGAAAGTATTTTTATTTCATCTTCAGTTTTGATATTTATGTGCACTGGATATAGAGTTCTAAGTTGACGACTTTAAGCTCTCTCAGCAGTGTAAGGGTGCTAGTCATTGCCATATACTTGGGTTACCTCTGACCAGAGCATCACTGCTGTGTTCTTGTGACATGTCCTTTTATGCTCTCTCTCTCTGAGTGATTTTAGGATTTATTTTTTCCTGTTTCCCCCTAACAGTTGATGATAATGTGTGTCAGTATTGTTTACTCTGTTTTTTTTTTTTGCCCAGGGTCCACTGAAGGTTTTGCATGAGTGAGCTTATGATTGTCATAAAAATTTCAAAAACCGTAGCAATCATTTCCAAACAGATTCTCTGCCCTGATCTCTCTCTTTCTGTCTCTGTCTCTCTCTCATCTTTCAAACCCTAATTTTATGAGTTTTCAAACATATTGAATCATTTCTGTATGGAATAGTTATTTGCCCCCATCTCTCCCTTCAGCTGGAATAGAAGTGTTTGAGGGGCCAGAGTCCTGTCTTATCTTTTAGCTCCATATATCTTACTTAATAATGTATACATTGGAAAAGCTCAAAACATATTTGTGCAGTTGGTGAAACACCGGCTCATGGGAACAGTTGCTCTAGTGCATCCCGTGATATCGTAAGAAGTAGTTCCTTTCTGGATTGCTCTTCCCTCCCTCGCTCCCTCCCTCCCTCCCTCCCTCGTCTTGAGCAGTGAGTAATAGCTACTGATGAGGACTAAATGCTTCAAGCTTTAACAGGCTGCACAGTTTACAGGTGGGAAGCTGAAGTGAGGTGCTCTCGAGCCGAGCTCTTTGTGCGTCTCCTGTGAGGAGGGCACGTCCAGCATCTCCTCCACCACTAGGTGGACTTGACCTCTCCTGGTGCTTCATTGTTCAATAATGAGGATAAAATAAATTGTGGGCAACACCAGGAACCAGGAAGCAGATGGCAAGATGGCCTTAGGAGGAATGGGCCTATCATGCCCATCAGGGGCATGCTCCAACTGGGATGGCCAGAGAGGGCAGGCCAGGCTTCGAGTTTACAGTTTAAGCACAACAAACAGCCTCCCAGAAACACCCGGAAGCTCATTAGCTTCTGTTTCCTACTCTTTTAGTCTCTGCAAAATTGATCAGTGTTGGTCTCTACTGGGAAGCAATTCATGAGGGCTCAGGGAGAAAGCACATTGTATACAAAGGTTCCAAGAAGGCTTTTCCACCACACTACCAAGGCGAACCCTGGACTGCTGAGTTAACTTTCTGGTATGTACTTTTTGTGAGCCTGGTAATGTCTGGTTAAGGACAAGGGTGGCTTCTTGTTTAAAGAATCTAGTCATGATTAGATAAATATTGTCTGTGCTGTTATTGATTTGTCTAAAGTTTATCTTCATTGATTGTTCCTTATCTTTGGGTATTGGTTGATTTCTCTATTGAACGTCTGCCTTTCCTTGCTACTTTTAAAATTTATTCAGGTTTACCCAGTTCTCCAGGATCCCCACTGCAATCTGCATTTCTAATGTAGCTTCAGCTCACATTTTGGGCAATGTTAACATGATTTCAGGTATTGAAGACAAGTAGTGGGGTGGAGTGAGGGGATCTGTTGAAATCTTTAGGAGAAGCCAGAAAGACCATTAGCAATCCATGTCTGTAGAACACCTGCCCTGGTCCTTCTGGCTGTCTTCTATCTGCCTTCCTCCAGCCTGCGATGGAGGCCACTGGAGCACTCAGAATGTTCTAGTGGAGTGCAGTTTCCAATTTCTCAGCTAGCCCGATTTTGTTGACTCATACATATGCATGCTTCAATATTGTTTCTGAATACAAAAAATACGGAAGAAGAGGTAAGGCACATTCTCAAGGGGCTCTGCTCCTTTTCATATCATTTCTATTCCTTGAAATGCCCTTGAAAGTTCACTTGCTAAGGGAAGCTAAACAAATAATTGCATGCTAAATGGGAAACGAGACTAGCGAGCTAGATAATTTGTAACATCAAATATGCTTTTTCCATGGTTAACATTTTCTCTGTGAGGGAACAGGAGGAGTACACAGTCCCCGGTGTCTACACTATGATAACTCATAGCGATACCAAATGCACGAAGTGAAAATACCCCTGATCCACCTTCCCAGTTCAGCTCCGTCAGTGCTGAACACAATACGACATCGCCATGTAGGAATCAGACGTGGCTCATTCTCTCTGATATCCTAAGAATGGAGCTGATGTGGTTGTAATGCACCTCGCTTCTCTTTGTGGCCTTGGACAGGAATCCTACCAACTTTGAAGAAGCTTCCCCTATAAACAGAAGGAGTAGTCCCATGAGGCTAATGCAGTGAGACAGACTACTGTGATAGAAGACAGCCAACTCCACACATGGAAGGAAGGTCTTGGTAGTGTCACATGGATGCTATTTGGGAGTCAGTGCTGTTGGTGGGAATCAGAAACCTGCTGTGGGGCTGAAACTGAATGTCTCTGTCTCACACTTGTTGGGTTTAGCCCTCCACGTTGAGTTTGTGAGCCAGATTTCTCCTGGGCTGTCAACTCAGGTGACTTGCCAATGGAAAATGTTGCTTGAAGGTCAGTTTTAGCTTGGCAGACTGACTAAACTTCTACTTCCAGCTAGATTTCTCCGAAGACTGTTTCAATAGCTGAACTTCATAGGGACCCGAGGTGCTACAAAGAACACCGAGGAGTAATTGTCTGCCCATTGGCTTTGTGAATCTTATTGTGAATTCTCACCCTGGTCACTGGAAATTTTTAGAAATGTAAGGGAACCAGGTAGAGAAGAACTGGGGAGAGAAATGTTATTGTCAGGCTGTGTGACTTCCAACCCCTTTCTAGATCCAAGTGACTTTCCCCATAGTGGCTTGAGACTGAGCTGCCTTACTCAGTACATTCATGTTGCACAGTTCCTCTCCACATTCAGACCTCTGGCTATTTTGATGCTGATGGCCAATTCTCCCTAGCTGCCTCTTCTTTTAATGCAATTGGAGATGAGCTCACCTGTTCTTCATATCTTTCCTGGCTCCAGTATTGCTCTTGACACCATGGGACTGGAACTGTGAGAGAGGGGTGTGTTCTTAAGGGAATTACAGAGCCAAGGGACAAAGGGCTTTATAGAAAGGAGAAGTGTGGGCTGGAGAGATGGCTCAGTGGTTAAGAGCAGTGGCTGCTCTTCCAGAGGTCCTGAGATCAATTCCCAGCAACCGTATGGTGGCTCACAACCATCTATAATGGGAGCTGATGCCCTCTTCTGGCGTGTCTAAAGACAGCTACAGTGTACTTATATATATAAATAAATAAAAAAAGAAAGAAAGGAGAAGCACTGTCCCTGGAGTTAATGATCCTTGTCCTACTCACTCCTGCAGAACTGGGAAGGACAGAAGTGGGAACAAGGCTTGAAGAAAAGCCGAAAAGCCAGGGAGCAGGTGTAGAGGCGTGCTCCAGGTTCAGAGAAGGAGTGACGCGTGGGCTGTGATGTGGTACAGTGGGAGGTTTGCACAATGGCACTGGCCTTGTAGAGTTCTGCAGTTAGCATGTGCAGGATCAGCCTGGGCCACAGATACCGAGTCTCCGGTGCTAGGAGACGTTCTTCTTCAGATCAGTGAAATGAGGGTTACGACATTTAAAGATTGTTCTGGAAGATATCTGAAAAGAATTTAAACCAAATTCATGACTTGGGTGCTTTGGGTCATATCATCAGCCAAAGTCTAGTTTCAAACTCAGGAGAGGGTTAGTTGTGGTTCTAGGTTCTCGGGGGTTGTTTGTCTGTCTCCAGGTCGAGATCAAGTTTGCTTTGCTCCGTTGCTGTGGAATGGCTGGACAAGAGTCTGTCCATCAGAGAGAGTGGTGGCTTGTAGACCTGGCTCTGCTGCGGGGAGAGAGAAGTCTGGAGTTACCAGGACAGTTTCTGTTGGGTACGCTCTTCTTTCGGGGTCACCACTGATAACCTGCTAAGGGTGAAAGCCCCCGAGCACCCACTCGGGTTCACAGAACCTGCCTGTGAGGACAGGACTCACTGTTGTCTAGCTCAGCTGTAGCTCCAAATGATTTGTACTGTTTTGTCTTTGTCTGAGACAGTGTCCTACTCTGCACTCAGGCTAACCCCAAACTCAGCCTCCACAGTGCTGGAATCACAGGCATGGGCCACCGGCATGGCTTGAAAAGACTTAAAAACAGTTTTTCAGTGTTTTTGTGTAGCTTTTCTTAGAATAATTTTGAACCTGCCAAAGTGTTTAAATCAAAAGGTCATTCCATTCTCTCTTTTTTTTGTTAGTTCTGTATTATTACTATTTTAAAAATAAGTATGTTGGCATAATGTTATTGTGTACTGTGTAAAGATTATTATTCAAATGTTGATCTCTGTACCCTCATATCTGGTTGCAATCCTGACATGGTATTGTAATGCTTATTCTAAGAATCTCCTGCCTCAGTGTTGTGTAAACATTGCTTCCCAATGATCTCTTGTCAATAAAAAGCTGATCAACTAATGACTGATCAGAGGAGATAATAGGGTGGGACTTCCCTATCCCAGCCAGGGAGGGTAGAGAGGGAGAAGAAGGGCGGATTCACTGTGAGGTGAGGGACCAAAAGCCACCATGAGAACACACCTGGGGCTGAGAGAGAGCCAAATCAATACTAAAATGCAGGTATCTCGGGGATTTGGGCTGAGAAGTAGCAAGATTATCTTAGAGGATTAGAATAGATTAATATCTGCTCAGTTACTATGCCTTAAAGCTTCTTGAGTAAATCTAATAGTTTCTGTCTCAATTATTTGGAAGCCAGCTGGGTTAGAGAGAAACCTGCCATTTTTAAATTTGCACTAAAATAAGTATGATTCTCAAATGAATGGGAATTATTTAGCGGACAGACAGGTCCTACTACTGAAAGTTTTTGGTATGAGTCACTTCATGTTCTGACCGGTAGGAAACAGATCCAAAGTGCCACGTAAGGGGAAGACTGTCTTCAGCAATTACAGCGCCTTGGGCAGTACAGGCAAGCATGGATTAACTTGGGAAGGTAATTTGGAGAAAGAGACTAGAATCTGAGACCACCTGCATCTGCTTGAGTATTTCACCAAATAATTGGGTTGGTAAGATAAATCCTAAGACATCTAACTAGCCACCTGGGCAAGGTGAATCCCAGGACATTTAACTAGCCACCCGTGAGGAGCTTGTGGGCCTGCTTCATAAGCACGGCAGGAGGGTCTGAAAGTGCAGACCTTCACTCACAGGTAGTCACACCACTTATCCTGAAGCAGCAGGGACAGAGGCCTCCTTTCCCTGAGAATTCTGGTACAGGGAAATCAGAACCTGTTTTCTGCTGCCCCTGCCTGTGTGCAGTATAGCTCAAAGGTTGGGTTGCTCTCTCAAATAAAACGGGCATTTCTTCTAGAGAATGAGCTATATAAGAGTAGAGGAATTTGCTAGTGCATTGTTCTTGTTTGTGTTTTCCAAGTACTTCCTGGGCCAATAAAGAGCTATAAGAATATGGAAATTACAACTGAGTTGTGCCCCACACAAATTATTCACCCATTTGCTCATTGCCAGACATTTAGTCGGTTTCTGTTGCATTTTGCTACAGTGAACGGATGTGTACAGACCTCTTTAAGCGTAGCTTCCTCAGATGGATGCAGGCTTCTGTGAGAAGGGCGTGGTCAAGGCTTGAGGTGCTGATGAATAGCTTTGGGGGATGTTGGCCTTTCCCTGTGTTTAATGTTTTATTTAATGTTTGTTTTTTGCCTTCCAGTTTTTTTTTTTTTTTTTTTTACAGTGGTTAACCAGATTCATGTTTCTCATTTAAATTTGTTCTTTCCCTTTCAATATTCAATTATAACTAGGCATATGCCCAACTAACTAGAGATGTCATGTTCCAACAACCCGTAAAATTCAATGGAGCCATGTGGTTCCCTTTCTGCTGATGTATGGTGAACTAGAGTGGTGGTTGCCATGGTCCAGACTCGCCCGTAAGGTGTGGACTTGCATCATTTGTGTCATTCTTCCACACACTAACTCCCTAGAACTCCAGAAACAGTTCAAGCCAGCTTGACCCATACGGGCAGCACGAGTGCTGCTGGAGGGTAGCAGAGCAAGGGATTGGGAAGAGCCTGGGTGACCCAGAGCGTCCTGCTTGGACTTAGGTGGCCGCAGATGAGTTGTTTGTCTCTGAAGCTATCTGCTACAGATGGTTCACACACATTTACAGGTCACGTGCTGAGATTAGACCTCAGTGTGACAGCACGGTGGGGGGGGGGATGGGCCCACAGACGGCCATTCAGCAGTGCTGGCTGCCCTCACCAATGGGATTAGATCAGTGCCCGGCAATGCCCTGTTCTTTCCATTGTGAGAAGTTAAATGAGAGACAATTGTCTGTTAAAGAGGACGTGGATCTTCACCAAACACTAAACTCGTCTGCACCTGCATTTCTCAACCTCCATCAAAGAGAACAGTGTCTGTTGTTTATAAGCTGCCCTGCCTAGGACATTCTGTTAACGAGGTGTTAGTATAGCTGACTTTCTGTTATAGCAAAAATCTGTTTACTTTATGGTATTCTGTCATCAAGAGTTTAACTTAAAAAAAAATCTAATGAAATGTTTCTTTATGACATTTTGAATAATGTAGTGAGAATTGTGGAATTTTGGTTTCTTTTAAACACACAGAACTATTATAAGAATATGTTTTTATTTTAATCTCAGGTGTGGGATATAGGGCTGCTTTAGCCTGTCCACAGCAGCTGACTGTGATTTGCCTCGTGCTCTGGTGGCGGTGTGATTTTACCGGGTGTAGATAGTTTCTTCCAGTGTGTGATATTTGGAATCCTGGGAATTTTTAGAGGGTATATAAATGCTAGGGCCTGAGGGTTCTTGGGTTGTTGCTTGGGCTTTTATTCTTATTTATATATTATTGAACATACATTTTTCTTATACAATACCTTCTGATTATGTTTTTTGCTCCCCCAATTACTCCAAGATCCTTCCCCACTCTCTACCCACCTAACTTCATTCCCTTTCTTTGGCTCTTTTTAGAAAACAAACAAATCAGAATTCTTTTTTTAAAAGACAAAAGCACATGAAACACACACAAACACACACATACACACACACAAACACACACATACACACACACAAACACACACATACACACACACAAACACACATACACACAAAACCTATAAAAACATAAAATTGGAAACCACAATATATAAACCAAAGACCAGTAAGACAAAAATGCCCATAGCAATGAGACAAAACATCTACAAAACCACCACTGAGTTTATTCTGTGCTGGCCATCTTCTGCTGGACATGGGCCTACCCATACATGTGGTTAACATACCCAGTGAGGATCCAGTGGAGTAAATTAAGTTTTCCTTTGCAAGCAGATGCCAATTGGAGGCAGCTTCTTGGTTAAGGATGGAAACTTGTGTCCACTGTCCCTTCTCAGTGCTAGGACCCCATCCTATGTCCTGTTAAGGCTCTGTGCATGCCACCAGTCTGTGAGTTTGTATGTGCATGAGTTCTGTCCTGTCTGAAAGACACTGTTTCCTTCCTCACCCATTCCCTCTGAGTCTTACTGTCTTTCTGCCTCCTGGTGCGATCTTTTAGAGTCTGTAGGACATCACTCAGGCCCTCTGACTTACAGAGTCTCCATTGAGAAGTCATGTGTTAGTCTAATGAGTCTGAATATATATGCTACTTGGTCTTTTTCCCTCCCAGATTTTGACATTCTTCCTTTGCTATACACATTTAGTGTTTTGATTATTATATGTTGTGGGAATTTCTTTCCTTGTCATGTATATTTAACGTTCCTTATGCTTCGTTTTCTTTGATAGCCATCTCCTTTCTTTCATGATTTTGTTGAAAATACTTTCTGTGCCTTTGACCGGGGTTTCTTCTCTGTTCTCTCTTCTTCTTTATATTTTTGGCCTTTTAATAGTATCCCAGATTTCCCAAATATTTTGTGCTTGTATTTTTTTTTTATATTTAACATTTTCTTTGACCAGTGTATCCATTTCTTCTACTTTGTCTTCAGCACTTTAGACTCTCTCTTCCATGTCCCATGCCCCTGGTGAAGCTTGCCTCTGAGCTTTTTGATTGATTTCCTAAATTTTTCATTTCTGGTTTTATTTTAGATTGGGATTCTTTGGTGGTTTCTTTGCTAAATTCTGCTTTCGTGCTGCGAGTAGTTTTTATTATTTCATACAGTTGTTTGTGTTTTCATAGACTTCATGAGTTTATTCAGATCCTTCTTCAAGCTTAGTTTTTAAAATGTTGCTAGAGTTTTTGTATAGTTTCTTATGTTAATTGTGAATTTCTAATGTAATTGAGAATCCTTTGACTAAGTTCTCACTCTCCACACCCCAGACTAAGCAAAAATGCCACCAGGATTTTGATTATGATTACATATAATTCTCTATGTCAATCTGTGAATAACTTATTTTCACGATAACGAATCTTCCTACCTAACAACACTTCAATCCATTTGCTAAACTAAAGCTTTGTACTTTTTTCATGCAACTCCACAAATTAATTCACTGTTATTATAAATAAATTCATTAAGCGACACATAATTCCTTATGGGATTTATGTGGATACCAGGCTGGAGGGACAGCTCAGCAGATAAGAGCACTTGATGCTTTTCCAGAGGACCTGAGTTCAGTTCGGCACACACGTTAGGCAGCTACAGGGTCTGTATCTCCAGTTCCAAGGAATTTGATGCCCTCTCTGGCCTCTTTGAGCATCTGCACTCATATTCACAAACCCCTTCTCTCTCTCTCTCTCTCTCTCTCTCTCTCTCTCTCTCTCTCTCTCTCTCTCTCTCTCACACACACACACACACACACACACAGAAGACAGAGAGAGAGAGACAGAGAAAGACAGACAGAGACAGATTTAAAATCTGACATGATTGAATCTTGTCATGTTTTCTAAATAGTTTTTCTGATATATTAACACGTCTGGCCTTTTGAATATTCATGTTGTATGTGGCCTGTTAAGACCTTCACTTGGATCTCAGCTGATCTCCCACAGGTCCTCTGCACATTTTTCTGTGTTGTGACAGAAGTCCTTTACAGCCAGTGGCTTTGTCTCACTCAGTGGGGATTCTGCTCTTGCTGCTTCTCACACAGTTTTGCTTTCTTTGATTTCATCTTTGCTTTCCTTGTAACTTTGCTGTCTGTCCTAGGCTCATTTCATCAAAGTCTACTACGGTTGTAATCATACCTTCCAATGCTCTTTTACCAAATGCAATATTTCGAGATTTCTTTTCTTAGAAATTCAAAAGAAAGATAAATTTTACAAGTGTTACATCTCTTGTAACACAGTGATCGAAAACATAGATTTACCAAGTATAGACAACCCATATTATTGACATGGTTTATTTGTTACCATTTAATGTTCTCTTGCATGTGGTGAGTCTAACAGGATGTTGTTCTTAGGCTGTTTATTTTTATGACTGTTCAGTAAATAGCATCCTTATTTTATTTTCGCTCTTTGGGTAGGCTAGGCCCTTTGCTTTGGTAAATTTCACTCCTCGAACTGTGCCAGGCACCAGCGTCCCAGCAGGAAACAGATGGTACACCCTGACTGGGGAATTTGAAGAAATTCCAATAAAAGACTATTTACAAGGATGTGGGTGAGAAGCAGGGAAAACCACAAGAAATGGTGCCATACCCCACAGCTAGTGAGCCCTAAGCCAAGATGGAGAAGTGGGTTGCCTACTTATGTCCAGGGAAGGAAGAAGTGGGTGGAGAGACCTCCGTGTGTGGTGGGAACACCTGAAGAAGTAATGTCCTGAAGAATCCATACTCAAGGAGTCTCCTAGTCCCAGGTCTCCTCCTGTTCCTCCCAACAAGCTTAATTAGAAGTCAGATCACCCAGTTGAGACCCTACAGCACAGGCCAGGGAAGAAAGGACAATGTTTAGAAGACAATCAAAGGCTATATATACATCAGTGGAAGTATCTTCATCCTTTTCATTGGTATAAACATTACTCCCTACTTCCTGGTCCGGTTCAATTTGATGAGTATCCTGAAGAGAAAGTCTCCACGTTAAGCACGTATTTCCCACATAAGTAGAAAAAAGGGGCATTTAGAAGGTGAATCTGTGGAGGTAGCTGAAAGGGACACAATATCATGGGTGTCGGGGTTAAGACGCAAACATGTGTGGAGCTCTGTCATGACACATGTCAAAAGTTTGTAGTGTGGTCCCACAAGAGAGCAGTGTCCCAGGGGAAAAAAGTAATTCACCAGGACACTCAAGTTCTCAATCAGTTGTCTCAATTACTGGCAGAGGTTCAATCGAAAAGACAAAGCAGGAGGTATCCAGTAGGCCAAGGAAACCTGCAGGAAGTCCTCACTCATGCAGCAAAGTACGGGGCGCCCTGAGTTTGAACTTGGGTCATCTCTCACTGGGCCCTTCTCCCTAGGTCAGGGCTCCCTAAAGACCATGATTTCTTCGTTTCACACACGTGTGGGCATACAGCTTACTTTCTAACTGATAATCTCTGTGCTTTTTCTCAGCATGTTAGCGAATGACCAAACTACTGACTCAGGCCAGAGGAGAAGGAAGGCCATGAAAACTGACTTTCTTTTGTCTTTCTCCCTCTTTCCTTCCTCCTCTCCTTTCCTCTCCCTCCCTCCCTTTTCATGTTTTTTCTTCTTTTCAGTATTGTTGTTTTTTCTTTTTTGAGACAGTCTCAAATAGCCCAGGCTGGACTGGAATTCTCTGTCTCCTGGAGGGTGACATGCAGCTCCTGATTTCCCTGTCTTCCTACAGCTGGCCTTCTTTCTTCATTCTCCTTACTGAGAACAAGGTGAGGGAGGGTTACCCCTGTCCACCCCCAATCTGAGTGACCGGACTATGGGCCCATGGTGTTTTCAACAGTTTGGAATTCCACAGAGGAAAACACACTTGTAGAAAAGCTGTTGTTAACTATTACATTTGTGTGGGAGAGTTTGGTGTCTCTTAGAGAATCAGTCTGTAAGACTGAGTTTTCCCCACAGATTCTTTTTTTAGCCCAATTATTTCTTTGGAGGAAGAGCGATAGTTCTGAAAATTTTTCAGAAGAATAAACAATGATTCAGGAACTGGGGTTTAGACTATGAGGGAAGTTTGTTGTACCTACTGCCTAAGAAACCTGAAGAGTCCCAAGCCCCCAGGTCAGGGTGTTCGAGCTTGCTGGTATGGGAACCTCGAGTGTGCTGTTTCCCATGATTCTTTAAGGGACACGTGTAGCTGGTTTGCTGTGGCTCTTATGTCCGGCCAACCTGATTTCATGGAGCTTTGGGAAAACAGTTCCCTTAGGGAAGTCCATAGTTGTTCTGTCATTTGGGTTAGAAAATACTTGCCACTTAACCTTTACATAGAAGGACTCATAGCCAAAGACAAACAAGAGGCTTATTTATTTGCTACCATGTAGACACTTGGGGTGTTTCGCAGAGCTAATCCTTTAAGTGCAGAAGCACTAGGGGGTAATGTAGGAAAGGTGGGGAGACGAGAGATCTAGAGTGGATGTTCACAACATCCCGTGTCATCACGAACTTCCTGCTTTGTATTTGGGGCCTCAGTTGCACTCAAATTCCTTGTGCCACAGCTTCTGTTCTTCAAGGTTGCTGCCAAGGGAGAGAAGTTGAGGAAGGGAGATAAAACTGGGACATGCTTAGACTGAAGACCACGATTCCCCTTAGTCAGTTCCCACTCACATAGTGCCCATTTAGGAGAGAGTCCTTCATGGTACCCTCATTAAGTCTGTGCTTAGAGGAAAGGGGACAAAGCACAATGTGACTTTGCTCTACTCCTTGCTCATACAGAACACCCCACCTTGATGATGGATCTCTCCCCAGTTCTGCGTAGCATTTGTCAGGACAGCCACCACTCCTGCCCCAAGCCTTTGGAATTTCCATTTGAACTCAGAAGATGGACCATGTGTGTATTTCTCTCTGATCCTACTTGAGTGTCCATTAAGATAACTAAGTAGGAAAAACCAAAGTTACATAAAACCACAGAGACAAGCAGAAAAGAGAATAGACAAGATGGACAAGGACTCTTAGCAAAAGAAAGATGGAGCATGATGAATAATTCAGTGTCAGAGTTATAGTCCACAGACTTGAAGACAACCATTCTGGTAAGAAGTGTATGAGTTCACTTGGCAAAATCTCAGACAAAAATAAGTGTTGGAGTCTAGGTATGAGGTACACACTAGAGGAATCAAGATGGTGCAGAGCAGGAGAAGTAGTGGGTATTAGACTCTGGAGCATTTGAATGGCAGGCTCTCTGCCTAACCAGTCCTAGCCAGGAATATGCCCCTTTTCTTAACAATCCACCTTGCTTTCCACTCTACCCATCTCACCAAAATGGCAGAGGTTTTATATCTGGGAAAACAGCATCAGGAAGGCTCTGTTTGGGGGGACAAAGCCCAACATGTCACTGATGCTATACCAAGGTAAAGGCAAAGGAGTGGAGATAAACAGGGCATCAGATGACCCCACATCCTTCCTTTCTCTGCTCACAGCATAGATGGACCCAGTCCTATCGCTGCTTAGACAGGAATGTCCAGGTTTCCTCTGTTCTTGAGGAAGTGAAGGATCTCAGGGAAAAGAACTCACGTTTGTGGGTCCTTTAACAAAGAAACAGTTATCACCCCTACCTACAGCAAAGGTAGTTGGGAAGGGATTCCCGACTATCAGGTCAGAGTTCCTGCAAAGCAAGCTTCGATATGCCTTTACCATCTCCCTTAAATGCCAACAGTTGGGGCTACCCACACATTTGAGGAGTGAGGGAAGCCGCAGGTATAGGAGGATACAGGGCTGAAGGGGGCGAGGGCAGAACAGAGAGACGTGCATAATTTGCAAATGGGCGTTTTAAGTATTGCTAATGTCGGCTGCATTATCTCCTGTGATATCATGCTTTGCCAATCCTTCCTGTGCTCCTTGTTCACAGCACACAGCATGCTCTAACTTCTTTTGTATTGAGATACTCTTCTGTCTTATTCCTGTTGAAATCGTCCTAGGACATCCACGTCCCATCTGACACCACATAACTATTATTCAGCAGACACCCCCACTGGCTTTTTAAATACCTATTCCTTTCTTGACGGATCCCATAATGTGCATATTTGTTGCCATAGATAGCAAGTCCTGGGATTTCAGTTCATCTGACTTCAAACCCGAGGTTGTCTGAATGTACCATATCTGTAGTAGTTTGCTGTTGACTATAGATGCTATTACCATGGTCTTGCTGCTTGTCACAGTAACCATGAGAGGTGATGTAAATGCTCATGACTCAGTAGGGGGAAAGCAAGCTTTGGAGAGTTCCAGTGCCAACTGAGTTGCCTCCACAGTAAACTTGAAATCTGAGACTCAAAGCTAGGTGTGTATGTGTGTGTGTGTGTAAATGTATGCAGTATGTATGTGGGTAACTGCAGAGGCCAGATGAGGCATCAGGTACCTTGGAGCTAGACTTACAAGTGGGGCTGCCCAGCCTGGGTGCTGAGAAAACCAGGTCCTCTGGAAAGCACCTTTAAACCAGGCAAGTCTCACAGGTCTGCTGCAATTCTAAAACAACCCAGCTCCTGAGTGGTTTTGGGCCAATGGGGAAATGTCCTCATTTCCCAATAGACTTTTAATACCTTGATGATGAGAACTGGTTGAAAACCACTGCAGGTGCAAACAACATTCTCAGGATGCTTGTGCATCTGGCTGTAGTGATGACAGCAGGAAATGTTTACTGCATGGGAGCAGTGCATTGGAGAGCCATGAGTGCATTTGCTGCATTAGAGTAGTGCATCAGAGAGCCACGAGTGCATTTGCTGCATTAGAGTAGTTGATTGGAGAGCCACGAGTGCATTTGCTGCATTAGAGTAGTTGGAGAGCCACGAGTGCATTTGCTGCATTAGAGTAGTTGATTGGAGAGCCACGAGTGCATTTGCTGCATTAGAGTAGTGCATCAGAGAGCCACGACTGTTGGCACACTCATTGTCCTTGTTTTTAAAATTGATAACTAGATCTTGAAGACATGAAGGAATGTGCATGAGGTTGCAGACTGGCCAGGGCTCAGAACAGTTAAAGGCTAAGGCCCAGAACCACTCTGCCTCTCCTCTCATATGGAGACACTCAAGGATGTCTCACTGGAAAGCTTTCTGCATCCAGGTTTACAATGGCCATTCTTTAAGATTTCCTAAAGCACAGCTGAGAGTGAGGGTAGGACCAGCCATCACTGAACGGAAGATGACCTTCAGCATGGGAAGCTCAGAGGACCGTTTGAATGCAGACCTAACAAATCCTCTACCTCTGCTTTCCAGGACAGCAGACGCTCCAGGTAAGTGAATGTATTTGCTGGTCAGAACTTTAAATTTCAGGAAAAGGAAAAAAAGAGCAGTCCCCAAAGCACCTGAACCTTAGCCTCCGAATTCTAGAAAATAAACACAAACCACAGGGAGGTTTTCCCCCTTTGCCAGCATGTAGTGCTGGTTGTGAAGTGAATATATCCCACTGCACTGATCCTACACCCTGTCACATGAATGTTTCAGAGCACTCAATATAAATATTAAAACTAATAGCTCCAGTCTTCAGCGATTACCCTGCATCCTCTGAAATCATCATGAAACTTTCAAAGCCTTTTAGAACATTTACACACTTGAATCTGGTGATGGGGAAAGCAGATTCACACAACCCAGCCCGTACGCCTAAATAAGAGTGAAGAACTGTTTATGGAATATGCTTTATTTATTCATCATTTCAAGCAAAGTTTCCATTTTGAAGGAGGGGAAAAAATCAAAGTGTAGCTGTCAAGGGATAATGCTGAAGTATTGCTTTCCTATATATATAAAAATAAAAGAGGTTCACGAGAATCGCAGTCCAAGGTCAGTCAATGCCGAGACGGTGGGTACGTAAACAGCTAATGGATTGTAAAGACACACACCGGGGTTATGAATTTTTAAAGAGTAGGCTCTTCGGCACAGAAACCCATAAATCAATGATGACTTATTGGCCAGATCAATTATGCAAAGTTTTAAAACATTTAATGACAGGTAATGAACAGGTCTCCGGGGGACGGCAGTCAACAGTGGTTTTGTGGTTGTAGTTACATCTGCTTAAGTGAATTGGGTAGAAGCAGCTATTCCTAGGGAATGGCTAAAAGTTAAACGAATCTGTCTGGAGTGAAGAGAACAGTGTCTTTGATGCTCAGGTGCAGCTGAGCATGGAGCTGTAAAAGATGCTGCATCCCCCGTGCACTCACAGGGAGACGGGGTGGACCGTGGGAGACAATCTCTGGGACTTCTGTTCCTAAGTGAGTATTTGGAGGAGAGTGTGTGTGTGTGCACGCGCACATGCGTGCTCTCGTGAAAGTGTGTATGTGTGTTCTCATGTATGTGCACCAATGAAGGTGTGTATAAGGTCAAATGGCAATCTTAGGTGTCATCCCTCAGGCACAACCTACCATTCATTCATTAGTTAATTAATTATTCATTTATTTATGTATTTATTTATTTATATTTGTTTGTTTGTTTGTCTGAGGCAAGGTCTCTTAGGAGGCCCCAGGAATCCCTCTGTTTCAAATTTTTTGCTTTTCTTTTGTGGGTTTGTGAGGATGGAGAACTTTCAAAGCAAGCAGTTACCGACTGAGCCACGCCCCACACCCAGCCTTTACCTGGGAGTTTTCTGCAAAGCAATCTGAGAAGCAAGGAGAAGATATTTTTCTAAATTAACAAAGAGTGTAGCGTCAGTGAGGGTGTAAGCAGGCAGTCATTGCTGCTATTAATTGAGAAATTAATGTGAAGGCTACTGAGGGACAGACTCACAGGCAGCAGTGAACTGGCGTTGAGGTTTCTACTTGACTGAGAAGCGGACAGGAAGCTGAGTGTTGGTTCCTAATCCCAAAGACAGCGGCATATCCCCAGGTGTGGCATAGCCTGCTTTAATCACATATTAAATTAGTGACCTGAAGACACATGAAGGATGTCGGGGAGATTTCTGAACTTAATAGTCTTTCAGAGTTTAAACATTGATCTTTCTATTGTATAACTTCAGATCAGTCTTCAGATTATGAAAAAGACAGAAGTTAAACACGCCATTCGGTGCTAAGCACGTGCTTTGGATCTAAGCCGCACCATTGATGCTGTATTTCCATGTTAACACAGTTGAAGCATCGCTCAGATCAGATAAAACCTGCCAACTGAATTTGAAGCCCTGAAAGTCCTGATGTTCTTTCACTGCTCAGTAGCAGGACGGTTAAGATGAGAAATCTGACGTAAGCTGCTTGTAAAACGCCCGAGCTCAGTCTTCTCTGGCCTGGGATTGTTTTCTCCGAGAGACAAGTTTCCCGGGAATTGCTCTTAGGGTTTTTAATCACCTTTAGATAAAGGGAGGTGGAGGAGGGGAGAAGCGTTTTAAGATCATCACTGATTTTTTTTTTTTTTTAGGTAGTGTTTTCTCAAGGTGCTTTTGCTATTCCAAATTCATCCTAGGAGTCTATGCACTGAGTGTGTGTGTGTGTGTGTGTGTGTGTGTTAGAGGCAGCCTTTCCTGATAATAAAAATCATGAAAAAAATTTGCCATGATTTCTGTACTCCTTGTCTTGGTTACTTTTCATTCTTGTGATAAAACATCATTATATACACATATATAAAATATACACGTACATTTATATACATGATATGTATGTACATACATATGCACAAATATACATGTATATACACACATTTAGGGCTCACAGTTGCAGAAGGATAAGGTCTGTGAGCATCATGGTGGGAGCATGGCAGCAGGCAGATTAGACAGGCATGGTGCAAAAGCAAGTGCTATACATCTTGATCCACAAGCACAAGGTGGGGGTGGGGGAAAGAGAGAGAGAGAGAGAGAGAGAGAGCACGAATGGTCACAACGGTCACGCCTTTGAAACATCAAAGCCCACCCTTAGTGACACACCTCCTCCAACAAGGCCACACCTCCTAATCCTTCCCGAACAGTTCCATCCAGGGAACAAATATATGAGCCCATGGGGGCCATTCCCATTCAAAGTCCTGTACCCCTCAATGTGAAGACAGCTTCAAGTTTGGAGCTCCTTAAGTGTGTGCAAGAGCATGTGTGTTTATACACAAGTGCATACCATGTACATATACTACACCACATACCTACACACATGCAAATAAACAAATGACCTAAAATGTGGCTAAATAAATATGAATTACTATTTTCTAAATGTGAAGTATCTCTGGGAGCAGAGATATTGGAACAACATCCAGGCAGGAGTCATTGCTCAGTTCAGGAAACATCCTCTACCAAGAAAAGCCTTTCAAGCAGGAAGGGCTGCGCATGCCAAGGTCTCCAGCAGGTGTCACGTGCTCCACCTGTGCTCATCTGAGGCTGGCAAGGATTCCATGCAAACACCAGTGTTAGTATTCTACACACGAAGCCTTTGAATCTAAGAGAAATTACAAGCTTGCCTAAAGCCACCCAGCTCTTATTAAATGGCAGACATGACAACCAACAGTGGATGATGTCATCATGCTTTGTCAGAAACTGGGAAGTCACAGTGCTGAGCTTGAAGTAATTTCAAGACAAAAATACTTTATTTAAAAGTCTTTGGTGAATTACATGGCTTTTGAAGAAATAAAAATGTTTTCTTTTGCGGGGGATGGATTTCTCCATTGGTCTAGGAGAGCAAGCAAGGCTTGCAACACTGATTGTGTATCGTGGGTAGAGGAACAGGAGGCAATGGTGTGCAGCTTTAGTAGGCACAGAGTGACAACCTGTGAGACAGGAGCCACTGTTGCACACTGACCTGTGAGGTGGGCCACCATGTGAGCCATGAATGCTCCATTTCCCTGGCTATGGTCTTGGGACATCTGTCGGTTTCTGTGTGTAAGATGCGGGCAGGATAATTTGTCAGCTTCCAAGTATGACAGACAGTGTCTTAGAGCCTTCATGGTTTCTGACTTGGAACTGGGAAGACGACATCATGGCTCACACACTCCTCTGTGGTGAAGCATCAAATGTGGCCCCTGATACACAAGTTCTCAGAGTTTCCCAGCAGACGGGAGTAGGGAAAAAAAAACGATGGAGCCAAAATGTCCGTAGTCTATCACATAAGCACCTGTATTCTTAAAGGTGTGAGAAGTGCAGATTAAAACCTAGGAAACATATCGCACATTGGCAAAAATGAAAACACTGGGCATTTCAGGCAATGCAGGAAAGTGGGTCAGAGAGCACTGACGGCATGCTTCCGGTGAAAGTGCAAAGCAGGGAAAGTACCGTGAAGAGCAATGACAGGGGGATGGGGAGATGGCTCACTGTGTAAGAGGGCATGGTCTGCAAGTGTGAGGACCACACAAAAAGCCAGAGATGGGCCTGTAATCCCAGCTTTGTGCATAGAAACCAGAAGACCCTGAAAGCTTGCTGGCTAGCTGGCCCAGGACCTCCAAGTCAGCGAAAGACCCTGTCTCAAGACAATAAGGTGGGTAGGGAGGGCACAGTGTACACCTACAGAAACCTTCACACTATGTGCATCTCTCACACACACCTACACCTACACACTATGTGCATTTGTCACACACACACACCCCTATACACTATGTCCAGTGTTATACATACCTACACACTATGTCATGTGTCACACACACCCCAATACACTATGTCCAGTGTTATACACACACCTACATACTATGTGCATGTGTTACATATATCTACAGAAACCTGCATGCTATGTGTATGTGTTATACACACGCATACACACACCTACACTGTGCATGTATTGTATATACAACACATACCTACACACTATGTGCATGCGTTACACATATACACTATGTGCATATGTTATACCAGTACATACAACCTACACACTGTGCATGTGTTACGTATACCTACATACTATATGCATGTATTTCACATACCCACAGATATTTACATACTATGTTCATGTGTTACACACACACAGATTATGTGCATATATTGCATACACAGCACACATGAATGAATAAAACAGCATAAGAGTAATTTATGAATAATAATAAGGCTGTGGACAGAAAGTCCAGAAATTCCAAACCTATGTGTGTTTCTAGAGAAACTCCAGCACATGTTACATATATACAAATACTCATTTAAAAATATTGTAAGAACTTCGCACATACAAGTCAGTGTTAGTTCCTCTATTATGACCAACTAATTACATACTTCTCTTAACATTTTTATTACTTTTTTATTGTGTGCATAAGAGAGTAAGGTGTACCACAGTAGAGGTTGGAGGACTCTATAGAAGCATTGCTTCTCCCTTCCACCCAGTGGGTTCCTGGGATGAATTCAGGTTGTCAGGCTAGGCAGAGGCCTTGAATCTGCTCACCCACCTCATAGAACCTCCTGTTGCTTCTTTGTCAATGATGCTATAGACAGATGATTCTCAGAAGTGATTTTCATAGTCCAAGGATAAAACAGAGATAACAGTAGGCATGGAGAGAGTGAGGGAGTCTGAGGCGGCTGGCGAATGAGGAATTCGTGAGTTTTAAAGGCTAAGGGTATTGGTTTGTGTGGGAAGAGAAGAAAGATGCAGATAGAGTCTCTATCTATCTATCTATCTATCTATCTATCTATCTACTACTATCTGTGTATATAACACACACACATAATATATATATATATATATATATATATATATATATATATATATACACATACATACATATATATATATATACATATATATGCCCTCCCCATATATATGTGTGTGTGTGTGTGCATATAAATAAATAAATAAATATTTAAATATGTATTTATTTATAAACAAGGTGACCACAGTTCTTTCCTTCCCTTCAGTCTACTGGGACAGCCTAGCAATTAAACAAAACAGTGCATATTGCAAAGTAGCTTATATAGATAAATGCCTGGAAAACATCAGTTTCTTGCATAAATCAAAAAGAACAAAAATTATGAAGAGACAGTTAAATGTTCATGGAAATGGTTATGAACAGTTTTTTCCCCCACATACTCTATTTGTGGGGATATAGACCACAGCTTTACATTTCATTCCTCATCATACTCAAAACAAAACCAGGTTAAAACACTCATTTGCATAAACACTATCAATGGCTTAGCTGCTGTCTCAGTCAGGGTTTCTATTCCTGCACAAACATCACGACCAAGAAGCAATTTGGGAGGAAAGGGTTTATTCAGCTTACACTTCCACATTGCTGTTCATCACCAAAGGAAGTCAGGACAGGAACTCACATAGGGCAGGAACCTGGAGGAAGGAGCCGAGGCAGAGGCCATGGAGGGGTGCTGCTTACTGGCTTGTTTCCCCTGGCTTGCTCAGCTTGCCCTCTTATAGGACTACCAGCCCAGGGATGGCACCACCCACAATGAGCTAGGCCTTCATCCCTTGATCACTAATTGAGAAAATGCCTTACAGCTGGATTTCATGGAGGCATTTCCTCAAGGGAGGCTCCTTTCTCTGTGATAACTCCAGCTGTGTCAAGTTGACACACAAAACAGGCAGTACAGTTGCCTCTAGGTTTGAGCTCATCCTGGCATTTGTGAATGAGTATACAACAAAGGCTTAGAGGAAGATATTCTTTGGGGAACTACTTCCTGAGATCAAAGTATGGTGAGTAAGAGAGAGACACAGGAGGGAGAGACAAATCAAGGGTGTGTTGCTCAGCTTATTACCATGGTGGGAAACTGCATTGTCTACCTCTGAGGAACAGCCTAGAATGTTGGGGGAACACGCCTTAGGTTTGTCAAGAGCTATGTGCATCTTTTGACTCTCATACCACACTTGCCAAGGGAAACCTTAGAGAGTGCCATACCCTGGAGTAGATGGGCAGGCTTCAGTTCTCATAACCAGCAGAGAAGTCCAGGACCCAAAACAAGGTGGCATATGGCAACTGAAGAAGGTACTGTCAAGACCTACATGGTTGTTACCCCAACAGCTAGAGCAAGGAGAAGGGCCAGGGGGATCTATCCTGGTAGGGAAGTCGAGGCAGCAGGAGGCCAAGCAGCTGGCCCCATTGCATCCACACTTGGGGACAAGAGAGCAAATGAGTGCATACTGCTGGGCCTCTCTGTCTCTCTGTTGTTAGGATCCAGGATCCCATCTAGGGAATGGCACCAACTCAATTAATGGATTATCAAGATAATTCTGTTTAGGCATGCCCAGAGACCCATCTCCATGTGAATCTAGATTCTGTTGGGTAGGCAGTGAACATTAACTGTCACCGTGGATATACAAAGAAGCATGGGCACTAACGTCCTAAAGGTTGGTATCACGACAGGGCGCTGGCTTATGTGAAGCTGGCTGTCTTCAGACAGTTTGCATTTCTGTCTTCCATACAGAAGAGAGAGACTCCATCAGGTTTCCTCATGGTTGCTAAGTTCCTCTTTGTAACCGACTTGCTATCAGACAATAATTGTTAGTTGACAAATAGGAGGGATGCCAGGAGAGGAATCAGTATTGAGAGAATGGTAGTTTCTCTTTTGCACAGATAGAGAGTTACCTATAAGACCTCTGACCCCGGTAAGGATATAAACTTTTCAGATGGAGTTAGTGACAGCCACATGGCTGGCCTCACCCTCGTCAGCTTAACGGGGCTCAGAGCACATTCAACCAAAGGTGGATGAAACCAATGCAGGAATTTTGAGGCCTCCAAAAAAGTTCCTATTGAGGTGACCAGCCTTTGATTGGCATCATTGAGAAATGAGTGCAATAACATCCATGGGTTGGGTGAATTCTTCCGATGATATGCATTTGCTTTCAAGTGACTTTGGCGTTTTAGCATAAACCACCCCTTGCTTTCTTCCCAGATTTGAGCTCTGGGCATTCTTTGGAAGCATCAGCCGGAAGCAATCTTGATATGAGCAGCATATCACACTGTAGCTGACAGGGTGGACACAAGCAGGGTTTGCTCAGATGCTGTAATGATAAAAGGCCAATAAAGTGACACTAGTGGATTGATGATCCTAAGCAGAATTCTACCATCTCTTGAGTTCTCATTCAAAAGAGAACTACAGTTAATTTACAGTCAAGGTATGGACTTCCATCCTGCGACCTGAGAACGGCCATCTTCCCTTCCCCAGGCCTCACTGATTCCATACTGCTGGGTTCTGGCGCATTCGTTCTCAGGGCTATGTTCACCTCTGAAAACTCTTGAAGAAGATTTTGTTCTGTCCTGATGAAAGATTTGTGTGCATGGGAAGGTAATAATGGTAGCCCAAAAGGTAAAAACAAACAACACAAAACAAAACCTGAATCCAGGATACGGTGACCTCTGTATGTCAACAAGGTAAAGGCAGCTGACTACCAGTCTGAGGCCTCAGCAGCTCCTGAAGTGGCCTCCAACACCACACACTCTCCTGCTTCCCGATCCCTTACCCAGTGCTTGAAAAGATAGTGCCTGGGGTGTTGCAAAGAAGTAATGATGGCTGAACTCTGGGCTGAGTACCAGCTGCATGCCAGGCATAATTCTAAGGATTCTTCATCATTAATGCCTCTAAGCCTGTTGACAGTCTCACCAGATGTGCCTTCTTATCAAGTAGGAGACACAGGGAGCTAAAGTAGTGTGTACTCTCCCTCTTCTTAGTCACTATTCTCTTTGAGATCAGTGAGGAACCTACTAACGAGAGAATGCCTATTAGTTAATTACTTTTTATTTGACAGGGTCTCATATAGCTAATGATGGACATGAAGTTAGTGTGCATCTGAGCATGACCTTTCCTCCTGATCCTCTTGTCACCACTTCTGAAGTGCTGGGACTATAGGCATATATACCTTGTTAAAACGTGAGTGTTCATACCTTTTGTTTGCCAGGTGGAAACGTGTGACAAGAGATGGCTCATCAGTTAGGAACACATGAGTGTGTAGACACACATACACACACACACACACACAACTTTAAAATACAATAAAGCTGCTCAGCTAGATTCCCAGGAAGCATAAACGATCCTAGGAAGCCAAATGTTCAGGATGGTCACACTAAACTCATTGTCATCTCAACCCAACTGTATGGCTACTTGAATACTTTAAGCTCTTAGAGGCCATATCTCACCAGTCATCTGTGTTACCAGGAGGTCCTGAGAAAAGACCCCAGGCATTCCAAATAGTAACTTTATGGAGCAGGTGATTCTAGCGTGTCTTTGACTTGAAAGAAACACTCATGACTTTGTGTTCTCACATCTGAACCTGGAGATGACTCTCCATGGGCTAGAAGAGCTCCCTTGAGCCTTTCCTATCTTCTCTATCCACAGGGCACATGTGCACAGATGTGCGATACCCTCAGTATGACCTTGACATGACCTTCTGATGAGTTTGCCAAGTAGAGTGCTTGACTTATGGTAGCCCACAGTCGATTGTCCCTCGGGAGACCTGCTGACCACCGCACTATGAGACACCTGAGTGGTTCCCCTCAGCTTTCTTCGGGCCCTTCTCAAAGGGCATAGCAGAAAATGTAGTCGGTTTGAGCCTCCTGCTCAGGGATCGTGCTGCCTACAGAGCTGCAGCATGTAGAGGGAACAGTGCAGGTCCATGCTCTGGGCCTGTCTGCCTCATGTGTGTACTTTCTGCATTTGGGAGGAGGCAGCCCCACACCATAAAACTTCTCTGAAAGCCACAGAGCTACCTCTTTGAAACCGTAATGGACTTTACTGAAAGCCTGGCTTTGACGGATGTGAGGTCTGGGAGTCTACCAAGGTAAGGATCCAGACATCAAGGAGATGGAAGAAGCTGATGACCCAGAGTAGGGCCAAGCTGTTTACCAGCAGGTGTGTGTTTTAGAAAATCTCCCTTAACTGGTCATGGCAGCGGAAAATATCCTGCTGTTAAACACATCTGCAATCCGCTGCTTTCCCAGTCCACCTACAAAAATTTTGGCCTTTAAAGAAATGCCGGAGAAGCTGGTGACTTTTCCCTTGGCACTGAAGCTCAGTCTATCTCGGCTCCTGGGCAATCGCAGCCCTCTCTGCTCCCAGTCTCACCTCACTTTTAAGCCTCGTTCCAGACACTGAACCCTTCAGCACTTCCAGCTCTGCAATCACGCAAGTTAAGATCTGTGATGTGTGATTTGCAGATGACACGTACATTTCCTGGCTGATGGTTGCTGAAGCCATTTACAGGCCCGAGGTAGGGAAAGGCAGAAGAGCGTATCGCAGTTGCAGCTCTGTAAGGCCAACCCTAAGTTTTCTAGTCTCCTGCAGATAAGTAACTGCTTTCTTGTTATTTTGATTGAGGAGAAGATAGCTCAATATTCCTATTGGTATGGATTATCATATTCATGTTTGATAACCAACCAATTGACTTATTTCTATTGCTTGTTGTTTCTATTGTTTGGGGCACTTTATGAACCCAGGTGTGGAGGAGGCAGGGTGTTAATAACCCAACCCCCTCTCCCCCATGCACAAACAACAAAATGGAAATCTTAGGTTCCTGTAATGACAGTCTGTTTCTGGAATGTATGGGGCATTAATGAGCTTTTTGAGCATTAGAGCAATGATAGTTGCATTCTGGGCTGTCTTTCATTGAACTATCTACAGAATATGCAAATGAGCAAATCTTGGTGAAAAGTTATTTCGGTGTCATTTGTGGAAAGATTCACTGACTCAGAAAAGACCATCTTAATGAAAGCTAGCCTTATTTGACTTTTTAAGTAGACATGATACGTATATGAATGTAATATGATTTGAAAGACACATTAATGAGACAGCAGTCAGAAGGATTATGGAGGGGCCGTGTTCAGATACCGAGGAAAGCCAAATGGGTGTATCAAACACCCATTCCTAATCTTCACTAGCAAATTTATTGAAGTGTCTCAATTTTGCCACACACCCTAACATCTGCATATGGGCCCAGGCTCTTAATCCTGTCACACTGTGCAGCTGTAGATTAAGCGAATGTATTACCAATGCCCCTGTCGCCCCCCATAAACATAGGCTGCCAAGTCAAGTGTGGCTTTATGCAGGAACCCCTTGCCTTAAGCAGATTTTGCAGTAACTACTGCTCAAACTCCGAAAAATTAAAACAAAACAAAACAAAAACCCCCAGTGATGGCCTCTGGTACTTTCTTGCTTTATCTAATTAGAGACAATTTATCTGTGGGAAGAAACTGTTTCAGAAGCAAAGGGAAGGACTGCAGACAGAAGAAGACCCTGCCATGCATCAGACATGGGACTAGGTGTTTAGCGTGCTCCGTCCCCTTTAACATTATAGAGAGGGGTCCAGTGAGTGTTCTGAGCTGAGATTCCATCCAGTGCTTCAACATTTAATGACTGTGTCTTTTGTCCCTTGCTAATGCTCTTTGCCGGTGTTTGGGCAAGTATCTCTTGAGAATGCTTCTGAAGGAGTCAGAGAACTTTGCAAGTCCCCCACATCTGTCACCTTCTACAAGCAAACCAGTAGAGAATGAAGTCCTTAGTATCCAGTCACACGATTAGCTGGCCGCCTAGTGCCAGCACCTCAGACTCATGCCTCAGCAACCTTACAAATTATTCCGTGCTGTGAACTTTCAGGGTCACTTAAGAACATTAAAAACAATGAATGTTAAATCTACAGTCATCAAAGGCTCATTGTATGTCATCTGTGAGCCTGGCACTCGATTCTTATTTCTAGTGACAATAAAATCATTTCCATTTAAATTACTCTCTACAAGCCTTCATAGGATTTCAAACTTCTGATTAATCTTTATTGTATTTTGCTTTTTGAGTTCCATTTGCTTGAAGTCAATAGAAGATAAAACCACAATGTTATGATTATAGCTCCTCTGAGAAATTGCAGAAAAACCACTAAAGGAGATCCCTTACCCAAAGTCCCAGTGACAGGTTGGGTATGGATCCTTGCAATGTCCCAGAATTAGGAAAAAAAAAATTCTAGACTGTAAGAAATATCATTGAGTTTTAAAAAGTGCACAAAACAATTTATTTAAACTGACAAATACGTCACAGTTGTGTGGATTGTGGCACGGGATTAATAGCCTGAAAATCTCCATCAGTACAGAGCCTGGTCCCTCTCAATCGCCTTTCCCGTGCAGTACCTTACCTGGCTCCATCTCCTTTGCCTCCCTGCAAGGAAGTGTGTGTGTGTGTGTGTGTGTGTGTGGGGTGTGTGTGTATGATCTTTTTTGGTGAATTTGCAACTGTTTGCAACATAGTTTTTTAAACTGCTAATTCAGTTGTTTCCATCTTTGACTGGTAGACTTGACTTTTCAGTAGCAGTGATAATACAAAACTAACAGTCAAACTAAAGGTCTCTTTCTGTGTCCCAGGAGAGGTCTCTCAGAGGAACATTTTCAACAGCTCTGTATCTCTGTTGGTTTCTTCCCTTTTCTGTCCTTTTCTCTTGTTTCTTCACGTGGTTCTGAACTCCGTGGAGGAATCCTATGTGATCCCAGGCTAGGAAAACCAACCAGTTGTCAGGCTTCAGAACCAGACAGTGACTGCTGGGCCTGGAGCCACCCCTAACATCACCCTGGCTCCGCCCACATGCAGAATTCAACTGTTTCACAATTCAGCACATTGGCAGAGCAGGTAACAAGGGAAACATGCTTCCTGACTCTGCAGAGGTTGGAAGACGCTGGTTCGTCTGCCCCAGGCCACCCCATCACCCACCATCAATGGAGACGGGCTGCTCCTACGTTCATGTTTGGTTGGATGTCGGGCTGAGATGATCTGCTATAGTGGGGCTGAGAGTTTGAATAGTTTGCTTAAAATAACAGAAATGGAAGAGAAAACTAGCTTTGGCACAAGTCTGGTTCTAATACCATGTTCTTGTTTCTAGAATTAACATAAGCTGCTTCCAGGGTTGTTTGAAGGGCTCAGCCAAGTGACCAGGCCTTTCAGTAATTGAAAACCTCTTCTCTTCCTGTGTTCCTACCTGTAGATTCTTTGCTATTAAAGTTAGAGTTCAAGAAGTCCACTTTCATGTGACCAAGTTCATGTATGTAATCCCTAAATTTATCTTCCTCTCACAAAGACACACACAGGCTTGGGGAAGTAACGTGGATAGAAGCAAATGCAAGAAAGTTGCAAGGTAGCAAGGTGCAGGTGCCCTGGTCTTCTAAGGATGGAAATAAACAGGATCTCGAAGACAGTATCTCTGTCATTAGCAAGAGTCCCTAACTGGCAAATGGGACTATGCTCCTCTAGATTAACCAGTGCTTGCCTTGCATCCTAATTAAATTCTTCTGGTGGCATCACAACTGCGTGAAGAGAATGTGTTTCACTAAAAGACAGTTCCATGAAATGTACAAAATGGGATTGTAAGGTAGAGATTTAGACAACCCAGAGTTGGACAGAAGTTTGTTTATCCACGTGAGTTCATCTGGGTGTCCGGCTTGTGGGCCTGGACTCACTTGCATGGCAACTTTTATCTAATTTTGAGGTCTACCTCCACGGAAAATTAGATTAAAAGAACTCCCAATTTCAAGTTCCATTTTCTTCTAGAAATAATGAATCTCAGACGAGTTTCCCCAAGTTAAACAAATGTAGCCAAATACGCTTGCACTTCCTGCAACTGAGTGGTCTGGTGGTGCCCAGGAAGCAATTACACCTTAATTGTAATGTAATTGGCATAAAATAATAGGAAATTAGTTTTATGGTAAATATTCATTCTCTCTGCGACATTTAACCTGCTCGAATAAACTCAATTTCACTTGCTTTTATGAAGCATTTTAATTGAGGATTAAGCACCAATTCTTTATGAAGACTGCAGAAGAATATTGCTGTTTTAATCAGATAACACCAAAACAAAAGCAAACATCACTCTCTTTAACCCCAACATCCTCTGATTAAAAATCAGCTTCAATTGTTCAAGCATCAAAACTCTATAGTGGCAACAGCAAAGACAAACATCCTGAGTGGGCTCATTTAAAAAATGGTAGAGTCCTTTAAAGAGGGTTTGTTTTTAAAATCTCTCTCTCTCTCTCTTCTCTCTCTCTCTCTCTTCTCTCTCTCTCTCTCTCTCTCTCTATCTCATCTCTATCTCTATCTACACACACACACCTTTCCTTAAATAATACCACCAACTTGGTCACTTGAAATCACAGTTTATAGATCTCTCTTATGGATCTGTCTCAGCAGGCTCAGTGGGCAGTTTTAATTTGAGCTCCTATGTTTGCAGCTGGGGCTGAAGTCATCTGAGGAGGGGACTGAGTTGGAGTCTGGGATAAATTCTTTATTTCCAGGTTTGGTTCCTTGCTTAACAGCGAGCTGGCAGGATCTCAATCTTCCCTTTCCTCCATGGCTAGTGTCAGTTACTCCAAAGCACTGAGGTTTCAAGGCAATTCGATTCTAACCAAGTGTTGATTTCTCTCAGAAGGACGTTGTTTACGTGTGGGGCTGAAGTTGTGGGACATCTTAGGAGCTTGTCTTGGAGTGTATACGACATCACTTCTACAATATGTAGCCAGACGACATAGTCCAAGGCTCCATCTGGTTCTACAGTGTTGAGATCAACTTCATCTCCGGATGAAGGAAGAATGTGTTCCTATAAGGAGGAAGGGCTCAGCGGTGGGCATCTTGAGACAAACTATCACATGGTCATCACACTTCCATGTCTAACTGCTCGCTTTGCAGGATGTTCCCATGTGCTAAAGACAACGTGTGGATATAGAGTTGCGTAGATTCACCCATGAAGGCCAAGAGTTGGGGAAACTTTTATAGCTGTAGGCTTCCTGCACAGGGACAGCTGTCTCCTCTCTCTCAGGAGGAAATAAGAAAGTGTCACACAGTGAACTCACTTAGTCCTGTCCTAGGGAGGGATGTGACTGATCTGTGAAGGATCCTTGGAGGAAGTGGTTGTGTTGGTGATGGTGTTTGCTGGCTTCCCTCAGAGGAAACTCTTCAGGAGGCTCAAGTTCACTAAGCCTTAGGGCGGGATCTGTAGTTTGGGTCAGCCAAAGACTAAAAGGCATGTATACCTAATTCAGTTTGGGGCTATTGGAAAGTCTACTGGGGCCAGTCATGAAGGACATGTTATAGAGATTGGACAATCCTCATATCACATTTCTCAGCTGGCTCGCATCCTTCCAGTTATTTGTGGCCTCTGTGATAACTAATCTTCACTGTTACTTGACAGGATTTAGAATCATCTAGGAGAGTGTTTCCAGAGAGGTTTATTTGAGGAGGGAAGAATTTGGATGGTGTCCCGTAGGATGAGAGTCCAGACTGAGTAAAGAGAAGGGCAAAGGCTTAAATGAGCGTCAGTGTCCGTCTGTGTCTGCCTCTGACTGAGGTGCAGTGTGACCAGCCACACCTGCTCCTACAACCATGCTTTCCATACCATGATGGACTGCATCCCTCAGACTCTGAGCTCCAAATAAACCAACCTCCCTCCCTCTCTTCCCCTCTCTCCTTCCTTCCTTCTCTCTCTTTTCCTTCCTTCCTTCCTTCCTTCCTTCCTTCCTTCCTTCCTTCCTTCCTTCCTTTCTATCTTGCCTCCCTTCCTCCATTCATTTCTTCTTACCTTTTCTCCCTCCCTCCCTCCTCCTTCCCTTCCCTCTATTCCTCCTTCCCTCCCTTCCTCCCTCCCTCCCTCCCTGTTTCTTTCCATCAGATGCTTGGTCACAGCAATGAGAAATGTGACTTAGTACAATCCGTATCCCAAAGACTCATTCCTTTCTAACCAATTTCTTAAGGTGATATTTCAATTGAAGAATATTTTGTTTCCTTCTACTATGTATTAGGTGTTAATTTTGTGCTAGAAACTGGCCAGTATTTAACATTTTTAGCTCATTTGCCCCTCAGAGAAATTCAGTATGGCATCTGTTTCCCTATTCTTTAAGTTACATATCAAAGCCCTCTGTCACACAATGGCCATGTGGTGAAAGTGGATTTTGAATCTGGTTCACCTTTAAATCAGTGCCCTTCCTTGGTTACGATTATTTGGTAACCACACTCTCATGTGACTTTATCTCTGAAGGGCTTTTATACCAAATAATGCTTGTATTGCTGGATGCCAGGCACTGTTCTAGAGCTTTCCAGGGATGAGCCTGCTTTGTATTGAAAGCTCTGCTGTTCTCACAAGGAGGGTAATGTGGACAGTATATACAAAGTCATGCAAGAGGATGGTGCACTTTTTGGGCATTTGGGAAAGTTCTTCTGTGCTCTGGTATCTTTCCTTCTTGTTCATTGGCATCTCATTTGTCTGAGTTAGAAAGCATACAGAGAAAACACTCTCCACTCAGAGGAGAGGGCTGGCTCAGCATCTTTTAATGGGTCTTAGGAATGTAGTCTCCAGGGTTGGCTCTGAAAGGGCAAGGCATTCTGAGAGAGGGGAGCAGACACCCCTAACCTGGTTCATCACAAGGGAGATGAGGAAGGACAGTTACCATCGAGACAACGGTTTCCTGCCATTGGCAACCTTCCACAGGCTGAGCCTTTCCTGTTAGAGTCTTAGCCAGCGACTCAGGCTTTCCCCAGAGCTCTTGAGATAGGAACTTTGAAAAGGCAGCCTGCCTGACAGTCTGTTTCCTGCTGTTTCCTGCTTCCAGAAGTGACTGAAGTTTACTTTTTGGTACTCCAGAGACCTAGCTTCTTCTTGCCTTCCTCCAATGTGGTCTATTTAATCTCCTGTCGTGTGGGAAATTATGTTCAAAGTCTCCGTGATCCTCTGTCCAGAGTAAGTTATGCATGTAGTGACAAGCACATGCCACAAGGTCTCAAGATTATATCTGCAATGTGTTGCCGCTGGCTGTTGATCAAGATAGGCTGCAAGAAAAACATTATTTTCAGGTGTGAAAAACCGTCACCTTTATCAAATAATTTTTCTTGCATTTTTCCCAAGACGTTGTAGCCTATTTAAACTTGGGAGGTTAAGTTTGTAGCATTCATTATTACTGAAAATTTAGTTCACACAATCATGATGCTCTCTTTATTAGGTGTTACTGTTAAACAATATTAAAATAAACACAACGTGGCTGGCCTTTTGTAGGCTACATGGCATGTTTACTTCTGTGCCTGGTTTCTTAATTGCATTTATTCATCTTTCTGAATATTGATGTCACCGCCACCCACGATACTTGCTATTTTAGAGTATGTGGTTTACATTTGATTTTGTCCAAGGATAGCATTTGATTAGGAGAATTTGAGTTGAGTATTTCATCGAGTTCTCTGTGTGGATGCTTGATGAATGTTTGCTGAAGTCCCATTTTATCTTTTAAAATGGAGGATGGTGGATCTAAGATTAAAATGTACTTAAGAATATCGTGATATGAGAGATAGGCTACAGATATACCATAGCACAGCCCTTGGCTTTTGCAGATTATGTGGACATCATGAAGATGATGAAAACCAGTGAATCTAAAATAAAGAGGCCAACTGAGTGAGTGAAGACCTAAGCCTGCTATTAAAATAAACTAAATAAAAGCAAACTGAAAGGCCAGCCCTCTTCCTGTCCTGTATAACGAATCAAAGCAGAAATAGGAAGGGCCAATTTCTGGAGATAATGGAAGTATATTTGTACCCTTAGAATTTTGTCTTGGGAGGGGAGGTACAAAAAGTCATATCGAAGACATTTGAATGTACAACACATACACAGACATCTACTCTTAATGCCCCTGTGTGTTGGTCACTTTGTCCTGGTGCAGGGCTGCACTGCTTTTTATAGCTGCAGTCAGAGTGTGTTCTGTTCTTTATGACTTCACCATACCTCACAGACACCTGTATCAGAATTTGCCTGCTGCATCCTACCCCGGTGTTTTCCCAGGAGCGAACAGGTGCACATACATCACTTTTATTTTCTTTCGAAAGTTCTTCCATGTGTGAGGTTATTGGTCCTTCCCAAAGTATGGCCACTAGGGTGGCCTTTAAAAATCTGCCATCTTGCTTCCCAAAACAACAGACAGGCCAGCAACAAAATGATAATTAGTTACAATATTTTGGAAAGCACCTCTATGTTATGTCTGTGTTTTTTCATTATAATTGGAACCTGTATAGATTAATCAGACTAGATTGTCTACGGGACTGCTAAGAATGGACACTTGGGTATCTTAATTCTTGGGGAGCAACAAGCAAAGGAAGGAGCAGCTGAAAGACCACAGCATAATTTGTGTTCGCTAGAGTAGCCTCTGCTGGGTGAGAGGATTTTTCCTTTTTTCAAGTGGTGTATGACGTTTTCTGCCAAGGAGCAAACCAAGTATTCTTCAGGCCCCAGGCCAGGAAGACAGGCACAGCCTTGTCGGTGTCAAGGAAGAACATGGGTAGCAGGAGACCTGAGAGTGGATGAAAATTGAATTATCCTTCCTTCTAGGACCTGCCTATTGAGACCCAGCAGCTGTGGCAGGCATTTACTACCAACAAGAGGCAGTTCCAAGAGAAGAATATAAAACATGCTCTGCTCAACCCCACGAAACTCGGAGTGTCTCACAATGGCCAATTTATTATTTTTACCCTGTCCAGTGACACGGAAGGATGCATCAGGGAGCTGCTAGCCTCTGCGATGAATAACTTAAGTCAGGCTGCAACATGTGAAGTAATTCAGCTGACCGGGATTTATAACGCTGGCTGGAGTTTTCTGCTTTCTTTGGGGTTCATGAAGCATGGTGTTGCAAGAGACCACAGGAGTCCTGTGATGAGGTTACATATCTATTTCTCTTTCTATTTTTTTTATTTTTTGGTATTTTCATATTATTTTATTGCCTAGTTCAAATGTCTTCCTAAGTAGGGTCCAGTCTCCCTGGGGACTTGTAGGTGTGGACTGAAAGTTGGAACTACCAACAGATCAGGCCCCTGAACACTCTTGTTTTATTCCCCTTCACACAGATCTTATCCCAGATGGCCTTACTTACCTGATGCCCCATGGACTGTGCTGGGAGGGAATTTCTTCTGCTTATTATTTATGTGTACTTGACCAAACTAGAAAGGCAGAAATGTAGGTGCGTGTGTCCAGGTCAGCCCACCCCTTTCCTGCAGGCAGGCTGGAAGGATTGGAACAGGATGGCACGGGGCAGTCTGTCTGCTGCTGGAGTAAACATATTTCAGCATCTACCTGGAGCAGGTGGACTTTCATGAAACTGAGCAGGGTGTAGATCTTTGCTCTCCTGGTGGGCTCCGGAACACTCACTCATTTCAAACCTCGGATGCTGTATTTACAGAGCCTGAGGATGGAAATGCCCTCAGAAAATGGTTGAAATCCTCATTTTTCAGAGGGACAATAATTTGTGTGTCCATTTTGTGTGTTAGCACTCCAGAGCAATGTTTAAAAAAATCCACTCCCACGTGACTGTGTAGTCTTTCTGGTTCCTATTTTAACCAGGAGATTTAATGAGATTCCCCAATCTGTTGAGAAAGGAGAAAAAAATACCCATAGGATGACGATTTGGCCTATGCCTGTAGTTCTCTGTGGACAAAGCATCCTCTGAGTCCATGATGCCCTGCATGGAGTCCTAGCATCTTTCGAGGTTATTGCCTGGCTACAGGTTAAATATCTTAGTATTCACTGATTGGGGGAAAGCACTATGAACAAATTTAATGTAAGGTCCGAGAACACCCAGGGCTTTGGTGACTATATAAAATGTAAATGCATTCTTTATTATCTCAAGCCACTGCACGCCCAAGCGGCTCTTTTGTAAGAAAAACAAAGCTTACTGATAATGAGCATGAAAATTACTGAGGAACTGGTGGAGTAAATCTCTCAAATCCTTTCTCCCCATCCCCCTCTCATTTCCAAACTCTGATGTGACTTTGCTAATTTGCACACGTCCCTGTCTAGATTTTACAGATAAACTTAAGGTTTATCATGGGACTTGGAAGTGGTGGGAATGGCCAGCCTTAGTGATTTTCTTTCTAAATGTGTATTTTATATGTTCCTCCATTTTCTGGCTGTGGTGTATCTGTGAAGCAAATATTTTACGGCCATTTTTTGGTGGGGAAATAGAAATCCAGCAGGTGCAGTGGGTTCCGGTTGGTCATCGGGCCTTCAAGTGGGAACTCAAGGCTGGACTTCAAATCCTCAAAGCAGCAAAGCAGAGCTCTGCTCAGGGTTTCAATGAGAACCCAGGGGTCTCACTCTATGGGTTACGACCCCCTTGGTGGTTGGACAAGCCTTTCGCAGGGGTTGCATGTAAGATATCTACATGATAATAATAGCAATACTACAGTTATGAAGGAGCAATAAAAGTTATTTCAGTTGGAGGCTAGCACAGCACGAGGAGCTCCATTACAGGGCCACAGCGTCAGGAAGGTTGAGAACCTCTGTCCTCATCCTTAGTCCCCACACTCTCACACAAAGCCTCTCCGATTTCCTTTTAAGAGAGTCATCTGGAGGCTGCATTGTCCTGCTATGGGAAGTACTTCACTGGAGGTTTCTCTTCAACACTCCTTCCTTAATGTCACCTGACTGGGAAGACCCCACTGTGGGAAACATAGATTTGACTAGGCTGCTGACAACAGCCTGCTAAGCATCAGAAAATCACCCAGCCCAATCCTTTTCATGGGGGATGGTGGTAGACAGGGTATCTGAGGAGATTCTTTTATCAACCACACCCTGAGACTTGAGTAGCCAAGGGCCTTCACTGATGTCCGGGATGGTAGAGAGAGCAACTGTGCACACATCAGGCAAGGGCATGGGCACTGCAGTTTGATCTCACAGTTCAAGGCCCAGGTCACCATGACCATTGTGTTGACCCAGGGTGGCCGAGACCTCATTGAGAGTTTGGCACCTGCCTTCTTCCTAGATCTCCTTCATATGGCTGGCTGCTGGACTCCTCAGTTCAGACCATTTGCCCTGAGACAAATGAGCGAGGGGGCTTACAACACGCAGCCACCAGACTTGGCCACTTTGTGGAACAGAACTTGAGTCTTCTTTGAAGGCCGTGAAGTCGGGGCAGTCCATACCATGAATGAGACTTGGAAAACTGAGCAGAGCTTTGCTTTGCTGCTGTGGAAGCCATATATAACCCCTCTCTCTCTTCACAGCACTCCATGGGATGCCTAGGCCTTTGAGCTGTGCTCTGGCTTCAAGGGCTGCGACCCACATCATGGCAGAGGGTGCCGAGTACCTAAGAGTTCTTTGGTTAGCTAAATATTCTGCTGTTGCCATCTTGAAGTTCTTAATGTTTGAACAGGTGTTTGAATTTTCATGCCACTATGAGTCTTGTCCTTCACTGCACTGTTGTTATCTGTGACCACGAGGGCTAGGAGGAATCAGGTGGCATTGTGTAGTTTATTCTTTGCATGTTACAAAGAGCTGCATGGAGAACAGCCCCTAGTCACTGGTCAGACATTGCTTTTGGAATGAGAGTAGAAGTTTCTAGAAGAGTTAGCCCTTGGGTTGACATCATCAATTACTAAGTTCTTTCTGCTTCCTCCTCTTGCAGGCTTCAGTTGTTTCTCTGACTTTAGGATGCCTTATTGCTGCAGAGCTTTTAGAGTTTGTGTCTGGCAAGCTGAGGCCCAGAGAAAGAAAGGGCTAATTCTTCCCGGATGCCTTTGCTTTCAGAGTTACAGAGGGGAGCAGAGTATCCCAGCAGTAGCCTCTGCCAACTGGTTAGGACTGTGTCCCATGTCTATGCCATATGACTGTGCCACAATGTTTCCTGGGAAAGGGATAGGACCACAATGTTCTCAGTCAAGGTGTTAGCAAATGTGGGGACAGTTTGTTGTTCAGAGTGACAGGAGAAAGGGTGTTGGCATTTAGTGGTCTGTGTCCAAAAGTGTTAGACAGTTGTCGTATTTAGATCAGCTTAGATGATTCATAATTTATCCCTGGAGGTAGATGGAGGAGTAACTTAATTTTGTAAGGCTCTTCTTAGGGTCTCCATGCAATACTGGGATATATAGAGAGAAGGCATCCATGGGGCCATGGAGAAGCCGACCTTGTCCATCAAGATTCCAGCTGTGCACAGTAGGTGTTCAATATCCTGGAGAAAGAGAGAGAGAGAGAGAGAGAGAGAGAGAAAGAGAGGTATAACATCCTCTGTCAGAGTGTGGAGGTGGCTTCCTGTGTCCTGACCCTCTCCATTCAGGTACTTACGAATACCCCTGTGATGGTTAATCTTGATTTCCACTTTGATGAGGTTTAAGCTTGTGTAGGAGACAAGTCACTGAGCATATCTGTGAGCTGTTTCCAGAGAAGTTTAACACATGTGGGAAGATCTGTCCTGAAGGTAAGCACACTGTTGCGTGAACTGGGCTCCCATACTCAGCAAGGAGGAAGAGGGAAATCCTGCACCAGACTCCATCTCTCTCTGCTGTCTCTCTGCGGACACAGTGTCACCAGATGCTCCACACTTGTGTTACTGTGCCCTTCCCATCCCTGCCACAGCTGGCTGGGCCTCCAAACTTAAGTTGCTTTTGGCAAGGATTTTGTCACGACAGTGAGACAAGTAACTACCACATCACCAAGACTCCAGCACATCTGAGAAAGACTAAATTTTCTGACCAAGTCTGATAACCATCCCTTAGGGATCTTCAGAAATGAAGACCTTTATTATGCCTTTATTCCTCTGAGTTCTAGCAGTAGCAAGGGAAAAAAAATGTATTACTGTGGAATTATAAACTCTGAAGTGATTTCCTGATAAGATGCTCTATCTGGCCCTTGTCAAGAAATTCTCAGAGGAAAATATCATACAGCATAAAACAACCTCTGCCTGGTGTGGAGTCAGACAGGGCACACAGAGCCAGAGCAAAGCAGAAAGCGACCTTTGGGGTGGCATTGGGTCAGCTGAGGAGTCGATGCACATTTTGAAGTCATGTCTGGTGAGCCTAGAGTAGGATTGGGAGCTAAGTGTAATGGTTCCCACCTGTGATCTCAGCACCTGGGAGGCTGAGACAGGAGAATTGCCCAGAGTTGAGACTAGTGTGGGGTACATAATAAGGTACTATCTCAAAAATCAAGAGACCAGAAGGAGAGCTTTGGTAGCTTTTCTATTTGACCGACAGAGAGAGAGAGGACATGCAGGCGCAGAGATCTATGTCTGTAAATGGGGGAAGTGTTATAGGTTTTATACCCTGGTGAACAGAGCCCAAACAGTTACAGATTTAAGGGATCCTGGAGAGGTTGGCAGAGAAGTCTGGACAATATGACTGATGTCTGAGGTGCACCCAGTGACCAGTACTTGGATGTTTTTACGTCACAGAACTATAACTCCTAGTGATCGTTCTTCACTGTGGTGGTGTCAGTGCCCCCATGCTTGCAGTGGCCTCAGAAAACGACAGCAGAAAGAGTAAAACATGGAAGTCCAGCTAGTGTTCCTTCAGTGCTCAGAAAATAGACAAGGATGCTCGAAATGAGCTGGAGTACAGATGTAGATTGCACCAGTTGTTTCCATCGAGTTGGAAGCTCTGCTTGGTGTGTCCGACTTTCTCCTTGGAAAAAGATGTCAGCTACAATGTTTGTGCTCAAAAACTGTTCAATGGCATTACAAACAGACAAAACAAAACAGAACCCCCCAAACCTCATATTTAAGTAAGTTTATAACGTTATGTTAACTTGTATTCATAGCTCTCCTGGGGTGGAGGGGCTTGTGGTCCATAGGCTGCAGGCTGACACACCTAGACCATGAAGGAAGCAAGACAGCTCTCCTCAAAGCTTCCTAACTTCAAATACTTCCCAGCATCCCACTGGCTTGTGAATGTTCTTACCCGAGCTTGTTTTCCTGAGCACGGCTTGAGTTTCGTTTTGGAAGTAACCATGGCTGTATAAAAATCATACTTTTAAGGAAATGCAATCTGTTGATCCCCTCCTGATGGAGTCTGTATATCATTTACACCTCACTTCTCTGTGGGTGGAAAAGCTTTTTTCATGGTTTATTTAATGGGAAGTCATTTTGATCAGCAAGATGAGTAATATTTTACAGCTGTTTGCAATTACTGCTTCTGCTCTGCCAGGAGTTCTAACTATATCACACCAACCGAAAGACCAAATGGCTGGGTGCTGGATGGGAGAAGAGGGATGCATATTTCATGGTCCTGCTCAGGCCATGAGGAATCATCCATCTCTTTATTCAGGTTTGTGCTTCTAGGTTAAAATATATCTGAAGGTAATTTCTAATTATTTTCTGACTTCAGAGGTTTCATAATGTTGTTGTTTGATTAGCGAGAGAGTGTAACCTATAATCCTTTGGCCAACCAGAGGCTAACTTACCTTAAATTTTATATAGTGTTAAACCATTTTGACTGGGAGTACCAATACAGACCTTATTCTGCTTATTTGTCTCTTCAGCAATGTTTATATAGCCTGGGAATAGTGACCCAAAGCTTGATAGGCCGAGGTGGGGTAGCCAAGGAGGTTCAAGACTACTTGAGGCCCTGTCTGAAAAACAAAACAAAACAAAATAAAACAAAAATATCTGTCATAAAAAAGACAATGGGCAAAATATTTCATTCTTAGGAAAATAAAAGCTTGAATATGTTTCCTCTTCATATAGGACATAAATCTAGCTGATTGATGAATCTCTGCAATGAGACATTTATAAAGTTTTTATAGTCTCCTAGGAAATAGTCTATTGAGTGTGAAAGCTGGGAGCTAGAAGGGACAGACTGAGTTCAAACCCTGCCTCCTTTACTTAAAAACTGGGCTCCTTCAGACAAGTTGCTGATCATATAAAGTGTGGCTAATGACAGTACAGCCTGCCCCAGGCTACTGCTATGAGAATCAAAGACAGGAATTCCTGAAAAGCAATTAGCCTAGCTGCCTTCCACAGCTTGAAGTTTATAAAATACATGGTAGCAATGATGTTTCTTGAAATGATATTCTGTAGTCTCTTTCACATGTGTTTGTTTACATGTGTGTGTGTGTCTGTGTACACATGGACATGTGTACCCACACCTGTGGAGGCCTGACATTGGCTTGAGGCCTCTTCCTCTAGTTCTGCACAGTTTGCTGTATGAGTCATGCTACTTATTGGCCTCCCTTTGTGCCTTATTTGCAGGACCCCCCACCTATGCAAGGGTGAGAGGAAGAGAGAAGTCTTGGCATCTGTCTGGTTAATTACGGTTGTGTCTCACGCCCATCCCTGGACCAGAGGAATGCTGCCAAGTGATGTGCTCCATTGGAGTCACACTCAACTGTGAGAAAGGAGAAATGCTGTCTTAATGGCTGCACAGTGTGGTTCAAGTAGGTCTTCTAGAAAAAAAAAATGGGAGCTCTTTTTCTAGATAAAAAAGTCGAATAGAATTGAAATGACTAAAACATCAAATCTCCATTCTAGATGTGCCCCACCCGCACCCCAGGCAGCTGCCCCCAGGGAATGTCGGGCACCCTGATCCAGATTGCACTGCTTTCTTTAAAGACAGAATGCCTATTCAAATTCCCCAACTCATATCAACAACAGTTTATAAAACCTGACTATATCCAAAAGCTAGGCGTTCTGGTGAAAGAGTAACGAGATGTATTATTAATTCACATTAAAATTTAGTGACTACTCTTAGGGATGCCTTGCTCTTTGCTTTGCAGAAGATTCCAGATGATAGACTAGCAATTGATCAAAAGGTTACAGGATCACGAGCAACCTTGTGATGTGGAAAGCACTGGAGAACAGCTGGGGATGTTAAAGGAATTTTCTGTAGGTTATCAATAAAGCAAGATTTGGTTCCTAGACATTGACCCGTGTGTGTTCATACTGGCTTGTAGTTTTCCATTTATATTTAGCTTCCAGGATTTTTAAACAGAGGTTAATACAAGGAGAAGACCCAAAAGGTAAGACAGATACCCTTGAAAGGCCTTGTGTATCTGTGAGATGCACATGAGCCGAACATGTGGTAACAGAACTGTGGAAAATGTAGGATTTTAATAATTCCTGGTGCTAAAGCAAGACAGAGACAGGGACCTGGCCTCAGAACTATCTTGCTTTTACATGGGTATCCCAGGCACTGATGAACACTCGGGAGGATCCTAGGGGAAGGGTGTGTTTTGGGAAACTGAACCCAGAAATTCAGGACGGTGAAACGGCTCAGTGGCTGTGCTGGGAGATGGTCTTCCAGCCCTGGCTCCTTGTTTTTCTCTTCCCAAGATCATCCAGGTCCAATCTCGGGGAGTTTGCACCTAGTGTAGAGTAGTCTTCCTGGTAAATAAGATGAGAGAGCTTCTAGGCAGAAGGAAGAACAATCCAGAGATCTGTGGTGTGACTCAGTGCGGGGTGACTCGGCACGGGATCAGGCAGGTTACAAGAAAGGCAAGAGGGCTCCTGGCCTCCTGATCACTTTCATTGCCAGAAAACTTCATTTTTTTTCTTCATATTATTACGTATCTTTCCCTTCCTCTCTACATCATGATGAATTTCTATGTCAAACAAGGACTTTGTGTCCCAGGACTGAATTTTCCTGGAAGAGACATATTCCAGATTTCTAAACAATGGATCTTGAGGTAAAATAATTGGTATGTTTTGTGTTGTCAGCGCCTTCCTGACACAGAGATCACAAGGGATAACAACATCTAGAATTTTCTGTGGAAGTTATTTATAGAACAAAGCCAGAGAGGCTGTAGGTGCCCCATGGCTCATCCAGATATTATCTGCATTCATTCATTCACTCCTCCTACTGAAGCTGTCTGGCCTTGCTCAGGCTGCAGGGTGGGACAAATGTCACCCCACCCCCAAGACGTCAGGCTGCTTGGCAGTCTCCAGGAGGTGGCACCTCATGCTGTCCCATTAGAGAGGCGCGTGCGGCCTGCTTGTTGGACATGTTGGTGCAAGCTTGGGGAGGAGAACATAATTCACTTTTGCTAGTGACAGAAATCTTAGCACTTACTTGAAATAGCTGATAATCTGACATAGGAGAGTTAAAGGATTACTGTAATTCATTTGGCTAATAAGAAAAGCTGTTTAAAAGCTATATTAAAGGGACGTAACGTATGGAGATGGAGCATTGCTTTAATGTATTCTGCATCATGGGCTGTTGGAAGGCCTCTCTTCCCTTGTTAGGTTACCACAGATTTCTGCCTTTTTACACAAAAGAAAGCAATATCCATTCATGGAGATTTTCCAATGAAACATTCAGGTGGCAAGTATAGCTTGAACACCTACTGGGTATCAGGCGACAGGCAATGTAGTTGGGATTCAAGAACAAAGGGCATGAAGTCTCCAGGCTCTGAGCAGGATTTGGAAAAAAATCAATGGAATAAAACAGTAAGGAAGTGAGGCAGGATATATATATATGATTTTGTGGACACATGAAACAATTGGGTCACACTTTCCTTCAACCCCATTTCCCCCGTGGTCAAGAAAGATGCTTGGCATTGGCAACCTGAAGGCAGACTGAAAGACTATCCCCTTCCTGAGATCTGTATCTGCTTCAAGGGGAGAGAGGATAGCAGGGATATCTCTCCAGGGCCTAGAACAGAGGCCAGCCATGTATCGGACAACCACAGTGAGAAGCTGGTCTATGTGTTGCGCTATGCAGTCCTACAGAGTAGTGAGACCTGAAGGTGGCTCAGCTGGGAACAGCCTGTGCCCTCCCAGGGGAGGTTCTCATCTGGGCAATAAAAGCATACTTCTGCCCTAGGGTCCAGAATGGTGTGTGTCTCCAAGGGTTGGCTGCTTCCTCCGAGCCACACTCTTCAGTCCTAGAGACCACAGGCTCTCTTTGGAAGCCAGACGGTGGTGTCTTTTTGAGTGATAACAAATGCTGACACTTAGAACTCACAGACACTGGTGCAGAGAAGGCTGCCAACGCCAAGTGGCTCTCTAATGACTGCGGTGCTGATGTAAACTCAGTAAGAGCAAGAACACAATGTTCTGATGTTCAGACAGGGATATCAGAACAGGTACAAACCAGGCTCAGATTTAGCCAGAGGTGAGATGACCATGAAACCAGGTTGCCCTTTCTCAGTCCCACACTCCATATCACTTCTGGTCACTTCGAGTGATAAAGTTGCCCCAGTAGGTGACGTTGTAACATGATAATAAGGCTTTCTCACTACAATGAAGGCAAAACTAAAGTTCATGAACAGTCACAGCAGAAAAACAATCTCATCCAATTTAGAGAACATCCATTCTCACTGCAGTTCAAGTGTTTTAGTTTCAACAGTGTAGTGAAAACTCAGTTGAATAACCCCACCTGCTTTGTTTAGTCTTCACTTCTATAAACATTTTTAAATGCATGTATGGGCATTTTGCTGCATGTATGTCCAGTGCATCACATGCATGCTGAACTCACGGAACTTCCACACATGTGGAAAGGAAGGCATGCATCCTGAGCCTGGTTTCTCCATCATAGCAAAGTCCGTTGACTTTGACTTAGAAAACACAGCACCAAAGGTTTAATTGTTAAGGACTTTGACACAGTGACAGTGGGCATTAAAAAATGTACTCTGTAGTTTCATGGAGCCAGCTCTGCACACAGTGAGTGGAACTTATGGCCAATGTCAGGGAAGAGTTCTGAGCCAGCCCATTGTGATATGATGTATAACAGAAGCTTACTCCTATTGGAAGCTAATGCTTCTAGGAATAAGATTGCTTAAGTAACAATGTTCAGTCTAGAAGTATTTTTTTGGTTATTTGTAGTGGAACAGAATTCTGACTTATAATATACATTCCCTTGGATTTTATTATGTAGTTAATGCAAAAGTAAATCTCAAACAATTTCTGGGTAGTTACAGACTCCAAGCATGTTAAATCTGAATGTATGCTACGGGTCTTTGGATTTAGAAAACATCTCTAGTAAGAAAATTCACTTTTGGAGAAGTAAAGACTTTGAGGGAAAAATATAATTATTAGGTTTGAAAATCAGAAGTATTAATTTTAAAAAGTCTTATAAATACCATTCTTTTCAAGAAACCAAACAATAAAAAACAAATACTGAATAAAGTCAATCAATATTATTCTAGATTACCCTTAATTTATAGTTCCTTTAGTTTTTGTCTTCAGGATCCTTTTACTTCAATAGGCTAGCCATCTGGTTTGCTTCCATACATGCTACTGAGCATCTCAATGTAAAAATAAATGTTGGTTAAAGAAAGTATGCATGTGTGCAAGCATTTTCATGGCCAACTTTACCCTCCAACCAAATGCCCATGCTTATTTGGTTTCGTGGTGGAGTGTCCTCTTCTCTGATGGCATCTTTAGTCCCTGTAATGGAGTCAGAGCCATGATACTAGGGCTAGCTGGGATGGCAGAGAGTCAGGGAGTTTATCCTGTCTTTTACAGTGGAGTGGGACCTGCCTCATCCCCTGGAAGACCTTGTCATGAGCCTGCTCACATCTGCACGTGTTAATTCTGACCGAGGCTCCTACTGCAGCCCCACTAAGAGCGCAGAGAGCTAGAGAGCCAAGGCTGAGAGCCTTGCTCCACGCTCGTCTTTCTCTGAGACTGTAGGGCAAGACTTCTTTGCTATCTCTCACCTCTCTCTTCTATTCCCAAACTCAGTTCCTCTTTTCTTTTTAGTTGAAAAGTTTTTTTCTCATATAATGTATTTGGATCATGATTTTTCTCCTCTCCCAATCCCTCCCAGATCTTTCCCATCCCCACAGTGACCCAATTTTATGTTTTTCTTTCTTTTTCTCTGTAAGACCAATCAAACACCAAGAAACACAAGCACCAAACTCCCCCACGCCCCAATACAAAAACAGAAATGAAAAATAAGCAACAGACAAAAAAAAATGTCTAAGCAAATCAGAAGAAGACAAAAAGTCTACAACAGAGATACCCTTGAGTTGATCAATTACTCTTGGGTATGGGGCCTGCCCTGAAGAAAGGTTAATATACTCAGTGACATTCTATTACAAGAAACTAGTTTTTCCTTTGACAGTGGGTATCAGTTGCAGAGAGCTTCTTGGCTAGCATTGGAAGCCCGTGTCTATCTCCCACCTCAGTGCTGGGACCCCATCTGACTTGAACTTGTGTAAGTCCTGTGCTTGCTGCCAGAGTCTCTCACACAGAGTGAGTTCATGTGTATGTCAGCCCTGTTGTAGCTGGAAGACACCTGCTATCTTCCATCCTTCTGGCTCTGTATAGATCCATGAGCCTCTTGATAGCAGGGATTTGAGGAAGGCATCCCAACTAGGACTGGACACTCTCAAAGTCACCTCTGTGTGGTGTCCAGTTGCGGGTCTCTGTGTTACTTCCTGTCTACTGCAAGAAGCTTCTCTGAGGAATGCTGATTGAGGCAGCAGGCATAATAAGCAGTATGTCATTCAGAACCATTTCATTGCTGTGTTCCTTTAGTGCGACAATAGTATTTGGTTTTCCTAGGCCTATGGCCTATCTCATCTCAGGTTTGTAACCACGTTAGCAGTTTCTCTTTTAAAAATGATTCCCTAAAACTGGTTTGTCCTTCGTATGTACTAAAAATAAGTGGCAAGTTTACAGAGGTAATTTTTTGTACAATTGATCTTTTCTTAAGGGAAACTTGTGCTTACTAATGACCACTACTGTTTCTTTTGGTGAGGAATGAATTCGACGAGGTTAAGTGTCAGATTTTGTCTCTGCTCTCTTTGTAGCAAAATGATTGACCTTTGGGAAATAGTTAGGCTCTCTCTGGGTGTAGAAATCCTCAACATCCCTCAAATACGAATAATAATCCTTTCCTGGCAGACATGATGGCATGCTGTTGAATTCGAGGAGAAGATGGGGAAAACTGTTCCATCAGTGTGCTACTGTTTCTGTAAATTTGTGTGTATGTGTTGAAGATTTTTGTAAAGATTTATTTTATTTTTATTCATGTGTACATATGTGTGTATGTATGCATGCACGTGTGCCAAATGCCGGTGGAAACCAGATGAGGATATTGAATCCCTGATGCTTGAGCTCTAGGCGGTTGTGAGCTGCCTGATGGGGATGCTGGGAACCCAATGGTCCTCTATGCCTGACAGGGGTGCTGGGAACCCAACGGTCCTCTATGCCTGACGGGGATGCTGGGAACCCAACGGTCCTCTATGCCTGACGGGGATGCTAGGAACCCAACGGTCCTCTATGCCTGACGGGATGCTGGGAACCCAACGGTCCTCTATGCCTGACGGGGATGCTGGGAACCCAACGGTCCTCTATGCCTGACGGGGATGCTGGGAACCCAACGGTCCTCTATGCCTGACGGGGATGCTGGGAACCCAACGGTCCTCTATGCCTGACGGGGATGCTAGGAACCCAACGGTCCTCTATGCCTGACGGGGATGCTGGGAACCCAACGGTCCTCTATGCCTGACGGGGATGCTAGGAACCCAACGGTCCTCTATGCCTGACGGGGATGCTGGGAACCCAACGGTCCTCTATGCCTGACGGGGATGCTAGGAACCCAACGGTCCTCTATGCCTGACGGGGATGCTGGGAACCCAACGGTCCTCTATGCCTGACGGGGATGCTGGGAACCCAACGGTCCTCTATGCCTGACAGGGGTGCTGGGAACCCAACGGTCCTCTATGCCTGATGGGGGATGCTGGGAACCAAATGGTCCTCTGCTAGAGCAACAAGTGCTCTGAACAGCTGAGCCCTCTCTCCAGACCCTGAGAGATTGTTCAAAAAACATTTCTTTTTCATATTTATTTATTATTTATTGCATGCATGGCAGGGTGGGGAGGTGTACACAAGCCCACAGTGTGCACATGGAGGTCAGAAAACAATGTTGGGGAGTTGTTTCTCTCTTCCTCACACATTGTGCCCAGGGATTGGGCTCAGATTGTTGAGGCTGGTAGCAGTTATCCAAGGGGCCATCGATGATGTCTATCTATCTTTAGTGGATATTTACGTTCCTCTTTTTGTTGTTCCAACATTTGATATTTGGGCTAATTATTATGTTAGCAAATGAAATGTTAAAAAAAATTTGAATGTTAAAAAGCAAAGCTCTAGTCTTTAAAATGAAAAGAAAATCTCTGCATTTAATTCACACAAATATCACTTGATGTAAGAAGGTGTAATGCATTGAAGTTTGCTAAATGCCAGGCAGTGTTGTGCGTTCTTTATCCCTGTTGCTTGACTTAATTCTCAGAACATATTAAGAGCTTGTATGGCTCCCCTTCTAGCAAAGATTGCCTCCTCTAGTGAGGTCTGTGGGGTGGAGGGAAAGGCTTCCCTCCTGTGCTGTTTGGTTGTGTGGGATTGTTTTTTATTTTATTCATATCACCACACAGAAAAAAAATACTGATCTATTTTCAGTGCCCGGGGCACTAAATATTCCATTAATCACCGAGGGCTGTGTGTGTGTGTGTGTGTGTGTGTGTGTGTGTGTGTGTGTGATAAAGAGTTCCACATGGATATTTCACATGTAATTTGAGGGGAGAACTTTCCTTACCTTAATATACATCTGAACTCTGCCTCTAAAGATTTAGCTTTCTTGTTTTCTTGTGACCACCCTAGCTGGTTTTGTAGCAAGAACAATCCTTGAGGTTTGCCTGAAACCGACATGTATTATCAATTGTTAGCGTTGGCCGCATAAATATTAAGCAGGCTGTTTTCAGTTTATAAGGATGGTGGCAGGCCCTTAAACTGCGGCCACACAGGTCAGAGGGGTGATCAGCCCGCTTCCAAGCCCCTTCCAGGCACTAATTACCTAACTTCCAGAACCCAAAGATCAATAATTATTCACGACTGGGACCCATCAGCAGCCCATAAGTGCTCCGTGCAATTTTCAATTCACTTTTGTAGTTTGAGATTTTTCTCCCCCTTCCTGCCACATGGAAATCCTTTTCTTCAGAGCATATAAGTGAACAGTTCTCAGCTGTGCTCCGCAGGGGAGAGGCAATTCCATGAAGGGCAGAGGGAAAGATGGAGAGAGGAGTTTCAACCTTTACGGATGAGAATGTGTGTTTATTATTTCAAAAAAAAGAGTAAACCTTTGAAAAAATATTTACAGAGAAAGAAAGTGTGGACTGTGGCTGCCCACAGCTAAGGGCATTGGACGCCTCCCCCGTGACCGAGGCAGCGGTAATGGGAGGTACAATTTCCATTGCTGAAGGGCAGAGTGGCCTGAAATGCCAATGCAGTTCCTACACTGCCCTGATATGCCTCTTCCCCACAATGTAAGCACCGGATTGCTCTGAACTTAATTCAGCCTTCTTTAGAAGACAAGGCTCGGGGCCCAAGGGAAGATGTCGCAACTCTTATTGCTGTTGAATTGTTCTGTATTGATTACACATAAAAGCTATTTGGCAGATCCTCTCTGGTTTGTCCACCCACACCCACACACGCTTCTGACATCTTCAGATGACCCAGTGGCACACAAGATGGAAGCTCTCAAGTATCTTAATTAAACTTTATTGTAACTGCCTTCAGTCAGGGTTGCCCTAGGAAGGACTTCCGACAGGGTAGGGAGATTAACAGGCGACTTCGATAGCTAAGGTCTCTTGCCACACTGTGGTCCTGGAGTTTTTGTTACTTGTGTCGAAGCTGCAGAAGTATCCTGTCATGTTTATGATTTAATTGATAAACACTGAAACACGTATGTTTAAGAAAAGATTCTTTCAAGCTATAGAGTCTGCAGATACCTTGAGGGGCGTACATACATGTGTAAGACTTTGGACTGGGCTGCCTGGGCAACAGTCCCTGTCAATCTGCAAGCTAGGTCTAGTCTACAAGCAAATGCTGAGTGTGAAAGTTTAACACCATTCATGAAGACCACACACTAGATGAACATCTTCCAGAGAAGGGCTCCTCAGTCAGTTTGTCGTCTTGGCTTGCTCATTTCCTCTTTAGTGTTGTCTTTGGAGGAGCCCAGCTCCATGTCAACTGTGAGGAGAACGGCAGACAAGAGAAAGCCACTGAGCAAGACAACAGACACAAAGAAGTCCCAACTTTTCCTGTGAGATACAGTGTGCATCCGAAGAGACTGAGCATGTGTGTATAGGAGCCATGGTAATGTCTGTGTGGGGATGTGGAGGCCGGAGGCTAGCCTCTGCTCATTTCTAAGGCTCTGTTTAGAGACAGATTCTTTTCTGACTTAGATCTCTCCCAGTAGACTAGGCTGGCCAGGGAGTGGGATTCCACACCTCCAGCTCCAAGAATAAGAGTGTGTGCCATCTTATTCATATTTTTCTATAAAAACCAAAACATGGCTTCTGGCAATCGGACTTAGTTTTGTATACTTGCACGGCAAGCATATTATTGACTGAGCCACCTCCCAACCCCTGAAATGACTAATGACCAATGAGGCTTCCCATGTGTGTATATGTTCATGAACCTTACCCTACTGAAGATATAGAATGTCCCAATGACCGCAGAAGGCTCCCTCCGACTCCTTACTTGATTTCCCTTCCTGGAGAGATCACTCTTCTGATTTTCACAGGTTAGTGTGGTTTGGTCAGTTTCATAAATGTGGAATTCAAGAATAGATAGTATATACTCTTTGCTTTTCTGGATTTTCTCATACAACATTATACTATGAGATTTGTTGGTTTATTGCATATGAGATATGATTAAAAAAGAAATAAGAATTCAAGAGATGTTAAACTTTGAATATCTTGAAATGGTCCCCTTGAGGCTGTACCTGCCTCAGCTTGTTCTGAAATCCATTCCAGAATCTTCTTTCTAGATAATGGGCGAAACAGTTGTATGTGCTATAGAGGAGTATTCTAGAGGCATACTAATTTTTAAATTTACCCTAAATATCTTCCTATTGTTTCAATGTTATTATTTTAAGAATTCATGATGAAACTTAGCCCCCATCACACAGAGCTGCAAGGAATATAATGTTGTGGGGACGCAGGGCTGTGAGGGATGCAGGGCTGTGAGGGATGCAGGGCTGTGAGGGATGCAGGGCTGTGAGGGACACAGGGCTGTGAGGGAACCAGGCTGTGAAGGATGCAGGGCTGTGAGGGAATTAGGCTGTGAGGGATGCAGGGCTGTGAGGGACGCAGGGCTGTGAGGGACGCAGGGCTGTGAGGGACGCAGGGCTGTGAGGGATGCAATGTTGTGTGGGATCCAGGGGTGTGAGGGAATCAAGCTGTGAGGGATGCAGGGCTGTGAGGGATCCAGGCTTTGAGAGATGGCCCTGAGAAGATGCTTGAGTCTTGAGGCTCTGCTCTCATTGAGGTTCTGTTCCTCTACAAAGGATTTGGTGGAGAGTATTGGACTCTTTTACAAATGTCCGGATAAAGTGTTATGGTGCCATCTTTTTAGCAGATGCTCATGATTGTTGGGAATATAGCTCAGTGGTGGAATAATTATTTAGTATGCTCAAGGTCTTGGGTTCAGTTCTCAGCACTCCTTTCCCCCAAAAAATTAGCCAATAAAAACTCAGGTCTTCACAGATACTGAATCAATGGTGTTTCCTTTGACCTTGTCTACCTAGCAACTCTACAAAGACTTGGGCATTCTTCTCTATCAGGCTTGTTATAAGTAACTTGCAGAACAAAATTTGCCCCTTCCCACCAGTGATAGCTAATGCATGCCACAGAGTGCTGCAGAAGAATATCACTTAACCCTTGCAAAACATACCTTTTGTTTGTTTGTTCTGAGACAAGGTTTGTCCGTGTAGCTGTGGCTGCCCACATTCTGTAGACCAGATTGAACCTGAATTCAGGGATCTGCCTGTCTTTGCTTCCCGAGTTATGGATTAAAGGCATGCACCACCACACCTGACATTCACTATTTTTAATATGAACCCATATAAACAGAAGCTCACAGAGAATAAATAATTCACCCAAAAGTATATAGCCAGGAAATAGCCGAGTTAAGGTTTCAGAGCCAACCCAGCTCCGTTATATAACCAGTGTCTTCTGTGTACACTGAGGTAAAATCTCTGCAACTTTTCTGAGCACTGATGGTGCTTGTCAAAACTGGAGTCAGTGAGTGCTGTCTAGATGATTACTTGAACTGCAAGATCATCTTTTCTTGTGAGGAGCCCAGAATCCATCACTGTGTCTGTGGACTGGCTGGGCATTAGCCACGGGCTTACTGTGGCCAGAAGGGCACACTGGGTGATATTAGCATGTGTATTATGGTTAAATTGAATATGGCAAAGAAATTTGAACTAGTTAATGTCATGGCTCTAACCCTTGCTAGCCATTGTGATTTGGGATGAGTATTTAACATTTCAGGGCCTTTTTTTTGTGTGTAAGATGGAAATGATAATGATTCCTCTCTTATGAAGTTGTGTTAGCATTAAGTGATTCAAGTGCTAACACACTGTCTGAAAATAGTTATCAATAATTAACTGTAGCTTTCTTCCACTCGATAGAAGAGAATGCCTGGTCCTGAGTAGAGTGTGGAGAACAGAACTTTATCAAGGTAATGTAGTGCCAAGGGAGAGTGTTAAGCTGGGTTGGTGGGAATGTTCATAAAAGTGAGAATCATTGGCAGCCCGATATCAGCCACTCATGTGATCAGTTCATTTACGTCTCACAGCCAAAACACGGCCATTAAAAGGGTTTAGTCAGATGCCTCCTTCTCTCTTTATTGATTCCTTTTCAGTGAAAATATTGATAAGTTTGTATAGATCAGGACCTTAAAGTTACTTAATTATTGATTGAAACAGTTGCTCAGGCTGAGCAGGTGGGTTTTCACTATGTCTAACAACTAGAAGAAACAAGCAGATTTTCTGCAGGATAAAGTGGGCTCCAAAGCCGCTCCCCCCAAATGTGGGCTCTTTGCAGCAGCTTTAAGCCTCAGCTTTCTAAGCTGCAGCTGATGCATCTTTACCCAAGATGCTTTCTCTCCACGCTATTTGTTTATCAGCAACTGAGAAGAAGGCAGACAAAGCAATGCCACCTATAGTGATTAGATGCGGTTTGGGTTGAGGCAGAAACATGAATATAGATTTGAAGTCATTTTGGATTCCATGTTTAAAAAATGATGTTTTGCTTGCATTCGTGTCTTTGTGAAGGTGTCTGATCTCCAGGAACCAGAGACACAGACAATTGTGAGCTGCCATGTGGATGCTGGGAATTGAACTTGGGTCCTCGGGAAAAGAATCCAGTGCTCTTAAGAGCTGAGCCATCTCTCCAGCCCCATTGAAGTATATTTTATGATCTGTTTCATCTACTTTTATCAGTATAGAAACCACCCAGCTGAGACATGGTAGTAATTGAGGGACCCAAAAAGACTAAGATCAGTGAATCATGTCCCTTAGCCTCAAGGGATGGAGAGAATAAGTAAGGGCATCAGGTGGGTGTGGAGGATGGTTGTGGCAGGCACGCCAGGTGTGTGTGGCAGGTGGGCATGTCAGTCACTTTCCCAGATGCCATTGCAGTTGCCCAGCAGGTGAAAAAAACTTCAGCCACTTAGGAAAAGAGTGTCTTGGTTCACAATTTCATAAGTTCTGCCCATCATAGCAGGGAAGACGTGGCAACCGGCATAGGTTTTCCTCCAGTTTTCAGTTCTCTTGACATGTTACTGTGTCCTTTCTGTCCATCTTTTAATTTTAGCCAACCCTGTTGCCTTCTCATGGATGTATAAGCTGTCTATGTGTCAAATGCACAATTTGCTAACTTTTAGCATCTGCACACACTTGTGACTCCGTCATAAGAATGAAGGTAATGAGTACAGCTATCACCCCCAATGGAGTCGGTGTCTCCCTTCCTGCTTCTTCCCTTGTGTGCTCCTCCACCCACCACTGGTCCCCAGGCAACGGCTGACCTGCTTTCTGTCTCTGCAGATCAGTTTGTGCTTTGTAGCATTCTATGTACACAGGAGCATCTGTGCTGGACCACTGTCTGGCTTCTCTCACTTAGGGTGGTATTTAGAACGCTGTATGCTATGTGCTAATCAACAGCTCATCCCCCTGTTGTTGATGGGTAATATACCATATATGGATTTATCATTCATTTGATTAATTTGCCTTTTCACCTGTTCTTAAACCGTTGAGTTGTTTCCAGCTTGGATCTACTGTAGACAATATTGTGGACACTTGTGCACAAGTTTTCATGTGAACATATGATTTTATTTATCTTAGAGCAGAGTGTCTGAATCATTGTATTTATGCATGTTTTTAAGACACCGTAAACCATTTTCCAAAGTGGTTGTGCTATTTAATTGCTGCTGGCAGTGGCTGAGGGTGTCCGTTTCTCTATGTTCTTTATTAATATTTAGTAGGATTTTTCCTATTCCAGAGGCTGTGGTTTTAAACTCTACCTTCGTGGTCACTAATAATGCTAATCATTTCTTCATGCATTAATTTATCTACTATAAATTGCTGAGCAGAGCTTTTACTGATTCTTTTCTCATATATTTTCTCAGTTGTTTTTCATTCTTTCAACGGGATTTCCTAAGGAAGAGAAATGCCGTTCTGACTTTATACACGTGTGTTGTTTTCTGATGTAGCATGCTTTGGGCATTGCATTCTTCCCTTTGGGAACTCCAGTCACGTATATATTAGGCTGCTGACTTTTCCAGCAGTTTATTTTCTGTGTATTTTAGTTTGTATAGATAGTACTGCTGTGCCAAGTTTAGTCATCTTTTGTTTTAATTCTTAATTTGCTATTATATATAGTGAATGTAGGTTGTCACAGATTTGGTCATTTTCAACTCCCGAAGACCAATTTTGGCTCTCCTCTCTTTCTAATCTTCTCTTTTCTCTTTCTTCACTTCACTCCCTTCCTTTCTCTTCTCTTCTTTCTCTCCCTTCCTTTCCTCTCTCCTTCCCTTTGTCTTCCCTTCCCTTGCTCTCTTCTCCTTTCCTCCCCTTTCCCTCTCCTCTCTTCCTCTCCTTCCCTTCCTTCCTCTTTCTTTCCTTCCCCCTCCTCATCCTCCCTTTCTCCCCCTCCTCTCCCTTTCCTTTATCACTGTACCTTAGATGTTCAGTCTCCTACCTTGGCAAACAGGTGTAGTGGAAGGGCCTCAGACATATGGCACCACGAACAGTCACAGTTTGGTGTAACTGTAATAGGTAGTTCCAGAGGTTCAGTGATGAAATCTTACCTCGCAAGAGTAGGAACTAGAGAAGGGATAACAAGTGATGAGTGGGGTCCTGGTCATGGCCAATGTCAACCAGAACGAGGTTCAAGCTTGAGATCTCTGGGAACCATGTAGGGAGACACATAGACTTTCTATGCAAGCACATGCAGAGAGGTTTTAACAATGACAGGTGAAATATGACTCAGAATGTGCATTTCAGCAGGAATGCCAAATTATTCTGTTTGAGGTTCACAGTCAAGAGCAAAAGCACCAGTCTTGCTGTAATACTTGCTCAGATGCCATGAAATCATTGAGAAAAAAAAACATTGTTGAGTCTAAGCTGACAATGAAGATTATAACTAGTAACTAAGCATTTGTCTGATGTATTTCTGGTAAACAAACAAAAATAATCAATGCCTGGATAAATGAATGAATGTATACAGACATTTGTTTATAAGGTTCAATTATAATACTAATATTAACTGATATAGGTATGATTAGTGCCATTGCTTTATTTATTAAAATAAACCACATTTGCTTGTATATGACAATCTTGTTGGACTATAAAACAACTTAGCAAGTCTTTTTAAAATTAATTAAAATGCAAACTTCAATCTAATACAAGAAATATACCTATGGATTTAGCTTTAGAAATCTAGAAACTATTGAAGCTTCTCTAGGTTTGTGAATGTTTGAACAAAAGGGAAAAAACACTAGCTAAAGAGAAATTTAACACCTATGGTCAGTTGTAAATAGCTATGCTTTATGATATGTCCTATTTCTTCAACTATTTCCCTTTGATGTGCAACAACAGATACACAACTGACAGGATCCAGGTGCTGACGATGCTCAGTTAATTTTGACAGTTCTACGCAGTGCTAACAAGAGATACAGCAGAGAAGAGGGGAACGGGCGATAGGAAAACAGGGGCTGAGAAAGTGGGAGAAGAGAGGAAAGGGAAGGGGAGGGGAGGGCAGAGAAGAAGAGAGGAGAGGGGAGAGGAGAGGAGGGGAGAGGAAGGAGAGAAGAAGGGAGAGAAGAGAGAGCAGGGCAGGGCAGGGGAGCGGAGGGCACTGGAGGGGAGGAGAAAGGAGATAGAGGAGAGGGGAGGGAAAGGGAGGAAGAGGAGAGGAGGGGAGAAGGAAGGGAAAGGGAAGAGAGAGGAGAGGAGGTGAGAAGAGAGGTGAGGAGAGGAAGAGAGAGAGAAGAGGAGAGGAGGGGAGAGGAGAGAAGAGGAGAGGAGGGGAGAGGGAAGGGGAGGGGAGTAGAGGGAAGAGGAGAAGAGAGGAGAAGGGAGGGAAGAGAAGATGAGAGGAGGGTAGAGCAGGGCAGAGCAGAGGAGCAGAGGGCACCAGAGAGGAGGGGGAAGGAGAGAGGAGAGGAGAGGGAAGGGAGGTGCAATTCATCTTCAGGAGTTTCAAACTACCATGTCTGGGATAAATATACTTTAAAAACAAATTCGACTCTAAAATCTGGATGATTCTTACTGAAATGACTTTAAAATATTTATTATTGTTTTCATTGTTGTTAGTGTGGATGAGTATGTATATGTGGTGCGCGTGCGTGTGCGTGTGGTGTGTGGTGTGTGTGTGTGTGTGTGTGTGTGTGTGTACAGCTATGTGGAGGTCAGAGAACAATTTGGGGAGTTGGTTTTCTCCCTTCACTGTGGGTTCTGAGGATGAAACTCAGGCCAACAGGCTTGTGCTGTAAGCACTTGTACTCACTGAACTGACCCATTTCACTGGCTCTAAAGTGACGTTTTACTCATTTCTGAATCCATAGCACCTGGCAAAGGGTCAGGCTTGCACACAAGAGTATATATTTTATGCAGTTTTGCATGCACACAGACACACAGGACACACATAGACATACACCCAATATATGCAGATATACATGCATAACACTTATGCACAGATGCACACAAGACAATACACACACAAGACACATACACTTATGACACATACCCAGACACACACCCATCGCATGCAGAGATATAGACATATACACATCACAGACACTCCTCACATATGCAGAGACACACACATGCACAGAACACACAATCCATGGTCAATGCACACCCAGACACACACCACTATGCAGAGATACAGACACACCACACATTAATAAATGATGGTACTGCAAAGATTTGTTTTTTATTTCTATTTAAATATAATAAATTGCTCTGTTACTTTTATTGGCTAGTACATCAAACAATATACTTCTACTACTCTGCAGCTCCACCTTTTTGCTGGTGGATTCTCTGAATGTGCACACTTAGGTCTCTCTCTTCTGCTGCACTCATCTACCCCCTCAACAGCAGTAGCAATAGCTATAGCCTCGAGCAAGTCTCTGTAAGGAGTAAGCCCCCTCTTCATCTGTGTTAAGACTTTCACTGACAATACATTTAAATTTATAAATAAAATTTGGTGGGGAATACTATATTTCTGTTATGTATTTCTCCACTTATTTGTCTTCTTTAATACATTTAAATAAGAATATTACATTTCCCATAAAAATATTATACATTCAGATGTATAGATTTATTGGTAGGCATTATATATATTTGTGTTGCCATAATAAATGAAGAGATTTATTGATTTAAAAATATTTACTAAGTGGTAATAGGTAAATTATTTATTCTGGTGGGAAATATGAAAATAACTTTTTACATTATCCCCTTCAGAATCATTATTTTCAAATAAAGACTTAAAACTATAGCATAAAATTTGAGAAGAAAATATAGGAACACATATACACGTTTACCTACCTGTTGGTCTACCTATTATATATCCATTATATATATAAATATATGCATTGCCTTAAGACTGTTTACTGAGGTATAAGTTGGGATGTTCCAGTCAATAGCATGAACAGATGTAAGCTGTATTCTGACATGTGTGCACACCCGTGGGGCTACATAACGTCACAGTCCAGGCCGTTCCAATGCCTGTCACCTCTAGCCTTTGCTCTGCTTCTTCAATCACTTGGCTCTCAATCCCATTGCCAGAGGAAATAATCCTGAGTTCAGTGGCTTGAACAACACACATGGATTGTGTTGCAGTTCTGAGGACTGGAAGCATTAAGAACCAGTTGCAGTGGGCTAGCTCAAGTCATTGGTAAGGCTGCTTTGTTTTAGGGGTTGTAGCAGGAGACCCTCTGTATGCCTTTGCCTGTGTGCCCCCTATGTTCTCTGCTTCACAGTCCTTCCTTTGTGGCTACCTGGTCCACACATCTTGGCCTCCTGACCAGTCTTATGAATGTACTGTTGGTTATACTGGTCCCTCAGGGACACACCAGGACAACACTGGGCTCTTGGGGACACACCAGGACAACACTGGGCCTTTGGGGACACACCATGACAACACTGGGCTCTTAGGGGCACACCAGGACAACACTGGGCTCTCGGGGACACACCAGGACAACACTGGGCTCTCGGGGACACACCAGGACAACACTGGGCTCTCAGGAACACACCAGGACAACACTGGGCTCTTGGGGACACACCAGGACAACACTGGGCTCTTGGGGACACACCAGGACAACACTGGTCCCTCGGGGACACACCAGGACAACACTGGGCTCTTGGGGACACACCAGGACAACACTGGGCCCTTGAGGACACACCAGGACAACACTGGGCTCTCAGGGACACACCAGGACAACACTGGGCTCTCAGGGACACACCAAGACAACACTGGGCTCTCGGGGACACACCAGGACAACACTGGGCTCTCAGGGACACACCAGGACAACACTGGGCTCTTGGGAACACACCAGGACAACACTGGGTTCTCGGGGACACACCATGACAATACTGGGCTCTTGGGGACACACCAGGACAACACTGGTCCCGCGGGGACACACCAGGACAACACTGGGCTCTTGGGGACACACCAGGACAACACTGGGCCCTTGGGGACACACCATGACAACCTCCCCCAGTGTTTGTTGCCACAACCTTTACACACACCTGGAGGTGGGTTGACTTGTGGTTTGGCTGGTCTGTCCTTTACATTTTCATGGAAATTTTAGAATAAGTTTGTAGTTTTTTTTAAAAAGTCTTGCTAATATTCTGACGGAGGTTGCAATGAGTCTACATCATTTTGGAGAAAATTAACAAATGAATAATAATTGTCTTTACCCCCAAACTAAATCTCTGATTTTCTCCCAGGGCTCAATAGTTTTCAGTGCACACAGCTTTTACATCCTTGAGCAGGTCACCGCCATAGTGTCTAGCTGTAAATGATAATATTTAGCCCCCCGAGGCCTCTCCTCCGGACACCCTTGTCCTAAATTTTTTTACATCTGACTTTAATAGAGCTATGGCCACTTTCTTTCAGTTATGATTTCTTCACCTTCTTTAATTTTTATTGTTCCTTTACGTTGTATGTTTTCTTTGTATGCAGTATACAAACTCTCTGTTTTTTATCTAGTCTGTTGATTTAACTTTAGTGGCAATTCAAGTGCATTCATACTTATGGCCACTTTCCTATTCGCAGTCATTTTACTACTTTATTTTATGATTTGTTTTAAACTGTTCTCAATTTTAAAAATTCTTCCTTTGGATTAATTGAGACATTCCTCTCCTATCTTTTCCATTCATTAGTTTGGAACTTATAGGGTTTACTATTTTCTTAGTTATCACTAGGATGTATTGAATGTAATATATCAGAGTATATAATATACTTGACATATTAATACTTCCCTAGTTTAACAACTTATATTTTTCAGTCAGTAGTTTTATCTCTGTCCCAAATAAGTTAAAGAGTTTAGAATTTTAACACTACAACCATTTGATGATTTCATCTACATTCTAGTGTTCAATTTTGTTTCTTACTCTTATTTCAAATTAGAGGTATTGTTTAAATACTGTTTAACTTTTTAATATAGTATAATTTAATTTTTGTTTGTGTCCAGTCTCCTAAAACATTAATCATATTTCCCAGAATGAGGAAAAGAACTCAGTGAAAGGAAATCTCATAGCTGAAGGAGTCTCCACTGCTGCCCTGTGTAGCTGTGGACAGGGCCCGGGCCAGGCCTGGGAGTGCTGCGTTTCCAATGAACAAAATCTAAGGAAGGTGTGAGGCCAGCTGAAGCTCTGCTGACATTTTAACATTTTGAAGCAGATAATTCCTTTCCTCCTCCCTCCCTCCCTTCATCCCTTCCTTCCTTTCTCTCCTGTGTGTGTCTGTGTGTACACCTGTGGGTGTGGGTGCTTCCATGGACAACACAGAGAGGTCAGAAGACAGTCTTAAGTAGTCTCTTCTCAAATGCCTTCCACGCAGTCTCTCACTGGCCTGTGAGCTCACAGAGATCCTCCTGCCTCTGCTCCTATCTGGCAGTGCTGGGACTCTAGGTGATTCTGCTGTGCTTGACTTTTTATGTGAGTTCTGTGGCTCTGACCTCAGGTCTTCATGCTTGTGAGATAAGCACTTGCTGGCTGAGCCATTTCTCTCTTTGCCTGAACCAGAATTGTTTTCTCTTTTAGGGCAGATTATCCTGCAAATCATAGCGTCTTTGGTCGGCATCTACAAGATGCCTGACCCTCATTTGTGGCAACAAAAACTGTTTTCTAAACACTGGCAAATATCTGGGAGCAAGCTGTCTAGGACAGTGTGGTGGTTTGAATATGCTTGGCCCACAGGAGGCGTGGTCTTATTCAAGGAGCTGTCCTTGTTAGAGGAAGTGTGCCACTGTGGAGGCAGGGCTTCGGGGTCTCCTATGTATGCTCAAGTCTGGTCAGTGTGATCCAGAGTCTCCTCCTGACTGCCTGTAAAAGACAGTCCCCTTCTGCTACCTGTAGATCAAGATGTGGAACTCTCAGTCCTCCAGCACCATGTCTGCCATGTTTCCCACCATGGATAATATACTAAACCTCTGAAATTGTAAGCCAGCCACAATCAATTGTTTGTCTTTATAAGAGTTGCCTTGGTCATGTTGTCTCTTCAAAGTAACGAAACTCTAAGGCAGAAATAACACCTTCTTTAGGACTACACTAGGTAAACAGTCTGATTAGTTCATTTGTAAGAGAGCCAGCACCAAAGAGATTAGACCCTGGGCTTAACATTCCCCTATCACCACCAAGACCACCCTGTCTTTCTCTCTGTGTCTCTGTCACTCTCTGTATGTCTCTGTCTCTCTCTGTATGTCTCTGTCTCTATCTCTCTGTCTGCCTGTGTCTCTGTCTCTGTCTCTGTCTCTGTCACACACACACACACACACATATAATTTTCAGATCAGGTTTTAGCAGCTTCCTGGATTATCCTCCCTGTCTTCCTTTGGGTACCTGGGTAACCTTCTAGATTCTTCCTAGATTCTCCTGTCATTGCCATGGCTCATTTTGTGTGGAGAAACAGTTTATTTTCTGAGGTTCAATCTGTGTTTAATTGATCTTTGGATCACTCAATACATATACCCTTTAGGTACTGCCTAAGGAAAGATTAATTTTATGCCCCAGGAAAAGATTTAAAATAGGAGATTCCAGGCCATGCTAATGTGGCTAAGGCTGAACTTAGAGGCAGCAAATCTTCCGAGTTGAGAATAAACCCATTTTGACAGAAGAAGCACAGTAGACATTTCTAAACAAAAAGATAGCCATGCTCATGATGTCAGACAGAAACACAAGTAGTAAATCAGCAGGGAATTGGGGTGTGGCTGGTACAGAAGGAACTGGGCCGGCCTCCAGGCAGGGCAGGAAGAGCTATCTGGGTATCAACAAGGACTCAGTGCCATGGTTGTGTGGCAAGGACAGTCCAGGCACCTGACTCACATGACCTGACGCTAACACTGCCACACAGTTGCAAAGAGAAGTTCTTGTCCCTGCATACAAAGATGAAGTGAATCCCTCATTGTCCCAAATCTAACCAGTGATTGAACTAAGAGGTTAAGCAACAGAAGTGTCTGCAGCAGAGCAAATCTTGGCCTGTAATAACCCAGAGAGCAGTCTTTCTCTGGAGAGGCCCCATGCTCTTGTCCACGGTCCCCAAATAATAGATAACATGCTATGTTTATGAATTATAGCACTGTTCTAGGTGAGGGTTTGAGTTTTAACTTTTTACAAATATATTGAAAGATGTGTCTGGAGAGATCCCTTAGTGGTTAAGAGTTGCTGCTCTTCCAGAGGACCTGAGTTTGGTTCCCAATACTTATAAAAGTCCAGCTCCAGGAAATTTAACACCCTCTTCTGGTCTCCATGGGAATGGTGTGTACACACACACACACACACACACACACACACTAAAAAAAACAAAACAAATATTTAAGATTTCATTTTATTATTTTTCTATGTTTTGAGTGTTTTTCCTGCATGGATCTCTGTGTACCACCACATATGTGCCTTGAACTCGAGAAGGCCAGATGAAGCTGTTGGATCACATGGGACTAGAGGTACAGGCAGTTGTAAGCCCCCATCTAGGTGCTAGGAGTTGAATCTGGATCCTCTAAATAAAGCAAGTAGTTCTCTTAACCACTGAGCCATTTCGCCAGCCCCCAAAATCAATCTTTAAAAAATATAAACCGAAGAGAAAGAAAAAATTGAGGACCCCTGCTCTATAAATGTGTGGAGTCCTTATGAATTTGCATATCTTTTTTTTTTAGTGGGGAGGGCACATTCCACATCTGGTGGGGTGGGCCGTGTGTGTTCTGATCCCAGACTGCAGTGAGGTGACACAATTCAACACAGGTGAGCGGTGCTAGATTCAGCACACATTTGATTCTGAATGTAGTTTTGGCTTATCAGAAACTTTTCACTGTTGCCGAATTTCTCACAACCCTCGACATTTACTTACACAACCCCTTGTAGGGTCACCACTCACAGTTTTAGTTTCAGAAGCTGTGTAAGGACTGATGCTCACCCATCAAGGTATCCCTAGTGCCCTTCCAGACCCCTGAAATGTTGACCAGGTGCCTATGCAGACAACTGAATAAAACTGTAAAGGTTGAGATAACAAGGAGAGACTTGGAGAAAATTCAAATTAGATGAGATTATTTTTCAAAGTGGAGAAACCGAGGCTTAAGGAGATGAGGTGCTGACCATTGAAAGAGCATCATGGGTAATACCAATAAAATACTTGACGCTGGAGGCTGAGTCTCTACTGTCGGATGCCCAGCCTCCATCGGAAGCCACTCGTCTGCAGGCGGAGGAGTCCTGAAGGAAATGATAACTGTGCCACTGTGATGAGAGAGAGACCAAGACAAAGTGATTGATGCAAACAGCACCCTGGAATAATAATCAAGTGCTTGTCAATCTGAGCTCTCCCAATGACAGCCCGGTCGATGAATCTGTCGTGGCAGATAATTACTAGCTGTATCTTTAGTCCATAAAGTGATCAATAAAGTCAAATGTCTAGTTTAATATTTTATATTTAATGATTACACAATAACAGATACCAGAATAAATGTTGATGGAGATAGATGGAAGGATTAGATTACAGTGCCAATACTTTCCCCCCCTTTTAATTAGTCAAAACCTAATACAAAATTCAAGCTACGCTGTATCAAAGCCTTTCTTTCTTTCCTCTCTACTAAGCAACTGAAATTATGTTCAGAGATTTGATTATTGAGCTGTTAATTATCTTGAAATTCAGATGTTTTGTGAAATGCTTGAAAAATCTCATCTGTCATTTTTGGGTGGGGAACTGGCTTGATGGGGCCTAAATTACTAATTTTTTTCAGAGGGGGACAATGTCTATGTCCATCAAACTCTGGGAGGAAAGGGATCGTTCTGAGGACCATCTGGTCTGGCTGCACTGCTACCCTGGTGGAGGCGTTCCCTGAGGACCTGTGTGCACTTGTGGGCAAATTCCCTGGGGCCTGGCCAGCCTTTGCTTACTGGCCTTGAACTTGGATTCCCTATAAATCCTCCCCAAATCAATGTTGTCAGCTTCTATTATTTCATTGTTCACTAAGGAATAGCCCAGGATGGCGCTGAATAATTCATGATGGCAGTGGTGCTGATCCGACTTCACGAGTAGGAAATTCTAAGACCCCAGTAGGCTTCAGTCTGTGGATCCATCCGCAGGCTGGGAGTCTGCTTAGCATGTGATCCTAGCAAGAAAAATTAGAATACCCATGCCAGGGGAAACCTGCCTTCACTGGTCCCTGTGTCACCCAACAGTGGGTGAAGGAGGGATGCACTAGGTTGGAACCCAGTGTTCTATAACATCTGGAAAAATCAGACTTTCAAGAGTCTTAATTAGCCACTTCTGAAAGGGTTTAGAGCCCACAGGTGAGGATGTCTATAGAAACAGGAAAGGAGAGAGATGAGAAAGCTATTGGTGTGTATAGCAGATGCATGGATGTACATATGAGACAGAGAGTGGTCTGCAGGCATCTGAAAAGAGAAAAGCTATAACCGTGCAAAGAACTCACATACCGTGATCAAGCATGCTACAGCTGGTGAGTTGCCATCTTGAAGCAGATTTTTATTTTCGTGATAAAGGATGGAAGCTGAGAACCAGTGTTCTAAGCGACCGTCTGAAGGGAAGCCAAAAACCCAGCATGGAGCCTGCTGCTTCCTGCACAGGATTTAGTGACGTCTGATGTACGTGGGAAAACATGGCAGCTCACATCCAAGCCTTTACCTTGGTCTTGGAGTCTTCTTTTCAGGGTGCTTGGGAGGTAGTGGACCCAACAAGCATGTGAGCCTACTCAGATGAGGCTGCCACATGCACTAATGTGTAGCGTGTCCATTTAGTGTGAGCTCATCACTGTCAATGGGCGTGAGCACTCAGGTCTGCAGGCAATTCTCTCCAAGGACCACGCACCTCGGGACCAATGAATGTCAGACAGTTCAGGATGAAATAGGCTGGGAGCCCAGCGAGTGAGATGGGCTGGGATGGGCTTACCAGCCGGGTCAGTGCAGGCCCAGAAAAGCCTGAAAGCACGTCCTGATTTCAATCAAGTGTCTGTTCAAGTTCAATGTTTTCCTTCATGTCTGTAGCTTTGAAAAGTATTAATAGTTCCCGTACCCTCCTTCTCCTTCTCCTCCTCCTCTTCCTCTTCTCCTCCTGCTCCTCTTCTCGTTATTGCAGTAAAATAACGCAGAACAAAATTTACCATGTGTAAGTCTGTTCAGAGTACCGTAGCTAATTATCTTACAAACAACAAAATACCTGCTAACTTTGGGTTTACAATTTTTCTTGTAGCCATTCTTGGTCAGTATTGATATCTCATATTTGATGAGTAGTGAAATTTTACCCTTATTTTAATTTGCATTTACCAAATGACTAATGATATTTAATATCTTACTGGGTTGGCATCTAGATCTTCGGTGAAGTATTTATATATGGCTTTGTCTATTTTCTACTTGTATTATATATGTCTATATAATACACACACACACACATATGTGTATATGACTTTTTGTTTTGACAGTACTTCATATGTGGTAGGTCCCTGTAGTGGTTTGAATGAGAAATATGTCCTATAGTCTTAGGCATTTGAACATTTATCCCCTAGCTGGTGATGCTATTGGGGGAAGCCTGGGTGGTGCAGCCTTGCTGGGGAGACTCTGGAGGCTGGCTTTCATCTTAAAATCCTCTAGCCACTTCAGTTCGCTCCTTCTGCTTCCTGTGTTGCATTTGGAGATGTGGGTGTGCTTGGCTTCGTGCTGGAGCTAGCATGCCTGTTGTTGGTTTTCATGCTTCACCAACATGACGGACTCTTACCCTCTGCAGCCAGAAGCCAAAATAAGCTCTTCCCTCTGGAAGCTGCTTCTGGGCACTGCGTTTTATCACAGCAACTGATCAGGGCCTGTCGTCTGCCGAGTGTGTGATTTGAAAACATTTTCTTAGAGTGCAGCTTGCCTTTTTATCCCTGTAGTAGGGTCCTCCACATAGGGATAGCTTCTAATATTGACAAAGCTAAAGTTAAATACATTTCCTTTGTGGATCACACTTCTGGTGTGAAGTCTAAGAATTTTTTTGGCCAGTCCTGAATCCTAACATTGTTCTATTAGTTTCTTAAAAGTTTTATAGCTTTAAATTTTACATTTGAGTCAGTAGTCTATTTTAAGTTGACTTTTAAATGCGGAGTAAGAGTCGGTGTGAAGTTTTATTTTTGTTTTATCTATATTGGCTGTCTATTTGAAGCAGGACCAGTATTTAAAATGCTAACTTTCCTCCAATGGATGTTTATGTACCTCTGGTAAGTGTGTGTATATATGTGTGAGTGTGAGTGAGTGTGTGTGTGTGTGCATAAGTATTTGAGTCTATGAGTGTGTGAGTGAGTGTGTATGTGTGAGTGTGAGCATGAGTATTTGAGTCTATGAGTGTGTGAGTGAGTGTGTGTGTGTGTGTGAGTGTGTGCATGAGTATTTGAGTGTATGAGTATGTGAGTGAGTGAGTGTGTGTGTGAGTGTGTGTGTGTGTGAGTTGAGTGTGAGCATGAGTATTTGAGTGTATGAGTGTTGTGAGTGAGTGTGTGTGTGTGAGTGTGTGTGTGTGTGAGTGAGTGAGTGAGTGTGTGTGTGTGTTTGAGTGTGTGTGTGTGAGTGTGAGCATGAGTATTTGAGTGTATGAGTGTGTGAGTGAGTGTGTGTGTGTGTGAGTGTGAGCATGAGTATTTGAGTGTATGAGTGTGAGTGATGTGTGTGAGTATGTGTGTGTGTGTGTGAGTGTGTGTGTGTTTGAGTATGTGTGTGCATGTGTGTATAGCGTCCAGGGAATTGAGCAACCTAAGGCCTCATGCATATCAGGCAAGTTCTCTGCCACTGACTTGCACTCCCATCAGTGGGCATATTTTGTAAGTCTGTATTGTAGTTTCTTTATCTTATACCCAGTTTTATTTCTATATACTTTCCTCTTTCTACTGCTTTAGTTTTGTCCCATAAATATTAATTTTATATTTTCATCTTACTCAAAAAATGTATTTTTGTTTCAGAATTTTGTTCTTTCCCTATGGACATTTAAAAACATTGTACTCTATTTTTAAAAAGTGTCTATTTCCTTATTATCTAATTATTAATTTGTACCTTGTCTCATTGTGTTAGAGAAAATACCCAGTATGATTTCCATTTTATTAATCTGTCATGTTGTTTTTAGATCCATATGTTTGTGTGGAGTTTTTGTAAGTTTCACTAGGTATTATGTTGTCCTTGTTACTTTTCTATTGGTGTGATAAAACATCACGGCAAAGCCAACTTACAAAAGAAAACATTTAATGTAGAGCTTATGGTTTCAGATGATTTGAGTCCATGATAGCAGGGCAAAGGCATGGTGGCATTGGCAGCTGAGAGCTTACATCTTAATCCACAAACATTAGGCAGAGAGAGCAGGACAGTACTGTGAATGGCTCAAACCTTCAAAGCTGGACCCCAGTGACACACCTCCTCCCACAAGGCCACACCTCCTCTATAAGACCACACCTCCTTACACAAGGCCACACCTCCTCACACAAGGCCACACCTCCTCACACAAGGCCACACCTCCTTACACAAGGCCACACCTCCTTACACAAGGCCACACCTTCTCATACAAGGCCACACCTCCTCACACAAGGCTACACCTCCTCACACAAGGCCACACCTCCTCACACAAGGCCACACCTCCTAATCCTTCCCAAACACTTCCACTAACTGGGGACCAAGTATGCCAACATATGAGCCTAAAAGGCTATTCTCATTCAAACCACCACATATGTTTTACACATGTGTTTTACACTATCACCACAGGGGCTACACTCGTGCTTGCTACAAGCACACAAAGCTTGTTTCACTGTGTCCTTACACCTCTCTCCACATTTGTTATAACATTGGTTTATATCTTCTGTATTCATTTAGGACCAAATGAGGTGGGGTTATAATTTTTGTTTCGGTCATCATATATCATTGAAAAAGTGTAATGAGGATATAAATATGGTTGTGTTTCTCCCATTGTTGTGTAATACAAGGATCTAAACACATGTCTCCATACTTGCATGTTCAGCATTTTGTCCAATGATCTATTTCCCCAAACTACCCATCTTCTATTTTCATGAATAGCCCAAATTTTTACTTGCTTAAAGTATGTTGATAATTTTGCTGAAGGTTTTTACTGTGTCCACTTTAAAATATTTGTCCAGAAATTCATTGTCTCTAAGTGTGGGCAGTGATTGATCTTCTTTGTTATTCGGTTTGATATCTATCTCGTTCTTCATTTAACAAACAACTTTTAGCCAAAAATGTAAGCAATTTTATTATTATAAGATTCCAGATCCCCCTAAGCTTCTGTTGTCTTAACCTCTTTCTTCTGACATCACTCTGGTGAGTTAGGGGACCCAATACATGACTACCGCGTAACTGAGATTAGTGGAAGCTTAAAGCTTGTTTCCAAGCAAACCCAGAAGTTTTTTATGGTGGTAAGGGGCTATTTTTCAGACCTCTCATTTGTCTGCCATCAGTGCTGGAGGCTGAGAGGGGAATGGGGCAGTTCTTGATATGAACAAATGGATGTGAGGTCATGGGTTTTCACTAGACCATCATGGTATCTTCCTGAGACAGTACCTGTCTTTTTTTTCTCATTGAAGGACCTTTTCTTCTTCTGTCCACATTTTTTTAAAGACTGTAGCTGTCTTCAGATACACACCAGAAGAGGGCATCAGATCCTATTACAGATGATTGTGAGCCATCATGTTTGTTGCTTGGAATTGAACTCAGGACCTTTGGAAGAGCAGTCAGTGCTCTTAACCACTGAATCATCTCTCCAGCCCTGTGTCCACATTTTAAATAACATTTATCAACAACTTTGATTAGGAAAACTCTTCTTGCACATTTAGTTTTAAGACCTATGTCTGGCTATTTTAACTCCAAAATACTCTTTCTTCTTTACAGATGTGGTCTGGCTGTTCTCTTTAGATTTCAAGATTTTCCCAGTTCTTTACTCTAATAGAGACACATTATTCCTAGCAGTTATGAAATAGCTCATGCTGTTTACTAAGCATCGTCTTCTTTCTCAGGATGCTCTGCCGATTTCCTGTATTTGCTAACATAAGGATTAGAGTTGGTTTTCTTGTTCTATGGTGAAGTATCATAGACATTACATTCAAAAGCTCTTGAGATACCCATAGGATGCTGCCTAGGAAATGCAAGGGGTAAAGATGAATTTTTTTACAGCTGTAATTCTGTATCCCAGATATAAGCAGAGTTGGTAAGATGGTGTCTTCACCTGCACAGAATACAGAGCCTGGCTGTGCCATATGTGGGGTTCACCTTCCTGTCACGCTACTGACCATCAGGAATGCCTGCATCATCTAACTCTTTAGTGTTTAGCTCATCAGACTCAACCAGTACTGTCTACATCGACTGCTAGGAGTCACAGCCCTTGGAGGATACACCTGGGAGAGCAATATTTATTAATTGTCACATAATTCACTCATGTTTACCAATTAGTAATAAATACATGCAGTTCCTGTCACTGGGTCTGTAGTGTCATAATGTGGTTTCCTTTAGAAATATGTTGAAATGGAAGCGTGTATGAGGATGTTTTGTTAGGAACAATGGGGGTCTGAGAGGGAGAAGCAGGTGTGGGGGGAAAGAAACTAATGTGGGATACAGCTGCAAAAGAGGACTCAGCCGACACTCAGAAGTATGGGCCTGGGATGTCCTTGATACCCACCCCAGATGAGAGCTAATGTTGGACAGACCAGCTCCAGCCAGTGCTGTGACACCTTAGAAGGCAGACTCGGGTGTGAGAGGGTGGGGAGCCTTGCTCTGGGAAGGCTAGGGGGCATGTTATATGCACAGCATGAGGCTGTGAAGGGACCAAGTAGACAGAGCTTCTGCTGGTCGAAGCTAGCGGTAGGAGGAGGGGAGACAGGCATGGAAATGCCAGAGATATTAAGTGTCTGGGGCATGAAGAGGAAATACCATGGGAACATGCGGAACAACCAACTCCTCTGGGGGTGGGGGTCGAGAAAAAGATGTGCTCTCCGGCTCCCTTTTGTGTTTTGAAGGGAGAGAATTTCACGCCTTCATGTCTCATGGAGTAGGTAGTGGATTAAAAAAGCTTGAATCTCTTTTGAAATATGGAGTCTGTATTTTGCCAGGTAAAGAGAAGTAAATCATACATTAATAGAACCAGTATGTTCAGGGAGTTAGCGCCACAGGCACCCTGAGCAAAGAGATAGGAAAGGTGAGCGTGCGGGTTACATGGAATGTGGAAAGTAACCTTTTAAACTTTTATGCTCCTCTCTAGGGCAAAAAATGCTATTCTTTAAAAGGTTAGTCTACTACTACCAAAAAAAATGAAGGAAAGAAGGCAAGAAAAAAAAAAGAAGGCAGCTTCATGTTTCATTCTAGAATCAATTTTTCTATTAAAAATAAATTGCACTTTAAGTAACTTGTGATGTGTTGAGCTAGAGGTAGTGGCTACAAGAAACTTTTCTGTCTGCCGTCCTGGTGATGCAGGGATGGCTGACTCACTAAGAGGAGAATGGGAATGCTTCTGATCTCCTGAAACCTGCATGGCCTCGTCTAACCGTGAGCCTCGCGGAGTTTCAAGGCTGTTTGATGCGTCTTAGGCCCCCAGTGATGGCCCTGTGCCCAGTGTTGTGTGATCAGTGGCAAACCTTAGAGTTCTCTCCTTTTGTATCCACAGACGGAGGATCTCTCTGCCCGCGCAGAGCTTTGAGGTCAGTCTAGAGGGTCCCAGCGACATGAAGCAACTAGCAAATGGCTCCGAGGCAAGATGCCAGTGAGGGCAGACCTTCGCCACCTCTGGGTCCTGCGGTTCTTCATAGAGGAGACCAGTGTAGAGCCGGACTCTGAAGGAAGACGTTTTGGAGGAGGAAAGATTGAGCTGCGTCTGGGGTGAGAGAAGCTTAGCCCCATCTCTGAGGATGCAGTTTTATTTGAATAAGAAAAGAACTTAGGGTCATGAGGAAAGTCAGCTCTACTTGACACTCAGGATAACAAAGATAGCTAACCATGTCTGTCACCGTTTATCTATTTGCTCACTGCCTTTACACATTATAAGGGAAATCTCAGTACTGTGGGGTGGTACAAGCCACTAGATGGATGCTCTTGGACCAAACATTCATCTGATACTTGACTCTCTTTAGCAAACAATATGCCCATCCAGGGATTTATCCGACAGAAGCATGTACCAAGTGTTACCTTTCTTAAAAGAAAGATAAAAGGATAAAATGTGTCATTTCCTGCTAGATTTTGTGACTTGCCCAATGGAGCAACATCGGTGAGCAGGTTATCGTGGTGTACAAGTATCTAGGCTCTGTATATGTATCTCTGTCACGTTATAACATGTTGAATCTACTGACGTTTTAAAACCTGTGAAGATTTGATTTTGGTTTAAACTCTTTTTCTTTGAGTGTATTTGTCATTTCTCTTGGCTTTGAATAACATACTGAACTTCTGAGACTTAACTGATATAGTTAATAAAAAAAAATAAGTAGAGTCAAGGAAATGGGAAGGACCTTTGGGGTCATGGAAAGAGACAGTTATCTTAACAGCTAGTCCACTTACAAAAGCTACAGATGGACCAGAGGCTAATCGAGGATATACAACCCAGAGAGAGAGGTGGCTACCGGGGCTGGGAGAACTGTGAAGAGGAGACTTCTCCCACTGCTCCTGAAGATGCAGATCTCAGAACAGGTGGCTGCTACTCACCGAGAATTATTATGTAATTCTCAGGAGAGAATAAGCAGGTCCCAGAGGTATCATGAGCACAGTCTTATCACCAACAGTTCACATGTGAGGAAGTGGTAGCTTAGACCAGTATTTCTCAATGTTCCTAATGCTTTGACCTCAAGTTGTGGTGACCCCAACCATAACATTATTTTTGTTCCTACTTTATAATTGCGATTTTGCTACTGTTATGAATCACAATGTAAATATTTGAAAAGCAGGATGTCTGATGTGCAGCGCAGAGAACCACTGGCTTAGGGAGATCAAATCACCTGTTAAGTGTCATAAAGTCGAGGAAGGAGGGACAAGTTTACCATTTGAATTTATTTCATTCCAAATCAGGGACTCAGAATTACTGAATTACTGCAAGGTGTAGGCAGTCCTTTGGAGGTATAACCGAGAGCTCCTAGGTGTTCCCTGGAAGCCTAAGGATTGTTAGTCTGCCTACTGAGAGCACTTCTGACTGCGTGAATAAAAGACCTCTGCCTCTTAATTTTGATTCTGTTCAGACTGTGTGCTTTCCAATTAGAAATTTTGCTACTAGAATGCCTTTGCTCTCTCATGAAAAGTCCTAAATTGTGTGACTAGAAGAAATAACTCCAACTCAACCAACATTTGAAGAAACATTTCACAATAAGAGTTCATGTGGGAAAAAACATAATATCCCAAGGAATGATGGGAAGTTATGGACTACTTATAACTAGCTTTCCTGATCAAGTTTCTACCTGGATGAAAGCTTTGAAAAGAGCAGAATGGCCCAGGGACACTCTCTCCTCTCCCTCTCCCTCTCCCTCTCCCTCTCCCTCTCCCTCTCCCTCTCCCTCTCCCTCTCCCTCTCCCTCTCCCTCTCCCTCTCCCTCTCCCTCTCCCCTCCCTCTCCCTTCTCCCTCTCCTTATTCCCCTCCCCTTCCCCCTCCCCCCTCCCTTCCCCTCTCCCTCTCCCCTCCCCTCCTCCTTCTCTCACATCTAAGTGTCTTCTGTTGCAGAGATGAACTCCTCTCTTTCGATCCTAAGTGTAAGTCTGAGCTCCTTCCAGGCTTCAGGTTCACATCCCTTCCCCCAACAGCGTAGACATGAAGTAATAGTTTCAGGACAGTGTGGCTAAGCCTCAAATTCCGTGGCTTTCCCATATCACTGACCCCCTTCTCAGGGAAACTCCTAACCCCTTTGCCTTCTCAGCACCACCACTCTGGTAATGTAACCCAAGACAAACACACAGAAAAGATGGAAATTCATGTCTAAGTCCTGCTTCCATTGCGTGGCGATTGTTTGGCAGATTTTAAGTAATGTCCATCTCTTTCAGCCTGTTTCCTGGTGGACTGAGCGAGCACAGTGAGTCCCCGTGAGTTCTGTGGGACTAAAATTAGGATAGGGTGTTATATAAACTAAAGAATGTAAAATCATTAGGTCAGGTCCAGGTCCAGAGGGAAAAATGTCACTAGGATTGCTGATGGTGATATGGTGGTAAGGATGACTGGCATCCCCCTACGTAGAGAGGACGCTGTAAAATCTCCTACAGCTTCCTTATTCTTCTTAGTCTCAGGACCATTATTATATTTCTGGAAAAAATGAGGTAATAAAAATGTGTATTTAGGATATTTGAGTCTGATTTTCATGTTTCCATTAACTAGCATTAGGAACTCAAATTTTTTGAGTCTTCGTGTCTCATTTTCAAAATGATAAGCCTGTAGCCACAAGAGCCCCCTTGCAAGACACTTCAATTCTCGATTTTACACCTATGTCATGAACACACTGCATTAGCATATGAAGTGAGGGAGGAGAGGATTTCTGAACTAGAGCATGACTTCCAAGGAACGTTACTTTTATTTTTGTTTACAAACAAAAATGGCGCTTTCCTTGTCACTGGGTTTTGATCATCTTAGGAGGTCATGTCATTTACTGTGCAAATCAGAACGTGTGGTATAGTGACAACTGATGTGTTTCCTAACTGCGGGAGAGCGGGAGAGCGGGAGGCAGAACTGGAAGCTCACAGATCACCTCTGCCAGCGCCACACTCCTGGCTCCCTTCCCTGTTCTTTCTCCTCCCCTTTCTCTTCCTTGGTTTCAACAAGAGCAAAGGTGCCATGAATGGAGGTGTTAGTTCCCTCAGCTGCTTAATGGAGTGTTAGGTTCAAAGCCAAGGTGTGACCATTTAAATGCTAACACTTTTAAGTTGGTTTGTCTGCAGCAGAGACACTGAGGGTTTGTTCCCCTTCCCGCCTTGAGACCATTTTGCGTTGTTTACTCCTGCTTTGTTCAATCAGTAACTGGCCACCAGTTCCTTTCTGGGCTGCATCATCAGAACAACTATGTAGAATTGTAACTATGGCTGAGAGAACATCAGAGGGACCCAACCCTGGACCTAAACCAGGGGAAAGCCTTAAGCCATTTTCTGGACTCTATCTCCCTGTGTCCTGTAGGCTGCTGTCTGGATGCTCTAACAAACGCTGCTTTGGGGGAAATCAAGAAGCAACTGAATTCCAGACAATTTCATGATAAAGATAGCTGATTGAAATGTTTTCGAGGAAAAGTAACTGAGCTCCCACTGCCTGCTCCCTACCGAGGCTATCGATCAGGGGTCACCCCTTTCTAGGTCTGGATGCTTACTCTAAAAGTATTGTTAGAAATAAGAAAATGAAACCCGTTTCAGTTGTTAACGTTGTGAAGAACGCAGTGTCATGAGCACTATGTCAGGAGCAGACAAGCACTTCTGTGTCGTCCCACGATGTCAGAATTTATTGGATAACAGTAAATTCACATGAAATATAGTTTCATTGGCAGCTACTTGCCAGATATTTCTGCTTTCCTTGATAATGTGGACTGAGGCAAAAAAAAAAAAAACAAAACAAAACAAAAAAAAAAACAAAAAAAAAAACCAACCATGTTTTTTTTTTTCCCATTCTGATCTTAATTACTGATATTAACTTTCAGATTACATGTCACACAGTAAGTACCCCCTCTATGTGTGTAAACTACAGAATGGATATTGAGGGTTTTGAGGCCACAGCAGAGTTCAAGAACTTTTAGAAGTAAGCTACAAACCCTTGATCTCCAGTGGTGTCCTGGTTGCAAGATACACGAATGTAACAGGGACGCAAAGCTTGTTAAAGTAGCCAGCCAATCTCTGATTCGGCTTAAGGCCCACTCCAAGAGATGGAACCCATACCCAAGATTGCTTCGGTGGCTACGAACCGGAGACTAGATAACCCAGGGACTTATGGGAAAGCTTACTGCTACTGTTCTAAAGAGGAATACAGCAATAAAATCACTCCTAATGACATTCTGTTATACTCATAGATCAATGCCTTGCTCAGACATCGTCAGAGAAGCTTCCTCCTGCAACAGTGGAGAACAGATACAGAGACCCTCAGCCAGACAGTATGCAGAGAGTAAAAGACCTTGGAACACTCAGCCCTAAGTAGTATATCTCCATTAAACCTCCACAGGAGCAGAGGTAGAAAGACTGTGAGAGCCAGAGGGGAAGAGGGGATGGAAGACACCAAAGAAACCAGGCCCCCTGAACACAGCAGGACTGACACACATAGAAACTCACAGAGACTGGAGTGATATGCACAGGGTCTGCCCAGGTCTGCAAGGGGCCTTAGAGCTGAAAGGAAAGTAGATACAAGCCCCCATCCCTAACCCAGAAGGCTACAATTGATAACCACTGCCAGTGAAAAATTAGGTTTTCCAGGGAAGTCTCACTGGCGAAACAAACCACTATTAAGAATAGGCTCCGTGCCCCTGCAGTAGATGGACAACAGAAACAAATTCAACAGCATCTTTGGAGGGTCTTTTTCCTGTAATGTTATGTCAGGGCATTTCTATTTTTACTTTTATTTTATTTTATTATACAAGTTTTAAATATATGTTATAGCTTCTGATTTTGCATTTTCATGGGATTCTTGAAGGTGTGAACACTTGTCGTTTCCCACCTATATCTGATTTTTTGTTTATTTTGTCCTATTATGGTTTGTCTGTTTTTAAATTTATCTTTATATTTTAGTCTATTATTCTCCCTTAGAAGTCTGGCTTTTCCCCCTTTGTTTCTGTTATCTTTTTCTTTTTATAACAAGAATCAGAAAGTCAGAAAGGATGGATCTGGACTGAGGGGAGGTGAGGAAGAACTGGGAGGAGTAGAGAGAGGGGAATCCATAATCAGAACATATCGAATGATAAAAATCTCTATGTCCACTAAAAGAAAAAAACGTAGGCTGATAGAGGTGTCAATAGATCTGTACTGATGAGATAATGAACCCAAACCAAACTGCAGGAAAGAAGGCGAAGATTCAGCAATGGTTGCAAGTGTGATAGCCTTCAGAGTAAAGCGGGGCTCGAGAGATGGCTCAGTGGTTAAGAGCACCAGCTGCTCTTCCAGAGGTCCTAAGTTCAATTCCTAGTGACCACACGGTGGCTCACAACCGTCTGTAATGCGAGTGAGCTGAAGGAGTCCCATTGCAGAGGAAAAGGGCAGGTCTGGAGGAAGGGATGGATAGGGGGATGGATGGAGTCCAGGCAGCCAAGCTGAGTGTCCGCTTCAGAAAGAAAGGAAGCCCAAAATGTTAGTGAAAGCATGCTTAGAAAAGACAGAGAAAGAAAAGTAAAAATTATGTTCAAAAAGCAGGCGGACTTACACAGCAGTACAACTACACTGCAAAATCCTGTTACAGGAAGGAAACCTCGGAAGGATAAGAGCATTATCTCATTAAAACGTGCAAATACAAACATATCATTAACATATGCATACATCTATATCTATGGTTAAAGGAAACCATCCATAAACAAAATCCATGTGTATGTCACTAACTTTATAGTTTGATGAAAAAGGAAGACTGTTAGCTGGCTGATCTCTTCAGCATGGCCTAAGATGAACCAGCCTTGCTAAGGGCAGTCCCACCCAGCTATATGAGAGAAAAAGAGAAGAGAGAGAGAGAGAGAGAGAGAGAGGTACAGAGAGGGACAGACAGAGAGAGAGAGACAGAGAGACAGAGAGACAGAGAGAGACAGAGAGAGAGAGACAGAGAGAGACAGAGAGAGACAGAGAGACAGACAGAGAGAGAGACAGAGAGAGACAGACAGAGAGAGAGACAGAGAGAGAGACAGACAGAGAGACAGAGAGAGAGAGAAAGAGAGAGAGAGAGTCAGAGAGAGAGAGAGAGAGGTACAGAGAGGGACAGACAGAGAGAGAGAGACAGAGAGAGAGACAGAGAGAGAGAGAGAGAAAGAGAGAGAGAGAGAGGTGGAGCATGCACATGTGTATGGGTGAATCATGTACTTGTGCCTGCACATGTGGAAGCCTCTATACGATTCCACCTTATCTAGTCTTTCTTCCTCCTCCCCCTCTTCCTCCTTCTTTTTTGAGGGTCTCTCAGCAAACTCAAAGCCCCTGTTTCTGCTGGGCTGGCTAGTTAGTGACCTTCTTGGATCATCCATGTTGGAGTTGCAGGCATGCATAGCCATGAATGACTTTTTTGTACATGTTGGGAATTTGAACTCAGACCCTCTTGCTTTTACAGCAAACAATAGCTGTCTCTACATGTCTACCTCTGTAATGGGTCCAGATGAGAAAGTTAGACCTTTCCCCCTTGGTGTGTCTAATAAGTTCTTGAGCCTACTTTTCCTCATATGGTTTTAATAAGTCCATGTGCTCTTACTGTCTCAGTTCACCCTAAAATATTTATAGGGTGCTCTCAGGGTTGGTTCTTTTAGTTGTAAGGCTCAGTGAAGAAGGAAAGATAAATGAAAAAAAATTAAACAAGCAGACCATCTCTGATTTTCAAGGCTCAGGGTGTAGGTGTTCTAATAATGTAGTTCAGATATAGAGATGTCACCTCAGAGATTATGAAGTGATTTCCCCAAGTGGCATATAGAAAGTTACCAAAAACAAACAGGCCAAAAATAAAATAAAGTTCTTGCCAGGTGTGGTGGATCATACCTTTAATCCTAGCACTCAAGAGGCAGAGACGGGCAGATCTCTAGGTTCAAGGCCAGCCTAATCCACAAAGCAAGTTCCAGGACAGCCAAGGCTACATAGAGAAAACCCCATCTTAAAAAACAAAACAAAACAAAACAAAGAAAAGCAAATGTCACTTCCGAGGCTGCTGTGCCACTGGGAGGGAACCTGGGGGAGGTTTGTCGTAGGAGGCCAATCCTCAGCTCTGTGTATCTAGAAGTTTATAGCCGTCATTTGTCCTTGAGGGTAGTTTCTTGTGTTTGTACAGTAGTAACCACATAACTTCAGATGTTAGTGTTCACACTGGAAAGCAAAATGAGAAGTTTACATTGATAATTTTTAATTTTAATATTATATATTACTAATATATAATATTTATATATATGTATGTATGCAATATATTACGGGTATATCTCCCTCATTCTCCTCTTCCATCCCCCTCTGGTGGGTGCTGCTCCCCCTTCCTTCCCAGGTCTTCCCTTCTGACTCCCGTGTCTTTCTATGCAGGTCTTGTTTAGGTAGCCACAGGTGCTGTGTGCTCATGATTGTGATGGCCATGATGTATCCTGTAGATGAGATTTTTAGCACCCCTCCCATTTGCTGGCTTGTAAACTCTTTCTGTTCTCTCTTCTGTGACGTTCCCTGGTTCTTGGGAGTGGTAATACAGCGGCTGGCTGTCTCTTTTAGGGATTCTATAGTCCCTAATTACTACTCAATAAGCAGTTATTCTCAGTGTGGAAAGCAAGGAAAGTTGGGTTTGAATCCCCGCTCTGCCTATCATCTTGAGAACTGATTGATATCTGTGTGCTTAATTATCCATCCAAGTCAGGAATAGAAAATTAAGTGAGATCCTTGTAAAATGTTCTCAGAATGGCACTAACATGGTAGACACTTTGCTACTGTTGGAAAGTTGATTCCAGGGGGATTGTTAAAGAGTTATTGAGGATTTCAAAGGCAGGCGTTGGGGGACTTATCCATCCCTCTAACTTAGTGCCATTCAGTTTGGTCCACAACACCAGGCACTCACGGTGTTAAATTGTAATTGTGACCCAAGTTCTCTGGCTCTAGCTGTCTCTGTGTGAGCTAAGGGTGCAGAGCACAGCTGGGGAATTTCCAGGTCCCAACGTCTCCTTCCAACTCATCTTCATTTCTTAGCAGCTATGTTCACAAATTAGATTCACACAAGAAAGTCTTAGCTTCTTTTTTCATGCTCAGTTTTAACACACATTCTCAAGCACACCCTGTACAGGATCTCAGTGCCAGGCTCATGACCAGACCGTGCAAAGCCTCATGCCTGCAGGTAGGAACTGTTGCTTGTCTGGGATGTCAGCAATTGACTTCCATTTATTCAATAAAGGTTTATAAGGCATTTACCATTCAGCTTTGTCTAGGGGACTTATCAGTTAAGAAGGAGACATTGTATTCTGTTTGGGAAGACAGGCAAGATAGCAAGAAAGAAAAGAGAAGAAAAAGACAAGACAGGAGTTAGGCTGTCGAAGCCTACTCAGAGAGTAAGATTTGACTGTGAAGTACACCAGATGTCTCTTCTAAGACCGAGCTCTGGAACTAGAGGATATACAGAGAAGAGCGTGGGTAGTATCCTGAGGGCCACACCCCTCTTTGATAGGGGAGTCTGACATCAATGTTGGGGGCACGACAGCATGTATGTTTGAGATAGGATAAGGAGCTTGCAGTGCTAGCTAAGGGTGGCAATGGGGACAGTAGAGGGGTGTAAGCATTGGGAAGTGCTTTGAATTACATCACTGGGGCACCTTTTGAGAATGGAACAAGAACACAAGCAGGAGACTGATGGAGCTCCCCAGACCAGAGTGCCAGTTACCTGGTGTCCTAGTCAGTGTTCTGTTGCTGTGAAGACACACCATGGCCACAGCAACTCTTACAAGGGGAAACTTTGAATTGGGGCTGGCTTACGATTCTAGAGTTTTAGTCTGTTATACTGCCATGGCAGGAAGCATGGCAGACATGGTGCTGGGGAAGGAGCTGAGAGTTTACGTCTGAATTCACAGAGAAAGAGAGAGAGAGAGAGACTGGCCTGGCTTGGGCTTTTGAAATCTCAAGAGCCCACCCCCAGTGACACACTTCTTCCAATAAGGCCACACCCCCTAATCCTTCTCAAGTAGTGCCACTCCCTGGTGACTGAACACTCAAATATATGAGCCTATGGGATCCATTCTCATTCAAACCATCACACCAGCAGTCCCTGCAGCATGATTCTGGGCTGTGAAGCTATCAGGAGCTCTCTAGATTCTCTGGTGGGCTGGTTCTGTAGAAGGAGAGAGAGGTATCAAGGGTAATGCCTGTGTGCCCGGCCCAAGCCTCTGGCAGACAGTGCTCTATTCAGATAATGGGAGACCAGAGGAGGAGTTGGTCTGTGAGGGAGGCCCTGCCTGCATGGGTCCTGTGTTACTGTCCCAGCATCTTGGCAGTCACTGCTTTGTGCTCCTGCATTTTACCTTGAAGTCACTGTGGAGCAGAAGACACCCCAGACTGGAAAACAGTGGCCATGTTCAGCCTTTAGGTAAGGGGGCAAATTGGAAAGAAATCAAGAACACCTGTGGTCTCATCACTTTGAAGGGAGAAATAAGAGGATCTGGAGTTCAGGGCCATTGTCACCTGCATGTGTAATTTGAGGCCAACCTCGGATATGAGAGACTTGTCTCAAAAGATAAAATATAAAAAGAAATCATAAAATGAAATTTTTGTTAGAAGTCAATTTCCAGCCAGGTACTGTGATGCATTTCTGTAATCCTAGTACTCAGAAGGCAAATGGAGGCAGGCTCCAGCCTGAGCACATAGCCTGCCTGTGCATGTCAGAGACCTTGTGTTGGACAACAAACAACTCCCATTCTTACAGTGCCTGAGATGCAGTTCAAGACACATTTTGAATGAGTCAGCTATAGGGAGTATGTGTGTGTGTACCTATGTATGTGTGTGTGCATGTATGTATGTGTGTATGTGTATATGCATGTGCATGTGTGTATGTGTGTATGTGTGTGTGTGTATATGTATATGTATATATATATATATGTGTGTGTGTGTGTGTGTGTGTGTAATGTATATGTGTGTGTGTGTATATATATACACACACACACATACACACATACACACATACAAATGTGAACATCTATTTTGTAGGCCAGCTGTGATGGCACACACTTTTAAATCCCAGCACTTGAGAAGCAGATGGAGGAGGATCTCTGTGAGTCTAAGCTCATCCTATCCTAAATAATGACCTCCAGGTCAGCCAGCGCTATATAGAGAGACCCTGTTTCAAACACAAACAAATATTTATTTATGAAAGAAAATTGTAAAAACATGCACTTATGTCAAATACATAGTTCTGAAATTTTTGTATATGTAAATATCATAGCACCTACTCCCTTTAAACCTTATTATGGCTCACTACTAATATTACCTGCAGCTTTGTCTTTTGATGAACTTAGACAAGCTAGTAGCAAAGGAAGGAAGCATCAGACAGGATGAAAATTATATACATTTTCTTTCTTCCATTAAGTCGTGGAGTAATGAATGTTTTTTATTTTATATTTGTCTTAATGGTTCTATAGAAAAACTGCTTCTGGATTGGGTTCTCATGCTCTTTTAGCTCACTTGATCTGGCTCAAACTAGTTGCCATGTCCTGAGCTTTCATGAAGCCCACATGATGAGGAATTAAAGCTTGCGGCAAACAGCCAGTCAGGAACTGAGGACTCTGGTCAACAACCATGCAAGTGGATTACGGGAAGGTCTTCTGGCTCAATCAAGCTCCCCCATAATGTACCATTAAAAAGACTGGGACCCCAAATCTGGGAAGCCTCTCTCGATTCCTGTCACTTAGAAACTGGGACAGTAAGTGTTATGGCCTTGAGTTGCTAAATTAGTTCATGGCACTAGACACTGATACAGAGGTAGAGGAGTATGAGCCAGGGACAGTTATAGGCACCATACACCTATCTCTATGGGCTCAACAAGGCCAGCCTGCTGAAGTTCTGTCAAGCTTTCATTGCTTCTCTCTGAGGTAGATTGGTAATGTCTTGGGGGTGAAGGCTGAGTAGATTATCAAAATGGCTGAACAGTAATGCTTTTATTGATCTCCTATAACAACTGTAATTGTGGTGATAGCACCCCCACCCCCCACCCCACAGGACCTCAGAATACCCTGTTTTAGGATGGGGTAACTACTGTACACTTCCCGTCACTTTTCAAGATTAACTACCACCACAATAAAAAAAAAAAAAAAAAAAAAAAAACCCCCAACCAAACAACCAAACAACCAAACAACCAAAAACAAAACAAAAACAAAAAACAGAACAAACAAAAACCCCAAGAGTGGAGCACCTCCCAGGACGTAGGAATCCAGTGTGCTGTTCTTTTCCGTCTTTAATGTGAATTGACAGAGCCACTTTAGTCTGTTAGCACCTCCTCTCTGAAATAGAACCCTGACACCTTCCAGTGCCCTCAGCAGCAAATGACTTATGCCAAAGCCGATTCTCCTTCTGTAGACGGAAACGCAACTGACACCTGGTATGTTGTCTCTTCGATGAAGACGACTTCATATAAGATGGCGAGCCAGGAGCTTCACCAGCCAGAAGGCAGTCAAGTTGTAGCCTTACCTTTTGGCAACCGAGGAGAAATTCCTGGTGGTCAGGAGACTAGTTTGGAATGCCTAGATTTCTCCCATAGGAGAACCAACCAAACTTTGGCAAAGTCGCCTTTGCCAACTGATAGGCTCCTTTACAGGCCTACAGATACGACTTCATTAGTGCTGAGGTATTTTTAAGAAGGCTTTAATAACTGTCTGTCTAGTTCTAATCCCGGTCACACATTAAGGGCTTTGATTAGGCAATTTGCTTTTTCCCTCTTCTCTTCCATCTCTTCGAAAGAGCACAGAGTTTGAGCACGAGGTTAAAGGATTACCACTGCATCCTGAGGGACCAACACCACACTAGCTGTCTGTCATTTCCTGGAGTGGTTACTTATCTGTCAATATTTCTTCCCTTTTTTCCCAAGTCCCAGGCCTACTTGATCTTGTCCGCTTGGCTCAGCTGGTGGAGGAATAACAAGGGTCTTCCCATCATGCACCATTCTGGGATACATCATGACAGAGAAATCTCAAAGCCCAGGTCAATTATAACAGAAGATGTGTACAGCCTCTTGCCCCTGAGTGTCTTCTGGGGCTGCAGTTGTTTAAGACTTAGTCACCTGAAAATGCAGGGGAGAGTGTGTCTGCTGCTGCCTGCCTTCCTGGTTTAGCACAGGAGAAATTGTGGCTGACTCGGGCTCCCTTTGTGTGGTTTGTGCTTGGAAAAGGGAGTGAAGTTGGCAGCTCACTCCTTGTGCGGTAATTATGTTTTAATTAGAATCCATCGGATACAGATGGATCCTTCCTGTTCCTTTACCCACGGATGCTGTTAATATTCCCACATCAGATATTACAGGGCAGTGGCAAGCAGTGAATCACACAAAACAAGCCCTGTAGCTGGTAGTGACTCAGAAAGTAACCAGCATAGCTGTTTGTCTTAGATGAAAACCGGCCTCACACCCTTTTCTGAATTCTGATGCGGATTTGTTGATATAATATTTGTTTATTCTTGTACCCATGGGTGGGGGAACAATCCCAGATCTTGTACCAGTTACTATAACTGACTGGAACAATTTTATTTTAAAATACTATGCCATCATTATTTTTTTTCCTGGTGACACTGATAAAGTTACAGGCTTTCTCATTTTTCTCCTCTCCTGCTAATGAGTGACCTGCATTCAAACACCGGGAATGTGTAGGCTTGTGTTCTAGCGCACCGTGGCTCGACACATTCTAATCGTAACCCAGTTTGAACCTGAATCGATGCTTGCAGCGTTTTTAACACAATAACAAGTAATTTCCATAGTTTTTGCTCTAGGGTTTCTCTCTAGCAAACTGGCACAGGATTCATTTCTGAAGTCACACTTCATAATACTCCTTCTCTTCCAAACTGCCACACCCAGGTTCAACTGTGGATCTGAAATTACTCTTGCAGGGGTTCGTGCGATATACTGAAGCAACATGATTTATTCTAATGTAATAATGGCATAGATTTATAAAGCTTGAGGACGCCAATGCCTCTCGTTACAGCTGTAAAATATTTGTGGCCGCAGAGGGATTTTTCTGGATCATTATTTTAAAAAAGGAAAAACCCATTTTGACAGATGAACTGGGGCCATTCTGAGCAAATCACAGATACTTCATATAACAAGGCCTCCAAAGAGGGGAGGATACACTTATTACTATGGCAACCCAGATCAAAACACTATTTTAGTGGAGAGCTTCCAGTTTTACAATGCAATGATGATTGTTTATAGTACCGTTGAAACCAGATGCAGCCGAGCTTTAAGAAATGAGCTGACTAGCGGAGAGTCGTTACAGATAAGCTGGGGACACCTGAATGGCACAGTATGGCATCTGTCATTATTTGATCAAACACTGGAATTTATTGCCCAGGACAATAGAAATAACAGCCAAGGAAATGATGGAATAGTTTGAAGTTTTTCCTGTTACCATCGTTTGCAACTTGAGTTAAGACTCTGAGTGCAAGGAATTGTTTGTCTGTTTGTTTGTCTTTTAAACTACACACCTCTGAAATCCCTTAGTTTCCTGCCTTCCTAACACATCCCATTTGACAGACTGCAACATGGCAAACCTCAAGAACTCTGCCCATCACACAGGGCTCTGTGCTTGCACACGTTGACACGAAGTGACAGCTGGCTGTGGCCTTGTTCAGTGATTTCTCTATACACAGAATTTTTATACAGAAAGAAAAAAATTGTCAGCTTCATGCGGTGTCCATTTTTCTGGATCTTCTTGAGGGATCTAAGCTTCTACTTGGTGGCAGAGTATGTTGAAGGGATGGATTAAATAATCAGTCAATTATTTAGTAAGCAGTTATTGAGCATATGTTGTGTGCCCATTGGGTGTGGACTTACAACAGGGAACCACTCGAAGTGGAGCTTGCCTTTGGAGCTTGAGGGTGGGGGATGGTGCTTAAATCAGTTCCCAAATTTGTTAATTGAAGAGTTTCCCAGTTTTGAAGGTTAAAGTACACCCCATGTATTGAATGTCTGCTCTGTGCAAAAGTCCATATATGGAATTCTATAAATATAATGGCCTAATGTAAACCTCAGGGCAATTTTGAGCAACTACACCCAAATAAGTCTGATCTGGTGCCTAAGGAGACTGGACTCGGAAAGATTAGATCCAAGTTCTCAAGCTTATTAGACTCACGTATTCCCATCAGTTCATGGCAGGCACCTTGCCGTGGTTTCTATACTAACTCATTGAACTCTTAATGGTAACCACGTACTTCAGAAGGAAACCTGTCCTTTCACAGTTCTGGCTTCCTCAGGTATCTGCTTCACTCTCCCTTTTCATTATTTCTGTTTGCTCCTCTGTAATGTACAAGTATTGGTGTTCTTCATATAACCCATATGATGTTTTCTGTGTGTATGTTTTTTTTTAAGATCAACTTTGTGGTGCCACTGGAACTTAGTTCTAGGTTATTCTGTGAAATGAGGCTCTTCCACTAACTCCTGCTGGTACATGATGGGAAATGCAAGAGCTGTTAAGCGCATCCTCTATCCTCCAGCTCTTCCAGAATCTTTATCTCCGAAGGAAATTGCATTCCTAAACAGTATGCAACTTGAACTACTTGGTCTTTGCCTTGTCTCTGGGTCTTTCTTCTCTGTGGCTCTAACAGCCATCGACCCCATGGATCACGATTTTTACGTCTGTTTTCCTTCGTTTTCTTTTATTTTACCTTGTCTCTCAGGTTTGCTCTTCTTTAGAGTGATCCGTGATTTTCGTCAACTTCTCCTTGGTTATAGATGTCCACTCTCTTACTTATAGAAATATGTGCCTGCTCCCAGAGAAAACGTGCAGCCACTCCTTGCCCCTTACAAAGTTCAAAGATTGGCATAAAATACTAGCAAATAGCCACATAATTCCTATTAACTATAATTATTACTAGCTAAGGACAATGATTACGCTGGGAAGAGGGAGGAAGGGCCAGTGTGGGAGTCTCCTCCAGAGTCACCAATAACATGTTACAAGTAGCTGAAAGGGTAGAGGTTATATCCATATGACTCTGGACACTAGGGAATCCGTGACTAAGGTGCTGTCCAATCTGGTTCCTATTGAGAATTACATTCCTCACTGACGGATGGCCGGCTGCCTCCCTCACGATGTCTGAACAGGAAAGGAAGGAGGAGGGGGAAGACAGGAAAGATTCTCTCCTGATAAGGGACTAAGTCTATCACAAGGACCTCATCTCTATCACTTCATTCAAATCTAACTATATACAAAGACCCTGATCTTCCATTACTATTAATTGGCTATTACGGCGTCAGTGAGGTGGGGCTTGGGCGTGCAGGATGCACATGGCAATTCCAGCTGAAGGTGATGAGAGAGCAGAGTGGGTTAGATTAACAGACATATTAGCACAACATGATAGCATCATAATGCCAAAGGACAGTGATAGCAACAGCTCAATGTTTATTGAGTAACTTTATCAGAAGCCTTTTAGATACATCATTTAAACTTTATGAGTTTCCTATGGGGCAGATGACAGATGGCCATCTGAAGAGAAAGAAAGTGGAGGTAGAATTTTTGAAGATTAACTCAATAAAACAAATACATCCCATAAAAAGGAATCCATTATGGATCTAAATAACTCAGCACCCGGGCCTAGCATAGAGGTCACCTTGAACTGATACTACCTGAGGCAGTCTCATATCACCAATGAAATGTTTTAGTCCAAAAGAAATGTGGTTTTTTTTTTCTTTTTTTTTTTTTTGCTCTGAGACTGAGGTCCAGGGCTGGTCCTGTGGCTCTTGCCTAATGTCTAGGAGGGGTCAGAGCTTTCTATATGATAGAACAGAAGGAAATCCCAACACCATTTACTCCTGGGTTACAAACGGAGCAACCTCCTTCCTGAATCCCTGATCCAGAGTGCATCTTCTCAGGTCTGCAGTATTCCCTCAGGTCCTCTTTAACCCTTTGGGTACCCAACACAAATACATAAAGTCAGAATGGCACCCAGCAGTGTGCTGCTTCCCACAGCCCGAGACAACTGCAGCAGAAGGCAGTCGGTCAGCTTTGACCATGTTCCTACTTGCTGTGTGTTGTGTTTTTTAAAAAGACATGTTTTTTCAAGGATATGTTTTGTAAAGCACCTTATGTTGAGGTGGGAGGGGTACCTCAGCAGGCTCATGCTGAGGCATATCTTCCTTCTGATGAACCAGCCATAGGACCGCAGGTATAGTGTAGAATAGTTTATTGAGGGCCTAGGAAGGGATGAGAAGGAAGAGACGAAAGAGAGGGGACAGAGAAGGATTGCAGGGGGGGGGGAGGAGGAGAGGAGGGAAAGAGAGGAGAGGAGGGGAGGGGAAGAGAGGAAAGGAACAGGGGCAGAGAGAGGAGGGGCCAAAAAGCCCCATTTATAGCGAGCCAGGCCTACCTGGCTATTGCCAGGCAACTGTTGGCGAGCCTAGAAGGAATGAGGGCTTTATAAAGGCCTTGAGTTCCTTGGAAATAAGCACAAACAGGCACGTTTGGATGCTTCTCAGCTAGAGGTAAAGAGTATCTCACCAGTGCTGCTCTGACCCGGCCCATGCGGTCCTTCATGGAAAGCAGGGTTCTTTTACACTTCACATGCCCTGATAATGCCAGGGGTTCATGCTGCCTTTCAGGGCTACTTTCTCCATCAACGATGCCCATGATCTCCACTGTAGTTGAATTTCAGGTAATTATTTCATATAATGTCATATAACTGTGCTGTTGGGGCTGAGGCAGGATTGATGAGAAAACCAGATTAATTTGTTGCATTCTCGGTTTTTATCCCTCGCCCAAGACCAACCTGCTGTCAAAGCACAAGTCTTGCAACCACACATGTTACACTGGTTTCTCCCAGGCCCTGAAGAACAGCTAACGGAATGAGTAACCTTTCTCTAATTGTGGAATGAGCTGACATAACTGCCAAGAATCCACGGAGGGAATGGGATGGAGGTATTGGTCTTATTTGCCAAGAGAACCCCTAGGGTGCCACTCAGGGAGTTACAAACAAACAAAGCAGGAAAGTTGTGATTTTCTAGACCTTCGATGTCTGAGGCTTTGAAATGGGGCACAGCTATTGCAAAATATCTGTTCAAAGTGTCAGCTTCTGGGTCTGTGGACTGTGCACCTGTGTGGCTCTGTCCCCAGGGGCTCTGCCCCCGCCCCCCGAGACACCGTCATTGTAGAGGTCTAAGTTTATCATGACTTTTCTTCTTGTGCTGGCCTCAGAGTCTTGGGCACTGAGTACAGTCTCCAGATTCACACGTTTAGCTGGTAGCACCATGCACAGAATTCATCCTCTTGACTATTCATAACCCTGCTACTAATCCTGGTCAACATGTACTGTGTATTCCTGTGTCCTGGAAACAATGTAACATACCTCATATTGTATTGTGTTTTCCTACACAATTGCAAATAGAATGTTACCATTTTACAGCTGAAATGACTGTGGCTAACAGGGCTGGATACATAGCTAGGGATGCTGGCTGAGCAGGAGTTTGCATATAATGAGCCTGCCACTGAGATGGAATCCCGGTCCACTCTGATGTACCACCCCCGCCTTTCTTACCCTCCCTCATCCCTGAACCGGGCCTCATGCAGAAACACAGCCCTTGTTTCCTTGCTGCTAGCCCAAGTGTTAAATCTCTGGCTCAGGCTGTGACTAGGCCAAAGGTGATATGTTATTGTATAGTGCCCTGTGGCTGAGAGCCTTGGGGCTGAGAACATGCCAAGTAACACTGAGAGGTGCGGGAAGGAAAGAAGACAAAGCAAGGCAGTGTCTGTGTGTCGCCAGTTATTTAGAACAGGCCAGTTAATTCAAGCTGTAAAAGTATATGTTCAAGTTTCAGTGTGCACCAGTCACTTACCCAGTGTGGAGGCAGGCATTTCTCAGCGCTTGTTTGTTCCTGCTCTGTTAAATGCAGCTTGTTTGAGGGAACCGGGGACACTGGGTATATCCCACTAAGTATGCAAGTTTCAGTATCAGCAGTCCCTTCTTACTTATTCATCCCTGGATTCCCCAGAAAAGCAAAGCTTACTATCTATTGATTCTATTGATGGTTGAAAACAAGCTGTTTCCAGGACTTTTTTTTTTTTTTTTTTTGATGGTTTGTAACTTTTTATTTCATTTCATTTTTCAGTGTGTGCAGCATCACCTCCCCACCTACCCCCGGTCAACCTCAGGCACCACCTTGTCTTTTGAGATACCATCTCTTACTGGCCTGGAATTGTCCCTGATTAGGATAGACTGGCTAGCTGTATCGGGAAGTATTGAGAAAAAGCAGCATGGCCTGGCTGTGGCTAGCTCCCTGGCCGCTGCCATGTTTCCCTCTATGTTCCCATACTAACGGTGGCTGAGGTGCCAGCTCTGGCTCCACGAGACATTAGTGTGGCCGCTGTCTCTGCCAGTCAGCTCCGTGGAGTCTATGGCTCTAAGCCCAGGGAATAGCTGCCACCCCCATGTGGTGGATATAACAATTCTAGTATCCGGTAGAAATGAGACTCTTAATGCTTAAGATTATCCAATAGATTTATATATTAGCAAATGCTTAATATACGAGATGCCCACACACTCAGAATTATTATCCCAAATATCTAACCTTCTGATATGAATAACTACCCTAGACTTCTAGAGACACGTATGTCTGCCTCCATCTTGCTTCTCCTCCTCCTTCCTCTCCTCCCCTGGTTCCTTCTTCCAACTCTTTGCTCCACCCACCTCTTCTACTGCCCAATCACAGAGCTCCATTGCAACTACAATAGGCAGAAAAAATCCTGCAATAGCTAGCCAATGAGTGTTATGTTTATAAAAGATAAGCAGAGAAGGAGCATGTTTGGAGTATGTGCACTCAGTGTGGGGGAAGGGGTGCCTCTGCAGGCCCAGGCCCATGCTGAGGCATCTGTTCCCCGTGAGGGACCAGCCACAGGACAGTATAGAGTTTATTCAGGGCACTGGTAGGGGAGTTGAGAGAGTAGAGACAGAGAAAGGCAGAGAGAGAGAGAGAGAGAGAGAGAGAGAGAGAGAGAAGAGAGAGAGAAGAGGAGTAGAGGCCAGCCATGAGCACATGGAGAGAGATCAGGAAGGGGAATGGGGAGGGAGGGGGAGCAGGAGCAAGAAGGTAAGAAGAGAGGAGGGAACAAGCAGACCCTTTTAAAGAGAGTCAGGCATACCTGGCTGTTACCAGGTAACTGTGGGGCGGAGCCTAGACAAAATGCCAACAGTGAGCCCCAGAGATCTTCCTGTCCCCACCTCCCTGTATAAGTGGGTACCACCACAGCACAGTTGGTTTGTTTGTTTTAATGTTGGTTCTAGGGATCAAACCTAAGCCCTCGTGGTTTCATGATAAGCACTAAACCAACTGATCTGACTCCCAGCCCTCGGCCATGAGGATTTTATAGGAGATTATTACCAAATGAATAAAAGCTGCATGGCAGGTCTGGGAGTGGCTGTCAGCAGGTCATAGTGACACTGAAGTTGGAGCCAGTGGTGAGGATGAATGGTAATCACATGGCAAAGATCCCGAGGTCAAGGAGGGCGGGGAGGGCAAGGAGAGCGGGCCTCTCTTGGTGTAGGCAGGGGGAGTCGAGAGAGGGAGGGATGAGCTCAAAACAGTTATGCTGTGTTCACCCTGGAGCAGTTATTCCATTTGGGGAATAACTGCTGCAGTGTGAACCCAGACATTCTCTAATTAGGTACTATCTTTTATTCAGGAACAATTATGCAGTGACTTGGTCTAGTGTGCGCACAACTCACATATAACTCTAAGGGCAGGAAGTTGGGATGAGAGACCCAGATCTGGATTTCCATCATGGGATATTAGTTAGAAAAGGTCCCAGGAACATTTGGAGTTACCAAGTCCAAATGATGAAACAAAACATGGTGAAAGTCCTTAACCAGAACCATGTAGAACACTGGAGAAGCAACACTAGCCCACTGTCTTCTACCCACTTTGGATTAACTGCTTGCTCGGCAGCATGCAAGCATTTGGAAAGAGGAAGTTAGGAGGCGGGCCCTGACTGTGGGCAGGACTTGAGAAGGGATGAAGGGCTACACATTTGTGCACCCATTCTCCATTTGATTTAGAATTCTTTGAAATATGCAAATGAGAAAGCACCCCAGCCGGTCTTTACAATTCCTGAGTCTCATTTATTTCTACAAAATATTTAGGAACAAGCTGTCCATTATTAGAAAGAAGATATCTTAGAGAATTCTTTATTTTAGGAGAATTCTCTTCATTGATTTTTACCCCTTATGGAAACTAAATAGTTATACAGGATTTTTTTCCTAGGAAATAAACCTTACATAGTTACATTAAAGGGAATGACAAAATTATGGGTCCCCTGGGAGAGTTTGAGGTGGAGGGTGAGAGTAGGGTGGCTTTATGCAGAGTTATTCACTCAGCCCAATGAACAGGTAGCCTTCAAATACAGACTCCAGTCCCCTTCAAGATATATTGATTCAATAAATATTTGTTGAGTGATTCCATCCTCCACTGAGTAAAAAGCAGGAAAGGAAACAGATGCTTCCCTGATTTTAGGATGTGCACAGTCTAGTGGGGAGATCAAAGCTACGTATGCCCAGGGGTCAGGATAGGCAGCCGCTGCTAAGCTCTGCGGCAATAACAAGTGACTCTCAGCTCCTTCGGAAGGGTCACTGCTTGCTTACTCTGTGTCTGCTGATTTCGTCCTGCGCATTCTGCCTGTAAACAAAATAGATGCCATTGGGGGTGGTTTAAAATACCACTGCCCAATCTTCATCCCCAAAGAGAGCATGTAACATAAATATACCAAAAAAGACAAATACCATGTTTTTAAGGGAGGGACTGGGAACTGTGTCGGAGGAGCAGAGGTTCAGGCTTTCCCGAGTACCCCAGGTCAATAGGCTTTTCCAGGGCGCCAAAATTGAAAATCTGTTTTACTAAAGCCTTTGTCCTGTTTTTTGGAAAAAGACCACTCCAGCCGCTGTTGAAACAAAAGGAAATCCAGCTTCATCTGGAGAAAGGAAAAGAGGGAGCAAGGAGGAGAGGGAAGAGAGGGAATGACACTGAGATCCAGAGGAGGAAGGAAACTTGGAAGGGGTGAGAGACAGAGTGCTTCCTGCTGGCAGCCCCTTGTTTTTAGGGAAAACTAGGGGTAGGCAAAGGCTGCCCTTCATTCAGGTCTCTGAAGAGAAGCCCCGCGCAAAATAGAGGCTGGTAACTAAGTGGGCGGAGCCGTTTCCCCGGCTCCCAGAAGGGTCTTCTGACCTGCACAGTAGAGGAGGAGGGGCAGCTTGCCAGAGCCTGGGGACACTGCTATGCAAATGAGGGCCTCTTATGAAAAGTGGCTCTTTCCTTCTGCTTCCACTTCAGAGCCCACCTACATGCCCTTTGTCTCCCCCACCTAGGAGCAGAGGGAGATGCTGGGGCCCAAGGGTGAAGGGTTAGACAGGCTCCAGGTGGTCTTGTGTTGATGCTTTTGGGAGCCTGCACTGGCTTCATCCACTGGATGACAAAACACTGTTAATGGCACCAATAAAGAAGTGTGAATGTAATTTTCTCCTCCTCGTTATTTCCCAGTATTTGGCATATTATTTAACAGATCAACTGGCCAGTCATGATCTCTTCTGAAGCCAAGTCTTTCTTTTTGTGTTGGAAGATTCTGAAAATGCACCGTTGCTGTCGCTCAGATTTAAAACAAAGATTTCAGTCCAAAGCAGCCCACATACTTCCCTCACCTTCCACCCTAACCAACTGGCTACCCCGTATCCCCCATCTCCAGCTTCACCCTACTCTCTGGGCACGAGAGGGAGGGAGCCAGTGGAGAAGTGACTAACTGACACACCAAGTTTTGAAAGCTTTGGGAAACATTAGGAAAACAGCACCCTGGGAGAAAATGTATGCCCTCACTTTGTCTGCCACAGTAAACCCTATGTGTATGTGGAACTGGAGGAGACTATATGCTCTCAGAATAAGGGCAATCATGATGCTTCAGGCAGGCAGACCTACCTCCCTTTTATGGAGGGGTTGGTTCCTATGATTCAGGCACTGCACACTTTGTACATTAACACACCCTTCCCCACAAGCCTGTGAGAAGCAATGGTATCATGAAGGTCTAGCAGGTAAGTGACCCAGAGACATAGCTTGTGACTTCAACTCTTCTCCTGTAACCATCTAGTACAGGGTTTAAAACACACATATATTCACACATACATGGAAGGAGAGGGGGAAACTTGGCCCGGCCACATAGCCGACTACATCCCTGAATAAAAGGAGCCATGAGGGACATACACATGTATTTATGGCCATTCTCTGGAAGGAAAGAACAAACCAACACACTTCAATTTTTCCCATACTCACCCCCAACCCTCTGAAGTTACATTTTTACTGCTTATAGTATTTTACTTTTCATTGCATATATTCATTATACACAGTCTGTCATTTACACAAGTATATATTATACCTTGAGCATGTTTGCATGCTCCCTTTCACATCCTCCAACTCTCCCTTTGCTCTCTCACCTTCTCCCTTTATCCCTTATCTTCCTAAACAGTTTTGTTTCTACTTTAATGTCATATATATATAATATATATATATATGTACATATATATGTATGTATGTGTATATACATATATATAATTTTATATCTATATAAAATCAAAGAAACTAGTCCTTTCTCTTTCCCTCTTCCCCTTTCTCTGTCTCTGTTCTCTGTCTTTCTCTGTCTCTCTCTGTCTCTCTCTCTCTCTATATATAGAGTATACATATATAATATATGTACTATGAATGGTACTACATTTTCTTTGTCCATTCCTTGTTGATGGACACCTATGTTTTGTTCTAGAACTATTCTGTAACTATTGTGAGTAGTGCTATAGTAAACATTTGTATGTTGGGATCCTTAAACTCCTCTGGCACATACCCCAGAGTAGTATAGCTGACTCAGACAGTAGTTCTAATTGTAGTTTTTTGAGGGTTGCCTGTTTATTAATTTCTCAGGGAGTAGAAAGAAAATATTCAAATGTCAGTTCTCGAAGCTTTAGGATATCTGCCCTTTGTTGTTCTCTGTGTTCTGTGTCCAGCCCTTTGGTTTCATTTTCATAGTGTCTGGACCGGAGGAAAAGACTTACCTTTTCTAGATAGGAGCAGATTGTGAAGAATGATGGGGCCTTTTATCTTACAGTTCTGCCAAGTTTCACCTTTTAACCAGGACCCTGCCTCAACTCTGTTACTGCCTCAAACTTTATTACAAAAACATTTTGAGAGGCCAAAAGAATAACTAGGTGGATTCGGCTCCTATGGAAGATCCACATGAAATTCTTAGCACCCACAATTAGTTGTCCAGAGCCAGAGACTCTACACTCTCTTCTGGCCTCCTTAGGTGCCTACATTTATGAGCACCCCCCACCAAAACACACACATACACATCATTTTAAAAGCAGATTTAACTTCTTAATTTTCATTCATTTACCAGGCCATATATGACTGGAGGGTTGTTGATTAATTTTCAGTGGAAAAAATATACTTGAAAAGATTTGCTGAGGCAGCAATTACCAGACTGCTCATTTTTAAGCAACCAACATAGAAGGTGCATCCCCAGGGCAGAGGTTACGATTTGAAGTTTCAGGGTTGCCTGTTTATTAATTTCTCAGGGAGTAGAAAGAAAATATTCCAATGTCAGTTCTCGAAGCTTTAGGATATCTGCCCTTTGTTGTTCTCTGTGTTCTGTGTCCAGCCCTTTGGTTTCAGTTTGACCTAGGATGATGTCTGCGTGTGTGTATGTGTGTGTGTGTGTGTGTGTGTGTGTGTGTGTGTGGAGAGAGAGAGAGAGAGAGAGAGAGAGAGAGAGAGAGAGAATGAGAGAGAGAGAAAAGTATGTATATGTTTTATTTAAAGAATTCTGTTTGGTAATTTAAAGAAATGAAAATGTATATAACTTTAGAAACATGGCGCATGTATACATAATCAAATGCTGTAGAAACAAACCTAGGCAGAACAATTTCCCAGAAATGTCAGGAAACCAATATAGAAACGAGGACTTTTCAAAAATGTATGTTATCCATCTGACCCAATGCAATTTCAGCCAGGGCATAATCAGGTCTCTCTGATTTGCGCCTTCCTTAGTCTTTGAGATCAGTCCTCCCTTCCCCCATTAACCTGTGCTGGGCTAGCTGGAGACCTGAACAATTAGACAGCTTAATTTGACAGTTCTTTAAAACTTGGCTTAAATGATGAGGCAGTTCTGACTTGTTTCAGCACTAGGGAATTTCCCCAAGTATGTACTTGTCTTTGTGAATTCCCAGGGCTACACTGGTGACTGTAGTGTTGAGTTGGGCTGAGTGATAATTCAAATTTGTTTTGAGAGACAAGAATTGCTATTGGTTTTAGATCATTCTAAGCCAACCTATGAGTTAAATGCACAAATTATCACTTAATTGTTCCAAAATCAACACAACCAACAAATTCGCTCCCATGATCTTCATTAGAAAGCTAGGTCTGCGTTTGGTAGCAAATGTTATACTGCGTTCTTAAAACTAAATAAATCAACTTTCACTTTCTTATTCTACTTGGTCATTTATAGTCCCAATATTTGCTGAGTTGCTTTGGTTCAGGAGGCATAGTTTCAGCTATTGGATCTGCAAGAACTACCAGTCATTAAGCGCCCTCCCCTGGTGTGCACGCACGTGTTATGGATATGGGGTCTGGAGTGTGGAGGAAGAGTGATCTCCCGAGGGACAGCTGCTCTGCTGCAATCATTAACTGGGGTCTCATTTCACCAACCCCATAACTCAGGTAAGTGGGTTTTGCCTTCCCATTTTATAGACTCAGAGAAATAACTTGCCCACCAGATCACAGCTGGAGCCAGGATTTGAACCCAACACTGGCTTCCCCATCAGGATCTTTCTCAACAGAAGGTCACTTCTAATAATGTCAGAACTCTTTAAGGTGATGATCCCCTTTGTTTGTGCAAGGGCTTGTAATTTACACTCTGCTGATGAAGCTGGGGCAGGGGGAGGTGGGCAGAAGGAGGTGGGGGTTGAGGGTTGGGGCAGTGATTCAGGTCCTGGTCAGCCAGTCAGAAGAGCACATATGGAAGCAGAAGGAAACCCTTGAGTGTGCTCATGTCAGGTTTTCCTGAGCACAGGGATCTGGATGTGGTAGTGAGTTGAGCCTGGACTCCCTCCCCAAAGCAAAGATGAGAAGCTCTCTGTCTGGATCTACAATACCCATCGGGAGTAAGATTTAGCAGCATTCCTGTTAGCTAAAAGCTGTGTTTTGTAAGTGATGCACCACACTGCAGCGGCCTTTCTAGTGTGCATTGCACATTTATACAGCTGAAAAGGGGGTGAGGTAGTAGGTGGCTGGGGTCAAGAAGGACAAAGCGCCAGAAAGTATGGGCCGAATGCTTCCTGCCCTCGAGTTAATGACATGACTTTGCCCCTCCGTGTGACCTTGAACAAGTCTCTTCCCTTCCTCATTTGTCTCAGCTAGGAAAAGTGTTTCCTGGGATACTCGTGAGTATGTGTGTGCACGTGTGTGTGGCGGCATGCATCACTGTGTGGGGTAGATGTCACCAAATATCAAATGCTGTGGCTGAAGTGAGCTCCTCAGGGAGAACGTATCGCATCTCTGTGCCGCACCGGAAGGAGTTTTCTCACAGTGTGGCGAAAGGTGCCACTTTTTAATAACATCATTGGAATATCAGCGTCTTGCAAAATACAGTGGGACAAACCTCAGTGTGGCATCCTGTGACATGATAAAAGAAGAGAGTCCTGCATGAGCTCCTGGGCAATGCCCCTTAAGCTGGGCTGGTCCTTTCGGGTCATGTGAGCAGGGTGCAGGCAACCGGCAGGAGGAGCATGCTGGGAAGAGCCTCACAGAGCAGAGCACGTATAGCCCTCTTGCAGGATGAAAAGTCTTCCCTCTCCATACCTTGGGGTACGTTTTTACTCTTTCTCTTTGAATTATCCCAGTGGTCATCAGAAAGGTGGGGGAGCACACCAATTGCTGCTGTGGCCAGCTACCTCCTTTCTTCCCTCCGAGCACTGTCACTGTGATTCAAACAGAGAGGGGTCCACCATGAAGGAGGGCAGGGCTTTGTGTACGTGGCCTTCTTCCCTATGGGCAGCAATAGTATCTGATATCTAGGTTGCAAGGTAGGCATTGTTACCGTGGCTATCCTGCCCAGTTAGCAACCCCTGTGCCAGCTACTCACAGAGGCCAGGACAGCAGGGACAGGGCCTGGAAGGGAGCTGGTGTGTGAGCCATCTGAAGTCCCCAAGGAAACGCTCATCTTTCCATAGGCAGCTTGGTATGAGGGATAAATAGCATGAGCCCACTGTGGAAAACCTGCCTTTAAGCCCTAGCCTGAGAGAGGAAGGACCAGGGAATAGGGCTGTCATGTCTTGGTATTGAACCTCCAAGGGCTGGTGTGCTCCAGTAAGCAGCCGGTGAGTGAGCCAGAGGTGGGTTGGAAGGAGGAGGAAGACCTCCTGACAAAGGAGGGTCATTTCCAGGAGTAGCCCCTCCCCCCCAAGTCCTGCCCAGTTTTTAAAGATCATTTCTCAGGACTCTCAGGACTCTCAAGGCTCTCAGGACAGACATCCTGACTCTCTCCTGTTCTCTGGGCCTGTTTCCTCAGTGCTCCATCTTGTAGGGAAGTAATCACATAAGATGGTGATGTGCCAATGCCCGGAAGTATTGAAAGGTCCAGATTCTCAGTGTGTTTCTGACATACGAGGAAATGGAATGTCACAAACAAACGTCTGAGCTTTACCTAGGGATTTCATTGACCTCTTAGCAGATCCCATTGAAGTAGATACCATTCTCTGCAGCTGAGGAGGCTGAAGCATGGGGTCGGGGTCAGGGGTTGGAAGGTGGGTAGTATTCAAAGTCCCCCAGCTGATAAATAGGAAAAAAAAAAAAAAGGCTTGTGGAATCTCAGACTGACTCCTGTGTTTTTCCTACTAGTCTTTCACTAAAAATGACCTCTTGAGCCAATATGATGGTGCCTCCTTGTAATCCCAGCACTGAGGATACCAAGGCCAGAGGATTGCAAAAAATTAGAGGGTCAGCGTCTTCTGCACAGGGATTTATAGATCAGTCCATGTAAAACCTCGTCTCAGAAGCAAGCAAGCAAGCAAGCGATGACAACGGTTACCCCCCACATCATTCCTACATTTCTTGGTTCCTGGTTCACTTGGGTAAACTTTAGCCTGTGCCTGTGGCTTAGGGATCAAAGCAAGGCCAGGAGGGGATCCTACTTAATGGGCCTCCGGTCTAGTTCTTGTGAGTCAGATGAACTGAGCCTCTGTGTCAGTGCCAGAATTGTCCAAACTAATACAGCTGTGATGGTGCTTCCAAGGGTGAGAAGGTGGGGTGGGGGGAGGCAGAGGGGAAATGACAATCAGAAAGGACTGGACATTGGAACTGGAAAGGGTTCATCCCCTTGAGGTCACCCTCTCAAAGGTCTCTGTTCCTTGGAGATGGGTATGATGGCTAATGTTGGTTTTAAGTTTGCTAAAATTTTAACTACCATGTAAACAAACCTCTGTGAGAAAGTTTCTAGATTATGATCATTGGAGTGGGAAGTCCCGCCCTCAACATGGGTAGCTCAATGACTTGCCCTCAGTGTGGGTAGCTCAATGACTAGCCCTCAGTGTGGGTAGCTCAATGACTAGCCCTCAGTGTGGGTAGCTCAATGACTAGCCCTCAGTGTGGGTAGCTCGATGACTAGCCCTCAGCGTGAGTAGCTCAATGACTAGCCCTCAGTGTGGGTAGCTCAATGACTAGCCCTCAGTGTGAGTAGCTCAATGACTTGCCCTCAGTGTGGGTAGCTCAATGACTTGCCCTCAGTGTGGGTAGCTCAATGACTAGCCCTCAGTGTGAGTAGCTCAATGACTAGCCCTCAGTGTGGGTAGCTCAATGACTAGCCCTCAGTGTGAGTAGCTCAATGACTTGCCCTCAGTGTGGGTAGCTCAATGACTAGCCCTCAGTGTGAGTAGCTCAATGACTTGCCCTCAGTGTGAGTAGCTCAATGACTAGCCTTCAGTGTGGGTAGCTCAATGACTAGCCCTCAGTGTGGGTAGCTCAATGACTAGCCCTCAGTGTGGGTAGCTTGTTCTACTGGGGCAGGGAAGTGGGCTGAGCAACATGGCCAACCTCGCTTGGCTTCCTGACTGCCATGAAGAACTAGACTCTCTGACCGCATCCCAGTAAGTCTGTCCTGTAGTTGTTTTGCTCAGGTGTCTGGTCACAGCACTGAGGGAAGTAATGAATACCCAGGGCCTTACTTAGCTCATTATCCCATCTAGGAAGTCTAGCACAGTGTGAGCCTCCAAGGAGACCCTCAGTAAAATGCTCATTGAATGCAGGCTCGATTTGAGGAAATGTATAAACACATATTATTCCCCTGTGGTCCAGAATGAGCTCTTTATGAATTAGATTGTGCTGTTTCCTGGGTGCCTAGTGACTAGGGTAGAGCCTTCAGAACCAACTTCAGTCCAAGTTTCCTCACACTCTGGTTTGTCTCAACATGTGCAGTGCCCATGACACCCACAACTTGACATTTAGATTATCTCTTGCAAATGGTTTGGAGCGGCATCACACAGCACAGGGTGACAGGACCCCCTCCAGCGTGGCTGGGATATGGGAGATGTGCTCTGCAAATGTCTCTTGCTCAGTCCTGTGTCCCCCAGTCCTTGAGATGTGCCACCACATGCCCTGGAACAGGCCAGAGTAAGGTTAACTTTTCACATGCAGTCACGGGGCCAGCCTACGACAGGACCAGTGTTCACACGTGTCTCCATCGGAAGACATTGCTTTCAGTTAAGTTAAGGGTTGCACATACTTTGCCCAGGAGCTGAAAATAAGGCTTTTGCCGTCCATGGTGATGTCCCCCTGGAATGACTGGTGATGTTAAACTGAAGGCTCATTAATGAGACACAAATGCACTGTAACTGTAGCGTCTCTTCTAGCAGCTGTCTTATGCACTTGGACCTAATTACAGAGTCTTATTTAAACAACTTGAAAACATAATAAGGCTAAAGATTCAGATAGTTAAATAGATACTGCAATGCTCAGTGGAAAATGCAATGCATTTTTTTTTCTATCAAAGTTGGATTAATCCTACATTCTGATGCTCTGATCACTGCCACAATAACGCTTCCAAAAACCAGAGTTCAAGGGTTACCTAACAGCACTGTATCTCAAAAAGAAAAATCAACAAATTAAAAAAAAAAAGTGTGTGCCCTGTATATGTCTGTTAATCCAGTGGCAGGTCACAGGGAAGAGTGTCTCCAACATGAAAGGCCAAAACAAACCTTTGAAGTAGAATTTTTCTGTCGTTATCCTATCATGGTTTCTTTTCTCCTCTAACTCTGGATGAGTATTTTCTTTGTGAATAAAACTAATAGAACACTTAGCATTTTTGGATATTAAATGTTTTGTCCCAGTGTTTTCTCTTCATCACATTTAAACTCCTCAACTCTGAAAGCAGGTGGACCAGGACAAAAGAAAAGGCTTCACTTTGAGCTTGTATCAAAAACTTGTCCCCCAGATAAAAGGTTATTCTGTCCTAATCAAACTTGCAGTCAGGAAGTGTTGTGTGCAAGTCGAGAGCACTGAACCACAGGAAGCAGAGTTGCTCAGGATGGTCAGAGATCTAACCCTGCCTTCGGAGACTATTAGCTGCCCTTCCTGAATTAAACTGCCTGGGACTGACAATGCCACTAGCTAAAGGCTCCTGGAATGATGGTACTGTGGCCACGACAGTCATAAAGTAATAAGGGCACTTAGACAAAGGAAGGCGCTTGCTCATACAGACCGTAGTTCTCAGTTGCTTACTTACTTAAAAACACCGTAAGCAAAAGTTCTTAAAAGCCTCCGTGAGGCGGTGTGGTTTTTCAGCTTTCCCTATCAGCTACGAGGATCCGGGGCTCCCACAGAGATTCTCAGGAAGAGCAGCCACAGAAATAAACAGGAGCTTTTGCTATCACATGGCAAGTAAGTGTGGAGTCTCCTGAGCATCCCAGGTATCTGGGGCAGCCCCCTGATGATGTATGAAACAATAGCACATCCAGACCGAAAACAACCAGCAGAAACAGTGAGATGACACGTCAACCCACGAGCGAGGCTCATAGTGCGGAGCCGTGGTGCGGGAGCACGCGGTCCTTCCCAAGCCACTCGGGAAGCAGAGAGTAAATGTGTTAGAAATCTACAGCAAAATTACTCACTATTAGCCCCTACAGTGTGCTTCCAACCTGTGTGTATGTGAGCACGTGAATACACACACACACACACACACACACACACACACACACACACACACACACACTGATAGAAAACACCACAGTTAAATTTTTTACTAGTATAATGAGGAAAGAGACCAACAGAAGCAGCTCCCTGGGCTTATTTTCTAGCCAGCAGCCATGCGCTGGTCCCACCAGGAGCGTACGAAGGGGTGAAAACAACATACAATAAATAATGACTGGCTCTGCTGGCCAGGAAAAAATGATCACTGTGCTTGGGGGATCCCAGCACACGTTTACTCAGGAATGTATCAAGGGTAGAGACCAAGGGAGGAAAGAGAGAAAATCTGCAGTTGTTTAGATGCATCTCTGGATGCATTTATTTAAATGAAAGGGAAGTTTAAGCAAACAAACAAACAACATCATCCCAAGTTACATGTTGCTAAATGGTTTGATAACACAGCTCCCCAGTGTAGATTGCTTCTTAACTAGGCTTCTTTCTGACGTTTCTCATAACCGGCTGTTCCGGTGGAATGTATTTCTTTTGTGTCTTAGCACAGAACATTCACTCTTCTCACCTATAGATATGTCCCAGGTAGAAAATAGGACCTAGGAAATCCGGAGGTACATGGGCAGAGCATTACAGGAAAGCCAGGGGTACATGGGTAGACCATTACCTAGCTCAGAAAAGTCTGTTTTGTCTGTATTTCAGAGCTACAGTTTACTCTGGTATGTCACAAGCGAGTAAGTCTGCATTGAACCAGGAAGGGCTTGGATGCTTATGGGATAACGGGAAAAGCTACGCATTATTCATCTTTGATGGCTTTCCTACAAAATCTATAGGTTGAAAACATGTTTTATAACCTAATTGATAGTCTGTGCCCAGTGTGTGACCATGTGTCTGGCATATAAAGAGACTTAGACAGGATGGAAAGATAGTCCTCAATATCCAGTTTCCTGCCTGAAACAGCTAAACCAAACCAAGCCAAATCCAAACCGAGAAACAAACAAAACAAAACCAAAGAGAAATCAAAGCAAAAGAAATAAGCAAAAAGAAATGCAAAGAAACAAGTCATCTAGATCCCAGTCTTGAACCATGCAGGAGATTGACCACAGTGACAGGAAGCTAGAGAGGAGTGGAGCTCTGTGATTGGTCCTGGCTACACAGTGCAGAGAAAGACAGAATCCAGGGCAGAATCTGAGTTGGAATAACATGGCTTGGGACCAAGATGCCAGACAGCTGTGTCTTACAGAACAGACTACAAGACTGAAGATGGTGGCCTGGAAAGAATGTTGGGGAGGTCAGCACTGAGTCTCTTTTTCCTATTTGCTGAGTGACGGTCTATGCACGTGCATCAGGAAGCTGAGAGTCACCAGAAAAGGCTTATCTTGAAAGTATCTACAGTTCTCACAGGGGCAGGAGCAGTCTTGAGATTAAGAGTCTGAAAGGAAAATTTCAGGAGAGAGTAATCAGAAAGACTTTGCTACAATAGAGGGGAAAGGGTGTTAACTTTAGTTTGTCCCACTTAGCAAAGCTCAAAAGCAAGATATAAGATCAATATAAGATCGATAGCTTGTACTGCTCCCCAGCGCCACATTTGTTAGAAAGCTCATGATTATAGGGAGATGAAAATGTTGGCACTCAGCAAATAATATGTACAAAGCCTGGCACACACCCCACAATTGCCAGGCACACAAGTGAGATGCATGGTGAGGAGAAAAGGCTTTGGTCTGGGCTAGAACCATCCCCTGAGGCTTCTGTGGTTATACTTGGTCCCCAGCTGGTAACACTGTAGAGGGTACAGAGGCATTGTGTTGTAGAGGGTACAGGACCTTTTGGAGGCACAGCGTTGTTGGAAGGGTGGGCTCTGAGGATTTATAGCTTTTGCCCCACTACCTCTCCTCTTTCTGCCTCCTGTGAACCACAAGTTTCCTGTTTTGCCGCCATGCCTGCCTGTGGCCATGCCTTTCCTGCTGTTGTGGACTCTCCCTGTGGAACCATAAGTTAAGGCAGTGTGTTTCTTCTGTAAGTTGCTTTTGGTCATGGTATTTTATCACAGAAACAAAAGGAACCAATGCAGACTCCAAAATGACCCAGAAGTCACACATATGAAAAAAACCTAATAAGACATGAAAGTAATTTCTATATACCTATATTCTTTAAACTAGAGAAGCTGGTTATTGTCATCAATGCACAGGTTACTGTGAAATGCAAAAAGAAGTGTTGTAGAGATTGAAGTAGCAGGCTTAATATGGAAACTGGATGGAACCAGAGCAGCTCAGAACTGAAGACTGAAGCAGCAAGTAGCTCTCTAACAGAGACTATACAAAATGAAGCAAAGAGAAACAGGACAAGAAATATGAAAAATCAGACTTGTGCTGGTAGTGAATATTGGTTTCACCTTGACAGAATGGGCCTCTAAGCATGTCTGTAAGGTATCATCTTGATTAGGATAACTGATTCGGGAAGATCAAACTTAAGCATGGGTGGGCCCCTTCCCTGGACCAGCATCCCGGTCTGTATAAAACAGAGAAATGAGCCAACCATGCCCCTCCCTCTGCTTCCTGATTATGGCTGTGGTGTGAGCATCTGCTTTGACACCTCACAGGGATGGACTGTACCTTGAACTGTGAGCCATAGCAAACCCTTTAAGTTGCTTCTATCAGAATATTTTATCAGAGCACCAAGAAAGACAAACAAAACCAAAACTGAGACAGTGTTACAAGTTCAGAGTTACAATATTAGTAGCATGCCTAAAGGTGAGAGGAAGAGGGGAGTGGAACAGATGGTTGAAAAGTAGAGAGAAATCTTCTAAATTTCATGAACCTGCAAACCCAGATCAACAAAGTTCAGTGAGTTCCAAACAAGCTGACTTGAGGCTATGTCAGAAGCTTACTGCTTGAGACAAAGGAGACGCGTGACTGTTTTCTCATCTGAAAAACCCAAAGTGTAGATACAGGGTGTGGGGGAGGGTGCAGGTGGGTCATGGGAGAGGGTGTAGGTGGGGTGTGGGGGAGGGTGTAAGAGGGGAGTGGGGAAGGGTGTAGGTGGGTCCGGGGGAGGGTGTAAGAGGGGAGTGGGGGAGGGTGTAGGTAGGTCACATGGGAGGGTGTAAGAGGGGAGTGGGGGAAGGTGTAGGTGGGTCACAGGGGAGGGTGTAGGTAGGGTGTGGGGGAGGGTACAGGTGGGTCACGGGGGAGGGTGTAAGAGGGGAGTGGGGGAGGGTGCAGATGTAGGGGAAAGGATCTTTGATCTGATGGAAGAAAAGATTTCTTAGATGAGTCTTCAAATATTTTGGAAAAACTGATCTGGAAGAGAAATTCCAGGTTTGTTGAGTACCACACAGAAACACTAAGATAGCTTCTTAAATGGAAGGAAAATGACAACAGATACAAATTTCTATGATGAGCATCAGGAAGGGTGATTGTAGATAAATACTTTTGTATTTCTTAAATCCAGTCAGAATCTACTCTTCAAAGCAAAGAGAATCATCCATCTGTAGTGGTATTACTATTGATATTGGTTTTAATATTATTAACATTTATTATATATTAATTATTATTATTATTATATTAGAGATGGAGTCTTACTAATATCATTGGCTGGCCCTCACTATGTAGACAGGTTGGCTTTGAACTCACAAATGTCTACTTGCCTCTGTACTCCTGAGTTTTAGGATCAAATACTTATATCAATTGTGAATATTTCCTCCTCCACAGTTCAGTTGAAATTTGATTGTTATTATAATACTATTCAGAAGTGGGATCACTGGCTGGTGGTGGAATCTGACACATCATCAAGGCATAAGTAGACAGTAGCATCTGAGCTGTATTTCCGTCTCCTACTTACCAGGCTCAGGCATAGTCTTCTAACAGCAAAATGAGCTAAGTCACATATAGGAAATGTATAACAGCAGTAGCATGCCAACCTTCGAGGGGAGAAATGGGCCTGTTGTCTGATTCTGAATAAATTAAGTAGTTTAACAGCAGTTGAAACTGAGCTTCAAAAGAGCTAAAGATGTGGGTTATAAATGTGACAGCATCCACTATGATAATTCAGCAGAGCATCATATCTGATTTCCCAAAAAAGGGAGTAGAATGAATTCATATTAAAATACCTAAACAATCCAAAGAAAAGAAAAAGCATGGGATTTTTTTTTTAAATTATCACCTTCTTTCTTTCTTTCTTTTTAAAGATTTATTTATTTTATTGTGAGTACACAGTACACTGTCGCAGTCTTCAGACACACCAGAAGAGGGCATCAGATCCCATTACAGATGGTTGTGAGCCACCATGCGGTTGCTGGGAATTGAACTCAGGACCTCTGGAAGAGCAGTCAGTGCTCTTAACCACTAAGCCATCTCACCAGCCCCCGGGATTTTTAAAAAAAAAAACAAAAACAAAAACAAAAACAAAAACACTGATGAATGAAGTGGAAATTTCTGGTTTCTTTGGAAATTCAGTTGTGTCATGTGATTTTTTCTGGAAGCCATCTTGTGAAGGATGTTTGTTTTGCTGATGCAGACACATGAGAGGACATGTGATATTTTTCTGGAGCAGACGCTTGAGAGGGCACGTGATGTTTGGAAAATGTATAAATAGCTCTCTTGCTTTGCTAACTGTGTCACACTTGGCTAGTCGCACTTCTTCACTGGTCTTTGCTGATCTTTACTTCATAGAGAGAAATGCACCAAAGAACATCTTTTGGTATTCCAGCTGATTCTTGCAGCTTCTGCTGACTTGTGCCTATTTGGTGGAACTTTTCAGTTTCTGCTGGACGGAGTGGCTGATATTGATTTGTGTTTGGTGTTTGCAATCGGATGGGACTACTGGTATCCTGACAACGAGGAGGGAAATAGCCCCAAAGAACTACTTCTAAACAGATCCACAACCCCCTTTTCTATACACCTTCCTTTTCCCTTACCTCTGGTAGGTGAGTAGAAGGGAGGTTGAAGCATTCAAGAACCCTAAATAAAGTCTGTTTAGAGAAAAATCTAAGCCTACAGATGAACATGTGGAAGACAAAGAGAAACATGATAGTTTACGACCCAGCAATGTCAGCAACCATATTAAATATACACAATACAAACGTATCTCTTAATCTACAGAGATCACCATGTTAAGTTTTTAAAAAAGCAAGTGTCAATTGAGTGTTATCGACAAAATGTTCATGCACACATGTATACACATACATGTATACAAACATTTTAAGAGGACAAAGAAAGAAACATAACTATATTAAAGGGGAAACATGTTCCTAGTTACTATCTGTGGTGGTTTGTATGTGCTTGGCCCAGGGAGTGGCACTATTTGGAGGTTGTGGCCTTGTTGGAGGAAGTCTGTCACTGTGGTTGTGGGCTTTAAGATCCTCATTCTAGCTGCATGGGAGCCAATTTTCTCCTAGTGGATTTCAGATGAAGATGTAGAACTCTCAGCCCCTCCTGCACCATGCTTGCCTAGACACTGCCGTGCTCTCACCTTGATGATAGTGGACTGAACCTCTGAACCTGTGAGCCAGCCCCAATTAATGTTGTCCTTATAAGAGTTACCTTGGTCATGGTGTCTGTTCACAGCCATGGAAACCCTGACTAAGACACAATAACAAATGAAGTGGACCTCACAGGTTAAAATATCACCAGGATGAAGATCACTGCAATCAGGATGGTCAATTTTGGTGTGATCTTGGGTCTCTGCACCTAAACGGTTTGGCAAAGGCTTGTAACACAGAAGGTAGAACTTTGCAAACCTATGACTAGAATTGGGTCGGTGGAGAACCGGATGCAGCATGATTTACACGTATGTGGCCATGCAATTTTCTTCTCAGGAAGCATTTAAGTAACCAGGGGGTGGCAGCTCGAATTTTGAGAAAAACGTGAACATACCACTTATTGTTAGGAACAAACGATCCAGTGCCAGGCAGGTCACGTGTGAATTGCTTCTGATCTCAGAACTTTAACATCCGAGAAACAGTTTCAGCCTTCACATGAGTCGCTGCCTTGGGAAGAGACCCTACTAAATTAATCATCTCAATACAACATTCAGCTTAACTTAGTTATTCCTCACAGAAAATACTATAAAGTTGTATAGATGAGAATCCAGGAATCACACAATCTTTACATTTTCTAAAACTTAAGAAAGCCTTAATATTCTATTAATAACAGATGCATACAGAATCTCAGAGGAAGGAAATTACAATCTCTAAACGTGGATGTTGATGACACATTCGTCCAGTTGGTGACAAGCTGAACTCCACAGTGGAATGTAACTTGCCATCTTCTTCCTCCTCAGCAAATGCTGCAGCAAGCCTAAATGCTTTTCTGATTTAATGAAATTCACTTAACTTCTACCTAAATATCTTATCTATATTTAACCGCACAGAAAAATTCCTAAACCTTATTTTCTTTAGCTGCACAAATGTTGTCTGCATAGCAAAACAGAACTTAAAATGCAGGACAGAAGTGGAAGCAGCTATCTCATAATCAGCAGCAGCCTATGGAGGATTTAAATACTATAACTCCAGCTAACGAGGGAAGAAAACCCAGCCTGAGATAAAAAAGCTTTGGAGAGCTATTTTGCATGACATAAGGAGTTCTTGCCAACAAGGATATCAGAATGTATTAGTTCATTTCAGACTCCTAATGTTGATTTCTATGAGGTAGATTAAATTTGCATGAATTTATAATGAAAATACCTCCAGACCTAAGTCATCACGTTCGTAAATGTAGAGCTCAGACCAATGGGTGCTGTTTTCCTGGGTCACATGCACGGTGTGTGGACCAAGATTTGTGTCTGCTTTAAGCCGCTCAGTAACCAGTGTGCTGTACTCTCCCTGCTGTGCTATCAGGAGGAGGAAAGACAGGACAGTTTTTCAGAACAGAGACACCCCTGCACACACATAAACACACACACACACACACACACACACACACACACAGAAAACTGTGCTAGGAGTCAGGAATGGCGGAGTCCAGATTTACCATCACCTGAGGGAATGTTCCACGCAATAAAAACAACTGCATATAATTCCAAGCATGGATTAGCTTGATTTAAAGTGTTGTCATAGGCCTGGGGATGCAGTTCAGTCAGTAGAATGCTTGTCTAGCATGCACGGAGCCCAGGGTTCAATTCCTTGCACTGCACAAACTGACATGGTGTGTACATCTGCAGTCTCTGCAAGTAGAGGCAGAAGGCTCTGAAGTTCAAATCTGCCTCAGTCTACATAGTGAATTTGAGGCCACCACATGAACCTCCCTACCCCTCCACTCTCTGACCTCCCTCCCCATACACTGATGTGTGTGCAACATATGTTCAAAGTTCTTTTGGGGAAGCCCAAACAGAGGTACATTGGAAGATGGAGACTCCCTATCATAAAGATATAATTCTTAGCAGTTAAGACATCAAAATTACAGATCCCAAATAGAAAGTCAATGGAAAGAGGTGAAGAGACAGGTGATTGTGGAATGCCCGCCCACAATCATGGGTGCTGGGAACTGAACTTGGGTCCTGCGGAAGAGCAACAATTCACTCATATGAATTCACTCATTCATAGCTGCCCAGCCATCTCTCCAGGCCCTGATAGAGGTGATGTTTACATGGCAAATCTACACGACCGTGCTTCATGGTAATTACCACCAAAGATTTGTTTATAAATCTGTGAATTTTCTACAGTAATGAGTCAATAGCTATATCATTGCTAATGAGTCTGTTTCTTGTGTATGGTGCTTCATAAACTCCTGTTACAGGTCTTTTTAAAAGAATTCACCATAAGTTCTACACTGGGGACAGAAGAGTGATTCAGCAGCACAATCATAGGTTTGTGCCCTCGTGGAGTTCTAGAGAGGGGGACAGAATGGTAGCCAAGTTCCTTCCAGTGTGGACAATGCTGTGGGCCAAGCACAAACACATGGGGGAAATTAACTTAGGCTGGAGAACTCACAAAGGACAGCCTATAGCAAGACCCGTCACCTGGGTGTAAGGAGGGAGTTTAGGCAAGTACAACAGTACTGTAAATACCAAGAGTGGCAAAGCATGCCTCCTCGGGGACACTGTGAAGATTTTGTAATGCATTAGTTTTAGGCCCTACCAGAATCTGGAGGAGATGGTCAGGCACTTCACTGATGAGGAAAGTGGAGCTTAAAGACAGGTATTGTCAAAGCAGTCAGCAACACGGTGAGTCTAGACAACTCAGGCCCCTAGACATCTGATGTGTGTACTTCACCAGGTTCAAGCTATGGCTGTTCATCTGTCCACAGTAATCTGCTGAAGACATACCAACTTTCTCTACCACTGGACTATCCAGTGTAACTCAAAGGAGCCTGGAGACAGAGAATGAGAAGAAGAAGAAGGCTGCTGAACTGTAGAAGTCCCAAGCCAACACTAGAGAGAGGGCCTTGGATCTTCTCATAAATGACATCACGGTTGGAAACATAGCCTCCTCATGAGTGACATTTACTGTCACCAGCCCACTGTAATGAATACAATTTAATATATTTCTTATACATAAGGTATTTCTAATTCCTTATTCAGTGCCCTCATGTTAATAAAACTAATCTTCTTAAGTCTCAAATAAGCACTAACCTCAGGAATTATGGACAACAGTGTTTCTTAACTTCTTAATTTAAAATTACTTATTGTATGTGCGTATGTGTGTAGTATATGCATCTGAAGCTATGTGTGCAGGTGTGCAAGCATGGGGTGGAGACAGAAGTCAACCCCGGGACCTTTGTCCATCATTCTTCACTTCATAGTTTGAGAAAGGTCTCTCACCAAACCTAGAGTTCCTCGTTGCTAGATTGGCGGGTCAGCTAGCTGTCTCTGCATCTGCCCCCAAACTGCTGTTACAGACACATGCTGCTAGCTGGCTTTCAGTACATGCTATGGTTCTGAATCAGGTCCTCGTGCATGTGTGGCAATCACTACAATTCTTAACTAAAAAAAAAAAATCTCTACAGTCATCTCCCTGAATTGTTACAACAGCCTGTGAGTCTCTGTCTTATAGGCTCTCTTGTTTAAAGACGAGTATGGAGAGTCTCATCTGCTTTCACCCTGCTTCGTGTCCCAGGTAACTTAGAGGCACCATTGAAGAAATTCTTAAATCTTCAATGCCAGTGTTGTTCATACTGAATTTATTCCTCTCCCACCTCTCCATCCCCTTCTGGTCTGTGGATGTCAGGCTTCATCTGTTCACTTCAGATTTGCCTGCTCTGTCTGTCCTGTCTGTCTGTCTGTCTGTCTGTCTGTCGTCAGCGCCTAGAGCTGCTCCCAGAGAGCTTTGCTTCAGACAGATGTAAGCCACATGATGTCATCAGATTATCTACTGGGGTTTGCCTTGAGTTCCTGAATGTATAACTGCTGCTTGTGAACAGCCAAGATTTGCTGCTGCACTAATTTCAGTTGCCATATAACAAATGACCACAAACTTAACCATGTAAAACCATGCGAGTTTATCCCCTTACTGCTTTGGAAATCAGATTTAATACAACCAGTATTAAGAGTCACAGATGGCTAGTCTTGGTTGCCAACTTGAGGCACCTGGAAAGGGAGAACCTCAGCGAATGATGCGTCTCCATCTGGCCAGCCTGTGAGCATGTCTCTGGGGCATTTTCAGTTGCTCATTGAAGTAGGAGAGCCCAGTCCACTATGGGCAGTGCCATCCCCACACAAGAAAGTCTGGGCTATGGAGTAAAGCTGAGCAAACCAGCAAGCAGCATTTCTCCATAGCCCCTGCTTCAGTCGCTGCCTCAGAATGCTTGCCTTCACTTCCTGCCCTAACTTCCCTCAATAGTAGACTCTAACCTGTGAGCTGAAATAAACCCTTTTGTCCCTAAGTGCTGCCTGTGCCCTGGACTACTCGCAGCCTGACCCTACCTGCCCTTGGGGGTTGGAGGTGATGTGGCAAGCAGTCAAGGACACAGACTTCAGGAGCAGGTGAGAAATGCCTTAGCAAGCTCATCTGAACACTGCTGCAAGCTCCTTTAATACCCTCCACCTGAGCCCCATTGGTCCCAAGAAAGCATCTCTTCTAAACAGCAGTTCCTGATTGTCTGGCATTGTCAGCACCAGCAATCCTTGGTCTCTCAGGTAGTCCTCAGTTAGGTCCTCCTGCAGGAGATGCTTCTGCTGCTTCGAGGCCTCCAGTATTTAAGTAGAGGTGGCTCCGCCATTCCTCCTACTCTCAAGTTGCTTTTGGTTATGGTATTTATTCAGGAACAGGAAGAAAAACTAGAATAGGGTCTTTAACTGAGGTGGAGTCCTAAGGCTGATTCTTTTTGTACATATGTGTGTGTGTGTGTTTGTGTGTGTGTGTGTGTGTGTGTGCATATGAATGTATATGCATGTATATGTAAGTATGTATGTGTGCATGTACACATGTGTATATGTATGTATGTGTATGTATGGTTATATGTATGTATGTATATGTGTGTACATATGTATGTATGTGTATATATCTTGGTTTGGAAGGGTTCTGATGTGTAGTTTTGATTTGTGGACACTCAGATTTTGTGTGGTGTGTGTACATTAAACATTACTTGAATGCTACCCTTAAAATAGCACCATCAGTGCCACCAGAGAGGCTGCCAGGATGCAGAAGACGAGGATGTACTTTCAGATTTACAGAGTCTAAATCTGCTTCTGAGGAACAATACTGGGCAAGTCTCAAGCATGTTAAGGACTGAGATGTCCCTGTAGGTAGGGACAGAGCAAAGTCAAGAGAGACCCAGCAGCCCTTACAGAGCCAGCCAACCTGTGGAGTGTGTTTCAGTACAGAATTTTCTGTGGGAGTTAATACTTTAAGATGGCTGAACCAGTATCCCAAGATACATTCCTGGCATGGCACATCTAACTGAACAGAGTCCTTCACATTCAAACACACATATAAAAGGCAAGGCAAAGCTTTACTTCCACATAAGCATGAAAACCCTGCACAGTAACCACAAACAACGCTGCGGTTACCTAACCATCACTAAGACTCAGGAAGGCAGGAGTACAGATCATGCCCCTAGGCAAGAGTGGTTAGCCATTCAGGCTTCCTGAAGGCTAGCCACAAAGAGCATGGATTCAGTCACGAGATGCTTCCGAGTTTACTCTTTAGGTAGAGTTAGCATCTACACTGGACTTATTTAGTTTTTTGGCTTGGAATCATTAGGGGAGAAGGTTGCCTGTGGGCTGTACACCACCACCTTTGTGGTGAGCCTCATGCCCGTTTATGTGCCAGCCTGTGTGTGGACTTTTATTCTCCTGGCCTATTGGCTTCATCACTGTACCAATTCCATGCCATAATCAGGTGTATCTAGGTATCCGACTGTTTAAGTAGGCCAATGATGTTCCTGCTCAAGATCTTCTTGTCTGACTTTCTGCCTGCAGTATTATAGACGAGCTCCGCCACACAAGAGTGGCTTGGGTTTTTCTGTGGAGACCTTTGTAAACTTTTTGTTACTCTTTTGAAGGTAGTAAACCTTTCTGGATATTTTCTCTCTGTGTTTTGTTGTTGCTTGCAGTTTTATTATGATGCACATAAATATGGTGGATTCATCAAGTCCAACAGCTGCTGCTTTGATCCTGTCTCATCCACTCCATCCTCGCACTTCTCCGGTTCAGATCCCATCCAATGCGTCTGACAGGCCTTTCCATCATTCCCACTCGGATTCTGTCTTTTCTTGACCATCACCCTTATTTTCTGCACGTGTATGATCAGGACTTTTCCCTGATATATTGTTCAGTGCCTCAGTCCTTTCCTCTATACTGTTTGATATCCCATGCATGGCTATCTTGATGTCACTTATTTTATCTTTCAGGTATATAAAAAAAAAAACATTTATTTGTAGTGATTTTATTTCTATGAACGACATTTTAACTTTTCTATAATACATCAATCATTATTTCAGAATCTCTTGTCTTAGTCAGGGCTTGTATTCCTGCACAAAACATCATGATCAAGAAGCAAGTTGAGGAGGAGAGGGTTTATTCAGCTTACACTTCCACATTGCTGTTCATCACCAAGGGAAGTCAGGACAGGATCTAACACAGGGCGGGAACCTGTCTTGGTAATGCCATTTTCCCAGAGCTAACGTGCACTTGCTTCTGGGAGACATTCTGGTCTGAGGATCTTCTTCACTGAGAATTCAGGTTAGACATGAGTTTACTCTGCCTCCCAAGGCTGTGAGAGACTGGAACTGTGGCATGAAGCTGGCATCTCATCGTCTCCCAACCTAGATTTTCTCTCTCATGCTCTGTGAGATTGCAGCCTCTTGGAAATTGAAAAGAAAAGTAATGGCATCTGCATCATCCAATTTGATTTCCTCCTATCAGGGATCTCGCTGGGTGGTATCTTCATTGCTTTGACAGCTCCTTTGATGCTTTAAACAAATCTTTTTGAATATCTCCTACTGCTCCACTGTTTCCTGGTTTGGATGAAATAGGGCAATCGCCAGAGAAGCCCTCACCTCTCACTTGCCCAGGTCCACACATCTGCTCTGTCTTGTTTTCGACTGGCGCCGGGCAGGAGAAGAATTCATGGGTCTAATGACACCAGCTAAGGACTGTATACCAGGCACCCAGTGCTGGCCAGACACTCGGTCCTCCCCTCGCACGCCATGCCCAGCACACATACTTCCTGATAGGCAATATTTGAGTGTGTGTACTTCCAAAGTCTTCAGGGAGAGCTGCTTGCCTTTTCTTTCCCTTTGCTCAGACTTTAGGTTGCCTTCCTTTACCGAGACAACACATCATATTGGTCTCATTACTTTAAAACAGATTTAAATCTCTCAATCTCTCATATTTTCTTTTCCATTCCTTGATTTTATGGTTTATATGTGTTTATGTTGTCATCTGATCGTATATCAGAAGAGAAGAGAGAAGTGGTCATGGCTGATTTTCCACGTTACTTGGACGTCCTCCATATAATGTTTTATGAAGCAATGGAACTAGGCAGATATTATCTATCATGGAAACAGGAACTGCTTAGCAAAACTGGGTTCTCTTATGTGCAGGTTCTTTCATCTATCAGAAAAGGGTTTTTTTTACCCCCAGTTAGTATTTAAGTTGACAAACTTCCTGAAGTCAAATTGAAAGTAGAATATTTTCAAGTCCCCTCTTCTAGTCCCCCAAGATATGTTTCTGTCTTTTTCTGAAGAACAGAAACATAGAGGAAATAAGATGAGGGTGAACAGAATGCTGGGTCTGATTCCTCAAGGTAGGAATACTCACATAGTTCTTAGACATTCTTAGAGATGTATACATGGGAAGCTTCTATCGGATGCAATAAAACCCCATGTAAAAAGAATCCCACTTGTAGTATTTAGCCAAGATCTTTCAGACTATTTACTAAGTAGACATTACAGGTAATATACAATGTTTGAATCATACACTATGAGGGATAGAAGGAAATTAAGGTTGTCTTATTTGAAGTTTTGTTTTAGTCTTAAATAAACTAAACCCTAGAAATAATTCTTTGTCCCAAGTCACTTAGTTACCAGTAGATCTGGCTTAGGAGTAGACAGAACTGGACTTTAATCATGGCTTGGCCACTGATTAGCTCTGAGACATTAGGCAATTAACATTTCCTTAGGGCCTCAACACTCTCATTTGTATAATTGGAATGACTACAGTATATAGGACAGCTGTAAAATTTAAATGAGGCAGTAACTAAAATAGTTATACTGTTTGACACATTGGAAAACATGCAATGATACCAGTTACTGTTGATAGTTGCAGCAGACGCAGTAAGCAACTACAAATCAGTCTACAAATCCACTTCTGATCCTTGCTTCAAAAGCTTTTCCAATGGCATGAACACTTCCTCCTGGAACTTGTCACCAGAGAGCCTACTCCACCATGCGTTACTTCCCCTGGAAGTTACCACTAGAGAGTCTGCTCCATCTTACCTGGCCATTTCGTCACTCCCTTGTTTCTTTACTTCTGTTCAACTACAACATAGCAACAAATTCAATATCTGGCATGCAATTGTAACAACGATGCCTTGACATTGTAGCAATAGCTTCGAGGTATGGCAGCTACCACATCACCAGCAGCAGGCTCAGCCATGGTCATCACATGCCTTTGTATCCATCACATGAATTTGTATCTGGATCCCTAGAGAGGCGTTAGTAGTTGTTCAAGATTAACTGTATCATCAATCATGTTTCATTTACGTTTGGCTATTCTTTACCAAAATCCACTGGGTCTACCTGTAAGCTTTTCTCCATAAACAAACCACTCAACTTACTGACAAATAATTATGTTATTTTGTAACATTTTTTTCCTCTGGGTTGCTCTATGTACTGGCTGGTTTTATGTGTCAGCTTGACACAAGCTGGAGTTGTCATAGAGAAAGGAGCCTCCCTTGAGGAAATGCCTCCATGAGATCTAGCTGTAAGGCATTTTCTCAATTAGTGATCAAGGGGGAGGGCCTGTTGTGGGTGGTGCCATCCCTGGGCTGTGGTCCTGGGTTCTATAAGAAAGCAAGCTGAACAAGCCAGGGGAAGCAAGCCAGTAAGTAACATCCCTCCATGGCCTCTATTTCAACCCATGCCTCCAGGTTCCTGCCCTGCGTGAGTTCCTGTCCTGACTTCCTTTGGTGATGAACAGCAATGTGGAAGTGTAAGCTGAATAAACCCTTTCCTCCCCAACTTGCTTCTTGGCCATGATGTTTTGTGCAGGAACACAAACCCTGACTGAGACACTATAGAAGCTTCCTTGTCATTTTCCTAGATACCACCTAGTGCTCAGTTAAAAACTAGCACCAAGTCGTTTTGTAGAATTTGTTACACAGGTTTCTTATTTGTTGGAATCAGTTAGTTTGGGGCATGTGATAAGCACCTCAAACTTAGTATTAAAACTTCTTGTTAGTGTCATGATTTCCAACAGAAAGCTTTAGCACAAAAAGTCTCAGTCTATCAGAATAGTTCTAGTAACAGTGAACCTCAGAAAAGAAAGATCTAGATTTTAATGTCTTTTTCTTCAGATGAAGAAAACATATTTTCTAAATAAAATTCCCTACCCCACCATTTGGAGTTTTGAGTCTAAGCTACTGCTTGAGCCAGGGTGGCTTGTCCTCTTAAGTTCTGATTTGTAAGGTATCTTTGAAGTAAATACACACATATAAAGAGGAAGTCAAAACTCCATCTCACTGTGCCCTCTGAACTGTGTGTTTCGACCATCTGAGTGGAGACCTGTCTCTTCCCTGGACTGGCTCTGAACCTGAGGAAACTTCAGTAACTGTTTCACACCTTAGTTTCCTTGGATGTAAAATGGTGATAACAATATTCCCTTCATCACTTAAAATTTTTTTAAAATTTGTTTATTTATTAATAATATATTATTAAATTAATAATATAATTACAACATCTCTCCCTAAACTTTTTCTTCCTGCAAACCTTTCTGTATACCTTCCCTGCTCTCTGTCATGTATATGCCTCTTCCATCATTAATCATATTTCATGCATATTTGGATATGTGTATTTATTCTTAAATGTAACCTGTCCAACCCTTACAGTGTTACCTATGTCTTTTCAGGACTGACAGTTTGTTGGTGGGCCACAGGTAGAGTGCTCTTTCCTGAAGACCACCTCTTCTATTCCCAGCTTCCCTCAGTTGCCTGTAGTTCTTTGTGTAGCATTTGGGGTCTTCATCATCCACTCTGGCATGTCCCTTGATATTGTACTTGTTCACCTTATGTTGGTGAAACTTTATGAGCCTTGCTTCAAACTCTATTAGGAGACACAATCTCTCAGAGAATTCCCTGATCTGCTGGGTCTTACAATCTTTCTGTCCCCTCTTCTGAAATGTTCCCTAGGACGTAGGCACAGGATCATTTTATAGATGTGTCCATTGGTACTGGGCTCCACAGTTCTATGTTTTTGATTGGTTGTGGTTTTCTGTAGTGGTCTCTCTCTGTCTTTACAAAGAGATGTTTCCTTGAGGAAAGGTGAAGGCTACACTCATCTGTGGGTATAATGACAAATGTTTATAGATTATTGTTAGGAATTATGCTGGCTTAGTAAATTAGTGGTTGTAGATTATTCTCAAAAGGTCATGATTTTCCAAGTCTTGAGTAGTTAGCTTTGTTTCCATATCAGGCATAGTTTCCCTCTTGTTGATCTGGTCTTAAGTCTAATAGAGAACTTTGGTTACTACCAAGCTGTGTGTGCCACTACTGCACCCTTAGGGCTATCATGTCATGCTGGTCATTGATGTGGTTCACAGATGTCCTACTTGGGTAGGACTGTTGGTGCTTTCCTCCTTGCATGATACCATGCAAGCTAGTCTTCAGGGTATTCATAATAATTCCAGCTCAGGGGTCTCTAAGCTGTGTTTCTGAAATACATAGTATCTTCAGCAATAGATTTACCTTCCACCTCTGTGGGGCAACCAAGGATGATAGTAGTAGGGCTGTATGTTTTGGGAATCTCTTAGACAGCCCTGGCCAACCATTCAAAAGAGGGCTGGTACTCATGTCTGGTATTGGATTTTCTATTGAAAATGGTCTTTGGCTCTTGGAGAGAACACTGTTAGCTCAGATGAGAAAAGTTCATTAAAACTTAATATGCATTTATACACTAAATTACGTGTATATTATTATATGTATTTTCAAGGTGACTATTTAATAACATGATTCCTTGTGACTTTTTCAGACACAGTACTGTCACTTCAGCCTCCTCCCACACTCTTCTGTTCTTACCTTTCTCTCCTTCCTTAAAGAGCTCCCCGTTTCCCTGCTTCTCCCCTTGATTGCTCTACAATCCTCCCATCCTGCCAGTTGTCTCAGTTGACTTTTCTGGCTTCTGTGCAAACCAGGCAGGTTTGCAATTAGTAAGTTATCTAACGGGGCCAGAAGAAGCTTCAGGAACTCATCAGATGGCTAAAGAATCGCTACCAGCTCCTACTGAGGTCATTGTCTGAGAAACTCAGTTGTCTAGACAACAAGACAAGTTTCCCTGTAGCTGTTCTGGTGTTTCAGATTCTGGGGAATCCATTGTGAGCCCTGAGAAATTATTTGGAACTCACAGGTTCTTCTTGTACAGTGTCTTTGAGACTGACCTGCACGGGTCAGCGCTGTCTGAGGTTTCAGACACTCACTGGGGCTCCTGCAGCATATGTCCCATGCATGAGTATTGGGGGACAGGTGGGGACAACACCTGCATATCTCATTGACTTAGGGAAATCTCTTTTCCCCATGTTCTCCAGACTTCTGAAGATGTCTGTTTGAGTCACAAAGATGCAGCCATTACAAAGAGCATTTCAGAGAAGTCTTCCTTCTCAGGCATGCTGGTGTTGATTCCAATGCTACAGCACTGTTTGCTATATGCATAACCACTTTCAAGCATTTTAAAAATAATAATATCTCTCAGTCCTTATAACAGCTCTGTGGCATAGGTACCTTCATTATATAGAGAGGGAGACTGAGGTATGAATGGGTCGATAAGATACCCGGGTCAACCGGTGGGGAGGCAGACAACACTCCATAGCACGGGCTAGTATCTGTGTTCTAATGGACACCTGCCTTCCCTAGTGAAAGGTTATTGTGTATTAAGCAATTCTCTTGTGTTTTCTATGAGCAAAGACCTGTCATTCATTCTTCCATTTAATTTAAACATCATCATCATCATCATCACAACAACAACAACAAAAGCATTATTTGTTCCATTTAGTAAATGTTGAGTCTAAGGTCACTGAGGTCTAGTAACTCCATCCAAGTCTCCTAAGTGCCGACAGCAGCCAACACTTAGTCAAAGGCCTGTCCTACCACACCCTGCAGAGACACCTCTGACAGTTGTTACCGTTTAGATGTAAGTGTCACACACGGGTGCCTATGTTTGGACACTTGGTCCCCGCTGGCAATAAGGCTTGGGAAGCTTGTTGGACCTAAGGTAGGTGGAGAGTTTATATCCTGGGGTCACTTCCTGTTCTCTTGGTTCCATGACTATCCATGCTGTGTGTCCATCCAGTCTCATACTCCTGCCACCATGACAGACTATATCTCCTTGGAACTATAAGCTGGAATAAACCCTTAAGTCACTTGGCTAGATATTTAATAACAGCAACGTGTAAGGTAAGAAAAGAACCAAACCCACCATACAATTCACATTCTTGCTCCGAAGCCCAACAAGCATATTTCCCCCTCGGTTTTATGGATTTGACACAACCGTGCTAAATTTAGTTTGCAGAAAAATTCACTTAACGAAAGCATTTAAATGCTAGAATCAGTATGCGGCCATATTTTTATAACTCATTGATTAGCCTTTTTGTGTCAGAAGATTTCCTTCAAACTTACTCTGGGCCAGGTGTTGCCAGTTTTCTGGTCAGATTAATATCAGCAAATGTGAAAAATCCCAGGAACATTTTGTTGAACTATGATTACATACGAGGCAGCTAGAACTCGTGACCTGGGCATCTGTCACAGGTCTGGTTGATCGTTTGCGCATACTTGCCTGCTGTTAACTCATGCTTACTTAACTAGGACAGAGTCATCTTTGGCCAGAGACGTTTCAACAGATGTCAAGAATTTTAGTTGATAAACTGGGCATTGTGGTGTACATATATCATCCCGGCACCAAGAAGGCAGAAGCAGAAGGATCAGGAGTTCAAGGTAATCTTCACCTACACGGTGACCAGGCTGGGCTACATAAAACCCTGTCTCAAAAGTTTTAAAATGAACTTTGGTTGACACCAGCTAGGAAGGTTAGCCCATTCAGGCTGCACTGCTATAAAATTCTGTTCTGTAGCTAATCACAAGTATCCCAGGCATTTAAATGTGCTGTCCACTCCTGGAGAATAATTACCGCTATTTAATTGTATTCATAATTTAGTGTACACCTGAAAAATATGCTGTGAAATATCAGACGGACCCTTTAATACCGGTGTTCCATTTACAAACTGTCACATTTATAATGCGTCTTTAATCTTCTAGGGTCTGCTAGAATTTTTTATTACAGTCTGCTTTGTGCTTTAAATATTAAAGATTCGGCAATACTTCAAAAGGTGATAATGCTTGATACTCTGATGGCGCCTAAACCTCAACAGCTAAATAGATCGAGGGGCATTCCGTGGCTCTGGCTTAATTAAACATGCATGTGTGTTTTCAAATGCAGTATTTTTCTGCTTGTTAGTTTTTTGACAAACCTCCAAACAGGTCCAGGTGGAACAAAGCATGCAAACAGGCTTGTGACCAGAGCTTAAAGGACTAAATTAGCACCTTCCTGCAATTAATATTCAGAACTTGGATCCCCGTGATTGATAATGCCACGGAATGCTGTCTACAGTAAACAGTGTAGCCTTGTCTTTTCATTTTTTCTAAAACATGCGCAGTTTAATTATGCGAAAAGACGTGGCTGACGGCTTCTGAGCCAATAAGATGGTGTTCTCTGTAACTTCCTCTTCCTGTGGGGAGCACAGCATGATTTTTTTAATTTGTAACATTCTCTTCCCTGGAGAACATGCTCAGGGAGCACAACTTGGGGACCACAGAATGGGGAGCACAGCACAGGGAGATCGGCAAGGGGAGCACGGCATGCACGCTGGGAAGGTATAGGCAGTGTATCATTTGTTCTCATTATCCAGCACTTGGTAGTCTTCTGATTGAGAGTGACCACCTAAAGGAGAGCGCTAAAGCCCCAGATCAAGAGTACTTGAAAGCTACTCAGGCAGCTTTCAAAGTAACAAAAAGAATTGGATGAATGCAGAAATCCATCTATATTATTAAAAAAGCAAAAATCTCTATTTGGCATCTGCCATACTTTGGATTTCCCTGGAAGACTAAAAGTGTTTCGAAGAAATTGGATCTTGTTTTTGAATGTGCACATTCAAATTTTTGTCACCAGAAATGACATTCTGAGCTCACATTTCCAAGTCCACGACATCTAGGCATCGTCTCATAGACCCACATGATATTGTCTAATATTAAAGTCCTCACATAAATAAGACTATCTCAAGATATGACTTACTGAAGCTACCAAATAGGAACTGACGGTAGGTGGGAAAGAGGACACGCTGTTCTACAGATGAGAGAGATACAAAGAAGCTGGCTTTGAAAGAGTCAGTTTGCCACACAACCTGTGTTTTGCCGATTGCTCAACCAAATATAAGCTGTAATAAAAAATATGTGGAGGCTGCTGATAAAAGTTCAATTATTGTACTGTAATAGGTAAGCTCGCACAGCAAATAATAAATAAATAAATAAATAAATAAATAAATAAATAAATAAAAGGCAGCCTGAGAGAGCAGTTTTCCAGGTGAGGAGGTACATGTGAATGTGAATGTGAGGTATTGTTATGATCATACCTAAGGCAAAGCAGCGACCACACGAAAGGACAGGCAGATCTGAATTAATAAGATCTGATCGGCGAGGTGGCATTTGGATATAATCTTCCTGTATCGAGGAGAAGGCTGCCTGCGTATTATGCAAGGAATTGCTGTGCAGAAGGGTGTAGGCAGAGGACTCGGTGGGAGGAAAGACAAATCACAGACAAGATTTCAGAAGAGCTGCTCAGCGGAGGAAGGAACACCCTTGGAAATTGGATTTGTAAACAAACTAAAAGCTGAGTTTCCTTCCTGAAGCCTTCAGCGGTTGTTGACAATAAACACTTAACCTTCGCGATGGGAGGACTTTGAAACCAGTAATTAGGGGGGAAATGATAGGTTTGTAGGTAGGAAAGCATATTTTAATTCGGCTTCCCATTCTGATAAGCCATGGCTAGCGTTTCTACCCTGGACTGTGAGCCAAGTAGCCATTTTAGATCTCCAGAAAGGAAATGGTTGACTTTTCCAGATAATTCTAGACATCTTTTGCTTTCTTGACCTGTGACCAGCAACTCTAATTAAAATCTTCATAGTCTTTGAGCCCTGAAAACACAAAGGAGACCAGAGCGTACTGAAAGTGCGTGTTTTTATTAAACAGTAGAAACTCAGAATTTGAGGCTGCAGAAAAGCGCCTGCGTGATCTTTAATGGATTTTTAAAGATGACAAGAAAGGAAAGGGAGCGCCAAGTGAGGAAGGAGAAATTCCCTGAAGGAGCGTCTGGAGTGAATCAGTGCAGCTGAAAGCCAAGCTCCCAGGGCCTGGGGATGTCTCCTAGGTTCTCAGCCGGACACTTACGGCCTGGCAGGTCCCTGAACACCTGTGCTCTGGGCAGACTTTGACAGAGCAAGTCACAGAAAGACGAACAGCAGCACCTGAAGTGCTGTTTGCAGGGCAGGAAATTGCTCCCTTTCCACGCTGGGCTGCCTCAGCTCTCTTCACGTGACTTATTACAGCCTCCCATATAGCAAGCCATTTATGTATGCTAACTTGGCCACTGTAATGGTATTCCTTCCCTCCTGTTTCGCCAGCCGCGCGGGCAATTAAAAACAAAGGAAGCAAATGAGGTCAGCTCTCATAAAGCCTGAGTCTATAGGTGACAGGCACCCAAGACCCAATAGCCTGAGATACAGCCACCTTGGAAGGAGCCTGAGAGTAGGGAAATGACCCTGCTTCCCAAGGATTTTACCTCTATATTTATTTAATTCAGGAGAGAGGCTGACTTCGGCTAATTTCTAAAAAGCAACCTTAATAAGAACCTCTATTAAGAAGTTTGGCAAATGCTGTTAATACAATTACGTGTCTGTATGGGGAGGGGACATCAGTGGGTGAGCCTGCTTTCATACAGTAACACAAAGATCAACAAAGACCAGTGTTAAAACCACACAGTGAATTGTTCAAGGGCTGCCCTATTGAAGCCGTGTGATTATAAGTGGGGTTTTGGGGGTTTTGTCTTTGTTTTGGTTTTGGGTTTTTTTTTCAGGACAGGGATTCTCTGAAATGGTCCATCTAAAGGTCTAAAGGTAGACAAGGTCCTGCCTCATGTTTCTGATCCGAGCGAGCTTTCTCATTGGAGTGATTTTGAAAAGCTAATTAGAAGAACCTGCTTGCTTCCCCAGGTCAGATTTAAATGACATACTGGCTGTAGTACTGAATGCTGGGCTTAGACAGTATGTGTACTAACCAGACTCCGATACATGACAGTCATTGAAGGAGAGCGCTCTTAGGGTCAGAGGTGGCTTCAGTGACACTCTGGCTATCCTGTTGGCTGGACTCCTGTCCTTAAAGCTAGTAACAGTTCAGTACTCTTCTAGTCTCTGAAGCCCCTGAGCTGTAGGGAGCACTGCAAAGAGGCTAGCCTGGAGCATGTGGCCTAGCCTGGAGCATGGAGACTGCTGAGAGCTAGTCTCCATCAGAGTTACAGGGGATCTGACAAAGGCAAATTCAGCTGATTGTGTATGTAAATTCTGTTTCAAAATATCCTCTCCCAGAGTTCGAAAACACCAACAACAGCTACCTTGAAAGGTTTCAGTTGCCCAGACATTTCTACAATCCTTAGAACTGGCAGGTCTGTCTGGAAAAGATTATACAGGAGACCATTGTAGGGCATAGAAATGTCCCAGAAAGAAATTCTACTTCTATTTCTAAATTATTTCTAAAGTAAAAGCGTTTTGCTTCTCGAGATAACAGTGCTTATCATTCAAACATGCATTCTTGCTTTTCTCTATCAAGAGAATAGACTAAATTCCTCATCAGCTCAACAGTGGGTCTCCTCCTATATACCCATCATGAAGTCAGTCCTAAACGGGATTCTGAGCTCTTCCTGGGAAGTCCAAATCTTACACTCCCTCTGAGGCTCCTTGTAATAACAGTCTACTTATTTTTAAACGTTCAATGTACCTCATAAACTACTGATGCCTAGTAGCAGTGAGGGCACCTGCACACAGTACTCACAGAAAGAGAATGGCCACGGTGTGCTCTGGCAACTAATTGATGTGTTTATAAGCAGCCCATGAAAGTGCTCACACTTTAAGCAGTAGATGGACTCAGAACCGAGGTTTGCTCCTGGTATAACCAAAAACTCTGTCACCTCATACTTAATTCTTTCTCTTAGAAAACATTTACCAAAACCCCACTATTGCCTAGGACCATTTTCTGGGCTGAAATTATAACATGAATCAAAACAGATAGGATTCCTGCATTTGTGGGGTATACGTCTTTAGGTCCACCAAATGGTTTTCCTGTCCCTCCAGCCTACTGGAGTCCCTTTCTCAGTAGGACCACAGTGACGTCTCATTCGTTAACTCTTGTAAGTTTTCTCAACCTTTTCATCTGTCTGAGAACAGCGTTCTGAATATTAGTATCTGTGTTTGTTCTAAATTTAGGCGAAGGGATTGAGATTTCAAGATATATTACCATCTCAAAATGGAGGTTAAAGGTTCCTGAGTCTTCAAAGAAGAAAAAGGGACCCAGGACTCCCATAATAATCATTCCGGGCCTGACTCTGTGTTAGACTCACCTTGGTGATGTTTACCATGGTAATACAGTTTGTGTTACCATGGCTGTGTACTATCCCACATTCTCAATGAGCTGATCTTGAACTGGGATCAATCTTTGGTATTTGATCAAAACTCTACCCACAGTTCAATGTAATGCACAGCCACGGTTGAGCACACATGTTCTAAACACACATGTTCTGGCCTGGAGGACACCTGTCAGGGTCAGATGGTGAGGCCCGTACATAGATGCTGATGAATTTGAACTTAATTCTGTGAAAAATGAGGGTCCACGAAAGGCTTTTGAAAGCCCATAGGTGATATGATCTAGAAACTATGGTGACAGAATGGAAGATGGACTCATGGAGAGAGGAAGACTTGACAGTGTTTGTAATCGTCCTAGTGAGGGAAGATACCAAGGCCCAAACAAGGGTTGTACAGCAGCAGAGCCAAGGAACAAGAACCACTCGGAGGAGGTACAGCCATGCAGGCCTACATCCCACACTAACTCAACTGTAGGGCTTAGTGGGATGAGGAACCAACATGGTGCAGTTCCTGGTTTGTTATTGGTTAAGCACATGCCACTGCTAAGGATAAAGATCTCTACTAAGCCTGTACTATCCAGGTCAGCTGACCTTTCCATGGGTGGGACTAAGACCCTAAGACCTAAACTACCTTTGAGAACATTTTCAGTTTGAAACTCTATGGCTCTGTCGCATGCGTCAGTAACACACACCACCATTTACATTCCCGTCTTTAAATTCTCTATGCCGTTTAGCCTTTTCTTGTGGTGTCAAAAATGTCTCCTAGACATCCTGGAGAGATGGCTCAGTGTTTAAGAGCACTGACTACTCTTCTGGAGGTCAAGAGTTCAAATCCCAGCAACCACATGGTGGCTCACAACCATCCGTAATGAGACACCTGATACCCTCACATGAGTGAGCGGGAGTCTGGATTGAGCAGGGTCCTGGAGTGAGGGAGGGGTGTCCTGGAGTGAGCAGGGGCCAGGCGGGGCTGGAGCAAGAGGGAGAAGGAAGAGGGCGCGGAGGGCAGGGGGAGGTTTCCTAGATAAAGAAATATGGGGTTAAAAGGACATATATCTTGTACTCCTGATATGAAAGTTTGGTGAAGCTACCATACCATCTATCTCCCAAGCTACAGTCTTTATAGTCATCTGAGCTGTGTCCACAGTTTGATAGCACTTTTGCTTTGACCGTCCATGGCACAAACCAACTCCTTTTTTAAATTTTTTAAAACTGTGCCACTAATAACAACATTTAGAGCTGGCAGCATGCTAGTCACGTAACAGTTAGCGAATGATTCTTGATTTACAAGGTCATGAAGGCATAGCCCATGGTTGTTACCTCTCAAAGGGTGACGGTAAGATGGGGTGGTAGATGCTTCACTCCCACTCCTTGGATGACGTGGGCATGGATGCAGACAGGGTTCCCTCTGTTCTCCATGGCAAGATAACCTCAGCGCTTGATATTGCTTCTCTGGACGTGCTGTTGGTAACCCGGCAGGCCCAGTTAATATTAGCTTGTGTGGGGTTTATGTGGGCGTTTTGTTGCTGTTCAGAGAAATGACCAGTTTACTTGGTTATATCGACAGCTCTACTGTAAAATTTCCTGGCACTAAAGGTCAAAAAGACCCAGTTTTCGTCGGGTCATTCCTACCCAAAAGAGAATAAATCTCAGAGCTGACTCCCTTCTCTGACAATAATTTATGAATCGTGCATCGTCTGTGTTTGAGTTGAGAAAGGCTTTCATATCCTTTCCATTAGCTCAGATTAAGTTTTCATATAGATGCTGAGAAGCATGCTAGCAATATCCTTAGCTCATTTTTATGAAAATTTTATCAGTGCTTTTTTCTGTACGACACTCCAATTGGGATGTCTCAGCATCTAAAGCTCAGCTTTGGACATGAACTTCTCTCAACCTGGCTGGCTGCTGCTCGAAAGGTTTCAATATTTTATGGGCTCTGGCTAACTCAGCCGTGAGATTCAAGCTGCAGAGATTTAACTCTAATGTAAAATCATGAACGGATGAAAACCGGGATGTCATAAGTAATACATCTACAAGAGTAGGGGTGCAGTTACCATTTTTAAAGGGGCTTTAAAAAGAAAACAACGTTCTCTGTTCTGTCTTTATGTCCCAAAATGAAGAGCCCCTGAGCTATTGTACCAAAGCGGGGCCATCTTTTCTTGCTTGCTTTTCTTCAATTGCTGCTTAATTGTTTTGGTGGGCTGCTCCCCCCCCATCATGCCTCTTCAGGTCCCCCATCCACACGAAAGCTCCTGAGGCATGCACCAGAGAAATGGGCGCAGCATGGTTGAGCTTATAGGCCAAACCCATTTCTTAGCGTCTTCCTCTTTTTGTCTCAAACTGATTTAAAACATTTGGAAAATCTGTCTATTCAGCCGAAGTGTCCTGGTGCATTCTTCCCTGGGAACAGTGGGGTCACACGTGATGCTCCTGATGGACTTTTCGGCTGCAATCTATAGCCATTTCCCTCGAGCCCCGCAGAGCAGGGCAGCCCCGTAATGGCTGCAATAACAATGCATTCTTTGTGTGCAAGAATCCAAGGGAAGAGCTGGGTAGCCTGGCTAGCTACAAACTCATCATTCCGCACTCAAGGATTTCTTCACTCTGTGGTCTACCCTTAAACATGGTTTTAAACAGCAAATAGATTCCTCTGTGAAACAGCAGCTAAGCATAAAGTGAACAAACACAAAGAATCCCCTCTGGAAACGGCTGCAGCCATCATTGCTCGTTATTAACCTGTTTCAGGGAAGAGAAACTGATGGCAGAGGCTGTCTGACTATGCCTGTGCTTGGATGGAGTGCAGTGGCTTCTGGACAGGGTTTAAGACATCTGTTCAAAACTGTCACTTGATACATGCTCTGGCATAAGACTGCCTCCCCTACTCCAATATAAAATCAATACTACACTAAAATAACTATAGAATTGCACAAGTGTCAAAGACCAGGCTGATTAAGTGAAGGGACCCTTCAGGATGTGACTCTCCAGCCCCCTGGTCAAGCAGGTAACTGTACTAGTGTGAACAGCCCCAGAGACCTCCGGAAGCTCCCCAGTGTTTCACGTCAAAGGTTGCTAGTCAGCCCTTGTGTCCTGTTGAAGCCTGGCCTCTCTCTGTACAGCATGGAAAAGAATGTTTGCACACACGAGTAACACTGCTGCTTTCAAGTCTCACTCAGAGCAGCTCAGGGTGTGAGTAACATGTTCCTGATGAAAGCTGGTGGCTTGCCCGATTCAATGCTCATCCATCAGCTGTGCTAAGTGTTCAGGGCCTGGATGCTTGTCACTCTGGGGAGGAGGTGGGAGGCACACAAGAAGGAGAAGGTAGCCACAAGGGCTCCCGTACACTCAGTAGGATCTGCAAAAACTCCAGAGAGGATGGTGAGGACAAATATTATGAAGGTTGAAAAAATGTGATTGAAATCCGGCAAATTATACTGTGTGTTGCACGTGTGTGCAAATGCATGTGTGTGTGTGCATGTGTTCACTTGTGTGCAAGTGTAAGCACATGCCTGAGTGCATGTGTGTCTACACCTGTGTGTGTACATGTGTGTGCACATGCATGTGTGTGCACATGCATGTGTGTGTGTGCATGTTGTGTGCATGTGTGTGCACCTGTGTGCGAGTGTGTGGACACATGTGTACACTCGAAGGTGTGTGCCAAGTCAGTATCTTTCCTCCCAGTTATCAAAGACATAAATGTTCATATGAGCAAAGAAAAGATAAGCAGTAATCCCAACCATGGGCATGCGAAGTGTGAATGTTCTGGATTTTAAATACCCAATAGACATTTCTGTCTACATACTTCACACCCAAATAGTACATGAACCCCAAAGCCACGTGTGCCCTGATTCCCTTCCTCCTCTTCCTCACCTCCCTTCAAGGTTCCTCTACCTTTCTTGTTCCCCATTTTGACTTCTGTCACATGTTAACACACACACATACAGTTTCATTTTACAATCCACAAGTGAGAGAACTTACATGGTATCTGTTTGCATTTGGCTCTTTCCACAGAATGGCATTCGGTCCCATTTATTTTCTTGAAATTGCCATGGTTTCATTTTTTTTTTTCTTATGTGGAATAAATGTCTACAACACAAATCAAATTATTTGATCTCCTTGTTCAAAACTTATCAATAACTCTTTTAATCAGATCAAAAGCCAAACTCCCTAGGCTTGTGACAGGGTCTGTTGTCCAAACCCTCTATGAGCTTCCCCCTCTTATCTCCTTCTCCTCTTTCACTCCCAGAATTCCCACTCCCAAGCCCCCGACCCACACACACCTGTCCTGTGTCCCCAAACCTCTCTGCCTCAGGGCCTAGGAATGTTTCTCTTGTTTCCCATTAGCTTTCTGGTCTCTGCCTCCTTGTCAGCTCGCCTTCAGAGGCCAGTCTTGACACCCCAAGCCCTGGTCTCATCCTGTCTTACACCACCTGTGGAACCCTGAAATCACCACCAAAGCTCTCTCCGCACACAGCCTACTAGACTGTGAGCTCATCTCCCTTGCTTCCCCAGGTCTGACACTCGATGAACCTTCGGAAACTGTTTGAACAAATAAAGGTCTTGTAAAGAAAGGGAGAGTATGCCGGGCGGTGGTGGCGCACGCCTTTAATCCCAGCACTTGGGAGGCAGAGGCAGGTGGATTTCTGAGTTCGAGGCCAGCCTGGTCTACAGAGTGAGTTCCAGGACAGCCCGGGCTACACAGAGAAACCCTGTCTCAAAAAACCAAAAAAAAAAAAAAAAAAAAAAAAAAAGAAAGAAAGGAAGAAAGAAAGAGAGAGTGTGAGCTTCTGGCCTGGGCGAGCACGCTCCGTGCTTTCTCCACCCTGTCTGGGCTGAGCCTCCAAATGAGGTCAGTGTTTAATCAATTGGCCCAAAGTGCCTTTAAACTCCAGCTTCTCATACAGACTCAGAGATGAAAGGAAATGGAAGTTGGGATTTCCTCAGAAAAAAGCCAACACTGACATTTCAAACAGAAGATCCTTAGATGAAACACATCCGTCCCTGCTTTACTGGCCGGTGGGGTGCTCTTAACGGCCCTGAAACATGATGAGCTGCAATCTCTCTCTCTCTCTCTCTCTCTCTCTCTCTCTCTCTCTCTCTCTCTGTGTGTGTGTGTGTGTGTGTGTGTGTCCTTCCCTCCTTTTCTCTCCCACAAGCCCCTCTGCCCAAGCAACAATCTTAAGAGGAGGGAAATGCAATTACACCCCGCGCCTGTTTAAAATTTAAGAGCACAAAAATGAGTTAAGGTTCTTTTTTTTTTTCTTTTCGCAGGAAACAAATTAGCCCACAGTAGACTTGTGCCTGCAAGCGGCCCATTTAATTTGGTTACTTCCTATGCCTTGAGGCTAGCTTCCCTCACTAATTCTGCCAACTTCTTTCCATATCAGGGCTTATCTTCTTGCTGTCTGCAGAATCATATGACAAGTGTGAGTCCAATCTGTATTTTATCTATTTAATCATCTCCATTGCCTGATCCCAGAAAGAGTCTAACTAGGGTGATGAGTCATTTGTACCAGCCCTGGCTCCTTCATAAATTGATGCCAGTGGTTTCAGCCAGTGCATACTAAACTACTCTATTAAGTTTATAGCTAAAATTCAACTCATAAAGTTCATGTGTCTAACATGTTTTAGTGATAAAGGATATAGGCCCCCCAACACACATATTTGTACATGCACACCACACACATTCACACATTACACAGACACAGACCACACACACACACACACACACAGATACACATTTTGCTTTGATTAAACTGCTTGGTTCTATTCTTTGCATATAGTAAGTCATATTCACTATTTTTATTATTAAATTAATTAAACTTCAAATGGTCCCTGGCAAAACAAGTTTATAGCAATTCCGGGCCAGCCTGGGCTACATAACATGACCCTTCTTCATAAGCAAAGGCCAGGAATGCTGGCACACACCTGCAATCCTAGCACTTGGAGGCGGAGGCAGGAGGATTATAAGTTTGAAGTCAGCCTGGGCTACAAAGCAAGATCCTGCTTTAATAAAACCTAATAAGTGCATAGCTTAAAGGCAGCCATGTCAATTTACATAATGGTGCCCTTCCTCATCACTGGGGAGTCCTTAGACTTCAGCTAGTGCTGTACCCCAGGAGGTCTCCAGGAAGGCTGCCAAGCTTGCCAGGTATCTCTGTGCAGAAGGAAGAACCCTTGAGCCAAAGGTCCAAGTCTGACACCAAAATCTTTCTAATGGCGTAGACAAATTTCTCAATACTTAATTTACGTAAATTGCTTCCTCTGTAAAATGGGAACAGATTTCTCCGTGGTGAAATGCACGAGGCAGTTGTCTCTCTGCACACACATGACAGGAAGAATTCCTTATAAAGCAAAAAGAATCCTTGCAACATTATTTCAAAATCGCTCTAACAAACAAAAACTCATAGGAAATCACAAGAGAACAAGACACTTAAGAGAGGATGTCAAAGGCTGAGGGGATGGCTCCGCAGGTAAGAGGGCTTGCTGCAGAAGTATGAGGACAGGGGGTCACATCCTCAGAACCCACACAAGAAGCTTGGCGTGCAGTACAGGCCCATCAGTATGGATGAGGGCAGACCAGTGCATCACTGGGGTTTCTTGGCCACCAGTCTAGCTCTATGTTCAGTAAGAGACCCTACATCAAGAAAATAAAGCAGAGAATGTTAGAGCAGAATATTCAGTACATGCCTCTGGCTTACTCACATGGATGGGCTCATGTATGCACATACATCAATGTGTGCGCTCACACACATGCACATGTATGCACACACACAAAATGAATATTGGTACAATGTTAATAGCAAGAGTAATGAATCGTGAATGAGGTTTCTATGTATAGAGTAGATAAGAAATATTCATATAAAAAGCACTTTAAAACATTCTTTTTAGATCATGGCAAGAAGGATCTTGAAGAAATGTTGAACACTAGTCATTTGAAGCTTGTCCTGGTGTCTGCCTTTGATCACAGCTGGGTTGCCTCAAACATCAGATGGTTGATGGATACAGGGACCACATGAGCCTTCCGACTCATCAGACTTGCGTCCGGCCGAAGTGCTCTGTTTTCCTGTGCAGCCTCCGATTCCTCGCTCAGTGCCTGGGACAGAGACACATATATAGCGAGCATGCTCTTATCTCAGAGCTGAAGGATGCTTGGTCCCAGCCAGATGCAAAATTCTCTTCATCCGCCATCCTTAGGAAATTCCATGCTCACCACACGATGGTCAGAGAAGTATTTCCTCCAGGAGCAAATGTTACCTGTGTGTGAATGGCTCATAGCTTCCATGACGACTCACCTGCCTCCTCTGCAGCACAGGATCTAGCCCTCTTCATTGTCCTTCAGCTGAGAGAGAACTAACAATGAGACGGGCTCAAGAAGTGAGTGACTGCTACACTAGACAGTGTGAAGTGAGTGACTACACGAGACAGTGTGAAGTGAGTGAGTACATGAGACAGTGTGAAGTGAGTGAGTACTACATGAGACAGTGTGAAGTGAGTGAGTACATGAGACAGTGTGAAGTGAGTGAGTACTACACGAGACAGTGTGAAGTGAGTGACTACATGAGACAGTGTGAAATGAGTGAGTACTATATGAGACAGTGTGAATGTGATACTACAGAGACAGTGTGAAGTGAGTGACTACACGAGACAGTGTGAAGTGAGTGACTACATGAGACAGTGAATGAGTGAGTACTACATGAGACAGTGTGAAGTGAGTGACTACATGAGACAGTGTGAAGTGAGTGAGTACATGAGACAGTGTGAAGTGAGTGACTACATGAGACAGTGTATGAAGTGAAGTGGACTACATGAGACAGTGTGAAGTGAGTGACTAATGAGACAGTGTGAAGTGAGTGACTACTAACAGAGAACAGTGTGAAGTGAGTGAGTACTACATGAGACAGTGTGAAGTGAGTGACTACATGAGACAGTGTGAAGTGAAGTGAGTACTACATGAGACAGTGTGAAGAGATAGTAAAGATGTCAGCCATCTTGTTAGTGTGAACAGAGAATAGACATTTGGATTTTCTTTCTTTCTCAAGGGAAAGAAAGATACTCTGTCAGGGAAAGAAAAATACTCTGTTAGTAAGAAAACTTACAATAGAGATCAGTGAGCATCTTCAGAGCAGTGGCTGTTGGGAAGCATTCTAGAAGCAGGTGCTGTTCACCCCACACCTTCCCTTCCAGTCTGCAGGAGCTGCCTCCCAAGGGCAAGATGTCCGCTATCCCTGCACATAGAGTTGATTTCCCAACCTACCTCGAGCTGTTGCCTACACTTACATCCTCCAGCTTTGCTAGCCTCTCAAAGGAACTCAGCAAGCCCCCTTTCCTTCCCACCATTTCATCTTGGCAGGTGAAGCCAGTATAAAACAAAGGCTTTCAAAACATGGTTTCTTTAAATGCTCCACTATTAAATGCATTTAAATGTTCCATGCACACGTGTACATACATATGTGTAATGAGCATATAGAACACATACATGCATTGACTTTATACACATGCATGTAATCAGCTTATAGATATATACATGTAATGATATATACACATACATACATTAATGACCTTATATACACATACATGTAATGACTATATAATACATGTAATGAGTTTATACTTATAATACATATAAGACATAGAGTGAAACTCACACACACTACTCTACAGTAGACCAGCTACTTTAAAAATCAGTATGGAGGATACTCAAAAACCTAAAAATTGACCTGCAATATGACCATACTTCCCAGCTATAACAGTATTGGGAACTTATGAAAACATGTCAACATGTCATAGACATGTTGTGACACATTCACAATACCTTAGTTATGCGACCAGCCAATTTGTCTAGCAACAGAGGAATGGAAGAGAACATTCTGTTATACGCAAATAAAATTTCTTTCATCCATGAAGAAGAGATGACGACGAAGAGGAAAGGAAGGAAGAAGAGAAAGTGACTATCATGCAGAAAAGTTGATACAACTGGAGATAATTACAATAAGAGAATTCAGTCACAGAAAGATAAATGTCCCAAGTTTTCTCTCATTTGTGTGTCCCAGTCTTACAGATAAAATTATATTGTGTGTGTGTGTGTGGTGTGTTTTATGTGTGTATTACATATATATATATAATATATGATACATACATACATACAGGGGTGGGTAATGAGGCAGGGGGATATGTTCAAAGTGCATTATAGACATTGATGAACATGTCCTTAGGTAATTGTGTACAATAAAAATGCTTTCAACACAGTTGCTTGATTTCAGAGTGTTAAGTCTTGGCTATGCCATCAGGCATCTAAGATTCTGGTCCACTAACTCCTTATGTGGATTCAGGCAGCTTAGCACATCGGGCCTTAGTGTTCCCAGCTATAAAATGAGGCAGTTGGTCCAGAGCCTTTCTAACTTTCCTCATGGCATAAGAATAAATGTAATCCTTGTGTGTTTAGTGTACTGATTCCATTGCATATGAGTGTTCTAGAATTACTAATATAGACTAATGATTCCTTGTGGATGCTGTATTAAAGGGCATTTTAGCTGCTAAATCTTCTTCTACATTAACTTTCCAAACTATTATAGGATAAAGCAAAATCCTGTTCATCTGTATTTGAAATGGGCATAAATGTGTGTATATCTAAACAAATAAGGTGAGAACTGTAAATGGCATCTATAAGTAACTAGGGAATGTTTTCAACATTTATTGTGGCATAAAGAAAAAACTTTGCTAATGTGTGTAATAACATATTTGCATGATCCATGTACAGTGAGGCCAGCAAATTCTTCATGTAGAAATTAGTCAACCATTATTTAGAATTGTCCAGATATTAACATAGAAAAGCAACGAGCGAAGAATGTAATTATATTTTTAATCTACTGTGGGGTTTTTCATTTCCACTTGTTTTATTGCCTCATTAAGCACATATTAATCTCTTCAGTCTCATAGAGATAGCACTCCATCTTGAGTCAGGTTCACCTCTGTCTTCTTCTCTGTATTCCTTCAAGATCATTCCAGCCTGAGCCCAGAGTCACTGGTCCTCATTCCTTTAGATATCTTTACACATCTTTCTTCTCTTTCTACATGTTCATGCACACACACATGTTCATGCACACACATACACATGCACTTACACTCATGCACACACATGTACACACACACACACACACACACACAGAGTGTTATCATCTTGGTCTTACTACAACCTCTATTAAAAGTCCTTCTTGGAGGCTAGGCCTGGTGATGCACACCTTTAATGCCAGCATTTGGGATATGGAGACAGTCAAATCTCTGAGTCTGAGGCTAGCCTGGTCTACAGAGCAAGTTCCAGGACAGCTAGCTATGTCTATGTAGAGAAACCCTGCTGTGAAAAACAACCAACAACCAACCAACCAACCAACAACCAACACGAAACAACCAACCATTAAAAAGGCCTTCTAGAACTTAAAATAAAATAAAGCTCAGTGGTAGAGGAAGTAAGCATGTGTTCAGTATGTATGCATCCCTTGTTCAATGTCCAGTGCCATCTCAGAAGAGAGAGAGAAGAGAGAGAGAGAGAGAGAGACGAGAGACAGAGACAGAGAGACAGAGAGAGACAGAGACCGAGACCGAGACCAGAGTCACAGACACAGAACCTTTTATTTAATTCAAACCATCTTTAAATGATCCATGTTTGGTATCTCTGTATTCCTCTACTGGCCCATGTTTTGGCCTCCCAGGCGACTAATGTAGAGTTTTTCAAAATCAGCACCCATTCCTTCCATTCTAGACTGCACAAGAGGCCAGAAGATCACCAAGTGAACAGTTTGGGACCTTGGTTTACCCCCTCTGAATTCTGGCTCTAAATATTTCAGTTCTAAATTCCCAGTTGGCTTTTTATAACAATCAGTGTAACTCTGTCCTTCTAAATGGGAGCTAAAGGGAGTCTAATGACAAGACTCTGTGAAGACCAGTCCTGGGGGTGGGGTGGACCACAAAGTAAAATGAGGTACATAGAACCAGGAAGGAGCTATTGCTCTCTAAGTTTAAGGGTATACTCTTTGAATGTATCTTTCTTTCCTTGGTAGTCCCCATGAAGTTCCCCCAATACCAAATTTAACTAAATTAGAAATAAAACCATTAAAGACAGAATTAAGTAAAAATGAGGTCAGTCATGTTGGAACCTAGGGAAGTATACCTTGTAAGATGAAGTTCTTCAGAGAGAAGAGGACACGAAGACACAGTGGAAAGCTTCCATCCATGATCCAGAGGGGCCAGCATACTTTTGTTCCTACAATGTCATGATAAGAACCCAGCTCTGCTGACACAGGGGGAAACTACACTGTGAGAAAGTACACTTCTCCTATGGAAGCTGCCCTGTCTGTAGCGTTTTTTTCCGGCTGCCTGTGGGCTGCCAGGAGTTTCTATCAACACACATGGAAAGCCACAGAAATAGTAAGGCCTCTGAGCATCCCTTGGTCTTCAATCAAAGGTGCTGCTGCTGAACCACCCCTCAGCAGAGACAGAACAACTCTCTTCCCTGCCCACTGCTCTCTCAGCTGATTCCACTGGCCTCACCGGAAGTTAAGGGCAGGGACTTAGGTGTTGACATCTAGAGTCATTGGATTCAAGGCTTGGAGCAAAGCCAGGGGCTTGGGGATACCTGTGAATTCTGGTTTAGCACCAAGTCTTACTCCTCTGCTCTGGTGTTCACCCAGTAAAACCAGCTTCATCCTGCCAGTGTGCTCAGTTCAGGCCTGTCCCACGCAGCCGTTCTCGACTCTGTTGACAAACGCTATTTTCTTTGCCTTAGATATATTTCCAGAATTGAGGCTGAGGTCATAGCTCAGCCAACAAAGTGCTTGCTACATAAATATGAAGAACCAAGTTTGACCCTGAGAAACCACCCTCCCCCCCTCCCCACCCACCCCCACAGCCAATGTGGTGGTGTGTGCTTGTCATCTCAGATCTGGAAGGCAGAGAGAGGAAGATACCTGGGGCTTGCTGGCCAGTCTTCGTGGCTGAATTAGAGCAACAGGCCAATGAGGAGATCTGTCTCAAACTCGGTGGTGAGGAATGACACCTGAAGCTGACCTCTGACCTCCACATGTACATGCACCACACATGCTTTTGCATCCACACACACGAGCATTCTCACATTAATGAACACACATATTTACACATACATATACATATATACATACATACATACATACATACATACATGTCCTTTTTATGTCCTCCACATATATGCTTGTCTAAGCACAAGATCTCACTCACAACTATGCTGGAAGCCCTTCTCCTCCATTCCAGGTACTGTGTTCCCAAAGCACCATGCTTAAAAAGAGCTATGGCTTCTCCCCTCCTCCTCCTCCTGCTCCTCCTCCTCCTCCTGCTCCTCCTCTTCCTCTTCCTCCTCCTGCTCCTCCTCCTCCTCCTGCTCCTCCTCCTCCTCCTCTGCTCCTCCTCTTCCTCTTCCTCCTCCTCCTCCTTTTCCTTCTCCATCACCGCCACCGTCATCACCATCATCACTACAACCACCACCACTAGCACTGCCACATCTCCCAAATTAAACCCCTCTGGCTCTCTCCCACTCACAGGGAAGCCATTTCGGAGCAGGGCTCCTCAGCCTCCAGGAGGCCAGGCCTCCTGCCCACACTTCAGCCTTCCTACCAGCTGGGCCTCCCCTTGAAAGTTCAGATGTCTCTCTCCTCTTGTCTTACAGGCAAATTCTTTCAATGGACCTAAATACGTGCAAAAAATTATTGACCCCCCCACATTAAAATAAAGCCTTGTGGCCTTTCTGAATATGTAAGTTGGTTGCATAAATAATGCATTCTCGTTTATTAGAAAGTCATGCAACTTGTAAAATTATAAGGAAGGAAGTAGAAGATAAAATAACCCAAGTCCTGCCTCCCTTAACGGTCTTCATTAATATTCATGCTTCTGAACTTTCACATGTCTTTGGGCACAGCCACATCTGGATCCCACATTTTATATAAATAGATGGTTTATTATCCATACCTTTTAAATATTATACACAACTTTCCCCTGATCTTCAACTTTCTGTTTACTTATGTCCCCTTCACCCTGTCCTTTTCATGACCCTGGACCCAGGGGGAAAGTGTTAACAATTCGGAATATAAACCTTTCATGTTTGTTTCTTGGCTTCATTGTCACAAGTGAATAGTTAAGGACATATATTTGGTTTTGTGGTCATTTACAGTATGAAAGCTAGACCATACAATATTCCCTGCTTCTCTCTGGCTCCTAAGGAAGAACTCTGAGTCAACCAATGTTGACATGTTTGTCAGTGCCTGCATCATAGTGTGAATGTTCACAGTTTACCTAAACAGAGTGCTACTGATGGATATTCAGAGTATTTAGAAATACTCCACAGGCCATAAGGGATATAATATTCTTTTCAGATTGGTAAATTCATTTATAATAGAGTTCTCCATAATGTGGACTGATCTTACTGTGTATCTCTCCTACAACTATAGTGCATATTCCAGTCATGAGATTCTAGGGTTTTAATCTGTCATTTTATCATCAATGTATGATAGTGACGAAACTCTGATTATTTAAAGCCGCATCATTTTTTTTTTTATTATTCATGATGAGGAGCAATCCATTGGAAGCAGATCCCAACAATAAAGGTCTCATGATTATCTGAAGAAATGCAGATTTAAAAACTGGAGATATTCATGGCTTATCAAATTAGTGAAAAGTTCAAGAGAATTCAAGCTTCCTGGATAGCACGTGACACAAAAAAGGCCTCTGCCACTCACACAAAAAATACTCGTTTTTTCCGGGCCTTTGAGTCTTAAGCTTGTAGTTACTTTCTGTGCAGCATTTGGAGCCTGGTTCTCGAGAACTCCTGTCACATCGCTCTCCTTTAAGGTCTCATTAGCACCTGCCCACACTTGCCCACCCTCCCCTAGTTTTTCCTTCAAGATTTGTAAGCTCTATACTTCATGCTTCCAACTCCAATACTTGCAGGATTCCTTTTAACACACAAGAAGGGGTGGAGCAGATTTTCTTCTTCTTCCAGGTGGGAACAAATGATACTGGTGTCACTTATTCAATAATTTATTCATCGCCGAATGTGGGGCCCAAGGTCACATTTAACTTGGTGAGTATGTAAGGCAGGTTATTCTATCCATTGGCTCTCCTGGCTCTTCAGCTTGTGAACTATAGCCAGGGAGCCCTGTCAGCCTTGGGTGAGCAGTATCCTGTAATATGTGTATAATGTCTGCTTCTCTGAAGAACCCCAACTAACTCATTAGTTTTTATTTGACCATTTTCTGTCTTGCAAACCTCCCTTTTCCTGGTCAGGTTTGCTCCAGAGAGCAGGCTCTTGTTGGGATTTCTGAGCTGATGGCTTTTTTGTTGTTGTTGTTAAATCTCTGGATATAGGAGGCTTGACAACCAGAAAATTCACCATGATGTTGCTGCCCCATCACAAGATTCTAACTGATCCCCTCTCCTACCTTTATGTAATCATGTCTTTCCATTGCATTCAGTGTAACACTGTCATCTCCCTGGGAGTTAAATCTTCTAGAACTTCTTTTAAGTCTGTCCTCTGATAATAAATTCTTAATTGAAATTAGATTCATTCAATAAATTTAACTTTGGAAAAGCTCAGACTTTGTTAGTAAGAAGAAATGGCTGTCACATGGTGACAAAGCATCCAGGTGTCCCTGAGATTTGACAGGACCTGAGCTCTGCTTCGTGACTGCAATGTACCAGGTACCCACAATTCCTTGGAGCTTAATTTGCTCACTTCTGTCTGTTCAATTATCAGCCTGGTTATGCTTTTTGATCATCTTTTGCATTAACATTTACTGAGACGATCATTTGGAAGGACGTTTCTGGAAAGTTCCCGCAGTGGTTGTTTTATACAGTATATTTCCATTCACATTTGGACTGGAAAAAAAAGATCACATTAAAAAAACACTAGAACCAGAAGGAGACAAGGAAATTCCTTACAGGCACTATCAATAAAATATCTACCTTTCTATGGAGGCTTCATGGTGTAGCTACCTCTGGTCAACTCTGGGCAGTGCCTCTGGGTTCCACAAAAGCGGGATACAGGAATATAGCCTAGGGGACCAGAAGACAGCGCAGCAGGTAAAGGTGCTTGCCCCCTGCCTGGTGATGTGAGTTCAATCCCCAGGACCAACATGGTAGAAGGATGAATTGACTCCCACGGGGTAATCTCTGATATCCATGCTCATGCTAAATAAATGAATAAATTTTCTAATAACAAGAATGCTGACTTGTCTAATGAAGAAGACAATTTAGGGACAATAGCGCATACAGAAGTCAACGAATAGACAGGGTCTTGCCCTTAACAAATATGCCATAAAAATATTTTCCCTCTCCTCACTTCTCAAAGGCATGGTTCTAGCTCAGTCCTCCTTTTGATAATCTCTACGTCCTCCAAGAAGCAACCAGAAAGAGTATGAGTTCCTGAGGAAAGACCCTCAGCAGAGTCTTAGCATGTTCGGCATCTAGTTGATATGTCTCTTTCAGAGAGATAAACCGAAACCTTAGACTGTGAAAACTCTGGCTTCGTTGCTGGTCTCATCACTTGGAAAGTGTTAATTGGTATTAGCTGCAGGCAGATCACCCTGCCCTTTGTTAATATGACGTTCCTGTTCTTTTTTGCCGCAGAGGAAGCACTGTTCTAATTGAAAGGCAGCTCTACAACTTGCCAGGTAGGGAAGAGAAAGGCACTGCTAATTTGCTCAATGTCACACTTGATTTGCTCTTCATTAGACCAAGGGAAGAAGACAGTGATCACAGGTGTCCTGTAGAGAGAAGGGGGCGCAAGCGAGGCCCTGGAGCACAGTCTGCCTGAGTGTCTGAAAACATGAGAGGTCAGAGGACATTGCTTGGATGTGAGATGACATCCATTGACGGTTTTGAGCTTCATGACTAACTGGAAGCACGTTGTATTGAGATTTGGTCAAGACTCTCCCACCCAACCCTTCAGCAGTCTCAATTCTAATCTCTAGCACCAATAAACACATCCCAGAAAGGCCTGTTTCACAGGCTTGCATGTCCTGAGTGCATGCAAAGTTATCCACACACTCATGGGTATGTATATACACAGTATACGTATTTTCCCTACTCAAGGAAGCTGACGGTCTTCTCAGGGTAGCAACCCTAAGATTCCAACAAGGGCCCTCACTTTTTTCTTCGCAGGTCCCAGAAAACTAGGACTTTGTATCCATATGTATCCTTAATTTGCTCAAAACAAGGCAACTGGGGCTAAATGCTGAGCTTGGTACTTTGCGGGCAGAGAAAGCGCTTCCAAAGACAGTTGAGCCAGAGTCTCAGACTTGGGAGCCCTCGGGTTAAATAAGAGACTGATAAATTTGTCAAATCCCTGTTCTCAGAAAGCACAGGCACAATTCATTCTTACATAATGTTCTTTAGATTGTTTATCTTGCAACTCTTCCCATTTTGTTTCCTAGCTCAAATAGAGTTGGTGAATTAGGGTCATCTTCGTAGTTGCAGGGTACGGAAAGTGAGGGACATTTGCTGATTGAATACAACATTTGTATACTTGTAGGTCTAGAGGTAATGGCCCTAGAATGTAATCCTGAAACTAGCAGACAAGCTATAGCTGTGCTTAATTTACATTGTAAAAGTACTGAGTAAATTAAAATCTCAACAGTTTTGAGTGAAATTTTGTCTCTTCTCCAATTTCACTTAAAATTTTAATTGTCTTTAGACATAAGTTATATTTAATCTTAGTAGACAATTTAAATAAAAGACTAAATTTTGAAACAATATGAAACTCTTTTGATATTACTAATCATTTGATTTTGTTTAGTAAAACTTAAATTCAATTATTTAAAAGTTTTCATTCCTTCAGGTACATAAAAATTTTATACCATAGCTTCATATATATTTATTTTTAATTTTCCCCACTAGGTGGTGAAGTTAAATCTGGATGCAGTGGCATTCGCATGGAATCAGAAGGTTTATGAGCTCTGGGCCAGCTGGGGCTACATAGGTAAGTTCTCCAACATAAGAAGAGAGACTATTATTTTACTCTTTATTGGTTCGATTTATTTATTTATTAGATATTTAGATTTAGAGGTTATGGCATTTACTTATTCCCATGGTGGGGGCAGGCGCAAATATGAGGGGTGCTCACGTAGAGCCTGCAGACCAGGGTTTGACTCCTAGTTTGATGGTAGCCATGAGACAGTTTTGAGCAATGTAATGACCAACTAGAAGCCATCATACTGAGATGTGAGATGACTTTCTCCCGTCGACATCCTCCAGCACTGAGTCTAATCCTGAGTCTAATCGCCGGAACTCATAAATACATCATAGAGAATTTAAGGCTGTCCCAGTCCACACTCACAGCCAATGAGTAGTCTAGAGATACACCTGAAATAGAGAAGGCTTCTCTCCATCCGGGGGGCCACACTTTCCTTCCAGGGCACCTTGACATTATCCATGCAAACAGTGCAAGGGACAGCGTGATTTCCTAGGAGGACCATATGTCATGCTCAGGTCGTATGCTTCAGCAGTCAATCTGTCTTGCTTTGAGTCCTGGCTCCTCCCTTATTCTCTTACGTGACTCTGAATAGCTCGTTTGAACTCTCTATGTCTTTCGGGAGGTTAGGTATCTGATTCATGAGATCATTATGAAGTCTAAATAAAATAAGCTCTGTGCAAATTTTAGAACAGGAGCCAGCATATACACTATTTATAATTATTTTTCTTCTTACAAAGTGAGAACCCTGGAAAGGACAAGGCTTTGGCTTCCTGAATTTTCTGTTCTTCCTTTAACTGAGCAATTCTTGAAGAAGTGAGGTTTTCAAACTTGGCAGTATTTGGGTGGGGGCTGAATAGTAGAAGCAATTATATAGCCTAGGAGGAAATTAAATTTCTAGTGCAAAGATGCTAGGACTCTGAATGTAGCTTCCTTCAGGTCCCTAAGGCTCCTAGAGTTTGTCATCTTATTTTGGAAATTAAAATGAGTCACAGAAATCAAATAGCAATAAAGGAGACTATATCAAATGACAGTAAAGTACACTGACTGCTCATTGTGTCCTCCATAGACAAGCAGCCTTGGCACATTAGAAGAACAGTATCAAAACACATGCCAGACCTGGACGTGTAGGTTAGCAGGAGCCCCAGGCAAGTTTTATGCACATGAAAGTGTGGAGATGGCTCTTAGAACAGTGTTTCTGAAGTCGGGCAAAGCCTGAAGAAATGTCAGGTAGAGGGACTGGATACCCAGGTCTCACCACGCATATAAAACCAGAACATCCGGAGGTGAGTTCCTTGCATTTGTATTCCCTAATATACAATTTTAAAAAAATCAAGAGCAAAATTGCTTAATAGAGCTTGTAAATATCCCAGATATTTTGAACTTACAAAAATTACCTAACACCAAATTGTACCAGTTGTATAAAAAAGCAACATAGAACCTTAATAGTCACAGGGGCTGGGAGAAGTCACTCGGTTCTGAAGAGTGGTCTTACAAATTAGTTTCCTTACTTATCAAGAAGGATATTAGAGCTGGATGTGTGGCTTACTTGGAACTCTGAGACAGAAGGTTTGCTTGGGTTCAGGGCCAGCCTAGATTACATTGTGAGTTGCAGACTATCCTGTGATACAGAGTGAGACACACTGGAGGGAGGGCAAAAGGGAGGAGGGATTTAAATATTCATTTACAAAGTTGTTTACACATAAACACACACACATACATGCACACACACATACACACAAACACTCACATACACATACAGACACATACACAGACCATAAACAAACATACATGCACATACACACACACATACATGCACATACACACAAATACACTCATATACACATACACATACAAACCACAGACACACACACATACATACACACACATACAAACACAAACAATCATACACACAATCACACATCCACACACAAACACACATACCAACAATCACACATACACAATCACATATACAACACAAACACACACACATACATGCACATACACACAAATACACCCATATACACACACATACACACATACACACACAAACCACAGACACATACATACACATACATACACACACATACAAAAACACACCCACAATCACACATACACACACAATCACACACACAAATACACATACAGACAATCACACACACAATCACATATACACACACATACACACAAATACACCCATATACACACACACATACACACACAAACCACAGACACACATACATACATACATACATACACACACACACACACACAATCTCTCACACACACATACACACTCATACACACACATACACACATAATCACATACACACATACACACACACACAATCTCTCTCTCACACACACATACACATACACACATACACACACAATCACACACACACACACACACACACACAACACACACACTCAGTGGAACTTCAGTCCTTGCTGCCATGGAAAGTTCTTTGCCCAGACACCCACATGACTTGCTGTGGTTCACCATCTTTCTGAGCAAGCCTCCTTTCACTGTGGCCACTCTTTCCTCAGCTATCGTCAGCTAACAGTGCAGCTCAGCACTGCTGTTGTCAGCACCCGTCACACTCTCCTTCTCGAGCGTTTAACCTTGCCTTTCACTGCCTCTCTCTCCAGCCGAGAATTGAGGGCCACAACAAGAGACTTGCTCTCTGCTCTTCTAGGAGTGGCACATATACAGTAGGCAGCAGCAAATATTTATTGAGTGGTGAAATGAGCAAATGTACTTTGATATTCATATTCCACGACTCCTCCAGGCATCTTAATTAAAGCCTGCAAGCTTCTTAAGAACACCATACCTGTGTTGCCTCTGTGTGAAGTTGTCCTTACAGATCTTCCCGACCCCAGAGAGACAACTGCTCCATGATACTTCCTAGGCATTTGTGTATTCCTTTGTCCTATTATTCATTAGTCGGTATGTTTGTCTCAGCTTCTCTATATGTAATGAGTTTCTCCACATCAAGGGCCATCGTTGGTTCGTTTCTGTGCCACTCCTCTTTGTGTTTGGTGAATGAAAAATTTGTACTTTTTCTCTAACACACACACACAAAACACACATGCACACACACTCACGCATGCAGACACACATGTATACGTACATGCACACATACATGTATACATACATGTACACATAAGCACACACTACACCCATGTACACACATGCATGAACACACATGTACACACACACACAATATATATATATATATATATATATATATATGTACACCCATGTACACAGCATGCACATGTACACACACCACACATATATACAGACACACACACCCTACACATGTACACACACACACAAAATGAAACCATATATGCTTTCAACAAAAAGGTCTTTCAGATTCTAGAGCTGTATCTGAGAGGCTAGTGTTAAACATGTATCAAACAGATCCTTTAAGGTCTTCGTTGCTGGGTCCACAGCCCAATATTCCAGCCCTTCCACTGAGATCAAGGTGAAAGCCCATGGCCAGGATCATGAAAAGTGCAGCTGAGCTGAGAGTTGGATGCAGGAGACCTGATGCTGCTAAGATACTCCAGGGTCCCCAGTCAGAGAATCCAGAGGAAAGATCCCCAGTCTCAATGGCAAGGGGTTGACTGAGTCAGTTTATCAGTGCCTCAGCTGTCCTGTGCTGGTCGAGCTTCCCACTGAGGAGAGCACAGTTCTCACACCTACAACACCAGCTCCGGCGCTGAGAAGCAGAGGAAGGGTGGGAGATGGAGCCCACCACTTCCGTCTTTGAGGCTGAGCCCACAGCTGCCGTGTGCAAGCAACAGTTCACTGCTGCCGTTTGGGAGGCTCTTCAGCATGTGTGGCAAAGCCTTACATTACCAGGTGCTTGCTCTAGATTAGGAAGTGTGCTTTCCATAGGGTACTCAGATCTGGAAAGACCACAAGAAATGTCCTCCCTTCAGTAAATAGAAGGGCTGACAAAAGCACACTACGTTGCTTCAGATGGCGGTTCTGGTGAGTGTTTGGTATAAACAGCTGGAGTTATCCTTCCCAGTTTGGGAAGTTTGCTTTTGGTATTTGTGGGAAGTGCTTCCTGTACTAACTGAAAATATTCTATTTAAATGCATTATTCCTGTCTTAGGCAAGATGAAACCAGGGTGCTCATTTCTCCCTTATACTCAGTATTTAATGAGTGTCCAGGTAGCCAACACTTTGTAGATACACCATAGAGTTTATAATTCTTGCTCAGGGGCTGTGGTGGAGGAAGACATTCTAATGCCAGATGTAGTGGAAACTTTCTAACATCGATGTTAAAAGTTAAGAGGAGAAATACACTGGTGATCAACTCTCAGAATGCACCTAGTCACTGGTCTTCCATTACCTTTGCCTTACACATAAAACATTCTCTATCTGGTCGTGATAAGCACGTCCTAGCATAAGCGGTGAAATAAAGCAGTCTTAGACATGAGCAGGAGATGTGGCCTTTGCCCTGACTGCCTTGAGTCCTGCAATGAGCATTTGGCTGTTCCCTATCTAATTAACTGTGATGAACTATTGATGTACCACAATTGTTGTACTAGTAACAAGATCCAAAATTAGATGGCAACATCTCACTCAGACAGCTGCCACAGAAAAAGCATGTGAAAATGCTTTTTCTTGCCCTGGCCAAGGTAACTGGGTAAAACAGCAAATCCACATGATTATGTCATGCATAAAATAAAACATGATTATGTTTTATTTTTCGTTTCGGCATAGTTAACATAGCAGAAGCAGTAACGGAAACTGCTACTTCCAATCAGAGAGCCAGGATAACATGCAGCCTGAAGAGTGCAAATCACAGAGCAATTCAGCAACAGGCACTGAACAATTTGGGTCAGTTCCTTGCAATGTTTAATTAGAGTAATATATCTGTTTGCAATCCATAGCCGATGTGACAAGCTAATGTGTCCGTGTACAGACAAATTAACCTCTGCCCGTCAGCTCTGAGCATCCTGGAGAAAGTTGCCGTGTTTTGCTTCTATCCACTTGGGACGGGGTAAAACTTAATGATAATTATAACCACAAATGTTCAGAGGAAGTATATTTTACATGAAGTGCCTTCCATAGGATTCAGTGTTCTGGGAAAGCTATCAGACTTGAACAATTACAAGAAAGAACATTTGTGTTCTTCTTTACTTTCAAAACCCCGTTGTACTAAACTGTGTTTTTTTAGAACACTTTTAGGTATAACCTGTGCAATGGCTATTCCTGTGGTCAACTTGACTATATCTGGAATGAGCTACAATCCAGAAGTGGAGGGCTCACCGTGATCCAGATCTTGAGGCTAGAAGACACAAGTTTCTGACCTGGATGTTGGCATGGAGATCTTAAGGCATAGTGGCTACAAAAGCTTAGGCCCAGGCAAGGTAGTATACACCTTTAATCCCAGGAGACTAAGGCAAGGAGTTCAAGGTCAGCCTGGGACAAAACAAGTCCCAGATCCAGGTGTGGCGGTTCACACCTTTAATCTGGACCACACCTTCTGCTGGAGACCTACATAAGGACATTGGAAGAAGAAGATTCGCTCTTCTTTGCTGCTTGCATTATATGGCAGCACATCTGCTGGAATCTACTTCTACAGAAGTCCAGCTGAAACACCTAGCCTGTGGGACGGAGAAACTACTAGATTCTTGGACTTCTCATGCACAGCTGCCCATTGTTGGGGAGTTGAACTCTATGCCTCTTTTAGGCGACGTTGGAGCCATGTATTGTGCAGCCTTGTACGGCAGGCTTTTTTCACTTACCAATGAGGCAGATAAATCTTTTCCATGAAGCAAAACTGATTTCTTCCTCACACTGAGGAACATTCTGCTGTCTGAATGCATTGTGACTTCCATATTGGTTTTCAGTTGGACATGAGTTTTCAGTTCCTTTCTACAAACATTGAGGGACATGACTGCTAGATGGTCTAACTGTCACTCAAGGTGTCTGTGTTACTCTGCATTTGAGAGACTCGGTTGCATCATGTTCTGACCAGCTTTGGTGGTGTTGGTATACTGACCATTTTAATAAGTCCAGAAGAGGTATTTTATTGCCTTGACCTGCATTGACCTGCAGCCTCTTGACACTACACGATATTGTGCATTGTTTCATATACCGACTATTTGTGCATCTTCTTTGGCAAAGTATCTATTAAAATCTGGGACTTTTTTTTTTAATGGGACTGGTTACTTTCTTATTGTTGAGGTTCTTTGTTTTATAAAATTATTGTGCACATTATTCTTTTATTTATTTAAAATGGAAGCAACTGAGTAACATGTGTGTTTGTGTGTGTGTGTGCTTGCACCTTCATGCACATGTAGGGTACAAATGTGTATGTGAATACGCATGCACAGGTGTGTTCATGTGCATGCATGTAAGTATACATGCACATGTAGGGGGCATACATGTATGTAAGTATGCATGTACAGGTGTTCATGTGCATGTATGTATGTAAGTATCTATGCACAGGTGTTCATGTGCATGTATGTATGTGAGTATCTATGCACAGGTGTTCATGTGCATGTATGTATGTAAGTATCTATGCACAGGTGTTCATGTGCATGTATGTATGTGAGTATCTATGCACAGGTATTCATGTGCATGTGGAGCCCAGAGATTAACATCAACTGTCATACCTTTGTTTTTTGACGCTTAGTCTCTCACTGGGCTAGCTAGTCAGTGGGCCCTGGGATCTTTCTTCCCAGTGCTGGGATCATCGGAACACCACTATGTGCAGTTTTTTACAAGGCTGATGGGGGGGGGTCAGTGTGGGTCTTCATAATTATATGGCAAGCATTTTACTGCCTGAGTGATTTCAAAAAATCGACTGGCGAAAAGTTCATTTAGTAAAACACTTGCCAAACAGAAATGAGGACCCAATTGCAATGAGGACCTGGGTTATTGAAATTTAAGTATTATTACCTTAAAAGAGAGATTTCTTTGATTTACCTAAAGCAATTCCAACTTCTCTACGTCATTAAATTGTCATTACTTAATTTTGAAGGTTGAATTCAGGATGAACTTCTATGAGGCAGGACTTTTGAAAGACATGGGTTCTGGATGATGATTTTGTTTGGCTGGGGAAGTGTCAGAGCTAGGATTTTACTGCCTGTTAATCACAGGCATGCCTTCAAAAATGTCTGTGTAGAGTTGATGCGAACAATTACCAGATTACCACAGAGGTTGATCACCTAGTCTTTTATGATAGGAAATGAATTAAGTCTTTAGGCGTACATTTGACCAGCAGCATAGGTTTGTAGGATTGCAAAAGATAGTCCAGGGGGCATTTAAGCTGGGGTCAAAGGGTTTTTAAAATGTGATGTCAAGACATTATTTCCTTTCCTTTCTTCTTTGAGAGCTGAAGCCAGTTCCCACTCCTCCCAGAATGCCTTGTGGTCCCAATTTCCTTCCAAAGATCTGAAACCAGGGACCCCACTTTGGGAGAGGAAAGGGGGGTACTACGAAAAATATCTACTTCTTTTTTAAACAGAGCCCAGGGGGCACATTCCCGGTGTCCAGTGTGTGATCCCTTTTTTGGGGAAGAAAATAACCAATAAAGGGGAAGTCCCCATGCCCAAAACCCACCCAAGGAAAAAACCCCATGGGGGGAAACAGCAAAGTTTCCCAGAGGGCTTTGGAAAATGGGCAAATTTCAAAAAGGGGAAAAACCCCCGGGTTTCCTTTAGTCTTGAGAAAGAAAAGGGGTGACGAAAATCCCCAAAAAGCAGGGGGCCCTTTATTTTCAGAAGACAAAATCCACGGTAGGAACACGTCCCAAACGAGGATAGAGCGGGGAAACAAGGGGGCTCCCACCGGGAAAGAAGGAGGAATATTTAGAAACCCAAAAAGGGTTTTTCCTTTTGCCCCCTAAAATAGGGTTATAAAAACCTTTAACCAATACTAGAAAAAGCTTTTCATACTGCCTCCCCCAAAAATTTTAAAGGATACAACAGACACCTTTTTGGAAAAAAATGGTTTAGATAAAACCTCCCCCGGGGGGCCAGAGGAATAAATCAGAAACTTCTCGGGGGCCCTTTTTTCGGGCCTATGTGTTTATCATTTTAAAAAATTTGGGGGGGGGGGGGAAAAAAAAAAAAAAAAATTTTTCGCCCCCCCCCCACCCCCCTTTTTCCCTTTTTTTTTTTTTATCCCATTTGATTTTTGGGGCCCCGACAATTTTTTTTTCCCCAAAAATTTTTTTTCCCGGGGGCTGTTAATGATGGAAAGGGGAAAAAAGGGGGGAAAAAAATGGCCCCCCCCCAAAAAAACCCCCTTTTTCCCCCTTTTTGAAAGGGGCCCCTTTTTAAAAAAACCCCCCCCCCCCAAAAAAATTTTTTTTTTTTCTTTTTTTTGGGGGGGGTTTTTTTTTTTTTTTTGTTTTTTCTTTTTAAAAAAAAAAAAAAACCCCCCCCCGGGAAAAACCCCCCCCCAAACCCCCTTTTTTTTTTTTTTGGTTCCCAAAAATTTTTTTGGAATTTTTGGGGGGGGGGGCCCCTTTGGGGTTTTTTGTCCCCGGCCCGGGGGGGGGTTTAAGGGGGGGGGCCCCCCCCAAACCCCTTTTTTTTTTCCCTTTTTTTTTTTTCCCTTTTTTCCCCAAAAAATTTTTTTTCCCCCCCCCAAAAAAAAATTAAAAAGGGGGAAAAAAAAAAAATTTCAAACCCAAAAAACTTTTTGGAAAAAAAAAATAAAAATTTTTTTTTCCCCCCCCTTTTTTGGGGGAAAAATTAATTTTTTTTAAAAAAATTTTTTAATTTAAAAAAACCCCCAAAAAAAAAAAATTAAAAAAGGGAAATTTTAAAAAAAGGGAATTTTTTTTGGGGGGTTTTTTGGGGAAAAAAGGGGGGGGGAAAAAAACACCAAAATTTTAAAAACCCAAAATTTTTTTTTTTTAAATTCCCTTTCCCCAAAAAATTTTTTTCTTTTCCTTTTTTTTTCCCCTTTGGGGGAAAAAGGGGGAAAACCCAAGGGGAAAATTTCCCCCCCGGGGGTTGGGCCCCCCTTTCATTGGGGGCCCCCCGGTTCCCCTCCCCTTTTTTTTTTTTTTTTTTTGGGGCACAAAAAAAAATTTAAAAAAACCCCCCGGGGGCCCCCCCCCCCCCCCCCCTTTTTTTAAAAAATTTTTTTTTTTTTTTTGGGGGGGTTTTTTTAACTTTTTTGTGGGGGAAAAGGGAAAAAATTTTTTTTTTGCCCTTTTAAAAAACCAAGAAAAAAAAAGGGGGGGGGGGGGCCCCAAAAAAAAAAAAAAAATTTTTTTTTTTTTTTAAACCCAATTTTTCCCCCCCAAAAAAGGGCCCCCCGGGGAAAACCCCCCCCCCAAAAAATTTTTTAAAATTTTTTTAAAAAAGGGTTTTTCCCCCAAAAAAAACCCCCCCCCCCCCCCAAATTTTTTTTCCTTTTTTTCCCCCCCAAAATTTTCCAAAAAATTTCCAAAATCCAAATTTTAAAAATTTTTTTTTTTTTTTTTTTTTTTTAAAAAAAAAAAAAAAAATTTTTAAAAAGGGGGTTTTGGGGGGTTTTTTTTTTTTTTTTTTTTTTTTTTTTTTTTTTTTTTTTTTTTTTTTTTTTTCCCCCCCTTTTTTTTTTTTTTTTTTTTTTTTTTTTTTTTTTTTTTTTTTTTTTTTTTTTTTTTTTTTTTTTTTTTTTTTTTTTTTTTTTTTTTTTTTTTTTTCCCCCAAAATTTTTTTGGGGGGGCAATTTTTAAAAACCCCCCCCCAAAAACCCCCCGGGGGGGGGGGCCCTTTGGGGGGGGAAAAAAGGGGCCGGCCCCCAACCCGGGAAAACCCCCCCCCCAAAAAACCCCCCCCCAAAATTTTTTAAAAAACCCTTTTTAAAATTCCCCCCCCCGGTTTTTTTGGGGGTTTTTTTAAAAAAACCCCCCAAAAAAAGGGGGAAAAAAAAAAAAAACCCCCAAAAAAAAATTTTTTGGTTTTTTTTAACCCCTTTTTTAAAATTTAAAAAAAAATTTTTAAATTTTTTAAAACCCAAAAAATTTTTTTTTTTAAATTTTAAAAAAAAAATAAAAAATAAAAAATATTCCCCCCAAAAAAAAATTTTTTAAAAATTTTTTAAAAAAAAAAATTTTTTAAAAAAAATAAAATTTTAAAAATTTTTAAAAAAAAAAAAAAAAAAAAAAAAACCCTTCAAAAAAAAAAAAAAAACCAAAAAAATTTCCCCCAAAAAAAAATTTTTTTAAACCCAAAAAAAAAAAAAAATTTAAAAAAAAAAAAAACTTTTAAAAAAAAACCAAAAAAAAAAAAAAGGAAGGGTTTCCCCCCAAAAAAAACCCCCCCCCCCCCAAAAAAAAAAAAAGCCAAAAAAAAAAAAAAACCCCGGGTTTTTTTTTAAAAAAAAATTTGGGAAAAATTTTTTTAAAAAAAATTTTTCCCCCCCAAAAAAAAAAAATAAAACCCCCCTTTTTTTATTTGGGGGGTTTTAAAAAAATGGAAAAAGGGAAAAAAAATTTTTTTGGTTTTCCCCCGGGGCCTTGGGGGTTTTCCCCCAAAAATTTTATATTTTTCCCCCCTTTTTTTTTAAAGGGGTTTTTTTTTTTTTAAAAAAACCCCCCCCCCCCCCGGCCCCCTTTTTTTTTTTCCCCCAATTAAACCGGGGGCCCTTTTTTTAAATTTTTTTGGGGGGGCCCCCCAACCCTTTTTGGGCAAATTTAAAAAAAACCCCCGGGGTTTTTTTTTTTTTTTAAAATTTTTTTAAAAAAAAAAAAAAAAATTTTTTTTTTTAAAAAATTTTTTGGGGGGCCCCCCCCCCAAAAAAAATTTTTCCCCACGTTTGGGGGCCCCAAAAACCCCCAAAAACCCTTTTTTTTTTTTTTTTCCCCCTTTTTTGGGGGAAAAATAAATTTTCCCTTTTCCCGAACCAACCCCCCCAAAAACCCCAAAAAAACCCCCCTTTTTTATTTTTTCCCCCCCTTTCCCCCCAAAAAAATTTTTAAAACCCGGTAATTTTTAAAAAAAAATTTTTTTTTTTTTTTTTTAAAATTTTTTTTAAAAAAAATTGGGTTTTTTTTTTAAACCCCCAAAAAAAAAAAGGGGGGGGGGGGGGGGGAAAAAAACAAAAAATTTTAAAAAAAAACAAAGGAAAAAAACCATTTAAAAAAAAACCCCCAAAAAAAAAATTTTTTTTTTTTTTCCCCCATTTTTTTCCAAAAAAATTGGGGGGGCATTTTTGAAAGGGGGGGAACCCAAAAAAATTTTCTAAGGAATTTTTTTCCCCCCCTTTTTTTTCCCCTTTTTTTGATTTTTTTGTTTTTTTTAAAAAAAAATTTTTAAAAACCTTTTCCCCCTTTTTTTTGGGGGTTTTAAAAAAAAAAGGGGGGTTCCCAAAAAAATTTTTTTGGGGGGGGCCCCCCCTTTTTTTTTATGGAAAATTAAAAAAAAAACCCCCCCCCCCCCCCTTTCCCCCCTTTTTTTTAAAAAAAAAAAAAAAAAAAAAAAAAAAAATTTTTAAAAAAAAAAAAAATTTTTTTAAAAAATTAACCCCTTAAAAAAATTAAATTTTTTTTAAAAATTTAAAAAATTTTTATTGGAAACCGGGGTTTTTTTTTTTGGGTTTTTAAAAATTTTTTTTTAAAGGGGGGTTTTTAAAGGGGCCCCCCCTTTTTAAAAAAGGGGGCGAAAAAAAAAGGAAATTCCAAACCTTTTTTTTTAAAAAACCCGGGGGGCCCCCCTTTTTTTGGGGGTTTTTCCTTTTTTAAAAAAATTTTTCCCTTTTTTTTAAAAATTTAAAAAAAAAAAAAAAAAAATTTTTTTTAAAAATTTTTTAAAAAATTTCAATTTTTTGCCGAAAAACCCCCCCCTTTTTTTTAAAAAAATTTCCCCAAAATAAAATTTTTTTTAAAGTTTTTTCCCCAAACCCCAATTAAAAATTTTTTTTAAAGTTTGGGGGGAAAAAATTTTTTTTTCCCCCCCCCCTTTTTTTGGGGGTTTTTTAAAAAAAAAAATTTTTTTTTTTTTCCTTTTTGTTTTTCTTTGTTTAGTTTGAACTTTTTGGGGTTTTTAAATTAAAAAAAGAGGGAAAAAAATTTTTTTTTTTTTTTTTTTTATTTTTTTTATTTGAAAAAAATTTTTTTTTTTTTTAAAAAAATTTTAAAAATTTTAAAAAAAAAAAAAAAAAACCCCCCTTTTTAAAAAAAAAAGGGCCCAACAAAAACTTTAAAAAAAATTCAAAAATTTTAAAAAAATTGGGGGAAAAAATTTTTTTGGGAAAAAAAAAAAAAAATTTTTTTGGGAAAAAAAAACCCGGGGGGGTTAAAAAAAGGGGGGGCCTTTTGGGGAAGGGGGGGGTTTGGGGGGGGGCCAAAGAAAAAAGGTTTATTTTAAAAAAAAGAAAAAACTTTTTTGGGGTTTTTTGGGGGGGGTTAAAAAAAAAACCCCCGAAAAAAGAAAACCCCCCTTTTTTTTTTAAAACCCCCGGTTTTTCCCCAAAAAAAAATTTAAAAAAAAAAAAAAAAAAAAAACCCCAAAAGGGGGAAAAACCCCCTTCCTTTTAAAAGGGGGACCCCCCCCCCCAAACCCGGGGGGGCCCCCTTTAAAAATTTTTTTTTTTGGGGGGGTTTTTTTTAAAAAAAAAAAGGGGGGAAAAAGGGGGGCCCCCCCCCCCGGGGGGCCTTTGGGCCCCCCCTTAAAATTTTTAAAAAAAAAATGGGGGTTTTTTTTAAAAAAAAAAAGGGTTTTTTTTTAAAAAAAAAAAAAAATTTTTCCCCCCGGGGGTTTTTTTTTTTTGGGGGCCCCCCCGGGCCCCAAAAAAAAACCCCCAAAAAAAAAAAAAAAAATTTTTTTTTAATTTTAATTTTTTTCCCCCCCCCCCCCCAAAAAAAAAAATTTTTTTTTTTTTTTTTTTTAAATGGAAACCCCCAAAAAAAAAACCGGGGGGTTTTTTAAAAAAACCGGGGGAATTAAAAAAACCCCCCCCCTTTTAAAAAAAAAAAAAAAGGGGGGAAAAAAAATTTTTTTTTTTTTTTAAAAAAAAATTTTAAAACTGGGTTAAGCACTGGCACCTGGCAGGGTGGCCACAGATTCCACTAAATGCAGCCTGTCCATTGTCCCCAGGTCTCAGCATTCAGCTGGCACGTAGCATAAAGTGGGAGGGAAAGCTACATTGAAGAAAAGATAAAAAGAACACACTGAGAAGAAAAGAAAACGCCTGAGTCTGTTTTGCAGACTCAAACCTGCTCATTCGATCTCTTGACTCCAGGTCGAGACAAACCCAGGACATGACAGACACCCAGGTCAGTCATGGTGTGCACATTTCAGCATAATCTGCCCATGGAAAAGCCAGTCACTCTGCAGAAGCCATTGTCCATTTGGCTAAAGGACGCTGCTTACCCACCACATCTCGGCTGCTGAGTCGGTTTGGACCCCAGCATCAGATCTGAATTGCATTATGTGTAGATGCTGGGCTTAGCCTCTCTTGACCTCCACATCAAAAGGTGCACTTGATATTTAAAGCAGGGCTGCTGTTCTTAGCTGGTTGGCGTGTATCTTCGGCCTTCCTCCTTAATGGCCCGCTCAGTAGAAGAGAAGAGGAAAGCAGGCTAAAATCATGTTGTTCAATACCATGATTAGTTTTCTCAGTTGACAGCCAGCCTTAACAAGATTCTCCTCTTCTGGAAAAGCTCTTTTGATGGATGGTGTCCCTGTGGCTCTAAACTGAACCGCAGAAGCAAGGAGGGAGTTCTATCGCTGGAGTCTCTTTCCCGGTAAGTCAGGTGTAATTGATAAAAACCCCACACCTCATATGCCCTGAAGTGCAGAAGCAAGAGACAGGACAGGCATTGTTTTTCTTCTTTTTTCCCCTTTGTCTTAAGTGAATTATCTCCAATTCTGTCCTCCTCAAACAGAACTTGGTTACAAATAATAACACAGGCTGGTGGCAGTCACGTTTATTAAGCCAAAACACATTTTAGAAGAAAACCAAAACCATCTAGATCATAATTGCAAAAGGTGCCACATTGCCAACCAAAACAAAGAAACGTATCCACTGAGAGATCCCAGAGACTCGGGCTGGTGAGAGGTTGAAAAATTTTGAAGCTATCATCTCCCAGTAAAGAAATAAGGTCATTGCCTCTTCCCATTTGGAAGCCTGAAAAGAATTAAACTTGACCAAACCTTAAATGAATAAATCTGACTAAACCTTACATTCCCTCTAAAAGTGTGCCAGGATCCTGCCGAAGTATTCTCTCTTTGTCTACCAGCAGTGAACATTTGTGCCACCTGGGTGGCATACGCACGTTATGTGGGAGTCTCTTCTTGCTGTAGTTGGGCTGAGTTTTTGAGTCTGAGTTTTGAGTCTTTGAAAGGGAAGACAGGACAGCTCACCTAGGCTGTCAGCCTTTGATGATTTCATTTGGGATACCATAGGCTGGGACTAAGAACTAAAGCTGAGCTGGGGTGTGACTCAGCTGGCACAGTGCTCGCCAAGCTGCATGAAGTACATACAGCACATGGACTTGATGTACAACCACCAGCAGTACATAAATAGGTATAGCCATTCGGGCTTAACGAGATCCTGTCTCAAAGGAAGTACTCTCTGTACTGATATCTACGTATTCCTACTTATGGAGAAGTATATCCATAATATATACCTTCATTCCTACACATTATATATACCTCGAGATATACAGCAATACCAATGTACTGTACCAACCCAGCTCTGGTGCCAAAAACGCTTTCACTGTTGGTCTGAACTCTGCAAATTTGGGAAATAGGACCATTTCTTCCTTTTTTACATCTGAATATGAGCAAAAATAAAGTATAGCTTCAGCAAAATAAATTATTTTTTAAATTGAGAACCTAAAATTTGAAGTAGAAAATTGTCTAGTTTTCAGTTTCCTCACGGAGGCAGCACCTTGAGTTACAGTCTGTTCTTCAGCACGCCACAGCATCAGTTCTCTGCCAGCTCTCATCAGTGTGTGGTTAGCTCAGTCAACAGTGCTGGCTGCACCACATCCCATTCCACTTCCTCACACTCAGTATGTCTGAGGGAGCATGGACAGAATGCCTACTGTGTGGCAAGAGCATCCTGACCTTTGAGAACATGAAGGCGTGGGATATGTATCTAGTCATGATGTGCTACCCAAGGTCATTTCAACTCACTGCAATGCAGTCTTTGCTCCCAAAGAAAAGCACATCTTTCCATCGGGAACCTCCAAGTTCACTTGGTGATTTGACTGAGAATGGACCCCAGAGGCTCATGGGTTTGAATCCTCTGTCCCAGTTGGTGGAGCTGTTAGGGAAGGATTAGAAGGTGTGGCCTTGTTGGAGGAAGTATGTCCCTGGGGACGAACTTTGAGGTTGCAAAGCCCACACCAAACCTGGCCTCAATATCTCTCTCTCTCTCTCTCTCTCTCTCTCTCTCTCCTCTCTCTCTCTCTCTCTCTCTCTCAGCTTCTGCTCTAGTACCATGCTATCTGTTTCCAGTCTTGATAATTATGGACTAGCCCTTTCAAATTATAAACAACCCCCTAATTAAATGCTTTCTTGCATGAGCTGCCTGGGTCACACTGTCTCCTTGAAGCAATAGAACGGTGAGTAAGACAACTCAGGACCCAGGCACATCTTTCTCCTACGATGTAAAACATACCACAAAGAGAGCATATCTCATCTTTACCAAAACTCATTGAAATTGAAGAAATGAATGCTCCAGATGGAAGAACATGCTTTTCTTTGGGAGCAAAGACTTCACTGTGGTGAGTTCAAATGACCTCAGATGCAACACCAGCAGTATGCATACCACACGCCTAAGTTCCTAAGGTCAGGATGCTCTTGACACATAGTGGGCATTCTGTCAGTGCTCACTGGAACAAAACTGGCTGGGATGAAATAAAATGGAATGTTGTGATCCAAGCAGCACTCCAGTGAAACAAATCTCCAATGTGACTGTGAACAGGAAGGTCGTGTTGAAGGATTACTGCACCAGGGAGTGGCAGGTCTGGGACTCGGATGTGGTGTAGACAGTTGGAAACTCAGTCTCTACACTCTATGTTGGTGCTACAAGCTTTGACTTGACTCAGATTTTCCAAAATACCTGAAACATCCCACAAGATGCTCAGGAAAAAACACCAAACGCCAGCTATCTGAGGCAGCGCCCAGCACCACCAGCTATGGTTTGTATGGAGAGAAGTCTGTTTCATGAATTGGAAACACAGACAAAATTTCTGACAAAAGCCATTTCATTAAGTTATAATTAAGATTATAACTTACATAAGTTACAATCAATGAACTTTAAATAGCATGTGACGTTTTTTGTTGAATCTTGGGCTAAGCTTCCCAAACGTTTATCTTTTACAAATTTTAACAGCATTATTGAGATCAAATTCAAATATCAGTATGTGAATATTTATGAAGAAATAAATTAATGTATACTACTAATAGTTTAAAACATGGTGTTTACATAGTACATTTATAGGTCTATTAATATATAAAATTTATTTACTGTATACGGTTGACTACTTTCGACATGGTCAATTTTGAACCTAGGAGATTCTCTATCTACAAAAGTTGCCTGAGAACTCCATGCCCCCTATTGTGTGGTAGCAACAGCACCAAATCTAAACAGTTAATAGATTTAATAATATTTAGAAACTTTAAATGCCATACCCTGACAAGAAGAAGCAGATTTTTCTACTGAAAAGAATGTTCATAAGGTGACTGACTGAAGATCTTCATCAGGAAGACAGAGCATCAGATAGACAAACACAGACAGACAGACAGATGGAGAAAGAGAGAGAAAGAGAAGTGGATCAAGGGTCCAGGACATCAGAGCAGGAAGATGAAGGCAGCAGGAAGAAGCTGTTACATTGTATAACCAGGAAGTAGATACTATTTGCATACTGCTGCTCGGCTCAGCTCCTGTCCTCCACTCACAGAATCCAGGAGCCCAGCTAAGAAATGTGCCGCTCTTCCCACCTCAATTATGTAACTGAGATAAAATTCCACAGAACCATCCAGGTGCTTCTAGATTCTGCCAGGTTGAAGTTAACCATCACTCAGGATGGACAACAGTTAGGTGTTTGATGACAAATTGTTTAACATCGCATCCTGGGGCACACTTGGTTACAATTTATTGTTTCATATCTCATCATGGGGCAGACTTGGTTACAATTTATTGAGCTGGTTGTTAATTTCAACCTTAGAGAGCTGCAACTCATTGGGTCAAAGCCAACTATAGATAAACAAAATCTCAAAAATGAAAACCAACAACTTGATCACAGATCACTAATTCTCTCTGGATGTAAAAAAGTAGGGCAATTCGACATGGCATTTTTTCCTATGGGAAAGTAGTTATTTTGAAGGTTTGGGGAAACAGCTCAGCTGATAATATGCTCACTGAGCAAACAGGAGGACTTAAATTCAGTCCAGATAATCATATGTCATGCCATGTGCTTGTAACCCAGGCCAAGTAAAGGTGAAGACAGGCCTAGCCAAGACACCAAGCCCCAGGCAGCAAGAGACAGTGTCCTACAGAACAAAGTGTGGAGAAATATCACCTGTGATTGACCTCTGGCTTATACACACACACACACACACACACACACAGGTACACACACACACACACACACACACAACACAATACTCATGCAGATAATATGTTCATTTTACATAGAAATAGCCTCAGAATTTAACTTTATTCTACCTATAATGTGTTGAAGAGCCTGGGGGTGTCCAGCAATGCGCTCCGGAGGGACGGGGTCTAAGTATCTAAAATTGAAGGTGTTTCTCTGCTAACCGTGGGTTTATATAGCCAGGAAGTGTGAACTTGGTCACAGAATGATTTCACAGAGACTATCAAAAGAGGAAGCCATTAATCATAGGAAATCAATGAATAAAGGGAGAATACAAAGGTGGCCTGTTAGGTGTACTCTCTTACCTTTAAAGGTGGCTTTTGAGGGTATTGCTTTTCATGCCCCCAAACTTTCACATCTTACCTGGAGGGGGAATTTTTTTAATATTCTCTATGATGCTATAATCAAAGGAGAAACGTACGAAAAGCCTGATAATTTTAGAGTCTTCATTTCAGGCCATTAAAGCTGTATTGCCTAATTTCCTTTCTAAAGATTGGAACTCTCCAGAAAATGAACAGATGAAAGGTCTCAGCTCTCAAGGATACTTGCTCTGCCACTTATACAAATGACATATAATAGCATGCATTCTAAAACTAGAGGTCCTTCCTTTAGTGTCTCAAAACACTATGAATTGATCAGTCTAGAGTAGCTATTAAGCCCCTCCTCCATCACCGGCCCATCAGTCACCGGGCAGAACTGAAGGCTTACAGAGTTGTATTGCTGAGCCGCGATGCAACTCAGCACGTTTCATCCTATGAAATTAGATTCTCCAACAAAATCAAACAAAACAAAATTTGTGTGTGGCTGAAATTATGATTCTGGGTTCAGGCCTCCAGCTCGAGCTTCGACATTGACGCAGAATTGATGAAGCTGACAAATGGGAATACGCTCTGCTTGATCTTCACAGCCCTGGAATAACATCGCCTAAAGCTACAGATGCTGTAAACTTACTTTGCACAACCGACTTAGCCAGCGCAGATGTATTGACTTAGAGTGCCCATGAATGACATTAGGGCTACTTAGGAAAGAAAGAGGAAAGAAGAAGAAGAAAAAAAAAGACCAAATAACAGCAAAAGAACGCAGCAATTGGTTCTGAAAATTACCTTTTTCCATGAACCTCTCTGAAAAATTACCTTTTTCTGCTGAATCTCACTCAAAAATTACCTTTTCCAACTGAAGCTCTCTCAAAGTGCCTTGATGGCAAGCAATGTAGTTTTAAGTTGAAAATGTCACAAGGCCATGAAAAGAAATTGATAGAAAATTTCAGGGTTCCTGGTTGATATTTGAAGCAGCCCGTGGGTTTTTTGTTCCTTAACACGGATTTGCTCTGCCACACTCGCACTTTGATTTCTGTATTGCCCAAACCAGCGTGCTTCCAGGCTTAATGGCTTCACAGAGAAGGGTACGGAGGTGATGTAGTTATTACTGCCAAGGTTCTCTCGCCAGTGGGAAATTGATAAACAGATTTTTTTTCAAAATCTCCATTCACCTCAGAACTTTAAGAAAGTGCAGTAAATAAAATCTTGACGTCTGCTCATCCTTTAAAGAAGTCGTCATTATGCATTTGAGGGGCCGTTTGCAGGGGAAACAGAAAGCTTCTGCTTCCCAAGTCAAAGGAGCAGAAAGGCCCCTCCGTCTTGGAAGAAGCAACCCTGTGCAACATTATGGGTTTTAGCCCTGACTCCACCTCATGCTTCAGCATGACCTTTGCCGGAGACCTGTGGGATGAGAGTGGACACGATTATATTAGGAGCTCCTTCCGGCTAGACTATCCTACAGCTTTAGGCCAGACAAAGGGATAAATGTTACCCGATGGCTACTGTTTGTTTTCTCTGTTGCTCTAAAAGAAGTCCTTGGTTCTGTGTGTGCATGTGTATGTGTGTGGGGGGAGGGGTGGCACACTCGGACCGTGTGTCCCCACTGAAAAACAAAGGCGTGCTTCCAGTTCCAGGTGCCTCTGGTATGGTCTCCAAAAGGACACTGGGACTCCCTAGGTTGGGATAGACCATAACTGGACTTGGGAAACTTCTTCGCGATTGCATGCCTGATGGATGGGTTTTCATCTTCCTCCTTGACTGTTGCCTTCCTCCCGCTCTGTCTCTCTGCTGACTTTTCTCCAGCCTCAGTTCTTCCCTCAGCCCCATATCTTTGTCTTCTCTGTTTTCTTCTAACTCACGAGCATTTTTGACTTCAGCTTAGAACCTCCCTAAGGACCCACAGACAGAACACACGATGAAGAACTTTGTGCGCTTCTGAACAGGTATCAATCACAAAGTGTTTTCGTTTCTTAATTCATGAAATAGAATTAGGGGTATGCCAAACGATTATTTTTGCCTAAGTCTTTGATCTTCAATGTTGAATGAAATCAAAATTCTGTTAAATTAGAGATTTTATAAGTTTTGGACTATGAGAATGTTTAGTCATCTGCATTTCAAAATTAACTAGGATTACAACTTTAATATTAACATTTTGATGGTCAAGTTTTAAAATTTGGCACTGCAGAATAAGTAATAATTTATTTTCTCACTCACTGTTGCCCTTCTAGTCTCTTTTTAAAAAAAAACAATCTGATTTTTATTGTAATAGAATCTCATATTGCTTTCCCTCCCTTTCTTCCTTCTAGCTCCTCCCACCTACCCTCCCTCAAGCACCACATATAACCCCTCTCCACCTACCCTCCCTCAAGCCCCACATATAGCCCCTCCCACCTACCCTCCCTCAAACCCCACATACAGCCCTCCTACCTACCCTCCCTCAAATCCCACTTATTATCCCTGACCCTCAAGTTGATAGCCTGATTTTATTTGATTGTATGTATTATATGTGCAAATGCACATATATTTATAAATACAGCCTGCTATAGTTATACTCGTTGTGGGTGGTGGCATGTAGATGCTTTTAAGGCTGACCACTCAGCATTGGACAGCCAATGTGGGGGCCATCCCCAGAGTCACAGTTGCCCGAAGTTCTTTATCTAGGGGTGTGGCCCATGAAATTTTACCCCTCTCACATGTTGCCCTTGTTCCAGCTGTTTGTATGCATCCATTTATAGGACAGGCTGTTTTACACAGACTTCCCAGTGTTCTGATTCTTACAGTCTTCCACAATGTTCCCTGAGCCATCGATGAAGGAGCTGTGGTGTGGATGTATGGGTAGGGCGTAGGCTCCCAATGATCCATTGGTCTCTGTATTGTGTCCAGTTGTGGTTTTCTGTGGTGGTCTCCATTTGTGGTAAAGAGGGGGAGTTTTTGATGAGGGATGGCAGCTGCACTTCTCTGTGGGTGTAAGGATTAGATCTGGAATGAAGTAGATATGTATGCTGGCCTAGCAAAGTGGAGGTAATAGATTCTTTTCTAAGGGCCATGACTTCACCATCCCTGGGAAGCTGGCTAGGTTTCTAGTGCCAGGTAGACAGGTAGAAACCCTTTTGTTGAATGGGGCTTAAGCCCAGTTAGACAGCCGTTGGTTGCCACCCATATGTGAGCAGCACTTCCTGAACCTTTATGCATTTGCTGCCATACTGGTGATTGTTGTTACCTTAGCTGTTGTAGCTGGGTAGGGCTGTTTAATTGCTTCACCCCGCCTTGGCAGCTTGTATAGTATTTTCTGGAACCATGGAAACTAAATCACTGGAAAGAGGCTCTCAGGTCAGACCCAGCACGAGTCATCCAAGTTGTGTGATGTCTTCAGCAATACGGGCCCACCATCTACACCCAAGAGGCAATCAAGGGCTACTCTGATAATCTATATTGTTTTGGGAGTCACTTGGATCACCCTGACCAACCCATCCACAGGATGCATGGTTTCTTGTGCCTGTGGGGTTTTGGTTAGTCAATGGATTTTAGGGGGAGCATTATCAGCCCAAGTAGTTAACGTCCTTTAAGATTGTGTGTGTGTGTGTGTGTGTGTGTGTGTGTGTGTACATGTATATACATACATACAATTAATGTGTATTGTGTGTAGTTTTACGTAAATATAAAATAATACGATTTCTTGAAGCTTTATCAAACAACCTTGATGTTGTCTCTCCACCCTCCTTCTCCTTCTCTATCCTCCCTCCCTTCTCCCCAGTTGGCTCTCCTCCCAGTATTCCTTTTCCTACATCATATCGCCTATCCAGACATTCCCCTCCCAAGCTCCTACACACACCAAGGGTCCCTTCATAGTTTCCTGGTTTGTGGCTTCTCCATGTTGTATACTCTCATTTAAAGATCTGGAGCCAGGAGCCTTTGATGAGAGATAATGAGTAGCACTTGTCTTTCTGGGTCTAGGTTGCCTCACTCAATATGAGCTTTTCTAGTTCCATCCATTTACCTGGAAATGTCAAGATTTCACTTTCATTTACAGCTGCATAGTATTCCGTGGTGCACATGTAACACATTTCATTATCCGTTCATCAGGTGGAGGACATTGAGGTTGTTTCTAGCTATTGTGAATAGAGCAGCGACAGACATGGCTCAACAGGTATCTGTGGAGGAAATGTTGAGTTCTTCCAGCATCTTCTTGTTAGCAAGCCATGTTGGACATATCCCGGGGTCTTGGGAATACACAGCAAGTGAGCCAGCCGTGCCCACACCCTTAAGTGAGCCAGCCGTGCCCCACCCTTAGAGGTCATTATCTCATGCTAAGAGGTTTTTATCTCATGCTAAGCAAACGCTCACTTTCAGGTACCACAATTACTACTCGGTTAGGTGCTTGATGAGGGACAAAATACATACTTTAAAAATGTTTTGTCACTGTATTCTCTAAATAAAATTGTACCTACACACACAAAACTATGAATGTTGAAGAATACTCAGATGAATATTCTAGGAGAGGTATGCTTCTAAAAGAAACCACACTGATAACATGGAAATCTTTAATTATATAGCAATATAGACAGTCAGAGTAGTGATCGTGGAAAGGGTTTTATTTAAAGTTTCAGCAGCTGTAGATTCAGAATGATAAGCATTGGTTGTTATAAACATCTACTGTTTGGAAGGGTGGTTAATAATGCTAATCAGCCTACTTCAGTGGAACGTTGGGGGTGATGGGGATGATTTTATGTTTTCTTCCCTATAAAATGTGGTGACTACAAAGGTGTCATTTTGCTTTTAATCTGTTCTTCCAAGAGGCAGTAGATTCTAAAATGCTATTTTTTTCCTGAAAATTTTATGAACTGTATAAAATTAAATTTCTAAAATGTAAATGTTGTTCTTGGCAGGGTTGGGTAAAAACATAGCCTCTCATAGATTTCTGGGGATTTAACTCTATGCTGAGAATTTAGGATGCCAAAGAGTACTGAAAATCCATTTACTTTCTGTTCTATCGATCCCATGTCTTAGAATTCACCCTATGACCTGCCTCCAGTAATAAAAAATACAAACCCACAGGGTATTCTAGTGGAATACTATATGCCTATGAAAAAAGAAGAAGCAAAGGTTCATGCACTGTTACACAGTGCTTTCCTGCAGATGCTTTTCATACTGGCTGGCTTTGTGTGTCACCTTGACACAGCTGGAGTTATCACAGACAAAGGAGCCTCCCTTGAGGAAATGCCACCATGAGATCCAGCTGTAAGGCATTTTCTCAATTAGTGACCAAGTAGGGAGGGCCCATTGTGGGTGGTGCCATCCCTGGGCTGTGGTCCTGGGTTCTATAACAAAGTAAGCTGAGCAATCCAGGGAAAGCAAGTCAGTCAGCAGCACCCTCCACGGCCTCTGCCTCGGCTCCTGCCTCCAAGTTCCCACCCTGTGTGAGCTCCTGTCCTGACTTCCTTTGATGATGAACAGCAATGTGGAAGTGTAAGCTGAATAAACCCTTTCCTCCCCAACTTGCTTCTTGGTCATGATGTTTTGTGCAGGAATAAAAACCCTAAGTGACTAAGTGACTAAGACACTTTTAAATAAAAAAGAACAGACTCCGAAATGGCTTTCATTGTTTGCATAAGAAAAAAGGTGGGGCAAATACAATCCCACTTATCTTTACAATAAGACCCAGTGGACGATAAACCAGAAAACAATAAAGCAGGTCATTTGCTCTGTGTGAATACAGGGTTGGAAGGACTAGCTTTTCCCTGTGTGGACTTTTTAAAAATTTTTACTATTTTGACAGATGTTCTATATATTTAGTAAAGGGAAATACATAATAATGGTGGGGGATAAGACCCTAACACTGAAAGGGTGCTCAAACACATGAATTTAATTACATCTGCACACACACACACAAATATCTTCAGTGTGTTTGTGGAGGGAGCAAATTGCAAAGAAATAATGAATACATTTATACTTGGTTTGTTTTGTCTAATACTAGCCGAGGTGGCTATTCTGAACTAGTTCCCATACATTGTAGGGTTAAACCGATAATGAAAGGTGTGGTTGAAAGCCAAAGTCCCACTGTAGAAGGAGAAAAATTCAAATATGGGGCAAGAGCTAGGAAGAACTCAGAGGGTGAGATTTGAGCTAGGAGTAGCAAGACAGATAAAATGTATCTGCGTGTGTATGTCTGTACAGTGCACATTCATATGTAAGTTCTTGGCATGTTTGTATGAGACTCTGTTCATTAACATAAGAAAAATGAACCTATACAGCTCATTTCAGGCCCTATGGACTGAGTTGATGGCCAAGAAGAAACATGCTCCGGTCGCCACAAACATTCTGAACACCTGGGAATTGGAGATCTTCAGATAAATGGCTGAATCCAGAACTGGGCAGGATACCCAGAAGAGGAAGAATGATATCTTCTTAGGTCTGAGAGTGAGGAAGACCAGAGAGAAGAGGAATTATGGGGGAAAAACATAAGTTGGGGAATTTAAGTTTCTTGCTTTAAGGCAGAAAGTAAAATGTTAACCAGTTAAGTGTGGAGTATGTGCCAGCAAATGTCAACATCCTTCACCATCATAGTAAAGATTGTGTCAGGAAATAATCAATGCTTGATACCAAATGAAGGGAACATATTTGACGAGAGCCCAAGATGTTTGCATGCCTCGAAGTGTCTACCCAAAGACTGTTTTTAGCTTATAAGATGGGAAATCAGTAATAATATTGTAGAAAAATCTAGAATACCTTGACTGGGAAACCAAAGTTGTTTGGCATGAGGACCAGAATGGATGCTGTGTGCTTCTTGCCAGGTGCCCCTGCGATGAAGCAAGAGCAGCCACAGTATTCTGCCGAGAATCTGTTCATAGCAGAACATCTGACAAACCTAACGTGCAAAGATGTAAAAGAACATATTCTTTGTCAGGTGGCCCCTTCCAGTCCTCCAGACTGAAATGTGGAATATTAGTTACCCGATTAAGTTGTGCACCTCTGCAGGTGGGGCCTGGGCATAGAAAGAAAGGAACAGAAAAGGACAGAGGAATGGCCTTGGCCTTCAGTGGTGCTCTCTGGGCCCTAATGCAGCTTCTGCCATCATGACAAGAGGTAGCCAGAGGACACTGCCAAGGAGAAGACTGAAGAGAAACGGGGAGGAGGAAGGACTCAGCTAAGCCCTCAAAGGCAATGAGCCGGTTGCTCCTGTGAGACTGACCACAGACTCCCTGAAGCTCAGGTTCATTCACTGACCTGTGCTCACTTCAGACAAAGGGATTTCAAAAGGAAAAAAAAAAATCAAATTCTGGTCTTCCCCAATCCACCTTCCACCATTCACTGTGCAGAGTCCTGAATTTGGCCTCTCTGAGCAACCGGTCCACAGTTCAGGGCTGTGTCCAGAAGGAGCAGCAATGAGTAACAAGCTAAGTTCATCTGCTCTGCCGCTCGCAGTGTTCAATGTATATTATACTAACTGATTTAATTCGGTTGAAACTTAGAAGTTATTGAAAGGCAATTTTACTTTTGTAGCCGAGCCTACATCTCTGTTGGTAAATATTAAACATGTCCCTGAAAAGAAAATGTGTTGTAAAGTCGGTAGGTGTCACAGTCTGCTAGTACTGTTCATGTCAGATTGACTGACGTGCGCTCAGCTCTCTGCCTGCGCAGGTTTTCTCTGCTCATCTCTGCTCTTGGGAGAGTTTTACATTTCACCTGGGGTAGAAGACTCACTCCACTTACCTTCCCCAATTTCTATATGTTTTGAAGCTCTGTTATTAAGTAAATTCATATTTATAATCACTCTGTTGTCTTGCCATACTGAATTTTTTACTACATTAAAATTTCCTCTTCATCTTTAGTGCCACTCCTCTGCCTTGAGATACATTTTTCTAGCATTTTAAATATTTGGTAAATAATTTGGCTATTTTCATTTCTTATTTGCATCTTTTTATTGAGGTGTATCTCTTATAGACATTGAGTATTGGTGCATTGCTTTAGTTTTGCTTTTTATTGAGCGACAATGTTATTCTTGTGTTTCTTTTATTTGGAAGGTTTAAGTCATTTAAAACAGTGTTCAGTATGGTTAGATCTAGTTCAACCATTATATTGAGTGTTATTTGGTTGTTTCTCCCATTCTACTCTCTTTTGGTGAATCAAAAAGCAAACAAAAACCACTCTCCAAGTTGAGGATGCTGCTTTGAATTTTTTAAAGTAAAACTGGAGGAACAAAGATACAACTGCTGTTCTAAGTCCTCATTACTGACTTCCCTGTCTATTGCCCTGAGCTTTCCTCAGAGTTGCCACTGTGCCCTGCACATAAGGTCTTCCTCCCCCATCCCCCCCTCCTCCTCCTACTTTTTCCTCCTCCTCCTCCTCCTCCTTTTCTCCTCCTCCTCCTCCTCCTCCTTTCCTCCTCCTCCTCCTCCTCCTCTTCTTCCTTCCTTCCTCCTCCTTCTTCTCCCATTTCATCATTTTCTTAGTTTGGTCACACCTTGGAGATATCATAATGTAGTCATCACCCCAATGAAATCCTCACCTGCAAAGCTGGCCAAACACATCTGGTAATCAGATAACAGAAGTAAATGAGAAACAAGGATCTTCAACCATTCCTGTCTTCCTACCTGATCTTATTTTCCCTGAAATGTTAGTGAGATGTTATCCTTTAGCTACTGCAGTGCAGTTATTTGTACCGTGTGTCCAAAGCAAGAGCATGAGGTTGTTTAACTACAGCCAAAAGTAGAAGCAGCCAGCTAATGCTTTAGAAAGCAAGACTGGTATGGCTTTTAGCCACGTGTACACATCCAGGTCATAAAAAGAACACAGAGTTTCTCTGTGGTAAGTGTATTAGCTATAACACAAGCAGCTGGTCTGAGATTCATTACATGGATCAACAAACACAATGTAGGACAAGGATGGCCCAAGATAGAGAGGGAAGAACAAGACAAGGGCTGTGATAAAGACAGAGACCTGCCCCATGGTAGCTTCTGGATTCAGCTTGTAGTCATTCCCAAGCTGAAGAACAGAGGCAGTGAACATGACAATGGCCCTATAGATGGGTGCCTGTATCTGTGTATCCAGCCATGGAAATTCACTTACCATGTGCTAACATGTGCATCATTGATTCCACACTGTGTCTTGTATTCCTCCTAATTAATGTTTTTAATTACCTGCAGTGTGAGACCAGAGGAATGAGACACCTATGTCAAATGTGATTATTAGTACATTCAACACCACACTACTCAGTCTGGCATGGCAGACTTGATCCTTTAGAGAAAAAAATACAGGAAAATATCCTTGCTTATGTGTCCACACTCTGTGGTAGGTGTTTCTTTTACATGGTGTTCCTGCACTTAGCCAGCCCTATCTGGACTTCCGTGATTGGATGACCTCACACTGCTGCTTTCCAGACACACCTTTATATAGTATTTCAGGGTTGGTCCATCCACAGACCAGCCACAGTGTGGAGTAGCCCTTCTCCTGCTGTGTCCTGAGAGCTCTTACCTCCATGGAGGCTGTTATCACAGACATTTCTGTGCGTTTCTCCATGTGTGAACAACTTCAACACATTTGTTGCAATTCAGAGAAAGAAGAGAAAAAAGAATCAGCAAGGGGCTGTAAGTAAGAAAGGAAGAATTCTACATTTTGTTCAATTAAAAATGAAGACTTGTCACGTTTCCATATCTCACATGCAAGACTGTAGGTTTTAGTGGTTTTTTTCCTTTGTAGTTGAAATCTAGGTCACAGGCAGCACATAGCCACTCTGTGTGTGCAGCGCATAGCCACTGCCATCACGTGCCCATGAAAACATTGGAATACCCATGTGACTGGACATGCACTTGATGCTCATCTTTTCTGTTGTTATTGTTTGTTTATGTCATAGTTCATTTTGTTTTTGAGATTATAGTATAATCACATCATTCTCTCTTCCTTTTCTTCTATTAACCCCTCATAATACTCCTCCCTCACATTCATGGCTTCTTTTCAAACTAATTGCTATTGCATACATATATGGATATGTATATACATATATATTCCTAAATATTATCTGCTCAGTGCATATGTTACTTATATGCATGTTTTCAGGGCTGGGTATTTGGCACTGGACAACCAATTGGTGTGCTCTTTCCTAAGGTAGACTATTTTTTATGCTCCCAGTTTTCCTCAGTTGCCTATAGTTCTTCTATAGGGTTAGGCCTTCCTCACCCACTTGGGTGTGTCCCTTGGTGGTATCCTTGTTCAGCCCAGGTTTAGGCAGTCATGTTGGTGAGACTTTATAGGTGTAGCTTCTTACACTACTAGGAGAGACAATCTCTCATCAAACTCTCTGACCCCCTGGCTCTAACAATATTTATGCCCCCACTTCTGCAATGTTCCCCAGGCCTTAGTTACAGGAGTGTTCTGTAGATGTGTTCACTGAGACTGGCTCTACAAATCTGCATTTTGATTGGTTGTGGTTTTCTGCAGTGGTCTCCATTGGTTGCAAACAGAAGTTTCCTTGATGAGGGGTAAGGACCACACTTACCTGAGGCTATAAGTACAAATGCTTATAGATTGTCAGGGATTAAGGTGGTTTAACAAATTATCCTCCAATGGCCATGACTTCACTAGGTCTGAGTAGTTAGCTAAGTTTCCAGTACTAGGCATAATTTTCTTCTTGTTGAGTAGGTCTTAACTCCAGTTAGGAAAGTTTTGGTGACTGCCAAGGTATGTGTGCCACTACTGCACCCTTAGGGTTATCATGCTATGGTGGTCATTGTTGTAGTTCATAGGCATCATAGCTTGGTAGGTTGGTTGTCTCCATCCTTTAGAAGCTTTCATGGTGCCTTCTGGTACCACAGAAGCTAGTCTCAGAGAGGGGCATTTAGGTTCCAGCTCAGGACCTCTCAGCCCTGCTTCTGAAGAGCATAGTGCCTTCAGCAATAATGACTTACCTTCTACCTGTGGGGCAAGCAAGAGCAAGAGCAGTAGGCTGTATGTTTGGAGAGTTTCTTGGACAGTCCTAGCCAGCCATTCAAGAGAGGGCTTCTCATGTCTAGTATTGGGCTTTTGTTACATGTCATTTGGCTCTTGGAGGGAGCTCCATCCACCTAAATGAGAAAAGTTCATTAAGACAGAAAAGATCATTTATGCAGAATTACTTGTATTATAGGTTTTGGGGTAAAAAGTATGTCTCAGGGCTTTCCCAGACATTCTTATTGTTATTTTAGCCTCCTCCTCTTCTGTGTGTAACTCTCTCCCTCCCTAACAATCCTTCCTGTATTTCATTCCCCTATTGGCTCACATGTCATTCTATTCCCCTTTCCCCCCCCCACATTCTTCTGTATTTGCCTCCATACCCTACCATTCCCTCCATTGATCTCCACACCTCTATCCTGACAATAGTTTCCTTCCCTTCCCTCCCCTCCCCTCCCCTCCCCTCCCCTTCCCTTCCTTTCCTTGTTTCTGTGTTTACCTCTCTCTGTCTCTCCTCTGTCTCTCTCTGAGTCTCTGTTTCTGTCTCTTTGTCTCTCTCTCTCTCTCTCTCTCTCTTCTCTCTCTCTGTGTGTGTGTCGTGGTGGTGTGTGTATGTGTAACTGAATGTGTGTCTGTGTGGATATGTGTGTGTGTGTGTGTGTGTGTGTGTGTGTGTATATGTATCACATCTTCATTATTCACTTACCACTTGAAGGACATTTGGTGGTTCCATTTCCCAGCTATTGTGAATGGAGCAGCAGTGAACATGGCTGAGCAGGTATCTGTGGCATAGGATGTCAAGTTCTGTGGGCATATGCTAAAGAGTGGTATAGGAGTCTTACAATAGAGTTACTTTTAGTTTTTTTGAATTCACCACACTGATTTCCATAATGGCTGTACCAGTTTGCAGTCTTATCAACAGTCAATGACGGTCCCCTTTCCCACACCCCCTCCACCATTTATTGCCAGTTATTCCATTGATAATTGCTATCCTAACAAGGGGACTATGAAATCTCAAAGTTGTTTTGATTTACATTTCCCTAATCACTGTGGATAATGAACATTTTTTTAGTCATTTCTTTTCCTCTTTTGAGAATATTCTATTTTCAAATGGGCCATTTGTTTGTTTTGATTTGATTTTTTTGAGTTCTTTGTATACTCTGGATATTATTCCTCTGTCAGATGTGTAGCTGACAAAAGTTCTTTCCCACGCTGAGGGCTTTCTTTACACTCAGTCGATTCTTCATTTAGCTGTGCAGAAGCTTTTTAATTTTATGAAGCCCCACTCAATCCTTGGCCTTAATTCTTGGGCAAATGGAGTCACGTTCAGAAAGTACTTCTCTATACCTACATCTTCTAGGGAACTTCTGGATGGTCTGGGTTTCACATTTAGGTCTTTACATTTCGGCAAGATGATAGACACGGGTTTAACTTTGTTCTTCTACATGTAGATCCCAGTTTTCCTAACACCATCTGTTGAAGTTGCTTTCTTTTTCCCAGCTTACATTTGGCATCTTTGTCAAATATTAAATGGCTAAACATTTATATATTAATATTTGGGTCTTCAACTTTGTTCTGTTTGTCTGCATGTCTGTTTCTGTGCCAGCACCATGTTGGTTTTGTTACTATGGCTCTGTAGTGTACATTAAGATCTGGAATGGTAATCCCTCTAGCATGGTTCTTTTTGCTAAGGATTGTTTTGGATCTTTTGTGGTTCCATATAAATTTTAGAATCGTTTTTTTTCTTTCTCTGAAGAATGAGATGGGGATTTTGATTTGGGGTTTGCATTGAATCTGTAACTAGCTTTTGCTAAAATAGTCATTTTTCTAATGTTAATTCTTCCCATCCCTGAGTATGGGATGTCTTTCCATTTTCTATTGTTTTTTTTTCTCTCTCTTTCTTCAAAGGCTTAAAGTTTTCATTTTTGTGGTCCTTCACTTCCTTGGTTAAGTTTATTTCTAGATATTTTATTTTCTTTGAGGCTATTGTAAATTGGAATGCATCCATGATCTTCTTTGTATATTTGTTTCTGATGGATAGAAAAGTTATTGATCATGCAAGATGATTCTGTATCTGTGTCAAAATTGCTTAATTTATAATTTCTAGGCTCTTTCTGGCATTTTTTCTAAGAGAGTAGGGAGATGTAGTGTATAACGTATAGTGTCATGTCCGCAGATAGGGATAGTCTTTTTTCCCTGTTGGTACCCCTGTAGTCTCCTCCTGAAACCATATAAGGAACATCTGTTGTCATTCTGAGGAAGTTTAAGAACAGTCTGTACTCATACACTGTAGAATTTGCCCCAGCAGCTTGGAATAAAACCTCAGAGAAAACAATTGTGCATTTTTTATGGAAATGAGTGCCATCAACATTCTTGTTAGACTACCACATGCATGAAACACTAATCTTGATAGTTTAGTTAAAAGAGGAGTTTGACGACTCTATCATGTCTGAAATATCTTTATAGAGAAACATGTCAAGAATCAGGACAAGAAAGGAGGCTCAGTCAATAATATGCCTACCTCACAACACCTCATGACCTGTGTTCAATCCCCAAAGCCATGTTCTTTAAGTCATGTGTGGTTGTGCACACCTGTAACCCCAGCCCTTGGAGGTGGGTCCCTGAAGCTTACTGGTCAGCCAGCCTAGCCTACATGGTGAGTCCAGGTCATTAGGAGACCCTTTCTCAAAACAATAGCAACAAAACCCAAGGTGGACAGTGTCTAAAGGAAGACATGCAGGGTTGTCCTCTGGCCCCCATGTGTATTTGCACCTACACACACAAGTGTACCTGCATGTGAAGGAACAGCAAATACACATACATACAGTGTATTTACACATGCAGTAGTGTGGAGGGAGAAGTTGTACACTCTGCATACTCACAAGGGCAAAAACCATGATTTAAAATATGCTATGTGCCCAAATACAATCTTTAAAAAGCTCTTTTAGGAAACAGGCAATAAACAATTATAGGTGAAGACATCATTTAGTTGACAACATTGTCTTACAACTTACAGTCTGTAGCAATACAGAGTAAATAAAATATGCACACAATACCAGCTTAGAGCACAGACTTGCAAATTAACACCAACAAAGGGTCTTGCTGCATCTGGAAGGCCTGTGTCCCTCTGTAGCTCAGAGCCAATCCAGACAAGTTTTGTTTCCAGAACAAAAACTTTCAGTGTAAAATGGCTTCTATTTGGTCCTAAACCTGCATCTGCCTGGCTGAGGCCCTCCTGGCTTAATCTAATGTGAGAAACACATGACACACATTTCCACAGTGAACGCATTAGAACAGAAGCATGCCCTAGTGGAGCCATTCGTAAATGCAGCCATCCTGACTGACTGTAGAAAGATGTTGTAGAAGACCTTCTAAAGGAAACCAAAATCTGAACACTGTGTCCAAAATGGGTGTTGGCTGCTACCTTACGGCCGGCCAGATGGGCATAAGTGCTCAAACAAGAGCTTTCGTGGAGTAATTAATTATGTTTCCTGAAGTTGCTATTCTCTGCAACTTTAACTGGCCACGAGTCTCCAAAGCTTGCTTAGCTGGCACTGTTAGATGCTCTGCTCTGGACTTTTGTTTATTTCTATGGAGGGAAGAGAAGTATTCCTAAGCTAACCTGCACGTTGCATAGCTCAAAGATGTCACCTCTAAGGAGAAGACAGGGAAGCCAGGACACATGGTCCCCTGGGAGACTGTGGAGCAGTTTCAGGACACAGGGACCAAAAGGAGAAACTATGTTCTAGCTCTGTGTCTTCAGGGAGTAGAGCAAATTGACCCTTGAATTCAAGGAGGCTATAGTGGTTGAAGGTTCATGGAAGATTCCAGAAGGTTAGAAACTATATGAAGACAAACATCTCCAGAAATCAACAAAATGGTTCCCTAAAGTTCTGATAACCACTTGGTCGCGCGGGTGGGTAGTGAAGCTTCAGATGATGGCCAAGACACCAGGAAGGAGCTGCAGGCTGCAAAACTCCCCAGATCCATAGGAAGTGTGGGAAATGTTCAAAATTCAATAAAGCATGATCGGCAATAATGATCACCTATGACAGAGGAGACTCTATTGGGGTCATAGTGCTATTATGGAAATGAATTATCCTTAGAGTAAATATAGCCTATATGTATGCTGGCAAAGCCTAAGAAAGATGGGCTTTCCTCAGCAAGCAACCCTGTCTGCCGGAACAGAGTCGGGCACTGTGAGAATCAGGCCACAGCCAAACCAGACTCAGCAGTGTGGCATTTACAATGTCCAGTAATAGATTTATACAGTTAGTAGTGTGGTCTAAAACGCTGGAAAATGGAAATAAATCAAGAGGTAGAAACAGAAGCACCAGCAAGAAGACAGGTGTTTGTAGAAAGCACAGACCACACTCAGATACTTAAAGGGAAGCATGAACAGAAGGACCGAAGAGGTGGGCTTCATGAGAACCAGAGACCTCTAGGCATGAAAAACACTCACACTTGAAGTAAAACATCATGGCATCAACACAGCATCAAAGGTGTCTTCTGAGGACAGATGATGCAGATAAAGTGCGTCTGTAAAAATAAGATAAACCAATGCCTTCCGTGATGTATCAGACAATAAGAAGTTGTCTAATATGCATGGCGTTATAGAAAATGAGAGAGACAAGTGTTTGTAAGAATATCCAAATTGTGTTCCAATTGTGATACAAATTTACAAAACTCAAATTTCAAGACATTGAATGCACACAGGAAACAAAGAAAACTGAAAGGCAAAGTGTAAATTAATTACATCAGAGGGAAATATATTAACAGTGGGCAGGGAAGAATCCTATAACATACTTGATGTTTTATATAACAGTTTAAGCGAAGAGAAGAATAAAATTATATGAGGTTTATGACACAGAGAAAGTAAAATTGTGAATAAAACAATAGAATTTGTGAGAGCTTCCATTATATGTCATGTGATACATAACCATTCAAAGAAAACCTGACAACTTAAAGGTGCACACTCAGGAGCAAAACCTTAATTAATTAAAGTATACTGAGAATAGCAAATAATATGACAATATATGATATGAAAAATGTTCAATTTATCAGAAAAAAAGGGAAAGCTAGATGAGACCAAAGTAAAGCAGCAAATAGCACCGAGGAAGCTCGACTGTGTCAGTCACAGACAATACAAACACTCTCAGAGTCACAGACAATACAAACACTCTCAGAGTCACAGACAATGTAGACACTCTCAGAGTCACAGACAATGCAGGCACTCTCAGAGTCACAGACAATACAAACACTCTAAGCTCTGAGTCCATCTGAATTAAATTAAAAGGCAACATCCAACTGTATGCCATCTATGAGAAATCTGCCTTAAATGTAAGAGAACAAAAAAAAAAAAAAAGAAAGGTCTTCCTTCCACAGAAGCAAGAGCAATAACCACAAGGAATCTGGGCTGGAAACAGGAGCAGAGTAGACCAGCAAGAGACATTAAGAAGCTCTGCAGAATGGGAACAAAGAGTTCACCAGAAAGACAACTCTACACATGCGGGTACAAAATGACAGAACTGTAAAATACACAGAGTAAAAAATGTCTATAAGATTATACAAAAACAGACAATCACAACTGAAATTTTCCATTCTGTTCTTTCAGTAATAAACCAATATAAGTTTACATATAGATAGATACCAACAAAAATGTGAAGACTTTGAACAATTAGCATATATTCAACAGGCCATACACCATAGGAAGAGAATTTTCTCATATGTATATGATGCAATTAAGATAAGATACAATTAAGATAGTCTGCAATTAAGATGGGCTGGAAGACAACTTCTAGTAATTTCCTTTTTAAAACAGGTCTTATGTAGCACATGCTGTACAGCTTAGCAATAGCTTCTGCTCCCTATCCTCAGCCTCTTGGTATTATAGGTATGCATCCTGATGCAGTTTATGTGGTGCCCAGAACTAACCTCCTGTATGCTAGGCAAGCACTACCAACCGAGCCATATCTCCAGTCCCCACATCGATAAATCTAAATTGCTCAGATCATATAGAGTATAATTATAACCACAAGATAGTAAGCTAAGAATCTCAATTAGAAAGATACCTTAGAAGTCACAATAAGTCTCTTGTTTAAGTGCCCAACACATTAAAGAAGAAATTATGAAGGAAAAATTAAAATATTTTTACTGGAGGTAAGATAAGATGTTTCGACAGTTTGTGATATAGAAAAATAATACATAGTGAGACCATTATAGCTTCAAGCTTTTATCTATCTACTAATGAATTCCTTGAGCTTTCATTTTAAGCTGGGAAAAGAAGCACAGGTTAAGTACAAATAGAAAGGAGAATTATAATCTGAACCTTCAGGGGGATGAGGAATTCAAGGCACAGGAAGTCTCAGACCCAAGGAGGTTGGTGCCACTCCCAGCTTTTGCCAGAGGCTCGCTGTACAGTGAGTAGTGCAAAGACAAGGGCTGAATATAAACAACTGGCTGCTCAGCCGTGGACCCGGCATCTATAGTAACCTCACCATCCAAGGCTCAGGGCACTTTACAGTACGGCGGATGTAAAGAAGTTAGGAGCTGGCAGATGAGGAGGAGAATTTTGACAGCATGCGACTGTGCACCCATCAACTCACAGCAGCCACAGTTACCTACATAAGACTCCCTCAAACTGAAGGAAATGCCATCCAGAGACTTCCCCACCTAGGGATCCATTCCATCTGCAGACACCAAACCCCAACACTTCTGCTGATGCCAAGAAGTGCTTGCTGACTGGAGTCTGCTGTAGCTGTCTCCTGAGAGGCTCTGCCAGTATCTAAGACAGATGCAGATACTCACAGACAAACATTGGACTGAGCCTGAGGACCCAATGGAAGAGCTAGGGGAAGGACTGAATGAGCTGAAGGGAATTTCAACACCATAGGAAGAACAACAAAATCAACCAACCAGATCCCCCAAAGCTCCCAGGGACTAAACCACCAACCAGAGAGTACACATGGAGGGACCCATGCCTCCAGCCGAAGATGTAGCAGAAGATGGCCTTATCTGGCATCAATGGGAGGGGCGGCCCTTGGTCCTGTGGAGGCTTATTATCCCAGCATAGGGGGATGCTAGAGTGATGAGGCAGGAGTGGGCGGGTGGGTGGAGGAGAACCGTCATAGAGGCAAAGGGGATGGGGGATGAGATGGGGGGTTGCGGAGGGGAAACCAGGAAGGGGGACAACATTTGAAATGTAAATAAATAAAATAACCAAAACAAACAAACAAACAAACAAAGACTCAATCAAGACCCTACTCTACACTAGGAGCTATTGGCAGTGGGTGGCTGCTGAAGAAACGATAGCCACTCTCCTTTAGGGACACAGCCACCGATCACGACCCTTTGAATAGCCTCAGAGCCGTGTGTATATGGACATCACTAGTTGGACTCTGTGAGTTGTTAATAACCAAAAAAATAAAAAGGAGGGCGTGTGGCTGTGGGGAGGGGAGGGGGCGATGAGGGAGAGCTGGGAGGTGGGAGTGGTGAGTGGATATGATCAATATACACTGTACAAATGTATGAAACATAAATAATGTAAAATATTTTAAAGAGGCAGAGACCAGAGCGTTGGAGCTTTAGAGCCAGCACAAGCTGTACCTTGAAAGGAGAGGCAGAGAAGAGGGATCAAAATAATAGATGAACTCAGTGAGACAGAAAATAAATTATAGAAAATCAATAAAACTGAAAGCTTTTTCTTTGAAAATAATCAAGAAAATTGATGAACATCTAGTCACCCTCTATAAGAAGCTTACAATGAAAGTTTTTAATTATCCTGATCTCCATGGAGCCATAAGCCAAGAGGAACACGTACTAGAAAGAGGTGCAACTTCTAATCACAGATAACTTTAAAAAGCTGCACCGAAAATCCCAGATAATCCAAAAGTAATAAGATAAACAATTGGCTGCCAAGGCAGAATCAGCAGAGTCATGAGAATTCAACCTGCAAAAATAAAAATTATTTTTAATATTTAATAAAATTCTTAATTTTGTATTTGAGCATCAGTTAGGATATTAAAATATTATTTTAATGGCATCAGGAGTTTAAAATGCGCAAGAAAAGTACAACAAAACCTCCAGTTAACTGTTGACAGTTGTTGAGAAATTGTTAAATATTTAGATTGTATATGTGAATTGAAAGAGTCAATGTTTTTCAGATCAATTCTCCCCAAACTTAACCACATATCCCACACAATCTGAGTTACAACAGCAGCAATCTGTTTAAAGACAAGTTTCTATTGAACATTTTAAAGGAACTGAGAAGAAATTACACTGGCAAAAGTTTTGTGAAAACGGAAAAAAAAATGGAACAAAGAGCCTGAGTTCAGAGCTCACCACAGCCCACCCACCGGAGCAGGCGGAGCTCACCGTGGCCCACCTGTGGGAACAGGATTAGGGTTAGGGTTAGCACTGACTTAGTGTCCTGAGGACAGACACACCAGGGAGGAAGAACAACCTATACAGATTAAAGCCTGGCATTCCTGGTCATTTTGAATAAGGACCCTGAGATAATTTGATGCTTTTCAATAGATTGTAATGAAAAAACTGGGTTTCTATCTGCAAAAATACATATTTCCATCTGTACTTCACAGAATTCACAAGTACTGACATGAACTGGGTCATAGACTTCAATATAAACATTAAAACTGTAAATTTTACTAATGGGATCTCTGTCTTGCACCCCTCCCCAAGGCCCTGGGAGCATCACATAAGAGATGTAAATAGATTGTACGAGCCAGAGGTCAGGGAGGACCACAGCAAAACAATGTCTTCTGTATGTGACAGGACGGCTGTTCTCATGAACCCACGGCCCACACAAGATCAAGGTGGTCAGAATTCTAGCATGGAGTCAGAGCAGTTCATAGAACCCCTCAGCCCTGTCTGAGGTACTACAGACAGCTGACTTCTCTCTCTCTCTCTCTCTCTCTCTCTCTCTCTTCTCTCTCTCTCTCTCTCTCTCTCCCTCTCTCTGTATGTGTGGGGTATATGTGTGTATGTCTGTCTCTGTCTCTCTGTCTGTGTGTGTGTCTGCGAGTCTGTGTCTGTATGTGTGTCTCTGTCTCTGTTTCTCTGTCTTTCTCTCTGTGTTGTTCTCTCTCTCTCTCTCTCCTCTCTCTTCTCTCTCTCTCTCCTCTCTCTCTCTCTGAACATGGCAAAGGAAAATGAAACAAAGAAACCACAAAAAGAAAAAACAACAACAACAAATCCCCACAGTTTGTGATGGCAGCTACTCCTGGGCTGCTGCCTGCCCCTAGGCTGTAGCTGTCGAGTCAGTGACTGTTTGTTGGAGACAACCGATATTCTCTTGGCCCGGAGGGATCCATTGCAAATGGATCTAACTTCTTGGTTAGGGGTGGGGCCCTCTCAGTGCTGAGATCCCATGTGGCTTGAACCTGTTCACATCTTATATGTGCTTCCAGTCTCTGAGTTCATGGGCCATTCCCTCTCATTCCCTCTGCCTTCCCTCTTGTTACAGACATTTTTAATACCAACCTGGGGTTTCTGCCTCACCTTGATCATTCAGTTTTCAAATAAAACACACACACACACACACACACACACACACACACACATACACACACCACACACAAAACCTTTGCATTTATAATAAGCTTCACCTAGAGCTGGGCGGATATCTACCCTCCATGCTGTTAGAATCTACTTTCCTATCAATAACTCTGAGTGATTACTTACTATGTTTCATCTGGATTGCTCTTAACTCCAATTGGCCAGCCCTCAGGGACATGCTTTCTTGACTCCTGACCCATGGTGGCTTCTCCTTACTCCTCTCCTTCTTCTCTCCTACGTGGTTCTCCTCCAACCCCAAGTCCAGGAATCCTAAATCCCACCTACATCTCTTCTGTCCAGCAAGTGGCTGTTGGCATCTTTATTTACCAATCAGAAATAACTTGGGGGCAGGGGTCACATAGTGTCATTGGGTCTACACACAGAAGGCCTGCCTCCTTGAACATGGGAGGAACAGAAAGGGCAGATATACCATGGCTGTCCCTACAACAGGAAGCCACTATACACAGCATAAGTAATGCCCAGACTGTGGTAACTGATGTCAATATCCTGTGCATTGTATTCAGTGGGTATATAATACGGGATAGTCCATAGTTTCCACGTGGACATCTGGTTTTCTATCACAGGCAGCAATGTGGAAAGGAAGCAGGTGGATCTCCATGAGTTCCTGGCCAGTCTGATCTAGATAGTGAGTTTAAAGCCAGCCAGAGCTGTGCAGTGAGATGCTGTTTCAACAAGCAAATCAAACCAGAGTAAAACAAAAGACCCTGATTGAAGATTCCTGAGTTCACAGCATGTTTATATCCATCACCCTGACTGAAGATTCCTGAGTTCACACCATGTTTATATCCATCACCCTGACTGAAGATTCCTGAGTTCACACCATGTTTATATCCATCACCCTGACTGAAGATTCCTGAGTTCACACCATGCTTATATCCATCACCCTGACTGAAGATTCCTGAGTTCACACCATGTTTATATCCATCACCCTGACTGAAGATTCCTGAGTTCACACCATGTTTATATCCATATGAACCTTTAGAAAAGACAAATCCAGCTCATAATGACAGAGTCTATTAGTTGTTTAGGGCTGATCTTGTAGTTCTTGGTACAACTCACAGGAAGAAGTTGTAAGGTAATTAAGATGTGTATTTTAAATCTGTTTATTCAGAGGACAAGTTGCAGGAGTCCAATCTCTCCTTCCACCATGTGGATACCAGGGAGAAAACTCAGGTTTTTAAGATCTTTACTGACAGAGCCATCTCACAGGCCCTGAAAACGTATGCCTTGATTGTGGTAGTGACAACCTAGGTGTGTAAGTCAGTCGAAATCTTTGCACCTAAGTGAGTTAACATTGTTTCTATGATTGCATTTGAACAGTAACTGAGAGATTTTTAAAGACAGAGTAGAAAGTGCCTGGCAGATCAGGAGGGAAATGCTTTCTGAGGAAAAAGAACATTTACAGAGTCATTAAAGGCTGAGAAAACTCCGTGCCATGCATAAGAGCATTGCTAATTAGTGTCACACAGTCCCAGGATCACGAAGTCATGTGCTTCTACATAATGACTATTCTCTTTAAAGTCTATCTAGAAAGACGTCGTATTTCTAGCATTTTGGGGTGAAGCCAACCTTATCAAAACATCGCCCTATTTGAACATAAGGAGGAAAGAACAAGGAAGTTTCCATAATCTTTCATTTTTTAAAAACCAAATTTAGGTTTAAACAAAACAAATCAATCAATCAATCAAACAAACAAAAGCCATGCTGTTGTTAGCAAGTCACTATCCACTGCCACCAAGGCCACAGCTAGATGCAGAAAATACTTAAGGAAACATCATTCATGACAGCACCATTCCTGTTATCCTGGATGACAGGCACAAGACATGACATCCCGTGTGTACAGACATGGTGTCACTTGAACATCTGTAACATGGGGAAACTTCTATTGGGACCTAAACCAAGCATTTCAAGAAAAATTCCACACCCCAGGGCTGCTCGGACTTCAGGAAAGCTGTTGGCTAGAGGTTCAGCACACAATGTATCTTTAACATCTAGAACTGATGCACACCCCAGGACTGCAGGAAAGCAGTCTACCGGAGATTTGGCAAACAATATATCTTCAGCGTCTAGAACTGACACAAATACAGAGGAGGGGCCCAAAACAACAGGAAGTGCTCAGCCTTGGGGGATGGAGTCAGGACACAAATTAAAAACCTTGTTTCTTTGGTGGTTTTCTCCAACTGGTAGCAGAAAGTAAAAGTTTAATTCTAAACACTGACAACAGGAGTTTAAGGTGGGTGCTGAACTTTGCAATTGCAGGAAAAAGATATTTTGAGGAAGAAACTTGGAAATGTGCAAGAAAGTCTCAATCTTTGGTACCAAGGAACTCAGTACAGGATTTATACTAAAGAAATGATCAAAAGGGGAAAAATTTACAGGCTTTCACTATTAAAATGATTAAACAATGCAGAGTATGTCCAGTGCCATTTAAACAGCAAAGAACTAGGAGACCACCAGAAATCCAACAGTGTGTGCATGCTAGGAATGTGGTATAGGGTGTGCTGTGTGTGTACACAGGGTATGATGTGTGTGTACACAGGGTGTACTGTGTGTGTACAAAGGGTGTGCTGTGCGTGTACACAGGGTGTGCTGTGTGTGTACACAGGGTGTGATGTGCGTGTACACAGGGTGTGCTGTGCATGTACACAGGGTGTGCTGTGTGTGTACAAAGGGTGTGCTGTGCGTGTACACAGGGTGTGCTGTGTGTGTACACAGGGTGTGATGTGCGTGTACACAAGTGTGCTGTGTGTTCACAGGGTGTGCTGTGCATGTACACAGGGTGTGCTGTGTGTGTACACAGGGTGTGCTGTGCGTGTACACAGGGTGTGCTGTGCATGTACACAGGGTGTGCTGTGTGTGTACACAGGGTGTGCTGTGCGTGTACACATGGTGTGATGTGCATGTACACAATGGTGTGCTGTGCGTGTACACAGGGTGTGCTGTGTGTGTACACAGGGTGTGCTGTGTGTGTACACATGGTGTGATGTGCGTGTACACAGGGTGTGCTGTGCGTGTACACAGGGTGTGATGTGTGTGTACACAGGGTGTGATGTGCATGTACACAGGGTGTGCTGTGTGTGTTCACATGGTGTGCTGTGTGTGTTCACAGGGTGTGATGTGCATGTACACAGGGTGTGCTGTGCGTGTACACAGGGTGTGCTGAGTACACAGTGTTCATGTACACAGGGTGTTCGTGTACATGGTGTGCATGTACATGGAATGTGCATATACACAGAGGGTGCTGTTGATGCACACTCCATAGACGTGCATTCATGCTAAAAGTGGAAGTGGCCTCCAGAGTTCAACCACACAGCACTCACAACTGTGTTCAAGGCTTGTGCTTATGAGCAAAGACCAGGAGAAGATGACGAGTTACTGAACTTTTGTAATATTTTACTATTTTCATAATAAAGTGAATAAATATTAGATTTTCTGCTTATAGAAGGTTAAAAACAGAGCTGAAAAGAGCACTAAAAGCTACAGAAGAAACGACGTTCTCATTAAGGGAAAACTGGTTGTAAGCAGACAATCCAAAAACCACAGAATCCAGGCTGGGGTTCAGTTGATAAAGGGCCAGTCTTGTGAGCACAAGACCTGCGTTTGGATCCTCGGTATGGTATTCATATCAAAGCTTATCATGGTCTCCTGTGTGTTTGTGATACTAGCACAGGGGGCCAGAGATAGATGTACCCGCGTAGCTTCCTGGCTTTCCTGGCTAGCCCACTTAGAGAACTGGAGAGCACCAGGCTTAGCAACAGACTCACTCCATCTGAAAAAGTAATGTAGAGAATGACCCAGGAAGACATCCCAAATCAACCTAGCCACCATGTGCACACCTGCGCACACACACACACACACACACACACACACACACACTCATCATCATCATTAAAGCTGGCTAACATAGTAGAAATATTGTTTTGGCTTTGTTTAATAAGACTTATGGTGCACAGTGTCATGTTTTGATACACACATGCATAGTATAGCTATTACCACAGTAAGCATTCCACCATATCTATCAACTTACGTATATATAGTTACTGGGGTTTGTGGTAAAAAACACCTAAAATTCCCACCCCCCATCACCGTGCTCTAATGTTATTGTCTATAGTTATTCCGCTATAATTAGATCTTTAGGCTTACATAGCTAGAACCTTGAACTTTGAACCTTGACCTCAATCACACCGTTTGCACACACACTCCCTGATGCTGGTGACAACCACTTTATTCTCTACGTGTCTGTTGCCATGGTAGTTTTTCTTTTTTAGATCCTACATGTAAATGACACCAAGCAATGTTTTCCTGTGGCTGACTTACAATAGATTCATCCATGTTGCCACAAAGGGCATGATCTCCCTTTATAAAGCTAGATAGTTAGAGAGTCTATCACAGATCAAAATGTTTTACCCATCAGCAGACATTCCCGTTGTTTCTGTATCCTTGCTTTTTATGAAAGACGCCTTGATTATGAGCATCAATGCCATAGAAGGTGGTGATTTTTTTCCCTTGAGTGTGTATCTAGGAAGGAGATTGCATGGTCATAGGGTGACTCTTTATTAACTTCTTTAGGAGCCTCTGGGTCATTCTCCAGCATAGCTGCACTAATCTATACTTATCAGCGGTGTGTGCAAGCCCCCCTTTTCCCACACTCTGATCAATACTTGCTACCTCTTGCCCTTTTAATAACAGAATTTGAACAACTGTGAAGTGGCCTCTCATTTAACTCTAACTTGTATTTCCTTGATGATCAATAAGCGTCTTTTCATATGGCTATATTCCTTGTTGATGTCTTCTTTAGAGAGATGTTTACTTAGGGTATTTCTCTTATGTGAAATATAAAAATCAAATCAAAACTGCCTGAAGGCTTAAACATAAGACCATAAGCCATAGACCTTCTAGAGAAACATCTTAACAGTGTCCTTGGGGAGCGTTTTTGGATATTTAACCAAATGCACATGTGACAGAAGCAAAATTAAACAAGTGTGGTGTCCTAGTCAGGATTACCGCTGCTGTGGTAAAGCACCGTGACAGAAACCAACATGGGGAGAAAGGGGTTTCCTTCCCTCACAGTTCCCTGAACAGCACATCATCAAAATCAGTGAGGGCAGGAACTCAGGCAAGGCAGGGACCTGGAGGCAGGAGCTGATGCAGAGGCCACGGAGAGTGCTGCTTACTGGTTTGCTTCCCATGACTTTCTCAGCCTGCTTTCTTATAGAGCCCAGGACTACAGCCCAGGGATGGAACCACCCACAATGGGCGGGTTCCTCCTCCATCAATCAATAATTAAGAAAATGCCCTGCAGGCTTGCCTACAGCCTGATCCTGTGGAGGAAATTTCTCAACTGAGGTTCCCTCTTCTCCGATGATGTTAGCTTGTCAAGTCAAGTTGACATAAAACTAGCCAGCACATGTGGCTATATCACATTTAAAGAAACTTCTGCACAGAAAAGGAAATGCTCAACGGAGTGAAATGACTATCCACGGACTGGAAAAAAGGATTCATGAACTATGTAATGCACAAGGAGAACTCACACGAAGTAATAGGAAGGGGAAAAAACCAAACCAAAGAACTCATGCAGTCTAGTAGAAAACTTAAACAACCAATCATATTTATGAACATCAGACTCAGCGGTGGGAAGGCAAGTGCTCAGGACTGTCAGAGTCCTGGCTTGGGTTGTTGCTTTATCACTAAACACAGTGTAGTGTCAGGAACATGGAGTAGCCTGCTTATGTGTGCAAGAAGAATAACAGTGAGATCCCAGCCCCCTTCTCAGTGTGATTGTGAGAAGCATAGGAGACAGCACCAATGGGCATCGTTCGTGAAGTAAGCCTCGGCTACCATCATTGTTTAGTGCTCCTTCTTTGAACCAGGCTTCCGCCATGCTGCCTTCCTAAGAACCTTGAACTTGAAATACAGCCAGTTAAGTATTCTGAAACTTTAGAATGTCTGGGGATAAAGATCCAATAGCATGAGTTCAAGTCTACCTAACCACCCCTAGGACATTGGGATGTCCATAAATAGTCAGTAAAATGGAGATAAAAACACCAGAATAAAGTAGTCTCAGTATTGTTTGAGGGAGAATATGAGCAAGAATAACCTTGGGAGGCATGAGGGACCAGTTTTAAAAACCCAACTTCCTTCTGAGGTGGAAACCCTCAGGCAATGAACAGGAGGACAACCCTGGTACTGCCTACTGTGGAAGAGAAGAGTCCTTCTAAGACCTCTCCAAGAACAGCCAGCACAGCCAGGTGAATGGCACACTGCAGTGCCGAGGGTCATGGTCGCCTGTGTGCTCTCAGCAGATGTAGACTGAAGATGTACAAGAAATGAAAGGGAACTGGCAGCCCAGAGATTCCAGCAGCAATGCCTTATGGCTTTCTTCCTAAACTTTTCATTGTGCCTTGCTACCTTGTAGGGTTCTACAAACAGACCTCCGGCCTCAAGACTGGCAAGGTCACAGCCCAGCCCCCCTCTGTTTCCAAAAGGATTGCCTTGGCATCATTCAGCAAGTGGAGTTTCTCTCCCCTGACGCAAAATAGATGATTTCTGATTTGGTTGCTGATATCGTTGGGTATTCTAAATTCATTTATTTAGCAAACATTGACATCACACTCCTATTCTTAGCACTACACAAATGTTCCTGATTCCATCCAACCCTGCTGCTGCCTCTGACAGTGACATTCTCACAGAGACTGCCACAACTGTCAGTGTGTTTACCGCAAACAGGAAAGAGTCTCATCTGTTCCCCTCCAACTGGTGTGTGTGTGTGTGTGTGTGTGTGTGATTACACTACAGTGTGCTCTGGCTTTGTCTGTCCTGTTGGGATGTAAATGGCTTCTATCCCATCCCTAGGGAGTCAGGTCATTAGAAATGTTTTCCCTCACTTGAATTGATCCCACTTCAGGCACTGGCCTCCCCACCCCCTGCCCAGTCCTCCCCTTCCAATAGGCTTTCCTGGCACATCAAATGACAGATCTTCTTGGTGATATAGATGTCTAGTTTTCAAAAATCTTCAATCAAATTTCACTCCCTCAAGCCCTTTTTCTCCTCATTCTTCCTTATTGGTTAACACCTTTGTAATAATCTGGTGTGCAGACTGTATCATTTTATCACTTTCCTGCTCCCTCCCAGGCGGTGTTTACTGTGACTCTAGGGCTTCAGGGGCCTCTGCTCTCCACTGAGTGTCTGCTTCCAATCACTTCTCTCCAGGCTCTCACTCCGTCCTGCCTTCAACCTGACTGATTTTCTCCCTTACATGTCCACACGTCCCAGATCCCTGTCACCTTGTCCACTTGGAACGCACACACCCACTCTTGTGGGTTTATCATGACCGGAGTCTTGGGAGTCCAGAGTCGTTCTCCAGAGTCAGTGGGAGGCGTGAAGAAATGTTCACAGGAGTATTTCATTAATGATGACGACTGAGATAGCATTTACTGAGCACTTCCTGTGGCCCGAGAACCAGGCTAAGCATGTTCATACATGCTTATAAGACCACACATGATCTTATAATAAATCGTAAACCATAGCTGCTGTCTCTACCTGGTTTTTACAAAGAAAGAAAACTAAGGTTTAAAAATGTTAAATTTACCAAGCCCAGTGTGACAGAACTTGCCCTCTGAGGTCACGGTCATCTTCAGCGACATAAGTCTTGACCTCAATGAGATTGGTCTACAAGAGATAAATAAATATATAACTAATTAAAATAAAATAAAGGTGCTAAGTAGGCAGACTAGAATTTGGACCCAAATTCTGAGATTAATTATTAAACCACGTTGTGTTTAAAACAAGCTTTGCCTTTCAAAGATTAAAGCAGGGTTCCTTTGCAGAACACTGTTTTATAAATTATGTTATAAACAAAATTGGAAACTGAAGGAGATTTAGAAGTTATCTAGTTCTAGTCTCGTTTGCAAGATAAGGACCTTGAAGCAGATAAAGAATGATTTGCTAAGTATGGCTCTTTCCATCCCGTGACTCGAACGCCATACTGACGGGTGGCTTCCTGAGAGATGTCCTTCCCTGGGCCTCGGTGGCTCTCCCTGAGGCTGTACAATCAGACCCATAGCGTTTCATGTAAATTGCAAATGAGTCCTCCATTTCATTCTCCCTGTGTTACCACCACTGTCATCTGTCTGTCTGTCTGTCTGTCTGTGATTGAGGAATAGACCAGAGCCTGACTTTCTGTCCACTTGGCCTGAAGAGCCGAGCTATGGCATTCTCCCCATTGATACCAGCCCCACCCTGCTTCTCTCTGTCCCCTATGCCTGCCCCTCTCCACTTCCCTACTTAGTTATCTCAAACCAGTGATTCTCAAAGGGCCAGGACATGCTACATGTCCCTGAGGCCCCAGATAGCTGCCACCCGAAGCCAAAATGGTCTCTTCCCTCCTCCGAAAGATTTCCCATGTCGCTCATTTGTCATTTATTGCACGCGGCCCTGTATCATCTGTTCAGTCCCTTTTTGTGTAAGAGCCCGGCTTGCCTCGAGGGCAGAGATCATATCTTATTCATCATTGCATCCAGCACAATGCCTAGCCTAAGGCCCACAACAAAATAGGTGTTCTATAAATGTTGATTGATTTATTGTACGAGGAAATGAAAATGACTTCCTTGCTTCTATGGACACCCAAGCAAAGAAAGTAACTTTTCTCAGAGCCATGAAATTGACTTGGAATACGTATTTTCGAGGACTCAAAAGAAAAACAATTGGAAGTATTTGCACAAACATGAGTGTGTGTGTTGGTGGTTGAATTGGGCTAACACAGGTCAATCTGATATTAAGCAGATAAAAACAAATAGTTTCTCCACAGATTTGGTCTGTTAAAGATACTTTTAAAAAGCGTTCTATATGTAGGTATGTTTCAAAGATTAGACAGATTGATCATCATCAGATTATAAAAGTAGGAAAATCTGAAGATTACTGTCCTGAGGCTCTCTATAGGACAAACCCTTTCTCATTTGGCTTTGAAAGTTCCATAAAGATGTGCAGAGCCATCTTCCTGGCCTTCCTCGTGGTAGCATCTTAGGGTGTGAGGAGGCAAAGCCTTAGTTTTTCTTATAGATGGGTTTACAGAAACTCAAGAGAGATCTGTAATCATGAAGAAGATTATTTTTGTTGTTCATCTTCCCTTGATACCATTTCAAGAAGTACCATTACCTCTTGAGATATAGGCCTGTTGATGTGCTTATTCTACAGAGGGCATGACTAATGCCTTACATGTGTGAGGTTGGTCCCTCTACCTTGTACTTCCAGAAGGACAGAAGGACAGAAGACACTTGTTGAGTATTTTCTAGGTGCCAGTCACCGTGTTAACTACTTGTCCCATGTAATATCTTCAGCAACTTATACAGGTTCCAACTTCCAACAAATATATAGTCAATGTGAACTGTGTTTGCCCTGCTTCTAGAATCTCATGGGTGACATTTAAGGGACCATTTCACAAACATGAACAACTCGGACTGCCTTCATGCTCTGGTATTTTCCAGCATATCCAGATTGGAAAGCCCAAGTCATTCCAGTGTTTGCTAGGATTTCCAAGTGATTTGTCATGAAAAGTTCACTTATTGGAGGTTTGATCCTTAGAATGGCAACACGGGGAGGTGGTTGAATGCTCAGGAGGGAGGGCCAAATGCAAGGTGGCTGTCACAGGAGCATTATCCTCAGAAGAAACAAATGCTGGTCTCTTGTATTAAGTTAGTTCTCATATGAGGAAGTTCTTATAAAGCAAGACTACTCCCATGTACCTGGCCCTTTCTGCATATGGCTGCTTCTCTTATGGTATTTATGACAAGTTGTGCCATAGCCAAGCCAAAGGACAGTGAATGTTGTTTGGACCCTGTAGTCACAAAAATTATGAATAAGACAGACCTCTTTTCTTTACTAGTATTCAAAGCAGTCTTGGGCATTTTTCTATAGCAAGAGTAAACATAACAATAAACTTATATTCACATTCAAGTCTTATCCCTAGAAAAATTATGATTCTTGTCTACAGAACTTCAGCATTCTCACAATCTCACAGGGTCAGAACCCATTTTTATCACAAAACTTGGGTCTTTTGTCAGCTTCCAAAATGCCTAAGTAGAAGTTTATATGCAATAATGATGTATGTCTCTGTCTTAGTTAGGGTTTTACTGCTGTGAGCAGACACCATAACCAAGGCAAGTTTTATAAAGGACAACATATATTTGGGGCTGGCTTACAGTTCAGAGGTCCAGTCCATTATCATCAAGATGGGAGCATGGCAATGCCCAGGCAGGCATGGTGCAGGAGAAGCTGAGAGTTCTACATCTTGTTCTGAAGGCAAACAGAAGACTGGCTTCTGCAGGCAGCTAGGAGAAAACTCTCAAAGCCCCCACAGTGACACACCTACTCCAACAAGGCCACACCCCCAAGTAGTGCCACTTCCTGGGCCAAGCATATTCAAACCACCATAGTCTCCTTCTTGCTTTTTTCCTTTGGGCTTTAAAGATTTGCCTTTCCTCTTACTCAAAAAACAGTGTCATCATCCATGAAAGTGTCACTTGTGGCTTTTATCTCACTAATCCTTACTATTAATCTCACGATTCTTGGCATTCCTCATTTTATCCTACCATGAGCCTTAATTTTTAATTCCCAAACAAGTTTAAAACTCTTACATCTTGAGAAAAGTAAAGCCATCAAGATCTTCATATTTGCCATTAATGCCCCTTTCCTCTTCCCAGCTAAACTCATAATACAAAACCCCACAGTCCAGCACTGTAGCTTGAGTTCACACTCACTCACAATCTAGCACTGTGACTTGAGTTCACACTCACCCACAGTCCAGCACTGTAGCTTGAGTTCACACTCACCCATAGTTCAGCACTGTAGCTTGAGTTCACACTCACCCACAGTTCAGCACTGTAGCTTGAATTCACATCCAGCACACTACCAGTTCATTTTCTCCACTTCAGTCCAGATCTGCTTCCACAGGTGACTAACCCACTGCTCAAATGGGAAAATGACGTGGAAACTTCTCATTTCTTTGGAAAGTCAGTTATGTCAGACAGTGTTTTGCTAAAGCAGACCTGTGAGGGAACGTATTGCTGAAGCGGACCTAGGTGAAAGGATATTCTGCTAAAACAAGCATGTGAAAGGACAGGTGATGAAGGACTCTTCATTAAGGACATGCATATATTGGTCCGCCTTACAATGTGTAGTTGAGCTCCATTTGTTAGGACTCCATAGTGAGAAACACACCAAACTTCTTGTGAAGTTTCTTTGGCTTTTTTCTATTCCGAGGACTTGGAGCAATTGGCAGAGTGATGTCAGCTGGGAGAGTCATGTGGAGTTTCACTAAGACAAAAGCACATGCTGAGGCAAGACCAATGGAGGACTTGTGATGTTTGGAGGGAGTATAAATAAACTTTCCTGCAGGAAAGTTTAGGTAAATGTGTCTTGTTCACCGGTTCTTTAGTTCTGGATAGTTCTGCAGCCTTTCAGAAACTGATATTGTCTTCTCTATTAAGCCGTTATATTCTTTCATTCTTCCCTTCTTCCTCTTCCCAGATAATGTAAGAAATTTATGAGATTTTGATATTGTCATATCTACCAGTGCTGGCTACAGGGAAGGATGCCAACCAAGGACACCTTTGCTGCCATGGTCACTCTGACATCCATGCATGTTTATTAGCTGTCTCAGCTAGAATCCTAGCTCAGTCTATGCAGTAAACAAAGTCAAGTTCCTACCGTGCTCCTCTCTCATTCTCCAACTCCCAACAGACCAATCATGAGGAACTTTGTCTCCTACACATTCTATAGTCTGTCCATCCTTCCTTAGCCTTAGAGCCAATTACCTATGAGAGTGACATCATGACTTCATCCAGACTTGAGGTTCTCTACCAGTTCAATTGTGTCTCCCACCCCATGAGCCATTTAGAAATGTAGAAGATATGTTTAACTGTCATCTCAGGTGTTAGAAGGAGAGTAAAACTCATGAGCAGTGAGTAGATGCTCACTCACCATAGTAAAGAATAGTCATAGTACACAGAGCAGCTCCCCTAGTCTCTTGCCCAAAGGGATTATTCAGCATCAGTGGTAACCGAGCCATGACCAAGTCATGGACCTATTTTATTGTCATAAAATTCTTGCTTGTGTCTCATCCTCTTACACCTATCAACAGTGCTAAAGGGATTGATGGAAACACAGTCCACTCCAGTAACTCTGCTGCATTTAGCCTCCATGGTCCCCACTCTTCTCAGAATGAGTCCATGCCAAGCAACTCCTTCTTGCCACTCAATGACACTCCTTACCTAATAGTAGCCAACAATAATGAGATCCCTACTGACTCTTACACAATTTGAGTCTTCCTTGTCCTAAGTTCCTACGGTCCCTGCCTCTATTTCACCCTCAGAGTCCACACAGCCTCTCCTTCAAGAAGTCCTTTGCTCTCCTTCCTGCGAGGCTGGGCTATGCACTCATTTTATGTGTTTCTTGAACATTTTTGTATGAGTTTAATATCAGGCAGGTACTACTGCATTGGAGTCTCTGGTCACTCAAGGGCTCTTCTCAGCTTCAGTCCTCATTTAGTATAAAATTTCTGAAGAAGAATTGATGAGGACCAGGTCCCATATATATATTTTCAAGATGGCACATTATATATTTATATCAAAGTGAGTTAACAAATGTTACTTACAATGAGCAAGTGCTTCGTAAGCTTTTCACAGATAAAAATCCCATTTAATTCCTATCATAACAATGAATGCATCTGGGATAAAGGTCACAATTCTAATTTCACATAGCACTGAACTGGAGTTTAGAACTTGAGGACACTTACGTAGAGTGTAGGAAGCAGTTCTTCCCACCATTAAAAGATGGCGTTTGGCATGTAGCCAGCAAGCATGAGTAGGCACCGTGGCTGTGGCTCATTAAAGAGAAAAGGTTTGTGTTTCCAGGTGTGGCTACCCGATCAGCCCATCTCACATCATATGGAACAGCCAATTAACAGTGACAGCGTGGCAGCTGCTGATAGGATTAAGGCAATGCATATAAGGGGCAAGCAAGAGGAGCAGAGGAGGAGAACAAGGGAGGAGAACAAGCGAGAAGCAAGCTTGCTGTAACAAGGGAGCCTGAATAAACTGTTTGAAGAAGAACACGGTTGCCGTTGCCTTATTCCACTGGTCGGACGAGGGTAGCGACAGTGGAGTGGCCTAGTTTATAAATGAAAAACAGGATGCTGAGACTCAGATATTTAGTGTCATACTAATGTTCCAAACATTAGTATCATACATAATGCTCCAAACATTCTAGGCTGGATGACCTCACTTACATGGATACATGTGTACCTGTGCATGGGTGTGCATGCACACACACAAACACATTTTGTGAAGGTCTGTATATCTCTATAAAGATGTACTTACACATACATACATACATACATGACACACATGCCTTGTACATTATGTAAATATGTAGTGAATCCCTGAGCATCTATGTCTACTTCTGCCTCAGTTCTTATAGTTCCTGTTTGGCATTCATTACTGTAATATTCACACCAAGGCACTCTGGAAAAGAGTTCAGAAGTCACTGAGTTAAAAAAACATTCTCCAGCCTAAGGATGAAGCATAGACTGTGGATTCAGTAGGAATAGTGCAGACTTATCCCCTGCAACAAGGCAGACTAAACAGACTGGTTTCCTCCTGTGTGAACCCACCATTTGCATTCATTAGATACAAAATGCATCTGTGTCAAGACAAGACAGTAGAAAGGAGCTGTCAGAGCTCCCTGGTTGTGGAAACAAACCTGTGTACAATATTGAAATGGATAGTTTAGGTTTTTGTTGTTGTTGTTTTGGGGGTTTGTTTGTTTTACCAAACTGTAAAGAAAACCTTTCCAAGCTTATCCTAACAAGGGCTTAAGCCCATCACTGGTGTGAAGCCTCTGTAATGAAACCGTATAACCAAACACAAACTCAACAGCAAAGCACTCTGTGGACAACACAGAGTTACTGATGCACTACGACCAACCGGGAGTTCTCAGATCTGAGATGTGAGACTCAGTCAGAGGCAGCAATTCCCTGTCCTTTAAAGAGTGAGGGGTCTGCTAGCAACTCAGCGGGGAATCATAAACCAGCCGGGCAGTGGTGGCGCACGCCTTTAATCCCACACTTGGGAGGCAGAGGCAGGTGGATTTCTGAGTTCGAGGCCAGCCTGGTCTACAGAGTGAGTTCCAGGACAGCCCGAGCTACACAGAGAAACCATGTCTCGAAAAACCAAAAAAAAAAAAAAAAAAAAAGAACTGGCCCCGTGTGGTCCAGTGAGGCTGATGACACACACCTCTGTTGTGTGCTCTGTGACACCAAGAACATACACCTCTGTAGTGTGCCCAGTGACACCTACAACACATACCACTGTAGTGTGCTCTGTAACACTGATGACACATCCCTCTGTAGTGTGCCCTGTGACACCCACAGTACACACCTGTGTTGTGCCCTGTTATACCCACAGTATGCATCTCTGATGTGTGCCCTGTGACACTGATCACACACACCTCTGTAGTGTGTCTGTGACACCAACAACACACACTCTGTAGTGTACCCTCTGTCATTGTTCATTACAGTTCAGCGTTCACCTTTGATCCATGTGGCTATTTTAAAATATGGTCATAATGTTTTCCTGTAAGTTTTACATAGTTCAGTGTTTTCTATAAGCTAACAAACAAGACTTATTCATTTGGAAAGTAATTAGCATAATTTCAGTAGCACATACAATAAAAGAATAATAGTACCTGAAGTAAATGTTGGGTACCTGATAGAAATACTTCAGCTATCTTCATATTATATTTATATGTTGTGTGAAATACTGACACCTTATTTATCACATTTTTATTTCTTTATGGAAAGAAGGAAACAAGTGTTATTAATTTTTGTGTGAGTGTATGTGTTCTTGTGGGAGGTATGAATGCATGTGTGAACATGTGTGCACATGCATGTGTGTGTGTGTAAGCCTGATGTCAAGATCAGATCTCTTCCTCCTCCATCTCTACTTTTTGAGACTGGATCCCTCTCTGAACCTGGAGCTCATAAATTTGGCTAGACTAGCTGGCCTGCAAGCATCAGGGGTCCTCCTGTCTCTGCCTTCTAACGGTGAGATAAAAGGTGTGTGCATCTCTGCTGGCTTTCTTATGTGGGTTCTGGAGATCCAGTCTCAGGTCTTCATGTTTGTGTGACAATCACTTTGCCTACTCTGCAGCTCAAAGGTTATTATTTTAACAGACACATCAACTAATCAAGAGTGAACTATTTTCCTGAAGTAGAATGTATATGTGGGTGGCTGGGATTCAAGGATGCATGTTAAATCTTTAATTGTCTCTAATTAAAGATGGCTTGAAATTTAACTTTCCCAATTATCCCAATGTTTTCAAAATCCTATTGATCATGCTCTTGAGACTTATTCTCCATTATAAGATTTTTTTTCCTTCTAGAAATATTTCAAAGAGTATTTTCAATTTGGCAGAGCTTGTTATGAGGAACCTGGAGTAAGTCCCATGCAGTAAACTCAACTCGATGGATGGGTGTTTGAACAAGGGAAGATTTTTGTTTTACTGAGCAGAATGTCTCCTTACAGTAGACTCAAGAACATTTAGGTTTGTAGTTACAGAACATTTTCGGGACACAATTATTTTACAAAGTAAAATGTGTGTATTTATCTACCTGCTCCTTCCTGTGCTTGGGGCTTGAAATATTAAATACAGTAATGTATTTGCTATTTTCCTGAATCATTTCAAAAGGAAAACCACCTGCCCAGGGCCCTGGAGTCAAAGCTAGTGGTCAGAGCCACCCGGTCCTATTCTCTCCCGCCTTTCTGCTTCAATTGTGGATACTGTTGTATCCTTCCCAAGGACTTCCTGGCAAGTGGAGGGGCTGCAGCCATCTTCAAGGCTGTAGTAGCCCCTACCCAACAGGTCAAGCTGCTGCTGCAGGTGCACAATGCCAGCCAACAAATCCCACCAGATAACCAATACACAGAAATTACACACTGGCTCATAGACGATGAGCACAGAGCCCTTGTCCTGGTGTGGTAATCTGGACAATGTCACCAGATACTTCTCCACCCAGGCTGCTAACTTTACCTTTAGAGATAAATACAAGCAGGTCTTCCTAGGAGATATGGAGCAGAGGACCCGGTTTGGACGCTGCTTTTCAGGGAACCTGGTATCAGGTGCTGCTGCTGGGGCCATATCCTTGTGTTCTATGCACTCTTAATCTTGCCCATACCTGTCTAACAGGTGATGTGGGCAAAGCTGGACCTGGAGGGGAATTCAAAGGCCTGCTGACTGCCTGGCTCAGATCTACAAATATGATGGATCAAGGCCTATACCAAGACTTTCATGTGTCTGTGCAGAGAATCATCCTCCTCAGAGCTGCCTACTTTGGTATCTGGGACACTGCAAAGGGAAGGCTTCCAGATTTCAAAATATATCTTCATCAGCTGGATAATGGCAGTCTGTCACAGGTGTTGCTGGCTTGAAGTTCACCATCACGTGACGTGTGTAAGGCATACTTGACCGCTGGCGGTAGACTGTTTATGGTGAAGGAAGCCAATGTTTCTTCAAGGTGCAAGGTCCGGTGATCTCATTGGTGAGGGTGGGGCTTCATCCCTGACTTGTATGATGATCAAGAAGTTCACATAATATTTCCTATGTGTTCCAGAACCCTGTGATCAGGCATGTTGTATTACATAGCTTATTTTGAACGTTCTGAACAGATTCCCTGGGCTTATTTGTCTTATCAATGACAACTGCTCACTGTTTGAAAAGCGGGAAGAAATAATAATAATACGTATATCTGGCCAGTTTTCTCCTAAACCCATTTCCACAATGATGACCATGATGGGATTCAATTATATTTTTATTTCAGTCTGCTTGATTAAAATTATCAAGGAAGTAAAAATTTCTTTTAAAAAGAATAGAAAACTAAAAAAATAGAGAAGCCATACATTTTTGGAATCTTTGATCCACAATGAGACTCGGTCATAGACCAGATAATATAACACTTAATGATGGCTGTATTAGTCCAGCCACTTCCCAAATTGTTACAAAACGAAACAAACCTCCATGGCATGGCTCTGCCGGCTAAGGAAAGTGCCTCAAAGATAAAAATGAGCTGAAAGTTAACAATTCATGAGCACTTGAAAGAGTAACATTCCAGGCTATACAGAAGAGGCAGGTCCGGGGTGCAGAACTATGTCGGATCTGGAGTGCTGAGTTCCACACAGCTGGAGTGAGGTGAAGCAATGTGTGTGAAGGAAGGAAAGAATTTAAGACCAGTGAAGACATACATATTGGATTATGAGATGCCAGATTTATTGACTTAAAAACTACTCCAAAATTCTCATTGAATACAGAGGGAAAGAGAAGTTGTGAGGAGTAATATTGCTCACTTATTTATCAAAGTTTCTACACAATGGCTTTTTCCTTCTTCCTTTTTAAATAAATAAATAAATAGAGATCCTAGGTTTCAAACTTTTTTCATACAATATATTTTAATCATACTATTTCCCTTTCCTGACTCCTCCCAGATCCAAGCCCTCCCTACCCACCCAACTTCATGTTCTTTCTCTCTCTTCAAAACAAAACAAAACAGAATAACAAAAGTGCATAAAAACATGGAGTCTGTTTTGTGTTAGCCAACTACTCCTGAGCAAAGTGCCTGCTTTGGAGTGAGGTTGATAAATCCAATGTCACACCATTCAAAAGACAGATCTTCTCTCCCACCAGCTGTCACCTGCAAATACCATATTGGTTAGGGAGGGGACTTGGTGCCTCTTCCTCTGTGGTCTTCCTCTGGGTCAGCGCTATATTTCCGGCTGTTGGTGGTCAGTTCCTTGGCAGACTGCATGTAGGCTGACAGAATTCCACAGGCAGCTAGCAGTGCCTTCAAAACCAAACAGGTGCATTCTCCTGACACCTCTGGGGGCTGGGTTTGGAAGGTGAGGGATCCAGCGGAGACGGTTTCTCCAGAGGCCTGTGTAGGCATCAGTCTGCTCCCTGAATCCTCATGTGGCCAACCTTCTATCTGCAAGGCTTTCTGCCTCTCTATACAAGAACATCAGGACCCTATCTTTACATCCTCATCCAACCTTAATTAAGTGCTTTTAAGAACTGTCTCCAAATACAGTCCCATTTGGGGTTTAAGGTATCAACATGTAAATTTGGAATGTGGTACAGTAGTTTGAATGAGAAATGCCAGCCGGGCGGTGGTGGCGCACGCCTTTAATCCCAGCACTTGGGAGGCAGAGGCAGGCGGATTTCTGAGTTCGAGGCCAGCCTGGTCTACAGAGTGAGTTCCAGGACAGCCAGGGCTAACAGAGAAACCCTGTCTCGAAAAAAACCAAAAAAAAAAAAAAAAAAGAGAAATGCCCACCCTATCCTCACCCCCACCATGGTCTTGGGTATCTTAACACTTGGTCACCAGTAGGTGGCACTGTTTGGGGAGGCTTAGATGTAGTCTTGCTAGAGGAAATCCATCAGTGGGAGTGAGCTCTCTCTGCTTCCTGCTCCGATTGCTATGATACTTGCTGACATGCCTCCTCACTGGGATGGACTCCTGTCCCTCTGGAATAAACTCTCCTTCTGTAGGTTACCGTGGTCATGGTGTTTTACCACAGAGGCAGAAGAGTACCGAATACAGTGGAGTTAGGGTAGGGGAACAGGTGTAATAGCGTCCCCCCTGGAGGAAGTCTGGTCAGGTTCTGAGAGTCACTGATAACTGCAGCTGGGGCAGCCCATCTCTGCCTTTCACATCTGCTCACCTGCAATCAACTGGATTTGCATACTAATTTAACAGCTCACAGCTCTCTCTGACTGTGATGCAATGTCACTAGCTTAACCCTAGGAGCTGATTCCAAGCATAAGTCTCTCTTCTCTAGCAGTGAAGAAACAGAAATTGAAACGCCAGCATTGGTGATGGGTGGACACTGTAACACAGAATTGTAAAACTTTTGCTTTAAACTGAAATTGAATAACAACAACAACAAAAAATCTCCCCGTTGCTTACTTAAAACATTCATGTCCCACATTACAGTGTGTACAATGGATTTGCTGTATGTATGTATGTATGTATGTACACACTAATATACTGTATAATTTTCATGGTTTGTGGGCATCATCAAAGTAATCTACAGACAGCTGTAGAATGTCATAGATTTCAAAATCGCCCACTTGTTAGTGTTCAGAAGTAGAAAGAACCCTTCCACAATAATTAACACGGTATGCCCGTGCATATTCACACATAAAGATTAGATTTTTAACACTCAAGTGTGCTTCATGCTGAAGCACGTCCTACTGTGCTAACTCCATGCTAACCTATGGCATCTTGCTCATTACTACCTAATTAAACTACTAATGGCCACATCAAATGAGTTTGGGTCCATAATTATTTTAAATATTGGCTGGGAAAGCTATTAAAAGTATGTAATCATATTGATCTTTGAAATTGATTCAGGAGTCCAAACCCTTGAAATTTATACAGAGGAATATATCTGCCCTTTAGATCTCGTGGGTGGGAGCATGTTACCTATTTTGTAGAATTTCTACACTTGTCTACCTATCTCAAATTGGAAGTGCACACCCGTGGATAATTGGGGGCAAAGTTTAAATAACTGGTAATTGTTCTATAAAATGCATTTATCAATTTACACTAATAACCCTGCCCAGGTAGGAATAGAAAGTTTTGCAAACAGAACTCACAATTTTAAAAGAGAATTCTCACAACCTTCAAATGTCCAAGGAAGAGGAGTTGTCTCTGAGGGACATGGCGTCACTGAAGCACAAACATTGTCGGGTGTGTGATGGAAGCAGTTTGTACTTACATTTCTTTTGAGATCTTTCCCTTGGTTTATAGCCACGCCCTTTGAGTGCTTGCATCCAAATATCAGCTTATGCCGTGCTTGTTTTCCACAAACCATTTGCAGTTGGGACAGATGGTCAGTTTTCTGTTTTCCCAGCATGCAATTAAAGAAAGAGTCAGGGTTGGCATAAAGAGGAAGTGGGATGGAAAGGCTCACAGGAGCCCAGCTGCTGCTAGTGCTCTACTTACCACTAGATGTCCTGGAGACTAAACAAGAGGAAATCTGGGGCAGAGATTTGCATTCTAAGCCTGGCAATGATTCTGATCTCAATAGTGTAGCTCTGGTTTCCAAAATGTCTGTTCAACTGGCTTTTTCTGTGCTTCCTGCAAACATGAGCAGTTAAATGTAGTGGTGCAGGACAGGTAAGGAAGCCCAGTGTGCATGTTGTCAGGTTTTAATAATGACAAAACTACAACTGAAACATTTATCACAGAATGATGCACAGTAGGGAAAGAATACACATGTAAAGATACAAACATGCATGTGCACACACACACAATCACACACACATACAGACAAACACACAAACACATACACATACAAACACACATAAACATGTACACATACATACAAACACACACAAATACACATAAACACACAGATAAACACACACAAACTCATGCACATACACACATTCACACACACATACACACACAAATACATACACAAACACATACACATAAACACACACAATCACAATCACACACATACAAACACGTACACTTGTACACACAGACACACACACAGACACACATAAACATATACACACAAATACACATACACACACAACACACACATACACACACAATTAGTTCCCTTCTTGCAGAGATGGATCTTGTAATGAAGCTTTGTTTTTCATATTGAGCAAGCTCAACAAGCTGTCTTGTTCCAGATTACTTTCTTAGCAAGAAGAGTAATGTGTGGCTCTAACAAAACAATTATAGCCTCATTCCTAGGAGTTGTTCACACCATGTTATCTTCCTTGACTGCTAACCAAATTGGAGTTGAAACTTTCCTGTCCTGTAAGTTTGTGTGATTATTATGAGGATGTAAAGCGGTGTGGTGCCCTTCTGAAATCCTATCTCCTAACAAGGCATAAAAGTACCTGCACACACCAATAGTGTGTGCCAAGGGATGATGTGAGAGGGTGCCTTTCGCTCCAATTGTTCCGGAACGGCCCTCAGATGAGGGAGGTCTGGCACAGCATCCACTCAGATCCCCAGAGTAGTCAGCAAAGGAAATGCAGGAATGAGCAATCCCTGCTGGTGTGTGGTAAGAGTCCTTCAGGCAGGAAAGCAAACACATTTCAAGCACAATCCCTGGCACATTGTGAGCCCTGAGCATCGTATTGGCAGGATTGGAACTGTAAAATAATCGCCAGGCTAGAGACTCCCTCACCAAGGTCTCCAAATTCACTTATCTCAAGATATGACTAAATAGGATAAAAACAAAACAACAACAACAAAAAAACCCATTGTAGTGGGAAAATAAAAATAAATGGAAAAGTTTGCCTTCAGTATCTTATAAAACGATGGCTTTGAAATGCCTTTGGGCTCCGTCCTAGTTCACTCTCTATTGCTTTGATAAACACTATGAGCAAAGGCAGCACGGAGAGGAAAGGGTTTATTTGGCTTGCATTTCCTTGTCACGATTCATCATTGAGGGAAGTGGGGCCAGAACCTATGACAGGAACCTGGAGGCAAGAACTGGTGCAGAGGCCATGGAGGAACATTCCTTACTGGATGCTTTGCAATCTTTGCTCTCTTATAGAACCCAGGACACACACACAAAACACAGGCTCCCAGTCAGGCATATGAATATGCTCTGCTAGGACAGTATAGATTTACTTTGTCAAACACACAGTGATGTAATACCAAGCTGAGTCAAATTCCAGGTGAGAAAACCCCCCACAGCCCTAGGAAGCAAGAGGTTTGCTTCATATTAATTGAATAGATTTCTCCTAAGACAATCTCTCTTCCCTTTGGCTTGCTCTAGCTGCAGCACCTGAACTTACAGACACAGACAGTGACAAGAAAAGGAGGGGTGATGAACCCCAAATGTTCTCAGCTTCACAGAAAAGTACCCCAGGAAGATAAGGTTGATTCTCTCTAGCCACAACCCAAGAAGAGATAGAGTAGACCCTTTCCTAGGGATCAGGAGCTAAGAGGTCCTGTTTGTAAATGACTTCTGAATAGCGAGCACTCTAGATTATAGTCAAAGAGTGTCCTGGCCTGCAGGGCATTAAACAGGGGTCCGGGGAGATCACCTAAGAGAGAATGAAGAGAAATGAGCAAACACATGGAACACGGCTTGTCTATAGGCTGATCAAAATTTTACTTTTTTACACACAGGTTATATACACAAAAAGGCAGGATGTGGGGAAGGGGATGACACAGGAGCGTAGGTGTTCAAGGGGAGTACAGATATCTTCCAGAACAGAGCTGGGTGAAGGTTCAGGGGACAGATCACTATGACTCTGCATATGATTCACTTGTCTTTATCTAAGTTGGTACTATCCACCAAGGTTACCTATCTACAAGGTCTGTGACTACTCAGGCTTGGCAGCCCTCCACCAAAGCTGCTTGTTTACAATAGCTACTAGGCTTCTGTTTCAGTGTTTTTCCACAGAGACCCAAGACTTGGTGCTAGCAGGCATGTATGTCGGGCCTATTGCTGATTTTAGGCCTTCAGTGTAAGCAGGGCTGCCCCTGACAAAGGAGAAGTTGGGAGAGAAAGGAGGTTGAGACACGGATGCATTCAGTTATACACATGTGGGGCAAATATTTGAGCTTGTGTTGTGTATGTGTGTATATGTGTATGTGCATGTATGTGCCTATGTGTGTGCATGCATGTGTGCTTGTGCATTTGTGTGTGGTTTTGTGTGCATGTGTATGTGTGTGCATGTATGTTTGCATGTGTGCATGTGTGTGTGTGTGTGAACTTGACACAAACTGGAGTCATCTGGGAAGAGGGGGCAGTTCTTATGTTAAGGTCCTGTTCCCCAATTTGTTCTCGACCTGTCAGTAAAGATCTGTCAGTGAAGAAAGTCATGGGCCAATTGATGAAAGAAGGGGACAGGCAGAACTTCTGGGTCCCGGGGGGGCAGGCAGGAAGACACAAGGAAGGACAACAGAGTTCTCCATGCTTTGAGAGAGGAGAATCAGGCAACCATGTGAGATCTTAAAACAAAGTGGCTGCACAGGCTGCTCCAATAGGTGGTGGTCAGGGAGTTTAGCAACTGAAGAATAGTGCAGGTGGGAAAGATGAAGATAGGAAGTTGATAAGGGCACACTTTTCCTGGTGGGAGATGGCAGGAGATAGTAGCACCCAGTAATTGTGCCAAGAAGGCAAGTTGAATAGAGTAACTGTATATCTGTGCCTTTTGTCTGCAAATTCAATGGAAGTTGGGAGGGGGCTGGTAGCATGGCTACTTCCCAGAGCAAAGGCCAATACAGTGTAAAACAACATGCTACAGATGTATGTCAAGCATTGTATGGAAGCTGTGCCTGTCCTTTCTTCCAGTGTTGAGGAACCTGTGTCAGAGAAAAGTTGAATAGCGACTTGTAAATGTGACAGACGGCAGGAGGAACAAGATGGGATGTCTACCACAGGAATCAGAAGGTTAGAACTCCATTTGCTTTTATCATTGTTACAAGGATATGTACATACAAATATAAAATGTGGCCTGCTGAGTCCTATGCATGTTTTCAAGATTGACACATTGGTATCAGAAAACAAATTGGAAAATCTTGACGTGCTCATCCCTAGGGAAGAGCCTCCTTCCCTCAGCCGTCATTAATTGCCTACAATTCTCCATCTAGTGGTGAGGCCTGTCAGACTTCCCACATTCGTGTTGGCACACCGGCTGGCGCCATTGTTCATGTGGAACAGCTGGTTAGGCATGTTTATTCTGTTCTAAGTCCAGTTCTGAGTCACGTCAGGTCACCCATGGTTCTCTGTCTGTGGCCCAGGGGCATGTCCACCCTTTGCTTACTGAAACCGCTGATGCTCTAGGACTGTTCGATTTTATTTTGCATTCATTCATTTCAAAGATTTTGTTTTGCTTGTGTGTCTATGTGTGAGTGTCTGCACACATGTCAGTGTAGGTGTCCTCAGCGGCCAGCAGAGGGCATTGCATCCCTTGGATCCCTGAAGTTACAGGCATTTATAAGCTACCCGATATGGGTGCTAAAGTTAAACTCTGGTCTTCCTGACTGAAGCAGGTGCCCTTAACTGCTTAGCCATCTATCCAGCCCCAATTTGTATGTTCTTCATGTTATCTGAACAATGACAATTATCAGCTGTTTCCTCAAGATCAGTTCTGTCCCATCACACAGTATTAATGACATGTTTTTTCTCACAAATGTAAGATAACGTCCTTCAGGACATGTGCCTTTTCATGACGATTCAAATGGCTTCTACTAAGAAAAGTCTGGTTCAGTGTTTATCAAGTTGAGCAGATCCCGGGTGGCTGCTCTGCACCCAATCTCACAAAAACCCAGAGGAAGCGGGCCTCCCAGGAGCTCTAACCCAGGCAGTATCTTAGGTAAGGAGACAGCAATGATTTCACAGATGGTGTAGCAAGACCAACGTGACTACTGTACACTCTGTTGGGTCCACTCTGTCATGTCCTTCCTTGGGTGATATCGTGACTGAAGCATTTAGTTTAAATCAGTCTTTAAATGTACTGGATTATGTCTGAACCATTGGTGTACTCATGTTAGCAGTTATATTTGGGGGGAGAGAATCTACAGGTTAAGTGTTGCTACCATGCAGGTATAGTGTCCTCAGAATGTGCACCGGAAGTGGTGGGAAGGGCCGCAGGTTGCTGGGAGTGCTGCCTTTTGGATCTCTAAGTTAGCTATTGTGAGATTTGCTATACAAGCTTGACCCTTGAGTCATTTTTTTGGCTCTTTGACTTTCTGTGTGACCTCTGACCCTTCCTATCCTTCACTGTTGTAATGTTATCTGCAATGAAGACTCCAGAGCCAACCTGATGTTCTGTGGCTAATTAAACATCTTTACTCAAAAGGTACACAGCATCCAGTATTTTGTTACAGTAACAGAAGACAAATTGATACTAATGAAGTAGTTCATTACTACCTTAATTTCCAAGATCCATTGTCAAATCACTGATAGAACAAATTCTAGTGTCTAAGGAAAATAATTTTATTTAAAATAAGATTGTTTAAGATCCTGAGGCAAAATAAAATCAAGAAATATATTTTTTCGGCCCAAAACAGTCACAAAGTTTGATTTAATTTTTTTAAACAGACTTATAATTCTTAGATTAGGAAATGAGTAATGGGGTGACATTGCTTTATGATTAATTTTATTTAATATGCTAATATGAGGGAAACAATGGCATATCTGATTGAGATATTTAGTCAAATTAAACTACAGTAATGCCTTCTGGTCTGGGCCCGAGCACTGAGCAGATCCCAGGCGGCTGCTCTGCACCCAATCTCACAAAACCCAGAGGAAGCAGGCCTCCCAGGAGCTCTAACCCAGGCAGTATCTTAGATAAGGAAACAGCAAACCGCCAACCTCCAAAACAGGGAGTAACTGGGACCCACTAGGACCCAGGAATTCACTCCTGGCCCAGAGCACTGGTTCCTTCCGGTCTGGGTCTGAGCACTGAGCAGATCTTGGGCCCCAGCTCTAACCCCAGTAGTAACACCCACGCCACACAGTTGTGAAACAACCAAGAAAATAGGAAAGACAGGCTCCAGTAAGAGACAGGGCAGGTAGCACTAAGGTGATCCAGATGGTAAAAGGCAAGCGCAAGAACATCAGCAACCCAGGGTACTTGCATCATTAAAACCTAGTTCTCCCACACTAGAAAGTCTTGAATTCCCCATATCAACAGGAAAGCAAGATTCAGATTTAAAATCACTTCTAATGATGTTGATAGAGGACTTTAAGAAGGACATAAATAACACTCTCAAAGAATTCGAGGAGAACACAGGTAAACAGGTAGAAGCCCTTAAAGAGGAAACACAAAAATCCCTTAAAGAATTACAAGAGAACATAACCAAACAGGTGAAGGAATTGAACAAAACCATCCAGGACATAAAAATGGAAGTAGAAACAATAAAGAAATCACAAAGGGAGACTACCCTGGAGATAGAAAACCTAGGAAAAAAATCAGGAGTCATAGATGCAAACATCACCAACAGAATACAAGAAATAGAAGAGAGAATCTCAGGTGCAGAAGATACATAGAAAATATTGACACGGCTGTCAAAGAAACCGCAAAATGCAAAAAGTTCTTAACACAAAACATCCAGGAAATCCAGGACACAATGAGAAGACCAAACCCTAGGATAATAGGTATAGAAGAGAGTGAAGATTCCCAACTTAAAGGGCCAATAAATATCTTCAACAAAATTATAGAAGAAAACTTCCCTAACCTAAAGAATGAGAAGCCCATAAACATACAAGAAGCCTACAGAACACCAAATAGACTAAACCAGAAAAGAAATACCTCCCGTCACATAATAATCAAAACACCAAATGCACAAAACAAAGAAAGAATTTTAAAAGCAGTAAGGGGAAAATGTCAGGTAACTTATAAAGGCAGACCTATCAGAATTACACCAGACTTCTCACCAGAGACTATAAAAGCCAGAAGATCCTGGAAAGATGTCATACAGACCCTAAGAGAACACAATTGCCAGCTCAGGCTACTATACCCAGCAAAACTCTCAATTACCATTGATGGAAAACCAAGATATTCCACAACAAAACCAAATTTACACAATATCTTTCCACAAACCCAGCATTACAAAGGATAATAGCAGGAAAGCTCTAATACAAGGAGGGAAATTATACCCTAGACAGAGCAAGAAAGTAATCCTCTTCCAACAAATCCAAAAGAAGATAGCCACACAAAGATAATTCCACCTCTAATAACAAAAATAACAGGAAGCAACAATCACTGTTCCTTAATATCTCTTAACATCAATGGATTCAATTCCTCAATAAAAAGACATAGGCTAATGGACTGGATACGTAAACAGGACCCAGCATTTTGCTGCATACAGGAAACCCACCTCAATGACAAAGACAGACACTACCTTACAGTAAAAGGCTGGAAAACAATTTTTCAAGCAAATGGTCCTAAGAAACAAGCTGGAGTAGCCATTCTAAAACCTCCAGCCCGAGAACACAAAGGGAGGGACTCATGGCTTCACCTGTATAGGTAGTTGAGGGTGGTCTTGTCAGGCATCAGTGGAAGTGGAGGGCCTTGGTGCCTGATAGTTTGGATTCCCTAGTGTTGGGGAACTTGAGAGCAGGCAGGCGGGAATGGGAGGATGGTGGGAGCACACCCTCATAGAAACTCCCAGAATTATATGGATTAGACATGATAGAGGCAGGCTCTCAGAAGACTAGATTCCAGAATTCAAACAAAAAATATCTTGATACTAAAATTTGTTTTGAGAATTGTATATTGCAGAATACACAGCCTTGCTGTATCTACTCATCAAGCAAGCTGAGCAGACCTACTCGAACCTCTGATATCCTGGAATCTCAGCTGGATGCAGTGAAGACACAGACCGAGGCTTATCAATTTACTCTTCCCCCCGCCCCTCTTCTAATATCTCAACACCTGTAATCAGCTTGAAGAAGTTAATGAAGAGTTGGTGCCCCTATTCCCTAGGCTTGGGGACTGAGGTAGTTAATATTGGGCTATCTTTCTAGGGAAAAGTAGTGGTTTTGTTGGAACATGGAGGAATAGCTAGGATTTATTGCTTAGCCATAACCTATTGGTAGAAATCTGTATAATTGTTATTAAGCTGAAGTTATAATTTCTTAAATGGTACAAAATTTACTTTGATTTCAAATTTAAGGTTTTCATTGGTACGAATTTCTTATTGACATAGAAGTAAGATTAATATTTGTTATTCTCATAGGCATTGTGCCTATATAACACATTTAGGAATACAAGGCTTAGACCCAGTCCTTCTTTAACTTTTTTAACTGATTTGAGATGGTTAGCCTGTGAGTTAAGGGACTATAGCAAATTCATGGCTCTGAGCTTATTGTTAGAGTGTTTTCAGTATTTTATTTAGAAATAGCTGAGAGGAGTTAACAGACAACAGTCCAGATTGTCTTACATGGATAGTTGGTTTTCAAAACATCAGAAGTCCACAGAATTGACGTTACAAACATTTCTGTATTAAGGTTCATTTTGTTTAGATACCTGTCTGCTCCAGACAGCTTCCTGTCTTGGATTCTAAGAAGAAATTGAGCATCTTTAGAGTTACTCCAGTTGTGGTGAGACAGCCACTAGGCAAGAATTGCCTCTTTTCATCTACAGACAAATTACTGTCCTGAAAAGGACACACTTGCAGAATAGTCAACTGATTATATCTGCCAAGACAGAGTAATTAGCCCTTAAAAATTCTGCATCACTAGGTCTGTCAGATGATCCTGGGCCAGAAGGCTGAAGATCGAATGCTCCAACATTTTGTAGTATAGGAGACTGTCCAGGTGTTCAGCAGTCTCTATAAATTGGCTAAGTTTTAGAAGCTATGCTTTGTGCTTCCCAGAATTTCAGTTAATTCAGTCATTCTGGATTTCTGACGGGGTTGAAGACTTATAGACTCATAGCCAATCTCTGCTATTTACTTTGAGAGAAAAGATTTGAGAGGATGGTTTTCAGCTGACATTCATTCTAAAGCCAAGAAAAAAGCCAGGTTCAGAACTAAGTGTTTTAGTTAGGAGAGATGACAGAGGTTCTGGTTAGTTAACAAAATGATGGACTGGGTATTAGGTCTATCTTGTACCTTACTGATACAAATTGTATAGTTATGCTCTAATTGTATTTTGAGAGAAAAGTTTTATTTTAACAGGAAGGGTGATATGTAGGAGGAGCTAAGGTGGGAGGAGTAAGGAGAGGAAGAGGAGAAGTAAGGAGAGGAGGAGGGGAAGGAGAGGAGGAACTAGGAGACGAGAGAGAGAAAGAGAGAGAGAGAGAAGGGGAACATGGAGGCAGATGTTTGCGTGTCTCTGCCAGTCAAAGATAGTTGGTGTACTAGGTTGGATATTGGGTTACACTTCTGATTATATGGGCATCTTGTTATTGGCATTACCAAACTTATAAAGCCTTTGATTAACATTAAAAAAAAAAACACTACGGTAATGCAAATTCCCACAGCCCTCATTCGTAGCACGGGAGCCTGGTTCTGATGACCTGGAGCAATTCTGCTTGCTATGACAGCACTTATTTTCTTCTATAGAACTTTCACATTCTATAGCTTCATTTTTGGTTCTCTCTGACTTCATCTGTAAAATCTAGAGGGCAGGGACCTTACTGTTTTCCTCATGGCTGTTTTGTATGTGTTCTACAGGACATGCACAGTTAGTATTTACTAAGTGTCCTGTGCAGAAAAAAATGAATGGATGAATGAGTGAATGTGTGAATTGTGAATGAATAAATTGTGAACGAATGAATGAGTGAATGAATGATGTGAATTGTGAATGAATGAATGAATGTGTGAATTGTGAATGAATGAATGAATGAATTGTGAATTGTAAATGAATGATTGTGAATGAATGAATGAGTGAATGTGAGTTGTGAATGAATTGTGAATAATGAATGATGAGTGAATTGTGAGTTGTGAATGAATGGATGTGATGAATGAATGAGTGAGTGAACTGTGAGTTGTGATGAATGGATTGTGAATGAATGAATGATGAGTGATTGTGAGTTTGTGAATGAATGGATTGTGAATGAATGAATGAGTGGTGTATTGTGAGTTGTGAATGAATGGATTGTGAATGAATGATGGAATGAATGATATATAGACTATAACTAAAACTTTAGAAGTTGAAAACTCCCACTCCCATTCATTGTATGGTTTCTAGTTTCTAAATGTGTAAGGTAAAGTTAAAAAGTGAAAACGGAGCCCATTGCTCAGTAGGAGCCATCTGCTCCTAATAATCACTTCATTTTATTGATTTGTGACATGAGTTTTAGACTTTTATTACAAGTGAGATAGCCGTAGAGTCATATTAGAATTTTATGCTTTATAAACAAAATCAGTACTTCAGCACCTTCAAAAGCCCATCTTCAATTAATGCCCAATCCTCATGATTGAGCTTAAGCAGATAATAATCAATAAACATGGGTAACTGTCAAGTCTTCAAGTTGACGCCACAAAGTCATCAGATACATTTGAGGAGGGAGAAATAAAGTATTAGCAGTCTTCTATTGTACACAAGCATGCAATGACTGTGGGGCTACAGCCTAGCCTTTCTTCCCGGCCCCACACAAAGAGCAGACATTAGCTTGGAACATAGGGAAGTTTGGTGAACAATGTGCAACCAACTCCTGCTAGACTTGTAAAGCAAAGTGGCCTCTTAGACTCAGGAGAGACAAACAGATTTCATTTTAGAAACAATACTCCAGACACAACCGGGCTATTACTTTATTGCTTCATGTTAAAATGGAGAGATGGCCATCAGAGCATTATTGAGACAGACTAGCACACAGTAGGTACAGCATTTCAAAACTGTCATGCACCTCTACATGGATGGTGGGGGATTGGAACTACTAACAGCCGTGTCAGGCCGCTGCTAAGTGAGGCTTGCTTACTGTCTGTTTATCCAGGACAGAGGTTATTTTTCCCCTTTGGTAAAAGGCGCCAAGCATGAAGGGAAGCAAGGCCTGTGTGGAGATGAGCCTCTGTGTTCCTTTTGTGCTGAGTTTCCAGTGTGCCCTATCACTTTCAAAAAGAAAAGCCGGGAAGAAAAATAGAAATGTAATATGTGTTATTATATTTTAATGCGATGGTCTACTTTTTCTGTTTGTAGTTATTGAAGTTTTTGTCTTCCTTCATTAAACATTTAATAAATCACCACCAGCGTATGACAGAATTTTCACCATAACACAAACAGCAGGGGCGGTGAGTGGCTCAGTTCATATAGGCATACAGTACCAGAGTCTACAGCACCCTGCCCTGCAGGCGTCAGCAGAGCGACCAATGGAAGGGAGGCTGCTTCCCCCACAAAGCCTCGAAAATAAGTTTCCTTCTTTTATCTTCCTACAAATCAATTGGAGCCCTTACAGCAAAATCCCATAAAATAACTTCAAACACCACTTCTTAGTCTGAAAATTTGTATTATGGCTATAACTCTTTGAAGTTTTATGACTGAAGTTTGGAGAAAAATGATTTAAGTGTTATCTGCTAGACATCAGAGCTTCAAAAATTCTCTCAGTTTTTCTTGACACATAAACTGCTATCCACTGTATGTTTTTAGTACTTCTTTTTCTTGTTTTCAACCCCTAATCCAGTCTGCTGGATAAAGGTTATTTAGCTTTAGTTTATACAGTTGAATTAATAATCTATAGAGGTCTGCCAACTCGTAATTGATAATCTTACTTTCTCAAGCATTTTTCTTCATTCTACTAGGAGATGTATTTTCTTAACGGAACCTTCAGAGTTCCAGGCATGTTGACTTTAAGTTTTAAAAATCACTATGCAGCATGTAAAACACAAGACAGAGGAGCTGAGATCCCGGCTGGAGGTTAAACATTACAAAGAGAAAACAGGAAAGTTTCCTGGTACAGAACTCCTCTCCACACAGAGAGGATGATACAGAAGAGGGTGTAGGACCTGAGATGCCTCCTTCAGGGGCACAAGCTTATCAGGCCTCCCCCACACCAGTACAAAGGTGTCCGCAGAGACTCCAGTTTCTACATGCCCACCAGCACTCTTTGGAGCAAAAACTGTATTCATCTGCATTTCTTTTTTAAAGGCACAGAGAAAATTTAGTTTGAAAAACATCAGATTCCATTCCACCACCTCTTGGTGGAAACCTACCTCATGACAGCTAGCTAGGTTGTGTGGAGTCTATAAAAAGTAATACTTGATTTTAAATAATTAATATATAATTCCTGGCCTCAACAAGTGATCTTGAACTCAATACACAGGGAATCCTTTGGCTTCTAAAAAAAAAAAAGACTTATTTTCATGTGCAAGTGTATTTTGCCCTTGGAGGCTAGAAGGCATGGGATCCTCTGAATCTGTAGCTGCAGATAGTTCTTAGCTGTCCTGTGGGTTCTGGGAGCTGGGAATTGAACTCTGATCTTCTACAAGAACAGCAAGTGCTCCTGACTGGTAAGCCATCACCCAGGCCCTCTTTGGCTTTTTAAATCTTATTTTGGGTGAGTCATGTATATGTATATGTATATGTATATGTATATGTATATGTATATGTATATGTATATGTTATGTGTCTGTGTCTGTGTCTGTGTCTGTGTCTGTGTCTGTTGTGTCTGTGTCTGTGTTGGTCTGTGTCTGTGTCTGTGTCTGTGTCTGTGTATGAGTCTGTGTCTGTGTCTGTGTCTGTGTCTGTGTCTGTGTCTGTGTCTGTGTCTGTGTATGAGTATGTGTATGTGTATGTGTATGTGTGATGTGTATGTGTAGTGTATGTGTATGTGTATGTGTATATGTATATATGCTGTGATCATGGTGGCACATGTCTTTAATCCCAGCAGTCAGGAGGCAGAGACTTGAGTTCTCTTGAGTTCAAGTCATCCTGGAATACCTAACAGCTTCAGGCCAGCCCACACTGTATAGAGAACCCTGTCTCAAAAGAATTTTTAAAATATACATGGCATTGTGTAGAGTCCAAAGTAAATGACTATAACTAATGTAGGTTCTTAAATGTCATTTCCTGTTCATTGTTATCTAGAGTTTGATCAAAAACTCCAGGTAATGGCAGGCAGCTCACCGTCATCGGTGCCTTTTAAATGCTGGTGCACGAGACCAGAAGCTGCCTGGCTCTGAAAGACAAGCGCCACACGCTTCTCTACCATGAATTGTGTCAGTAAAGACGTGAGGCAGGAGTAAGACTGCCTGGAAGAGGAAAGGAAGGCGCTAAGGGCCAGTGAAACAACAGATCAAAAACCTTGTATACATGTATGAAAATGTCACGCTAATGCTTCTTTTGTACAACTAATACAGACCAGTAATTTTCCAAAGCAATCAAGGAGCCTGCACCACAGTGCAGTTCCATGTCCTAGAGAAGGTTAGCTGTGCTGTGCAGCATGCTAGTGATGGGGGCATGCTTCATCCCACCTCAGGGCACAGCAGCAGGAAGCTTTAAAGAACTAGGGGCAAGCTGTAAAGTATATAGTTCTAGTCTCTACACCTCAACAAGGATTTATAAAGGAGAGCGAGAGTAAGAACAAGGGAAGGAGGGGGAGAGGGAGGGAAGGAGAGAAGGAGAAAGGGAGGGAGGACAAAGGAAGGGAGGAAGGGAGGACAGAGAGAGGGGAGAAGTAGTGAGGGGGAGGGGAGGTAGAGAGGGAGGGTGGAGGAGAGGGGGCAGGGACAGGAAGGGGAGCTGGAGGGAGGGAGGGAAGGGGGAGGGAAGGGAGAGAGAAGGGGAAAGGAAAGGAGAGATGGATGGACAGAGGGAAGGATAGAGCAAGGGAGGGGGAGGGAGAGATGGAGGGATGGAGAGAGGGGGGGATGAACAGAAGGGGGTAGGGAGGTGGAGAAGGAGGGAGGGAAAGAATGAGAGAGGGGAGAGTGGGGAGGAGAAGGGAGAGAGGGAGAGGGTGTGGAGAAAGAGGTGGAGGGAAGGATGGACAAAGGGAGAGAGAGGGGAGAGGAAGAGAGGGAAAGAGAGAAGGAGGAGGGGAAAAGAGAAGGAGCAGGAGAGGGAGGAATGGAGGGAGGGAGTGGGAGCCATCAGACAGTTAGAACAAAACTAAAAATTATGGGAAACTAGATATGGGAAATGTTGTGAAATGCTGGAGATTCAGAATGAATTCAGGGCTCTATTTATACATTCAGCACATCCAAGGGAAATGCACTTTGTCACCCCTCAGTAGACACTGGTTAAGAAAGGTACAGGTTCAGTTTACTTAGAGAATAGGCCAGAGCAAAGCAAGCACAGAAGGGTGTGTGTGTGTGTGTGTGTGTGTGTGTGTGTGTGTGTGTGTGTGTAAAAGACTGATATGTGGCAATGGCTTCCCTCCTCACTCCTGAACCACTCATTCCTACTCTTGAGTGGGGCTTGCTCAGTTTCAGGAAGGAAGGATGGGTAGTACGAATGTTCCTGGGAAATTTGGAAACTCCAGGCATGGCTTAAACTGTTCTGCTTCCTTTTCCCACTGTCCATCCTGGATGGCAGCGCTTGAAGGCCTGCTCACCAGCTCTGGCCTCAGCGTTCTCTGGATGCTGCCTGTTGTAGCCTCCACTCTTTCATGTGCCCCCACTTCTCCAGTGTGCCGTTCCCCTCCTTACACATTCACTGAGTTCCCCTGCTAGTGTGGGTTTTTATTCCAGAATTATACCCCAAATGATAACATAGTTTTCCCAACTTTGTCTCTAAACCAACTCTGAAAATCTGTTTAATTCTGACCTTGTTCAATCATCTACTGGCAATTATAGTTCTCAATGTGTTTGGTGTCTCCACTTGCCTGGGCTATGCAGTTCTTTGTCCATCCCACAGGTTCTTGTGAAGTATCTCGATAAACTTCCTCTCTGAGAAGCCAGAAACTCAGATCTCAGAAGGCTGCAGTGTGTGTGTGTTGGGGTGGGGATGAGGTAAGTTAAGACTAGCCTGGGCTACCAAGTAAGACCTTGTCAAAACCAAAAGCAAACAAAAAGTGACAATCAAAACACCTGCTTTTCTTCTCCTTTATTTTGGGCAGGGTGTCACCATGGCTGGCCTTGGTTTCACAGAGCTTCTGCTGCCTCTGCCTCCTGAGCACCACCTTTCTTCTCTAACTAGCGTCAGTGGATCTTGAAGCTTCCATAACAGCCTGGTTGAGCTGTCAGGCTTTTGTTTTCCTTGTTATAAAAGTAGTGTATGTGGACCTCCTGATGCAAGTGCATAGGAACAAAAATACAAGAAAAAAAATCAAAATGCGAGGGATATGAAAATGGCTTATGATCATGGGACTCAAATAAAACTCAACATTAAAACTTTCTAATATGTTTTGAATATATATTAGTTAAAACTGTGGGGATTCTTTTGAAGAGTCACTCTCTAAGACACAGAAAAGCTGGGAGCAATGATTCTGGAAAGGGAGGTTGGGTCTTAACTCCACTTCTTCAGGTTGTTGATATATCTGAGATAGATAGATAGATAGATAGATAGATAGATAGATAGATAGATGAATAGATAGATAGATAGATAGATAGATAGATGATGATAGGTAGGTGAATGATAATTATAGGTAGATGATAAATATATAATAGATAGACTAATCTATTTATATATGAATATACACACATACATATATACATGCATTCATACACAAACACACACGCACACATATATATTCTCATTTATGTAGGGTTTAGTCCTTTCCTGGACCACCCAGAGTTCCCTGAGACTAAAGGACCAAAGACTACGCATGGAGGATCCATGGCTCCAATACATATATAGCAGAGGATGGCCTTATCTGACATCAATGGGAGGGGAGCCCCTTGGTTCTGTGGAGGCTTGATGCCCCAGCATAGAAGGGTGCTATAGCGGTGAGGCGGGAGTGGGTGAGTGAATGGAGGAGCACCCTCATAGAGGCAAAGGGTAGGTGAGAGAGGGCAGATGGGATGAGGGTATTTTGGAGGGGTAACCAGGAAGGGGATATCATTTGAAATGTAAACGAATAAAATGATTCATTTAAAATAATAATATAATAATAAAACCTAGGAAGCCTGTGTTTGTCAAGGCTGTCTTCTCAGAAGTATGTTGACTGTTAGTGTACGTTCTTCATGGGTGATGATGTCATCTCTATATGGAAATGGGCAGTGTTGAAACAAGAATATGGAAATTTCTTCAAGTCCATAGACTCAAACCTGTCACAAAGAGGGTTACTAAGGACAGTGCACTCTAGAAGGGCAAGAATCAGTCCCAAGCACAGCTTCTGCCTTGGAGGAGCCTCCCTCCCCTGTGATGTTCTGTTACACTGACCAAAGGACCAAGGAAGAGTTGAAGAATCCAGTGTGGCTCATGTCCATAGTGTGTGATCTACATGAATACAAAATATTCCCACACATGAACTAAAGATAAATACTTCTAAAATTATTTGAGGGACTGGAGATATGGTCATCAAGATCACATCCAGCTCTTGTGAAGAATCAGGACAGAATTAGTGTAGACAGAGATGTCAAGCAGGTACGCATCCCTAGAGCTGAGTACTGACAAGAGTCCTATGAAACGTAATGCAGACAGGATGGCCAGGGATACGAACTCATGGTGCTGGTAACATTAAGGAATGTGGAAAAATGCTGTCCAGGGTAATATCAGAAGACAAGGAGGGGGAAGACTGGTGTCTGTTGAGGTCATTTCAAGGGTCCCTATAATAGGTATACATTGTCCCTTTCTTCTCTTGAAGTTGAGGCTCAGAAAAATTAGTGTCCCACAGGGAGTCCCAGATGACCTAGGACCACCACCTAACCCTCAGAGGGAAATCCAGTGTATATGAGTCACAAGAGATAAGGAGTAGAGAGCTTCAGAGTAGGAATCGATGATGTTAGCACACAGGGTGCCCAAGAATAAACATAGAAAGACAAGACCATCCATGGTCATCAGGTGTGTTAATATGTTTATTGTGTGTGTGTGTGTGAATATTGATATGTGAAGTATGTGTATGTAATTTATTGTGTGTGAGTGTGGGTATGTGTGTGAGAATGTGTGATGTGTTTGTGAGTGTATGTGAGTGTGTGTGAGAATATGTGTATGTATGTGTGACTGTGTGAGTGTATATGTCTGTGTATATGTGAATGTGTGTATGTGTGTGTAGTGTGTGTGATGTGTATGTAAGTGTGCATATGAAGACCAGAAGAGGACATAAGGTGTCTTCTCTATCACTCTGTACTTTATTCCTTTGAGGCAGGGTCTTGCTGAACCTCAGCTTCCTCTTTCTACTAGACTGGCTGGTCCACAAGCCATGGGAATCTGTTCCCAGCCCCAACTCTGCCATTGTTGCCGGTCAGCGGCCACAGTCAACCGGGTTCACCTGAAAGAGAGGCTGGGAATGGAAGAAGGGACAGGAGGGCGGAAGAAATGAAGCCAGGACAAAGGTCTCTGATTGAGGCTCAATGCTTTAATGTTCATCTTTCAATTTAAAGGGGAAGCCCCACCTCCACCACCGAATCCCTTCTTGCTTTAGCCCAGCATGGGTGAGGGGAATCCATCCTTAATTGCAGATCAGAGGTGTCTCAAGGCAAGCTCAACAGGCGTCTATTCATCTCAGCTCCAGTAGCAGGTCATGGGTCTGCCAAGGTGGTTAACACCTGAGTCCTATTGTTTTGGTCTGCTGTGGTAAACAAAGTCTCTCAGGCCTGCTAAAGGCTGGGGGAAGGGTACAATTCCCCCTTTTTAGTTTTAAGGATGGCAGTGCCAGCAGCTGGACGGGTACAAGATTTTATCTCGTCTAGGGTCTCAAGTGGCCAGGCGACCATATCTGGCTTAGGTCGGTGTCTGTATTATATTACTTGTCTTTGAGGAAACATACATAGCAATTGATGTATGTCTCTCTCAGGTTTATAGGAGCTCAAGAACAGTCTTAACCATCATTTTTGACTAACCAAAATCACATTTAGACCAAAGGACTTGTGGGCATGCATTCAATGTAATTTTTTATAGCATGTGTAACTGTCATGATGAAAGCTGAGCTTGTTGAATGATGTTGTGTGAGAGCAATCAATCTGCTTAAAATATAAGGTTCAAAGGTTAAAAGCAACATGATTATCTAAGCATCTAAGCAATGTAGAAATTAGGTTGAAAGCAGAAATATTTCAGTATCTAATCTAACTGCTGGTTGGTAGGGATCAGACACAAGTCTGGCCACCAGGTTTATAGTGGGTGGCTTTAAGTATTGATAAAAAAAAAAAAAAACACTCTTCAGTAAGAGTAGAGACTACATGTCATGTTAAATCAGCTGGCTGATAAAGATTTCGAGCCATCTTCATTATTATAATCATAATTATTAGGCTCAAGATTTGTGTTCACTTGTTGGACCAATCTTTTAGGTAGCCATTGGGCTCTGTTTTCTTTTTTTGAAAAAATATAGACTGAGCTACGACCCCAAATTAAAACAGGATCGGGACCATTTCAAGTATTAGTTAAGGAGTCTCTCTACATGACCCTGGCAAATGAGCTGGAAGTAACTGGATGTCAGTGGCAATCTGCTGTAGACTGACCTTTAGCATCAGTTTGCAGAAAATTTAAAACAAGACAAAAGCAAGGTGTGCTTTTGGTGACCTTGAGGGGTATAATTCTCCCTTTTTAGTTTTAAGGAGCCAATTTTTCAGAGTTTCTTGCAAAACAGGAAGAAGCACAGTAGCTGCTCTTCCACATTCAAGAGAGTTATCAAGATATTATTTAAAGTTCCATAATTTTCCTTTACAATTTCTTGTCTTTGATAATAAGGAATCTCAGTAATAAGGATAATATTAAATTGTCAACAAAACATTTCAAATGTTTGAGTGTAATAGCCGTTTTATTGTCTATAATCTGATATGGAACACCAAGCATAGAAAAATAATGTAGCAATAACTAATTATAATATTTAGTTGCTTTTCTTGTTAAAGCAATTGCAACTAGAAAGCCTAAAAAGGTATCAAGTCACATGTACATATTTTAATTTTCTTAAAATAAAAAATGAGTAACATTTATTTGCCATAATTGATTACGTATAAGTCTTCAAGGCTTAACACCATTATGAAAAACTTGAGGACATGAGAACAAGTTTTTGCAATTTAACTTGTACACATTCTAGAAATATCAAATTATTGTCTTAAGCTATTATTATTTTGATGATGTAAAGAATAAGATGGTATGGCCCATTGTTTCTGTAAGGTCTATAATCTGGCTGGTATACAAATCTGCTCTGGCATTGCCCTGGGATCCAGACAATCTAATATGAGCTCTTAAATGCCTTATAAAGTTAAAGAAACAGTGAATGTTTCTTAAATTAAGCTGTATTTGTATAAATAACTGTAAAAATTTGAGAATTAGCAATATCTAAAAAAGGAACAATTTTAAGCAATTATAAACCATGAGCCATATACTGGCTATGAGCATACAAATTGAAAGCTTGATTTTTTTTTTTTTTTTAGCATTTTAAATAGTGGCTACAGCACATAATTTAATTATTTGTGCTGAAGCAGGGGGAAATTCAAGAAAATGAACATGTGATATAATTACATATACTACCTTCTCAATAGATGAGGCATCTGTAAATACAGTAAACATCTTTTCTATGGGCTGCATGCAAATTTATAGAAAATATAAAAGCATGCATAGAGAAAAACTGCAACAACTTGTCTTATGGATAATGATTATCAAATTTGTCTAAAAAGTTTGCCATGTAATAAGCCAAATATCACTATTCTCTAATAACCAACTTAATTTTATTTGGAATAAGGAATAAACATTTCATCTAAAATAGTTTCAGGATTTTATCTTATAATCTTGTATTAACACAGCAATAGTTTCATAATAGGATGTTCAAACTTTACTTGTAGATGAAGGATGAATCTACCTTAATGGTTTCTTTTGCTAAAGGGTTGTTGTGAGCACATGAGTAGCAATAACTCAAACAGCCAACAATTTATCATACTCTATATAATGTATCTGTTGATGACTAACAGCTTACTTTATTTTTTATAAAGTTATTTCTCCTCATCAGTTAATTGTCGAGAGGAATTAGGATTTGCATCCCCTTGAGAATATCAAACAGAAGTTCAAGTTCTCTTATGGTAAGCTTAAGATGAGGTTTTAGCTAACTAATATCTCTTAACAACTTGAGACTCATTAAAAGTAAATCTTTTTTTTTTTTTTGTATGTACACTTGCAAGCCAGAAGAGGGCACTAGATTTTACTACAAATGGTTGTGAGCCACCATGTGGTTGCTGGGAATTGAACTCTAATTTTTAGTTGTGAGCCTAGCCTTTAATGGCTGAGCCATTTCTCTAGCCCAACTTTCTACTCTTATTGAAAATTTTCTTTGTCACAATCTGCTTAAGATATAACTGAGATCTTAAATATTGAAAAGATATTGCCTTTGAATCTTTTCTGGAGTAACAAGCACTCTAAAATTTTCAAGCTCTTTTTATTAGAGCAAAGACTTACAGAAAAACTCCTTTAGAGAGATCAGCTAATAAAATATATAATGAATAAGATACACTGAGTGATTTAAATGCTTAACTTTTTTTATCAAAGCAACAACAATTTTTTTATACATTAATCATTTTTGAGGCAAATTTTTCTAATGATATTGCTTTATGGTCTCTCAAAAATTACAAGCAAATTCATTGAATTTAAACCTCATCACCTTTATCAGGGTGTAAAGGAATGATATAAAAACAAATCTTCTAGATCTATAATAATTCTATATGTATTTATTGGAATGGCAGCCAGAGTAGGCAAGTCAGACTGTAATGCCCCATTAGTTTTATAAATCTTAAGTTTGAACTTTGTTTTGGATTAACTGAATAACCAATTCCCTTTAGCTGAGTATCAGATAAAGGCCAAGCTGGAGGCAATCTTGTCCTCTAATAATTGTTACATAGCTCCCAGTATCTATTAATCTTTCAAAACCTTTTTTTTTTCAATTATTAACTTAAGATTAGATCTCTTGCTAGTAATAGATTGTACCCAATACACATCAGAGGAACCAAAGCCATCTCGTCTTCTATCACTCAACAAATTTGGAAGGAAGCGGATGCAAAGGAACTAAAACAAGTTGAGGAATTCTTTTGCCAGCAGGTACAGTTACAATGCCATGGAGGGAAGCAAGCATAATCTTAATTCTTCCAGCATAATCATTATTTATAACTCTTGGCCCAAAAACTGTTCTGAATGTCTTTGGGCCTGAGGCTGATGCCTCCCCAACAAGAAACAAGCAAGACAATCCACAAATTTTGGAAAACACCTTTTTAGGGGCTGGTCAGGACAAAAGGAATGTCTGTCACACAAGCTTTTGCTGAGCCCAGTCTGCATTGTCTTAATTTAAATGTAAATGTTCTTAACCTGGGCCTGTTTTTTGAGGCCTGTCTCAAAGATTATCCTTTTTGTAGGTCTGTACTGTATCACAGCTGGTTTAAATACTTTTATTCAACTCTATCTGCTCTATCTTCTTTTCTATAAACATGGGTGAATCAAAAAAATCCCAAACTCACGATTGAACTGCCAACTGCAGTCAATGGAATAGTGGCAGTTTAACTATGTTTTTAAGTTTCTTTTGCGACACTAGAGTATAATCATAATTTTGAGAAACAAAACCAAAAGCAAAAACTATGTAAACAATCTATTTTCTCTAAAATCAACACCGATTACCTTTATGTTACAAAGTTTTGTTGTCAATTTTTATATATGAATGCATGATAGTGTAGCTTTTAATATCTCATTAAAGAGACACTGTTTTAAAATTTTACCTTTTATATATCTGGTTTTTTAATGACTCTAAACCTGAGTTACCAGTTTTAAGCCAACTTTCTATTACCAAGGTTGTAAATTTTTAATCACACCCAATAACTTATAAGCCAATAATCTATAACCAAGACATGCAGAACATATTTATACTTTTAAAACCAATTAGAAACAACAATGAAGTGGCTACACATCTTATATGTTTAGACCGAACAAAATGTTTTGCTTTTTCTAGCTGTAATTTCAAGAGAAAGGCACCTTGTCACAGAGATTTTTCTGGGACAAACAACTCTCAGCTTCCTTATAGAATCCAAAAAAACTGCTGGTCTCTTTAAGAGCAGCTTATGCCGACAATCAATTCCTGGAAAAGCTTCTCCAGCTCAGCTCAACTCTTAGCTACAGGTAATCATCTGTGACATTAAGACTGCTTTTAAAACCAAGTTAAACTAGATCAAGGGTTGGATCAAGCAGTTTTAACAGTTTTTTTTTTTTTTTTGTCTTTAGAACATGAAACACAGAATAAACATTTAGACAACGAAACAAAAAACAAACAATTGACACACATGCACATTGGTGCGCCAAGACAGACAACAAAAAAAGACCTCTAGGAGCCAAGGAGAAACTCAGACGTCTCCTGAACTTCCTCCTGTTCCTAGGAGAGCTCTGAAATAGCCTTTTCATTCATTTTTTGGTGACACATCCCAGAGAGAGGACAACTGCTTTTCTGAAACCCTTTCTCTCTCTCATATTCAAGATATAACTCTTTATCTCTTTCTTTAGGAGATGTATCAGGTGGCTATTGATAGTACACCTCAAATGCCTGTTTTCTTAGTTTTCCAATTCCTTCTAAACCTTGCTCCTCTCGCATGAAGCAACTCTTAGGTTACAGGCAATGCCTGTTTAGAATTCTCCTGACCTATAATTTGCTTTCACCTCCTAGGCTAAAAATCAGCACCGGGTCAACACCCATTCCACCTAGACTGTATCTCTTTAAACACACTTCCTGCAAACACACCATAGCTAGCATCAATGCTGTTTGTTGCTTACCAAGTGCCCAGGATGGTCTCTTTCTTGTTCCATTCTTCTGTAGAGCTCTACCCAAGACAGTGTTCCTCAGGGGGTCTCTCATGTTTAGGCTCCATGTTGGGCACCATTCTGTTGCTGGCCAGCAGCCACAGTCAACTGGATTCACCTGAAAGAGAGGCTGGGAATGGAAGAAGGGACAGGAGGGCAGGAAGAAATGAAGCCAGGACAAAGGTCTCTGATTGAGGCTCAATGCTTTAATGTTCATCTTTCAATTTAAAGGGGAAGCCCCACCTCACCACCGAATCCCTTCTTGCTTTAGCCCAGCATGGGTGAGGGGAAATCCATCCTTAATTCAGGTCAGAGGTGTCTCAAGGCAAGCTCAACAGGCAGTCTATTCATCTCAGCTCCAGTAGCAGGTCATGGGTCTGCCAAGGTGGTTAACACCTGAGTCCTATTGTTTTGTCTGCTGTGGTAAACAAGGTCTCTCAAGCCTGCTCAAGGCTGGGGGAAGGGCACATGCCATACCAATCTTTTATATGTTTCTGGGGATTCGAACTCAGGTCCTCTGCCTCACATACCAAATACTCTTCTCTCTAATTCAGAGAAAGTATTTTAAAAGCAGCCTTGTGGTGTTATGAGAAAGGCAAGTTTGTGTGAGTACTCCAGAGGGCTCCCAGGCAGAACAAAGATTTCCCCTGTTGCTTCCGTCCTGCTCTTGTTTTATCAAGTTTTTCCCAACAGAGGGGCATCAACGCACTTGTAGGAAAAGGAAACAGATCCAATAGAGAGTTTGGAGATAAGAGAGAACACAAATAACACAACCACACAAAATCAAAAAGGCTCGAGATGAAGGCAGACACTAGATTTGGGTATTCATAAATGCTAAGTGTAAGGAAATGCTTTAGGAAGCAAGTCGCAGCTCGGCTCAGGCCTCAGAACAGTTATCTGTACTTTACCAGCATGCTTTATCAACAAAGATTCTCTTTTTAAGCAATTTAAAGTATGTTTCATTAAAAGAAAAAAAAGGCTATATGAATCAAGACACAGGCTACAGTGCTCCCACTCCAACTTGATCCCTGTCTTGTCTACATCTATCAACATTTTAACTAAGGTCAGAGTTCTTCTTTTGCTAATGAGATGCTGCACAGGGAGGCAAGCTCCCCTCCCAGGCCACCAGCTAAGGTATAATGAGAGGGGCTGCAGCCTGTGGAAGGTCTCCAAGAAGCTCCTCTTTGCTCTCAGGCTGCACAGTTGTCCTTTGTCCCTTTTGTCCGGACACAAATTAAGTTATCTAAGGCACTTGCAGATGTGCTTTGCTTTAATACAAATTTTTAAAAATCGTTTTGCCTCTACCCATAATTCACTTCCAGGGTGCTGGTCAGTGTTTAAAAGCTGCGTGGGGTCTAGGTGAGTGCAGGGGTTGTGCTGAGGTTTTTAACATCCTCCCCTCTCCAAACATCACAGCTTCCTGTTCCAGGGAGACACCTTTCACAGTCCTTCTCTGGTGACATCAAAAGTCACAAGCAGGTTTCCTCATCACCCTTAGGAACGCTCTATGGTCAGGGCACTGCCTGGAAGCCACTCTTCCCCCAACCCCTAGTTTTTAATCCCAGCCTCTTCCTTGGGAGTGACTGTCTGTGGCTGTGAGTCTCTCTCAGCTCCATCTATTCTGTGTGTCCCTTGCCTGTTCGTTACTGCTGTATTGAGACAATTAGGTCATGCACACCTTCCATTAGACCACTGTCCCTGCCTCTGAGAAAGCACCCTGTTTGTCCCATCCCCTCTGATGTGGACATGCATTCCCAGCAATTACATGTCCTCAGTGTGATGTGAACTGACCCCTGTTCTCCTCATACTATGGTAGCATGTCCTTCAGTTTCCAGCTAGAGAAATTTGGATGAATCAGAAATTGTCCTCCATCCAAGGTATGGGGAAGACCTCACAGGACAAGACCAAAGCATCTTTACCAAAGCACACTCCACAGAGCACAAGATCATGACTCTGACTCTAGGATGCCAGGATCCCATGTGTTTGGAAGGACCTCATCCCAGACAAACACATAGAACCTTACGAAGTGATTTAAAACACTCTTGTGAAGTCAAATAGTAAATAAATTTTGTTTTATTTTAATTTAGAAACACTAAGTTAATTTAGCATTTCTAAATTAATTAATTTAGGCCATGAATCCCTATTGTGGGCATGGAATGGTTTGATTGTTCACAGAGAGTAGTCTCTGAAAGTATTTTGAGAAACCCAACATTCTATCAGTTCCCAGAAGAGTTATTCCTATTCACATTGGGAAAATCAGATAGATCCTTCTGGAAAGGCCATCTGAGTTCCTGTTGCTCAGCTCACATTATTTTTCATAAAGATTGTTTTGGAAGCAGACTTTTGGATTTGGTTATGGGTATACAAAAGAAATGATTACCTCAAAGATACCTACCTGATGCCCACCTGATACCCACCTGATGCCCACTCAATGACCACCTGATACCCACCCAATGCCCCACCTGCCTTGACCTTCCCAGCACTGAGGATATACCCCACCATTGAACTAGACTTTTTATGATTGTGACAGTGGTTATGACCACCTGAGTGCTGGAGATCTGGACTCAGATCTTTGTGTTGCAGGTCAAGAACTTAACAGACTGACTCTCTCCAGCCCAAGTGAAGATTTTCTTAGCAAGCACCTCACTCATTATTCATAAGACACCCCAAAATGTTCCTGTGTGTTAAGAGTGCTGTTGCTGCACAATACCTCTAGCAAAACTGTCCACTACTCCTCATAAAACTGTTCTATGTGACACACCCTGAGGACCCTGGAGCAAACATAGGGATACATGCAAATGCATGCCTATGCTAATGAAAGTTAACTATCAACATTAAAATACACACCGAAGGTACTGATTTGACATTTCCTAGCATGTTGTTGTGGTTTTATTTCTAGTAACCATCTTCTGTCGAATCATCTTTGGTGTCACTCAGTGTGTTCTGTGCTACAGCCTTTTCCATGGAAGAGTTTTCAGTTTTGTAACACCAGGAATGAGTTACATTAGCATTCTTACTGATGACCGATCCTTGGCAAGATTTTATATGACATCACAAGATTTTTATGACATTGTGGGACCATGAAAGGATAACTTGGTTTCGGTGGAGCACTGACTAGAGATGGCCGGAGACCCAACAGATATCCCTGCAAGAGATGGCATGCATTTTGCCGTGCTCCCAGACTCCAGGCTCCTGACACACAGCTGAAGACCTCTATTGATCCTCCCTTTCAGTCACATAGGGCAATGTCCCTACAGCCCCCCCAAAGAGGTGTCACCTAGCACAGGTAGAGGGGTGTGACTACAGGCCTCAGAGCCTCAAGAGATCTCCATATTAATGAGATATCTAAAGGCCAGAGGGCGTAGCCAATTAAGCATTCCTTCCCAGACCCTCCTCCTTACAAATAATATTTAACTCATGTCTGCCTGAGAAATGGGGGGTGGGGGGGTACAACTTCATCCACTTTCACCATGACAAAAAACCTTTTAAAACCATGGACTTTCTCGTGTCTTTGGGACCGTGGGGAACCGTAAAGAAGGCCTTTGACTACCAAGCCACTGTTTAATCTCCCACTAGAAGACTTCTCTACATTCCCGCCACAGAGGACTGTCAACTCAATCAAGACTAGCTGATCCAGCCAAGCAGTGCTGTAACCAAGAGTCTCCACCCTTCAGGGTGCCACCAGAGCTCTCCCTCTTGCCTCTCTCGGCTGCAGGCCATCTAGTCCGTATGCCCTCACGTCTCAGTTCTTCCATGGCTCCAGCGGTGTCTGGGAGCCCAAATACAGAGACTACCAGTCTCCTGGTCAGCTGCTTTGGCCCAGAGACCCCCACTCAGGAGCTTTGCCCCTGTGGGACTTCAGGCTAAAACTTCTCCATGCCTGGGCGGAACCCCACAGCTTCTCACAGTCCAGCTTCCGCCTGGAGCCACGTGGAGTGAACTCAGTCAAATTCTCATGCTTCTGCTCCCTGGAACCACAGTTCCAACCACCTGGGGTGGCAGACATGCTGGGAACCATAACACAGCCCAACAGGACTCACACCCACACACAAGCTACAGCCCTGAATGACATCACAGGGAATTTAATTCTGTTTACCAGCAACACATATACCAATTTACTGTACATCCATAGAAGGTTAAATATTGCTTATTTTTAATTTCATTCAGAATTATATTATTATATATAACCCACATATATATTATTATATGATATATGATAATATATTCTCATTAACATAGGGATATATTTACATGTATTCCTTTGATTGTTCCAGGGTTTTCAAGTAGAGTACATCACACAGAACATGATTGTATGAGGAGCAGAGGCAGTTTTGGTGGGGCAATGTGTGCAGCAACAGTGCTCTCACCCCCACCACACACACAAGCACATACACATGCACACGTACACACACATATACACACATATCCTTGAGCATTAGGAACTACTTTGACTTAATTATTCTATTGAGACTTATTTTGAGATATGGTCTTACTATATATTCTTGGCTGGTCTCAGACTTGCTATATCTCCCAAGCTAGCCCCAAACTTGGAGTGACCCTCCTGCCTCTGTCTCCCAAGTGTTTGTGTTACAGGCATGCACCACCATACTTGGCGAAACTCCTTAGTTCTTAGTTCAATCAAAGAGCTAAGTGCTAACATGGTTATACTCAAACCGACAGTGAAGAGCAGGGATTTTCAGCAGGATTATGTGTTGCTGCAGTTGTTGTTGTATAAGTACCCTATAATTTTTATATCAAAGACAAAATATTCAAAGAACATGGATTTGAAATTTAATAAAATAAAAATAAGAAAATGAAATTTAATTTTAGTCCATTATCATCAAGGCAGGATCATGGCAGCATCCACACAAACATGGTACAGGAGGAACTGAGAGTTCTACATCTTCATCTGAAGGCTGCTAGGAGAAGACTGACTTCCAGGCAGCTAGATGAGGTCTTAAAGCCCATGTCTACAGTGACACACCACTCCAACAAGGCCACATCCACTCCAACTATACCCACTCTAGTAAAGGCACACCTCTAAATGGTGTCACTCCCTGGGCCAAGCATATTCAAGCAACCACAATGTATATATAAACATATATCCATAAAGCTCTATTACTTGTAGACACCACAGTTTTCTATTTTGAAATTTTAAGTATTTATAAAAGTAACTGAAAATTCTCTGGTCATAGCATGCACTCTACCATGTGTGGAAGAGCAACATATCAGGGCTGGCTGTACTCTGTCTATTCCATGGGCACTGGTTTTGAATGGGGTTTAAGGATGGTTACTGGGTAACGGTCATGCTAATCAGTGTCTTTGTCTGAGCTGAAAATAGATGCCACAAAGTTTCATGAGCACTATTTTCAAGTCCTGCTTCAGAACGAGCAGCATGAAGGAACCTCTCAGACCAGCAGGCTAGCTTGTGGGTCTGGAGAAGAATGAGCATCTGCTCTGTGTACACTCACTTTCTATTTTTTTTTTTTTACACTCACTTTCTAATCCTGCAACATTTCCAAGAAACCAGAAGAAGGAGTCAGATCTCTGGAACTGGAGCTACAGACAGTTGTGAGTTGCCATGTGGGTGTTGTGAACTGAACCCAGGTCCACTACTATGAACCTTTGAGCCCTCTCTCCAACCTCTATGTCCTAGAACTCTTGGCCTTTGTGAATCGACAGGGGTTGAGAGTATCAGCAGGTGTCTCTCTGACCCTGAAGCAGACTGGGGTTTGTTAGAGCCTCCTTCCCATTTCCCAAACTCACTGCTTGTTCCTCTGTGCTGCAGCTTGTTTAGTTGCCGCAGTCTCGTTCACCTTGGCCTGATAGAGAAAAGACAAGGAATAAATTTTGGTGATATGAAGAAATTAGTGTTCTCTGTTTTGACTGTTATCTTCTTTCATGAGATAAAGTCTAGCCAGGCAAGGAAGACTTGCCACTTCTAACACTGAAAGCCATGTCTATACTCTGTCTGCCCTCCCAGAATAGCTCTCTTGTGGTCAGTGATTATAACTTACTCAACTTACTTTTCCCATCACTTAATACAACCTGATGCCAAGGATCCTAGCAAACAGCTTTGAGAGGGCACAACATGAGTGAACCCCATGATCCTGTGTGGTAGGCAGATGCACAAATAAATCCCCTGTTAAGAAGAGAATCACAACATCTCTACTGTGTTGAGAGAGAAGCCTACTGCCTTTGTAATAAAACAAAATCCTCAAGCGAGTGAGTACTGGGCCCAGTGAGGTTTAGTTGGATGAGGTGCACCAGAAAGGTCCATGGAGAAAGTGACTGTCAAACAACCCACAAGGATGGGAAAATTTTCAACAAGCAAAAATGGTGCAGACGTGTGGAAGCTGGGGGGATATACTGTATACTATATATTGTATATAAAATATAGTATATATGCTATATATAAATATTTTATAATATATTATATATTATATAATATATATAAATACTATATAGTATAAATACTACATATGTAAATACTATAAATATATAAATACTACATATATAGCATTTGTATATATCTTTATATAGTATATATGTATATAGATTATTAGTATATATAGTATATATGTGTATAGTATATATGTATATAGTTATATAGAGAGAGTATATATTATACAGCATATGTAGTTTATATATAGTGTTTGAATTTGGGAGGGGGACAGAAGTGGTAAAGAGGACAGTGTTAGAGCTAAATCATACCAGGAAGGATCCTGAAAAGATGCAGGAGAGGTGAGTTCAGAATAAAATAAGAAAGATATTAAGGACTTAAATTCTGGCAGATTGGAAGTGAGATAGAAGTTTTCCTATCATCTCCAACTTTCAGCTAAAATTCTAAAGTCAAAAATAATAGTTCATAAATATGCTGCATTTAAGAATGTAGTGCTAAATATATCCATGTAAAGTTTTAATCAGAGTTGGCAGAAGTCCTCCACCATTGCCTGCCTAGATAGATAATTGTTAGGCATTTGTTGACAGATCCTTTGAGAAGGGGGGAATTGTTGACGTAGGGAATCCTGAGTTGCTGGGGCGTATCCAACCCATTCATGTGGAGTGTTCTCTCTGCAAGAAAACACAACTGGTCTGGAATCACTCCCTGGAGAAGTAGATCTTATTCTGAAACCCAGGTTGGATGCTTGCTTAGAGATGGGGACTGGCAGGCCTTCCCAGGGTTTCTACCAGAGCAGAACTTGAAGCTTCAGGTAAGCCACAGGCACAAGTCCAGAGTCTGAGGGATACGTGATGGAGAGAAGAGTTAAGTTTGCTGGGAGCTTGCTTGGTACGGCTGCCAATGAACACAAGACAACAAGAGAGATGCAGAGGTCAACCTAGCACAAATCCCACTGATGAGGCAAGACAGGTAAGCTTGCCCATGGCCATGCAGATGCTGAGAAGGGCAGCCTGGCTCTTGATATCTCCTATGGACCCTGCTCAAGGAAGACTCCAGATAAAATAGACCGAGGTCTATCGTGAGAACATGATGGCTGACATAAGTATTCTCTCCTAATTCAGGGAATTTGCAAGGCAGAGGAGTCACCTCCCAGATGAGGCACAACTTTGTCTATAAAGACAGAGTTTATGGAATGTTAATATGACAGAGGAACAGTTTATAAAGAGCCACAAATATCTCTCTCCCCCCTCCCTCTCTCTTTTTCTCTCTTCCTCCTCCTCCTCCTAATCCTACTTCTCCTTCTCTTTGCTTGAACATTGAGATATCTAAAATGGAAAGAGAAGATTTTGATTAAGACCAATAAAGGTCTGAGGCTCTCTTCTCCCTCTCTATCATTGGACCTTTAGTCTCGGCTAAATAGAGGAGAGAGGCTTTGAATTTAACAAAGTCTTCATTTGTCCTGGACTTAGACTATTGTTACTAAAAGAGAGCTATCTCTAGTGTTCCCAGGTAATTATAGTCATTGGATCTGCCCGAAACATTGAGGGTGATATCAATGGAAGAAAAAAGAAGTTATTTCCTAAGGGTTCAAGTCCACTTAATAAGCAGTCCTAACAGTGAGATAAGTAGATATTTTTCTTCTTCTTGATCGAATAGATAGTTTTTGAGGGAAGGAAATCTTATGGCCTGTCCTCTTGGCTGTACAGATACTTGAAATAACAACCACTGCTTTCTGTTGGTCTCTTGAATTCATGGTATACTGCCACATGGTGAAAGTGGGTTGACTTGGTAAATGTGCATATCTGTCCCCTTCAGACTATTCTCCAAAGCAGAGTGGTGTGAATAGTCTTTATTAAACCATCACAAATACCCAGAACATAAAACTACATTAAACCTGCCTATTGCCCTTTAATGGACTTGGGAGCATAACAGTTTTAAGATGTGGAAATTCTGCCTTTCAGACGTTAGTGTCTCTTTATAATCATTTGCATGTGTATCCTGGAAGTATTTGTACTCGGCAGCATCTCTAGAGACAAGGTTTAGCAGACACTCACTGGCAAAACCCAGGTGAATCCATAGATTTACCTACAGAGCTCCTGCCTTTATGCCAGGGCCCCTGGGCTCCGCTTTGGGGGCCTGCCATGCATAGGAGAGTAATGGGATAAGGAGTGGATTCCACAGTCCTGTTCACCTGTGCCACGAAGATGTGAGAAGAAGAGCCAGACAACCCAATCGGGAGTCTGATATATTTAGATGGTCACAAGCTGAACTCTGCTCATCACTGCTACAAAGAGGTGAGGAAAAGCTTTTTTAAAAACTGTTTTTCAGATGCAAGGTGTAGGGAATCAGGATCATCCGTATAACTTGCTAAGCCTGATTCTAACAATACACACTGCTACTTTCAAGCTTTCCGACCCTTATGCAACCAGACCCTCATGGGCACTAGAGCTGGGTCAGGACTGATAAACTTCCTTCCAATCTCTGTAGGGTGGCTCTTCCCAAGTCCTTCAGGACCATCATCCCTAAGCCTCTCCCTCCAGTCAACAGTCACATTAGCCTGATTGATTAGAGCCAACTCTCAGTGTCTCTCTCTCCCATTCCTTCCCCTCCCCTCTTATCTCCCATCTCTTCCTCTCCCCTTCTTTCCTCTCTCCTCCCCTCCCTTCCTTTTCTGTCCCCCTCCTGTGTCTTTTCCCTCCTCCTCCCCTTTCCTGCTCCTCCCTCCTCTTACCTCCTAGTCTCTCCCCCTCCCTTTCCTTTTTTCTATTCCTCTCTTTTGCTCAAACTCAATAGCAATCCCATTGCCAAAAAGAGAGCCTCTCCAAATGGCATATAACTGTTCTATAATTGTTCTAAATTGTCACCAGTCGGTCACAACTATGGAGATGCAGCACATGAACCTTCTGTAGCTCTGGAGATTTCCACATGACTCCTGTGAACATCCAGCAACAGCCGTAGTCCCGGTGATTCAAATCAGGGTTAGCTGGAAGACAGGGTTCAGATTGTTTTATTACTTGCAATACTTTATATCCCTCCCACCAGCCGCATGGCAACCTAAAGGGGCCAAGGTGAGAAGTGGCTCTGGCTTTTTGTCCCTTGCTTTATTTCTTACCAGGTGTCTGTTTGGATTCAAGAAAGAATCCAAGCAAGAGAGAGCCAGGAATGATCAGGAATCACAACTGAGGCCAGAACAGCCACAGGACAACAGAGTCCATCGTCCCAGGTGAGTCTTTTACCTTAACTTTTTTATGAGCTTTCTGCTTTATAGCCAGTGTCGCAGCTGCCTGCTACTGTGGGACAGCCCCTAACCCAGGCCTGATACAGAACCATGATGGTCTCATCCAGTCTATCCTGAAACAGCCTGACAGGAATGGGTCATTTGTCATCTCCCTCATGACTTCCCAATTAATTTAAGCAATGAATCATTACCAAGGCCTGACTCTCCTCCCAAGCATCGTGTTAGGAAAAGAAATGGATTAGAATCTGTTTGGTGCTCAAACCAAGCACATAAACAGAGGGACTTCTTGTTCTAGCTTTAGATAAAACAGTAGCCAGAAAGCACTGGTATTTCCTGTGGCCATGACCTTCAATTCTCTTGACAGCTATTTAACTGGAGGACTGAAGGATATTCAGGGGACAGTATCTTGGCTATTAGTGCATTTTTATAAAGCAAGTAACACAAACAATTCAACAGAATCAGTCACTTTAATGCATCTACCGTTCGAGCAAAATGGAAGTAGATTTTGAAAGCCAGTACCACAGTGTGGCTGCAGAGTCTGATGGTGTTATGTCTCTCTGACATCCAGGGAACAAGCCTTAATAAACAGCTGGTGCCATTGGCTAACACTACCTCCCTCCTCGTACTTTCTATCCACTGCTATCTGATCTTTAATTGGGTCTAGCTTTTTTCTTTACTACATGTTTGTCTTTTGGGGTTATCAAAATGCCTACTGTGTACAGGGTGCTATTCTTCTGGTGGTGAGTAATACATTGAGGAGCTTAGTCCTCTCCTCAAATGTTTGGGGAAAACAGACAGTGCTATAACAGCCTTCGGTCGTGACAGTTGCTGAGAACCATGACAGGAAGTACAGCAGTCTGAAGGGACATTAGAGCTGATAGAGGAGGGAAGACCTGATTCTCTTTTCCTAATAAACCAGTGGGGCTACAACTGGCAACTGCTAAAGATTTCACAGATAGTTGTTGAATAAGTAAATAAAAGATCAGAGAAAAGATGCCATAGATGTTGGACTGTACAAAAGAGACCTGGGCTGGGGGGGGGGGGGGGTGTCCCACGGCTAAAGTGCTTGCTTAGGACTTTAGGACAAGGAACCTAAAACTTGTGAATACAATGACAGTGAATGGGGCATTAGCACATTCACTGATATACACACACACACAACTATGCACAAGTGAACACATACACAGACATGCATCTGTGCAACACACACACACACACACACACAAACACATGTATACAACAGGACCAAGGAGCTTGTGAATGAAATGACAGTGAGTGGGGTGTTAGAGAAATGACTATAAGACTGGACTAACTTCAGCCTAGAAACAGAGACAGAAGAAGCAGGAGGAGAGGGAGGCAGGAGCTAGACTACACTTCTCATTAAGCTGACACCCCAAGCTCATCAGCAGCATGCCTCACTCACCTACCATTGGAGAGCATGGCTCATCTGATAGTCCCTAACATAGACTCCGTGCAGAGTCCTGAACATTATGACAGGAAATGACCGTTTATCATCTCCTCCCACATGGCTATTCTGAACTCTCCCAGATACGTAAAGAATATTCCCTCCTTTGCAGTGTAACTTTGTGTGCCCTGAGATGCCTCTGCACATCGGGGTCTTCTGTAAGCTCCAACTTCTGCTTGAACTGGCCTCTGCCTGCGGTGACCTTCACCAGCACACTGGCCAGTCTCTCATTCACCCATCACCCATCTTCCCTTGGGTAAAGCCTCACCTTGACCACCATCCTAAACCTCACCCGTCTCTGAGAACCTCTCCCTGTGCCAAGGCTTTCCCTCTCTCCCCCCAACTTGCATTTGCAACTGGAAAGGGACCATGTCCCACATTGGAAGGTAGGAATCCGGGCTACCTTTGTTAGTCCTTCGCCTTTGCATATGAAGAAATGCAACTGTTTCCTGGATAAGTAATTTCAACTTTGGAGGGCTAGAGGAATGTTTCAACTTGGCCTGCTTTGTGTTGAGGGGAGGTGCACCTTCTTGGGCCTTGATACTGAGGTTCAGTGACCTTTTCTAGATGAGGAAAAATACACGGATGTGGTTAGCTCTCCCCTTACTGGGGCACATTGTTTATTTCTGTGCCCAGGGACAGCCTTCATCCCTGGTCAGGGATCCCCTATGCCCTTACAGGGCATGTTTGATAGCCAGCAAACAGAGACAGGGCCAAAGTCCTTGGAGTTTGCAAATTACATGCCTAATATATCTCAAAATATCAACTTCAAGGCATGTGGAGGTTTAGTCCTATCTGGGTCCCTGTAGAAGTCCATTGTACTTCCTGCCTCAGAGGAAATTAAGAGTCAAGCCTGGGAAGAAGAGGTGTCTTTGAGATCAAGGTCAGCCCCAGACAGAAGATGCAATGGCGACTTATTCGTTGTTTATTGGGATAACAGTTTTCAATTAAATATTTTCAATTGAGAGCGAGTCTCAGGAAAGCGGCATACATGTTTATTTTCTTTTCTGGCATCAATATGACGGAACCGTCCAATGAGGAGCCGTCCAATTTAGCTTCAGTCTGAGGAATGGACAATGGTCTGTGTTCCTCCAGCTGGCTTATTTTACAAGCATTAATGAACAATTAGCCAACACTGGCACCCTTCCCTCTGTAATCCTGCAGGAGGATCACTAATCTCTACCACTAGCAGCTAATGATGAAGGTCTCTTAAGCTGGGCTTCTCATCCCTGCCAGTTCTTAACACTTGCATAAGTATGCTTTCTGAGGACGGGAGCCCCCTACTGCTATGCAGCCCAGGAACAAAAGCCCAGAGACATTTTGAAGCGGCTGCTGTTCAATCAGACTTCTATGCTCCTGTTTGCCTTCCTCCTACAACAAACACCAGCGATCAGCAGAGGGCTCGGGGGTCACGGAGGGCTCTGTGCTTCAGAGAGCATTATACAACCCCCATGTGCAAGGCAGACACCCTAAAGTGGGATGGAAATGTGGACTAAATAGAATCAAACAGCATTTCTCTGTGAATCAGCTTTGATTTAGCATTGAATAACACTGTGTTTGAGACCACATTGTCATTAAAAATGTATATAGGAAAGGCAGATTTATCAAGAAACCCACACAGGGTAAGTCTTCGGTTCTCTGAATTTAATGGATCTTATATCCAATTGTCTCTCTCTAGTGGGGCAGAAAGCAATCCACTGTTTCGTTAGAACTCCTCTGTAGGGTCAAGATTTGAAGAAAATGTAGGGTCAGGACAAAAAAATGCAAGAAACCCAACTCTAGAGTGGTAGAACCAGGATAATAGCCCAGCTCAGGGCGATGGTCTTTTGAAACTGCTTTTTCAGATTTGTGCAACTTCCTGGGAAATATCACTGTGCTGGAAAAACTCGGAATGGAGACTAGATCCCAAGAATCACTTGTGGATTTTGGTCACATGGATGCTAGTGGGCTTCTGGAGTTACAGTGGAAGGAACAAGATGGGGCAGAGGCAGCCACAAAGCCCACAGATACTGAATTTGCTGGAAGCCTCAGAAGGCTGCTGGTAGGTTAGGAAGAATCAAGTAAAAACAGCCACAGTCCCAGGATGAGGTGGAGAGAGGACACAGCTCCTACGATGTAGGACCTGATGGGGGGATCGGGTAGCAAAGGGACCAGACAGGACTGACACAGCCTCTCTATCATCAAGCCACCTCCCCAAGACTCTTGGCTATCTCCATCCATAAAAAATAAATAACAAAAGGCAAGCTATTCAGGAACAGTTACTGGAAATGATCCCCCTCACCCCCGTCAGTTATCTCTCTGTTTAATTTTCCCATCAGAATGCTGAGACATGACTTCCTTCCCTCTGACATTCAGAGTTGCTGCCCTGGAGAGCGGAAGGAGTGGACAGACTCAGAGAATGACCGTCTGGAAGCCAAGTCCTATTCACAGCCAGTTGCTGATCCTCACGTGATCCTGTACAACTCACTTAACCTCTCTGCCCTTGTGCTTCCTACGTCTTCCACCAAGACAAAGCTACCTGCCCCTCCCTACCTCTGCAGCCCAGAGGTTGAGTGAACAAAATCTGTAAAACATTTGCAAGAGCCATTAGTTAATGTGAGGCTTAAAGCCCAGCAAAAGACCCATCCTGTGATGGCACAGTAAAAAAATAAAGATAGATTATAAGGCAGGAAAAGTCCAGAGGCTAACAACCCCACCTTGGTAAATTCAGTACTCATGAGGTTTCAAAGCAGGTCTTGATGAAAGAATATTTGCCTTTTTCTTTCCTTTTGGAATCGCTGAGTAATCTATTTCATTTAAGTAAGTGTTTGAACAAGAGTGGTAAAGTTTGTTGCTTATTAATCTCCAGTTTGGAAAATAATAAGAGATCATTCATTTTCACACTCATAAATATATGATCGTTGCTGCCTCATGAATGAAGTTGGGCTCCTTCCTAGTCTGTGTCTCCTCACATGCCTGCTCCCAGGATCTCCTTGCAAGTCCCACCATTTTTCACATTTCCATCAAAGTCTCACCCATCCCTCCCATGAAGGAGCCCTCAACATCCTGTACATGTTTGTAGGAACTACAGCTTCATGGATCATACCCCATTCGAGTTTATCTCCTTGTGTGTTTGTGTATGTGTTTGTATGTTAATGGTGTGTAGTGTGTGCATGTGTGCACCATGTGACTAGAGGTCAGAATCCTGTTCTATTACTGCCTGTTTCATTCCTCTGCAATAGACTTTCTCTCTCTGAACCTGGAGCTAGGCTGGTAGCCAAGAAGCCCTGGAGATTCTTCTGCTTTTCCTTCATAGCTCCAGAGTTAATGGGGTCCATGATAGGCTGTTATTGTGGGTGTTAAAATCCAAACCTGTTCGAGGCCAGCCTGGTCTACAGAGTGAGTTCCAGGACAGCCCGGGCTACACAGAGAAACCCTGTCTCGAAAAACCAAAAAAAAAATACAAAAAAAAATAATCCAAACTCAACCCATGATGAAAAGCAAAGCAAATGCTCTCTTCATCACCCTTCAACCAAGCAGACATTTTTTTTCATATTTCATGTCTAAAACTTTCCTATGAATTTGTAAAGCTACATTCCACCACCGGCCATCTCTGCTTGTTGAGGCTAATAACACAATCTCTGAAACACAAGAGGCACTTATAAACAACTGTTGAACAAAATGTAAGTGATCTACTAAGTAATAAGTCAATGCCATAAACTAACTTTTTTTTAAAAAAAAAATTATGACTATATATCATGTGCATGTCTGGTTCCTATAGAGGCCAGAAGAGGGCATCAGATGCCCTGGAACTGGAGTTACAGACAGTGGTGAACCACTTGTGGGGACTGGGAAGTGAACTCAGGTCCTCTGTAAGAGCAGTCGGTTCACTTAACCACTGGGCCACCTCTCCAATCCCTCCACTGGTTTTGGAGTGTTCATATGTGCTAAGAACTGTAATAGGCCTTCTCTTAATACAGACACACGCGTGCATCCACACATTGATAAAGACCCAAACATACACACATGTAACACAGATTTACACATATATACATACACACATGTACAAAGTGAGGGTAAGATATGTGTGCTTTTAGAAGCTTCCAACCTTGTGAGGAAGGCAAAGCTTCTGCATCCAAGTCTAGTAAGTACATTAACTTGGACCCCTCCATGTTATTCCAGAATTTGTCCTTATCCCTGTCTTCACTGACCTGGCTAACCTTGCCCATCAAATCCATAAGTGGGAGGTTTCAGACTAGAAGGAAAGTAAAAAACATGTATATTATCAAAATAAAGAAGGTGTTGGGTGCCTTACAAGATGCAAATGGAGTACTTAGCCAGTAAGAGTCAGGAAAAGCCCCTTTAGTGAGAATGTGCACTGGACTGTGGAGATGATAGCTGGATGGATGGATGATGGATGATGGATGGATGGATGGATGGATGATGAATAGAGTAGATGGATGAATGGATAGATAGATGAATAGAGTGGATGGATGAATGGATAGATAGATGAATAGAGTGAATGGATGAATGGATGGATGGATGAGTACATGGATGGGTGGATGGGTGGATGGTAGATGGATGGATGGATGGATGGATGGATGGATGGATGGATGGATGGATAGGAAGAAATGGGGTTTGGAAGCAAGGGGAATGCAGCATTACTAAAATCACAGAAGACAGGAAGGTCCGTGTGTACACAGAAGGAAAAATCAGCATTTCTGAAGATGATAGACAAATAAGGAGCTAGAGGCAAAGATACAAATGTGAACGTGAATGGTGGTGTTGAGGGAACGAATTCATTGTCAGGTAACAAGGAACCAACGGAAGCTTCTCAGAGAAGCAGCCTAGCTGTCATGCTGAGAAAGAGTAAGACCTAAATCTCCAAGCTGGTGCTTCCTTCCTTTGACTGGTGGGCTCTAAGCACACAGACCACACTACTTTCACGTTCCATTGCCTTCGCCTGCCTTCCTTTTAGAGCAGAGCTTGTTGCTTGTGTGCTGGTGGCTCTGGGATGTTCTCACTCTGTCTTGGCTGTGTCATGTCATCAACCTAAAAATAGATGCTAATTAACAAGGTTATTTCTAACTTACGTTGTTAAAAGACAGGAAGTGGTGATGAATTACAGAGTATGAAATTAACCAAGAGCAGAACCAAATTCCAGTTCGAAATTCCCACCTTGCCAATATTCGATTCACTAAATAGCATCTGTTTTTCTAAACCAGACAGTCATTATCCAAATTTCCTCTCCTGGATGTGATAATATAGTGAGATAAGACATGCCCCAACAGAACACAAATTGGCTTTTGGAGTCTAGATGCTATGCGAGTGTTGGGATGGGCAAAGCAAATATCTCACTCTATTATCTGCTGTCTCTGAACCAACAGATTACATGGTTCACTGGCTAGCTGAATAACTTTTAGACAGTTTGCTCATGTCTATTTACACATATGCCACAGAAATATATTAACAGCTGAGAAACAGCTGTAAAAATTACACACTGAGGTGAGTAGACAGGAGCAATGCTCACTCCATGTATGTTTCTGTAAGGGACACAAAAGTTTCATGTGACAAAGGAAGTGGACAACATACACATGTTCATCCAGGTATCATGCAGTAGGACAGCAGGCCAAGGGAACATCACAAAATCTCCCAGGAGCCTCTCCCATGTCTCTGGGACATGGCTTTAACATGAAATCTTTATAAACAGTGAGTTCTAATATACATGTTTGTACTCTTACAATATCTTACTGGTAAATTGAGGTCTTTATATAAAAGCTACTGCTCATGTTTATTCTCTCACTGTAAGAATAATGGAGATTTTCCAACTTAGGCTTTTCCTTAAATAATGGACTGTTTATTTCTCTGCTCAGTTTTAATCTCCTCTTGCAGTCATGTACATTTCCCACAAAATATATTAACAAACGGAGATTTTTTTTTAATTACAATGACATTGTCATTGTTTGTTTTAAAAAGTAATAGAAGAATTACAGAAATTTTTCTTCAGACAAATGCTGGTCATCACTCTGTGAGATTACAGACTGAATTTGTATAGAAAGATGGACAGCCAGCCAGCCTCAGTGCTGTGTTGCCCTAGCATTCACAACAGCAGTGACCACTCATATTCATGCTGGGGTGCCATACACTCTACCTCCTTTCAAAGACTCAGAGGAGCCAGCCAACCCTCCCAGAACACCATCTCCCTAACCCTTCTCTTCTTTCTCAAGGCTGTCCCCATTTGAGCCTCAAGACATGTTGAGGTTCTCAAAGGGTCTGTCCTGAATGCCTTTCTTGTCTACTCTGCTCATTAACCTTTGAGTCCCAGTTTCAGTGACACCATGAGTCCTGAATATGTATCATCGTTGCTTGGATTGGCTATCACTCATCTACATTCACATTTGATACACAGACATCTCTCTCAATCTAAGACATCCGTGACCCTCTCCTCCAAAGCCTTCTTTCAGTTCCCAATCTCAGGACTGTCAACTACCACCCTTCCACTCAGACCGGCACAGACTCTAGTGGGTGGCCTTGACACACCATATTCCCCAGTTTACCTCATACTCCTGTGTTTGTCTGTCCATCACAACCCTCTTCCAACTGTTTCTATGGCTTCTGTCCCTGAGACCTATCTCTCACAGCATTATGACTGACTCAGCTATCGCCTTTCCCAGCGCTACACCTTCCCTAAGTGTGGTAAAACGTTCTATCTTAAAACACAGATATCCACTTATCCACAGCCTGAAGTTCTTCAGAGCACCACGCCCATTGCTTTGACAGAATCTTGCTTGGTCTTTCTTCCACTTCTCCCCTGGGCCTTCAGCCAAGTTACAACTCACCTGTCATGCCCTCTGACCTGCAACAATCTCTCCACCCTTGAATGCCTTCTACAATTTGCTCTTTCTTTCTAGAATCCAGTTCTCACCCTCCCTGCTTAGTCTCCTTGTTTCTCTTGTGCTCTTAGACATGAACGCGAGTGTCCATAGGGCACTTTCCCTCAACACCGAATTCCTACACAAACCACTCCATGCCACTTCACACTGAGCCAGAGCTCTAGCTCTCTCCGGGGTTCTGGGACATGTAGAGAGCACTTTGTAAGTTTAGGTTGATGTTGGCTGTGGGGTTGCTTGCTGTATTGATTATGTTGAGATATGTTCTTTGTATCCTGAAACTCTCCCAGACTTTTATTTTAAAGGGGGTGTTGGATTCTGGTGGGTTTTGTCTTTAACTCTGTTCATACGGCAGATTACTGTATCGATTTACAGACGTTGAGCCATCCTAGCGTCTCTGGGATGAAGTCTACTTGGCCATATGGATGATCTCTTTAATGTGTCTTTACATTTGGTTTGCAAGTATTTAACGAAAATTTAAGGTACGGAGGATCTGAGAGGAGTTGGAGGAGGATCAGAATATATATTTCATGAAAAAATGTTTTCAATAAAATGATAGATATAAAAACTATTTCTTCCTTTAGTTCTTACTAGCCGGTTCTCCTCATATCACATTGTTGCCCATTTGGAGTATGTTGATCAAAATCACCATTGCCTGCGAATCACCAGTTTTCCATTGTTCTTTGTTCAAAGGATCATAAGCAAATTGCTAGCAGGCATAAGTAGAGAATTCTAATTATAGGCATTTTTTTTTTTTTTTTTTGCCAAACTCACATCCACCCCAGCCTAATGCCCACTTCACCTGGTACCCAGTAAGCAAGTATTCCTGGTCATTTTCATCTTTGCACTGAATACCAATAAAAAATTATATAAAGGATTTCTATGAAGAAATGTCTTATCTATGAATTCAGAAATTAAAATGATTGACTTCCAAGCTTTATTGTCATGTCTTTAAAGATTGCTATGTGTTGCTGGTGCCATTATTCAAGGCCAAGTCTTGGCTAAGTTCAGGAACCAGGTGTCTCTCCTGTTTTCTGCTCACCTCCCAAGCTGCAGTCACAAAGACCATCTGTAGGAGCGTGGCTTGGTTGCTATGGCAACCAGCCTAATTTTAAGCATTCTTCAATATCTTCCTTTGGAGTGTTTCATATAACATGATGCTATACCTAAGGAATACCAAGCTCACTCTTTCTGATTAATGATGAGAAAAGGAAGAATCTAGCCTAGAAGGGGTCAGGAGAGACAAACCCTCTTTGGGCCACCGTCACTGACAGAGCCACCCTCTGAGCAGTGTCCATTCTCTCAAGGTGGGTGACCACAATCACAGGAAAATACTGGCAGGAAAATTCCTGTTTCTTCCAGCTCATCCCCTCTAGCTGAATCAGGACTCAAATGCATGGCAGACTAGTTGTATAGTAGCCCATACTTCCGTTGAGTTACAGCTATCATTTGCAAAACTTACTGTGGGGTAAGAGACTAGATCCTTTGTAGCCTAGGAAAATAGTAACAGCAACCACGCTGCCACCATTGACTGATTTTGAATTTACTCTCATTGTTGTGTTCTTTGTTCAAAAACTTGACATACATCTTAAAGCCAAGACAGATATTTATGCCAAATATTAAAACACTGTACCTAAAGCAGAGCCCCATATGATTGACAGTTTTGGCTGTATTACCCTGTACACCCAGTTGAAAGCAGGAGACAGCAGAAGTATCTCCCAGTAACTGGGAGCTCCGGGAAAGGGCAGAAGAGGAGGTCGGGCTCTGTGGTAAATCCATCAGATGGTGTGGTTATCAAGCACCTGCGTGGTATGGGAAACACAGAGGAACACAGGCACATTTCTGCCTGAAGTGCCTCAAAGAGCTAATAAGAAATTCAAAAACAGGGGTTGGGGGCTGGAGCTATGGCTCTGTGGTTAAGAGCATTGACTGCTCTTCCAGAAATCCTGAGTTCAATTCTCAGCAACCACATGGTGTCTTACAACCATCTGTAATGGGATCTGATGCCCTCTTCTGGTGTGCCTGAAGACAACTACAGTGTACTTATATTAAAAATAAATAAATGAAGAAGAAGAAGAAGAAGAAGGAGAAGGAGAAGGAGAAGGAGAAGGAGAAGGAGAAGGAGAAGGAGAAGGAGAAGGAGAAGGGGAAGAAAGGAGAGGAGAAGAAAAGAAAGAAGAAGAAGAAATGAGAATGGAATCCCTGGATAAAATAGGGGAAATGATTAATGAGCTTTGGAGAAACTGAGGGAGAGATGTTTGTAATACTAGTCCTTCCAGGAATCAGCTTCCCAAGGCTGGTTTCTGTGGCTACTTCATGAGCATATCCACAAATCAAGGGTAGTTGCATTTGCTGTCCCCATTTGTTCACTTTTGGTTCCTAGAAAGAGGTAATGTGTCTGAGATTTAATTATTATGATTGGAAAAAAAAAAAGCCTCCTGTCACAACGTCTATCAAGTGAGTGTCATTAACGGAACCCCAGTTACTGAGTTGAATATCCTTGTCTGTGAGGCTCTTTAAGTGAGGCTTCCTTTAAAAATGCCTGGTAGTTGGCATGGTGGTTGTCCATGTGGTGTGAATCATGCAAGAATGCATGCATGTATTTTCTTATGCTAGGTCCACTCTTGCCCACACAGGTTACACCCAGTAGGACCACCCCACCTGTCAGTTCTCACTGTGGTGATTGTTTCTCTGAGGATAACACTTGACCTCTCTGTTGTACATCCATGTTCACACAACCCCTCAGCTGTAAGACCCTTCTACAGTTGCACTCAATGCTAAGCTTAGCTTAGGAGGACTATCATAAACTCTTGCCTTTTTTCAATATGAATTTATCATCCCAATTCAAATATGAAATTAACTTTTTAACATTGTGAAAGGAGTCAAGTAATTAAATCATAAGCACTTCTTAGAGTAAAGCTTGCAAAATTCATTGCTAAAAAGCCATCCCACTCCAGGCTTTCTCTTTAGACGTCTGTCAACACGCAGTGAGGTTCACGTTGTCTGCCATGGAGCGGCTCAACCTGAGAATGTGGCTTGTCTCTGACTAAAAGTCATATGGTTTTAAGAAAGGGCTGTTCTTTGCTTTGTTATATTTACATTGCCTCTAATGTGTTGCACTTTTGTATATTGCAGTTATCCTAAGACACCTGAGAAGCTAGAAGTCAAGATGACCATCTTTACAAGGTATGACATCTGGATTTAAATTACGCAGATATGCATGCTTTATTCTCTAAACTCTTGTCGTATCCTGAGAAGACATTCATATAATTAAACAGGCGAGTTAGTCATTTGTGAAGTGTTTGTTAAATGCTTTTTATGAATCCCTCATTGTGCTGCAAACACTATACAGTTATAAATCACAGCGTCCTGGTCTCAGCACACTCACACTCTAGAACAAACTGAGAGCAGCTCTCCCTTCCATGGGGTGTGAGCAGACACAAGCTGGTCAAATAGTTAAACATCTGGCAGCCTCAGAAGAAAAATGTAACCCAGATATTGAAATAAGATAGTTTGGGGATATTACATAGATGATTATTCAAATATGAAATTAACTTTTAAACACTGTGAAAGGAGTCAAGCAATTAAATCATACACACTTCTTGGAGTAAAACTTAGAAAATAAACAATCTTAATTGTAGTTTTGTTTCTGTTGCTGTGATTTAAGAAAAATAGTAAACTTGACAAAAGGCAATGCAGGAGAAAATGCATCGTTCTGCTCACACACAGTTCCAGGTTCCAGAGCGTTACAGCAGGGCAGTCAGAACAGGAAGAGTCTAACATCCAGTCCCATCACAACCATAGTGGACAGAGAGAAAGGAAAGAGGCCAAGCTTAACACTCAACTCTGTCTACTCTCTCGGTGCAGAGCCCCAAACTTGGGAATCGTGCTGTCTGCCTTCAGACTGATTCTTCCCACATTAAATGAAATGGTCAAGAGAATCCATCTCTGGAGTAACCAGAAACTTACCTCTTAGTTAACTGCACATCAGTAAAGTTGATGACCAACATTAGCCGTCACCAGTCCAGCCCTGTAAACCTGACACCCAATCACATCTCCTTTGACTTGTTTAATTTCCAGATGAAAACAATAACCAGGCCGTGGTACCACCTCAGTTGATATAACTGTCCTACACACAACCACAACTTCAGTATTTTTCCCAGAATAGATAGTACCTGTGAAAAAGTGATCAGTAGCTGAGATACAAGAGATTTCCAAGCAGACAGAGTAATAGGAAAAAATCCTGTAAGGATAGAACCACAGACTGAGATCAACTAGAGCCCATACCAAACCTCCTTCTTCTCTTCCTTCTCCCTCCCTCTCCCTTTGCCCTCCTCCTCCTTTTTCCCTTCCTCTCACTCCCCCTTCCTTCACTCTTCCTCCTCTTCCTCCTCTTCCTCCTCTTCTTCCTCTTCTTCCTCTTCCTCCTCCTCCTCCTCCCCAACCTCTGGCATCAACAGAAGCCTTTGTCAATACTCCAGCCTAAAAGCACATCCTCCACCCCCTCCCTCAACCAAGATCACACTGCCCAACATATCATTACATCTATCCAACAGGATCTTCCATACTGCTCCAAGACTACTCATTGTCTTCAGGACACTTAGTGAGAGTATAGAAAACACAGCCATTTCTAGGACAGTGAGAATACTTGCAGACTCTATAGAAGAAAGGACGATTTCAAATCCCAGGAACCAAGTCATGGAATACTCTTTGTTTTCCTTCATGGTTTTCAGCTCAGTGTGTCCCGGTGTGGGCAGCAGAAGAATGGAAGCAACGCTTGTCTATGCAAAGAGTTGGTGGAGTAGAAGTGAAGTAGTTGAATACCGCACGTTATTAGGAAAAAAACTAATGTCTCATCCCCATGAAACTATGTGGGGAGCAACCAGATGGGTCGCACTGGGATATCCAGTGCGGTCGTCATACCAACATATTTGTGAGAGGCAAAGACACACCTGTGCTCAAACCCCTTCGGTTGTTACCTCTGAGACGAGATCCTGCCACCATTTTTTGTCCTGTGTTTGCATGGGCTCACATCTGGGTTTATGCTTGCTATAAACCAAGCAATCAGTTATAAGTCAGGCAGTACCCCAGGAACTGTAGAGGCAACATGAGAAAGGGTCTTCACATGGAGCTCAGTGCAGCTAAATGTGTTAAATTCTGGTCCACCCCGTCTCAGTTCAGGCTAAACTCCAGTCCTTGTGACACAGTCTAGTGACAAGGATCCTTTCAGAGAATGGCCACCTTCTTCTCTGCTTTAAGTTATCCTAAGGTTATAGTAGCGAAATAATAACAGTATTTTATTAACATAGCAATCTGAAAAAGTTTTACAAAACATATTTTGCCATAAATCAAAATTATACCAGTACAAGGTTGTGTTTACAACTCTTTTATCAAAAGCATTGCAGTTCAAAATATAGAAGATTTCTGTTTAACTAGGGCTCAAATTGTAACTAGAGTATTGGAAATGTAGTTTCCACCACCCCCACCAACTAATCTTTTCAAGCATGACCAATTACTTATCCTTATCACCGTCTTGTCAATCTGAATTTTGACAATACTTTTACACAAAGGATGAACCCAACCCCTGCTTCCACGAGCAAAAGCATCATAAACACCCAATAAACTTTGCCATGCTAAACCCACCAAACTGAATCACATGGTAATTCTGTGTTTGGTACAGTTTCTTTTGTACCTTGGGCTGACCTTGAACTCCTGATTCTCCTGCTTTACTCTCCAAGTGCTGGGATTGTAGGTACACTTCACCACACCCACCTTAACACTGGAAAGTTTTGATGGATGTTTTAGATGAGGAAGAGTGGGTGGAGTAGCTCTCATGAAACAGCTGTCCCTAGCCTAGTAACACTGCTGGGCTGTCTCTAAGAACAGCAGGCACATATTCACTCACTCATGGATAACTTGATCTCAAGGAAGAAGAGAGAGAAACCATGGTTACCCCAGTCTAGGAGGATCAGAAAGGTGTCTAATAGACGCAAGGATGCAATTTGGTAAAAGGGAAAAAATCCTCAAATTCTCTAGCACAGTAGTCAACTGTGGCTAACAGTGATTATGTATGTGCTAAATTGGCATGGATTTAAATGTTTCACACACAAAGAAATTATGTAGAAATCACAGTTATCCTTATCAAGTCATTTTGTATTTTTACATGTGTATCAAACTATCTTACCGTATCCATAATCATCCCACAACCAAAGCCTGATGAAGGACACACTGCAGTGACTGTGGGCATGAGTGGTGACATTAGTGTATGCTTCCTCTAGGTCACAAGCTATGAAATGTGGAGCCTTGCTTCTCTCAGATCTCCAAGCTTTCATTCTGTCATTGTATAATGGAGGTGGTAAAGTTATCAAGGGGATTAAATAAAGAGTATAGGGCACAAAGTAAGAATTCAATCAACAGTAGCTATTATTAAATTCTTAGTAAACACTTACTAATTGAATGGTCTACAATAAATGACAAGGTCCTGCAGCTAATTTCTGAGCTTAGCTGGTGTCTGTTCACATCCTGTGTCCTGTTTCTTTACCATGTGGAGCCACTGATACAGCAGATGACCTTTTCGGCTGGTTAGCCAGTGTCTCTGCCTCTATTCTAACTGCTGCTCCCTGGGTAATCACTAAGCACCCCATCTCCAAGAACTTCTTCTCTTTGGGTTGACAGAGCAAAAGTCAACTCCCTGCCTTCACCACCCTGCCAGCTCTGTAGAGGTCTATGCTCACATATGTCCTATCCACGAGGACAGCCAGTGACTGTGAACATGGCCTTACTCTTGACCATATGTGAAGACCATGTTTGACAGTAACCTCAGCTTGGAAAACACAGTACACTGCATGCAAGACAGAAGGATAGAGGGATTCAGGATGTTACCTTGAGGATCATCAGACAGAAAAGAGGCAAGAAAAGCAGTGGTGGCTACAAGGGTGGCCCATAAAAGGCCTCTCAACCAGATAGACAATCATGATAGAAGCATATATACATATATATGTGCATATACATAAATTATATATAATGTGTACATAGTTAACATATATAACATGTGAATATATAACATATGGCATATATAACATATATTTCATATATGTTCATATGAATATTTTATATATATTCATATAATAATTTACATATATATATGTGTATATATATATATATATATTATATATGAATCACATAAAATTCTCAAGTTTGGAAAACAGAACTGAAGAAAAAAGCTTTGTGTGAGCTCAGCAGCAGATCTGAGAGGCTATAAGGAAAAGGAAATTCAAAGAGAGGACAAGAATTATCTAATTTAGAGAACTTAGTCCTGCAGAGACGATTCAGGGAAAGTGAACAGGCATCTACAGATCTGTATCATGGTATTGGCCTTCCTGATGGATACATAACAGACTCTAGAGGAAAAGTGAAAGGTGATGATCTTGAAGACATCATCAGTGAAAATTCCCAAACTGGAGGAAAACATTAACATACTTAAGAATCTCAGCAAGTTCCTAAGAGGAAACCTGGAAGAGACGCAGACCCAGAGACAACATAATCAGACTGTGGATGGACACGGACAATGAGAAAACCCTGGAAAGATTGGGGAAGCCTTGTGTACAGAGCACCAGAGTAATGCTCTGCTCATTAATAAAACAGTGTAGACCATGATGTGTTAGAATGATGTATTCAAAGTCCCCCAAAGAGAAAAAAATTCAACCCAGCATTCTATAGTCTACAAAATTGCCCTTCAAAATAAAGGCATGTTAACTAGATCCCCAGGCGAACACACACTGAGGGGGTTCATTCCTAAGACACCTCGCAGAAATCCTGAAGGATTGAAAGGATTGAAAGAGGGAACTGCCAAACAGGAAGTGAAACCACCCAGAAAATTAAATCAAACAGGAAATAGGAGAGATAATTAATGAAACCAAGATTTGTTTATTTGAAAAAAATCAAGAAAATTCACAAAGCTTCCTGTGGTTAGACTATCCATGAAAATCATGCTAAAGACAAATGTTAACAAAGCCAGAACAAAAATGACTGAGATGGCAAAAATAGAAACGAATTTGGAATTCAGTTATTCTAAGGAATAGATGAGACAGATAAATTTCTGGAAAAAATTACAAATTCCCAAAACAATCTCCACCATAACAACTTTTTTTTTATTGATCCATATATATAAAAGAAAAGATGACTAAATAATTTAAAAAATCTTCCAGTGTAAAGTCTATAAGCTATCAGTTAAATTCTTTCAGAAAATAGAGGAGTGACTTTTCTATTTGTTTCATTAAGCTGGCGTTGCCCTGATAAACCAGAAAGACTTCACAGGAAAAGATAACTAGAATCCAGAAATGCACAAGGGGATCTAACATAGTCATGGAGAAGTTACCTAAGGAATGGCCCACAGTTCAAAGATCAACTCTCATAATACACAAATTAATTAAAGACAAATGATATACCTTTCTTGAATTGACATTTGACAAAATGAATGCATTTGACAAAACTCAATATTTATTTATGATTAAAAACAAAACCCTTTTTACAAATTGGAAACGATAGAAGGAAAGTTTGCTTCACCAAGGAATGGTCTCCTCATGACGAAAGGCTAGCTGCCAAGATCAAGAAGCAGGCAATGATGGCTATTTGTATTACTTCTGACTTGCATCATACTGGAGGTTGTAGGCAGTACAACCAAGCAAGAAAAACAAATCAATGGAATATCTTAGTGAAATGAAAAAAATCAACTCTCCTGTTTCATAGATGGTTCCACGTTAAAATTTTAAAAATCTTCTAAAAATCTTTTAAAACTTTACTGGAACTAACAAATAAGGCTTACAAAACCACAGGATACATGAATAATTACCAAGAAAACTAATTAATAGTAATTTAAAAATAAATGTAAGAAGACAATTTCAAGTTGATGTGCTACAATCTCAGCCCTACAGTCATAGAGAAGGTGTAGGAGGAGGGAAAGAAGAAAAAGAAGGAAGATGGGGAGAAGGGAAGGATGAGGAAGAGGAGGAGGGGGAGGAAAAGGAGGAGGGGGTGAGGGAAGGGAGAAGAAAGAATGAGGATAGAAGGAGGAGGGAGAAGGGGAAGAGGAGGGAGAAGGAGGAGGAAGGGATAGAGGAAAGGAGAAGGAGGAAGGGAAAAGGAGGGGGAAAGAGGAAGAAGGAGAGAGAAAGAGGAAGGAGGGAAGGAAGAGGAGAACAAAGAGAAAGGAGAAGAATAAAGGAAAGGAATGAGGAGAAGGAGGGGAGGAAGAGGTGGAAAACAAAGAGAGAGGAGAAGGAGGAGGGAGGAGAAGAGGGAGAAGGTGGAGGGGGAAAGGTAAATCCATTGAGGAACATAAATAACAAAAAGGAGGGGAACGTCAAAAGCCTACAAACATTTCTGAAAGAAATTTTACTATAATTGAGAAAATATTTAGAATTTATTATTATTCAGAAACATTTTTCTATGCATTGGAAGGTTTGATATTTCTAGATGGCAATTCTTCTCTCCAAATTAATATAAATCAACACAAACTTAGTCAAAACTCCATTAAGAGCTTAACAAAAGTTGTTTATCTTATTTAGACAGAAACACAAAGAATCAAGACCAGAGGCCTGCAAAACAAGTCACCTAATTTCTAAAAGTGTGAAGCCACAGTCTCAAGGCTGGCAAGAACAGACACAGAAACTATCACAGAGACTAGAGTCTAGAAACAGATTTCAAATCCAAGAGCCACAAGGTCATTTGGTAAGTCCAGGGCAGGTTCTCAACCAATAGTGCTGTAATAATTAGCAATTATACCATAAAAAGCAAAACTTGGTTGTTCGTAATTATATTCATTTATTTTCCTGTGGTGAGTGTTTTCCCTTCGTATGTGTCTGCGCACCACATCTTTGTCTGCTGCTCATGGAGGCCAGAAGAGGGCATTGAATCCCCTAGGACCATTACTGATGGTTGTGAATAAAACTGCAATGTGGATCCTGAGGACAACCCAGGTCCTCTGGATGAGCGGCCAGTGCTCTTAATGCCTGAGCCATCTCTGCAGCTCTACCTCTGGGGGCGGGAAGTGGGGAGCAGCAACAGGAAACCTAGATTGTCATCCCCCACAGCCCCACATACACAACACTAACTTAAAGTGGACTGCTGATCTAAGTATTAGATTTGAAATTAAAACTTCATAAGGAACAGAGAGGAGTAAATCTTTGCAAACCACGCAGCAGCCAATGCTTTCATAAATATAACATCAAAAGCAAAATCCATTCAGGAAAAAAAAAAAAAGAAATCTTTTGTTCTCCCAAATGTTATTAATAAAATGAGAAGTCAAGCCACAGACTGACCACAAAAGACTTTCACACAGAATATAAGAAGAACTTTAATGAGTCAATAAGAAGACAAAAAGGTTTAGTGGATTAAGGAGTTGAATGAACAATTTACTGAAGCAGATACAAGACTGTAATGTGCATATAAAAGGACCCTAAAGTGCCACATTGTTAGTCATCAAACAAAGACAAACTAAAACAGTTGCCATGTTCAGTCTAGGACCTGTGCTGCCCTGAGGCTGTCACTACACATTCATTAAAATGGCTGCCATCACAAAGGGCTGTGGTCACACCTTTAATCCCAGCACTGCAGAGGTAGAGACAGGAGGATCTCTGTGAGTTTGAGGCCAGCCTGGTCTACAGACTGAGTGTGAGTGCCAGGTCACTCAGGGCTACACAGAGAAACCTTGTCTCAAAAGAGAGTGGGGGAGAGAGAGGGAGAGAGAGAGAGAGAGAGAGAGAGAGAGAGAGAGAGAGAGAGAGAGAGGAAAGAGGAGAGGAGGAGGAAGAGGAGGAGGAAGAGGAGGAGGAGGAGGAGGAAGAGGAGGAGGAGGAGGAGGAAGAGGAGGAAGAGGAAGAAAATACTTATGAAGTAACCAAACATTAACCAAGGTGTTAAGATACCAGACGTCATGTAGATTGTTGTGGCCATTCTGAGAAAACATTTAGCACTTGTCTTCAGGTTAAACAGAAATCTTCCATAGTCCTCAACAACCACCTCTTAGAGAGGTACCTACCAAGGAGAAATCAAAATGACTGGACACACAGGTCCTTATATGAGCATCCACAGCCGCATTACAGCAGCCTGGGGTGAGGGGAGACGCAAACCGCCGCCGGTGGGGAACAGATAAACCAGTGTGGTATGTCTGTAAATGGAATGCTCTCGGCCAAGAAAAGGGGTGATAGGCACTGTGCTGAATGAAATGCAGGTGGTGATCAGGGTTAAGAGGCTGAGGTGGGGAAGGGGGTTGAACTGAAGAAAGCTGAGGCAGAGGTCATGCCCTTGAAATGAGCATGAACTTTTTCTCAGGTAATGGTAGGACTAGCGGACTTCCTAGGCTGAGCAAATGCAAAGGGCACAAATGAGGGTGAGAAACCCAGCAGGCTGGGAGTACCCACTTACCTGTGATGGGAAAGTTGTCCCGGTAAGCAGTAAGCAAGAGACCATGACTAGCAGCTCTTAGGCTGCTTTCTCCTCCACATGAAGCAAACAACTGATGCAGAACAGAAAGCAAGGAGACAAGATTCAAGTCCAGGATAGTCCGACTCGCAAGCCTTTGCTTTCACCTACTACGTACATTGCCCAACTCCACACCCGTCAACAGATGAACAACTGTCTAAAAATCAATGAACTAAAGGCCCTATGAGAGCCGTGACTCCTGTTTCTATTATGAAGATCTTTCTTATGTGGCAAGAACTATCTGGGGTAATTCTGGACACGCCCTCCATCCACAACACTGGAATTTCAGCTTCTCTTACTCCACGATGACTAAGAACCCATTTTAGGCTTTAAAACCTCTTCTCTCTCATAAGATAAAAAATAAGAAGCCCACTGATATCCAGCCTTCAAGGAGGAAAAGTTACTGGGGGAGAGCGGCCAAGGGGACCAAGCAGGCTGAACACAGCGTCATGTTGCTCACTCCTCCCTAAGCACTGTTCAGTGGGGAGCAAAGGGAGTTTAAGCTGGTGGGCCTAATATTTCAGAGGCAAAGCTGTGTGGACATAATAAAGCTGTAGCATAAAAGGTACCATTGGAGCCAGGGAGATGATTCAGCATGTAAAGCATTTGCCAAGCAAGCAAGAGGACTGGAATTTGGATCCCCATAATTCATGTAAGTGCTGAGTGGGGACATAGCAGCCTTCTTATAATCCCAATACTTGGGAGGCAGAGACAGGATCCGTGAAGGGAGGTGGACAACTAAACTAGCCAAATGGGAAATCTCTGGGGTCAAGAGAGAGATCATATCTCAGTACAGAAGGCAGAGGGTAAGAAAGACATCAACATCAACTTTTGGCCTCCATACACATGTGCTTACACGTGTACCCACAGACATGCACATGTACACGAGCACTCAAGTACACACACATACACACACATGCATATGCATGCACACACATACATTCGCATGCACTCAAGCTAGTGCACATCAACTTTTGGCCTCCATGCACTTGTGCTCACACAGATATGTGCACCAGCACGTGCGCCCGTATACACACACATATATGTGCACATGCACATGTACATGCACACACAGCCACAGAAACAACAACCATCTTACCTCATAAGCAGGATGAGTAAGAAATCAACAGGCTCCAACTGCCAGGCAATGGTGGTGCGTAGTCATGTAAGCACACTGATTGGGAATTCAGCAGTAACCTTCTGTGAACCGTTTATCTTATGTACTTATTTAACTAACATTCAAACTGACAAGACTCATGTTTCTGGGCCTTCCTTTCAGACTTTTATGTGGGAATGATCAGATGGAGCTCAGCTCCATATAAACTTTGCATGTTTTTGATTTCACACACAAACTGAAGGTTAGAATTCTACTCCATGTCCTCAGTCATTCGGGATTTTTTTTTTTAAATCTTTGAACATGACTTCAAACCCTGCCAAAACATAACCCAAATACACTCACTTCTGTGTCTGTACAAATACGTAAAAGAAATGGGTATGTCAGCTTTCAATGGGTACCAGCTTAATGGAAGTTTTAACTACTGCCAGGGAACAAAGACAGCCAGAAGTAACTAGGGCCGCTTTGTTCAAGGGTATGAAGACGTTCAGGAAGACGGAGATGAACGGCACATAGCAACAGGAATAAAGCAAACATTTCTGTGGCCACAGTGATCCATACCAACTTCTCCCTGAGCTCCTGCTGTACTAATAACAGCCCCCCAGCCAGATTAAATACTTAATTATCCATGTTGTGAAAAGTACTTACTTTGTGTCATGTCCAAGCCTCCCAAGTATAAACAACATTATAATTATATAGCATTTCAGTACTTCCTAATACATGCCCACTTCACCTCCACAATGGACCATCATCGCAGGCACGGCATGCCTTGATTTCACAGAGCTGCGACTCCACAGGCCCCAGATAGACTGCTTTCCTTGATGTCACTCTGCCTAAATTTCAGAATAGAGACACCCCACTGCCGTGTAGCACATATCTGCAGAGACACCTAGTAAATCATACTCAAATGGTCCCTACCATTCCACCATGAGTAATCTAGGGCAGAGAAAGTAGTTGGTTTAATTTTGCTTTCTCCAATTATGAAGCAGTGAATGTCGGGAGCAACCCCAGGGAACCTTCACAGTTCTTATGTTTTGAGAGAAGACACTGCCTGGACCACCTCCAGATCAGGCTCAATCTATCTCCTCTCCTGCTGCCTGCTGGCATAGGCACCTTTAATTCCTTCACATGGAAGGCAGAGGCAGTTGGATCTCTTTGAGTTCAAGGCCAGCCTGGTCTACAGATTGAGTTCCAGGACAGCCAGGGCTACACAGAGAAACCCTGCTCGAAAACAACAAACAAACAAACAGACACCCAGAGTCCAGAAGAGGCCGAATGCCTTCACATCACTGGTATCTTTAGCTCCTACCCTACTCCTCTCTCACAGTTAGGCCAGCTGTTTGTCTCCACATTTCAATCTCTTTTCTGCATGTTACCCATCCTTCTGGGTCACCCTGGAAATACTGTAATAGGTGTTAGAATATTTCCCAGGATCTTTCACCAAAACCAGACTCTCTATGATCACTAAGGAGGCCATTGCAGTTTGATGAGTCTGCCCACCCAACTCCATTCCAGCTCGAATGCCAAAATTATCACATTTAACAGAAACCAGATCTGAAGAGGCAGATCATGGTAGAGGGGCAAGTCTGTTACAAGGCCAACACTAGAGCTGTGCCGAGTCACACAAAAGCAGGCAAAGCCTGAGGCAGGACGCACCCTTAGCCCACACTCGGACTGCTGCTATGTCTTAGCTTGGTCATGGTGAGTATCCTGAAGGAGGAAGAGAAAGAATAACAGTCACAGTAAAGCCTTGCAACATAATACTAGAGGACTGGGTGTCATAGATACATTGTGTAACCCAGCAGCTTTGTGTTTCCACTGGTCCATGTGGAGTTGAGGGAGAAGTTACAATACTAGCCATTGGAATGCTAATGCTTTGTTTCAGGCAAGAAGGTCTCCAGACTAATATATCAAGATCTCTGGGCTACAGAAACATGTACCATTAGTTTGATACTTCCAGAGATGCTCTGGAAGAATTTATTCTATTATTTAAAATATTATTAGACCAACAAGATGACTCAGTTTGTACTGTACTTGTACTTCCTGAGAAAGCCCAGCAAGCAACCTGAGTTTGATCCTCAGGACCCACATATAAGTGGAAAGAGAGGAAAAACTTCATAAAACAAAACAAAACTCCCAGCTTCAGAAAGCACAAGACTTAGCCTGCTGAGGAGACACCCAGTTAACTATAGCAAAGGATTTTTGAAAGAACTTTACATACAAGGCTAGGAAACTAGACTCTTGGAGTTCAAGTCAGAGACATGAAACCCAAAAGAATTTGAGAATGGAACACAGACTAAACATCAAGATGAGCCGTACACACATACCTTGAGCTATCTATGGGGACCAAGATGGGGTTGGAAGAATGTAAGCCCTTTCCTAATCCAAGATAAATGCTTCATCAAAGAGGACATAGGATTCCAAAAGATGTTTAAACTGATGTGGGTGAGGCATTTGGCCAAGCTGGGAAGAAAAAGATGCACCAGATACGTTCATTCAAAACACATATGCTTATTGATTCAAAGCCACTGTCTGTGTGGAGAGAGGCAGCAGTAAGCCCACCATGATCTGAGGTACACAAATAAAGATCTCCATCACTCTTGCTTACATGCTATTTAGTCAGCTTCTAACCTACAAGCAAATATTTGGCCTGCTACTTCCTGATAAGATTAATAAGAACCAACGTTAGTAGAATAATAATAATATTTATCACAACAATGCATATTAGATAAAGCTAGTATCATAGGGAGATAGAATGATAGGCTTTCAAGGTTCAAAGAGTGTTCAGACTTAGACAACCCAACTCATCTTTAAAAATCACAGCAATCACCATGCACCCTAGGCACTTGGCATTTGTGTTTTATTGTCTTACATAGAAGAGTTCATCATATCTGTCTTATCTTCTCAAACATATTACCATTGTCAGTGAGCCACCAGCCCGATCAAAACACTCAGCAGAATGCAGCATACATGTTAGGTCCTCACACAGTACTTACTGGGAGAGCTAGAGTTTCTTACTCTGTTTTATTTTGTTGTTTTGTTCTATGTAGCCAATAATGCCCACAAGCCTCCCCTCCTTCTCTTCTCGAGTGATAAAATACAGGTATATGATACCTCGCCTGACCTGTACATGGCTGGGGACTGAACCTAGGGGTTTGTGGGTGCCAAGCAAGCACTTCACCCAGTCCCTGAATGCCTTGATCTTGTAGTGGTTTCTGATGGATACTAGGGATCTCCTTAAGAACCAGCACTGCGTCTTGCAGATTCTTGAAACACCTGCCCTGCATCCTAGTTCAGATGTTCCGGTCTGTAATCAGTGTTCCGTGGGCATTTCCTGAATGAATAAATGTTCACTGGCATATCCCCAGAAGGAGCACAGTGACACCTTACCTAAATCCAACAGTCAAGAGAAAAGGTTTAATCTTCCTACAGAACTATGGAGTTACTGCCAAGTTCACTGTATGGATGATAGGACAATGTCACAGGTCAGCCACCAAGCTGCTGGAGTAGGTCCAGGACTGGTTGAATGGGTCAGGTTCCACACGAAATACCCCTTCCCCTCTGTCACACACCACACTAAATGTCATGACAGAGAGACTTGCTTGGCCTTTGGCTCCAATTAATAACGTGACATCACAATATAACTTCCAGGTGAGCAGAAAAATCACAATATAACTTTCATGTAAAAATCTCTTAAATCATCTTGGATATACTGTGGGAATATCTTGACATTTATGTTTTTACTGTCTTGCACGTAAGCCCATGCACGTCCTATATGCATGGGAGCCTAGCTAGTCCAGGCTGCCTCTAATGCTTAAACTTTGTTCAGATTATAGACTTACATAGAATGGGCTACTTGTAAAAGAAAACAAGATACATTCAAGGGATTCATGCCCAAAAGGCAAAGCTTAAGGAAATCTGACAAGGAAAAGTGCCAGGTTTTGTGTGGCCTGGGCACAAGCACCCTGTCAAGATGCAGAACCAGATCTGGCTCCAGTTGGCCAGGGTGGAACCTTGGGATGCTCAGCACACTGTTAATGTTGGAGTTCAAGATCGCCGCCCACACTAGCAGTTTCTCCAGCCGTTAGAAACCACCAGTGAGTCCCCCAAATTCATCATGCATAATAAGGAAACTGAGTTTTTACCCAAACTCCAAGCTCAGCTGCCCCAGCCTTTCTCTGGCCTGACAGACATAGCTGCTTCTAAATTCGCTTCTTGTACTTGCCTTGTCTCCTGTCAGCAGCCAGAAGTTGGGTTGTTGTAGTTGGTTTTTAAAAAGAAATCAGGAATAAGATTCAAAGAGCCTGCCCTGCAGCAATCCCATACTGCACTTCTTCTTAGAATCCTAATGGCAAATTCTAAATACATAAGAGACCATCTCCAGCTGTAAAAGTGATGAGTTTCCAAGGGCCCTGTTGAGTTCCCTGACCCCAGACCTATTTTTATATTTTGATCTTGGGGACCGTGCCTCATGACGCTCAGAACCCTCAAGTTATCCCCGGGGTAACAGCACAAGCTTAACCAGTCCTAGCAAGACTTAAAACAGGGCATCAAGGATCAAAGTGGCCAACAAACCCGCGCATTAGCCACGGGACCAGCCCCAAGAGGACCGCATTAAGCTGCATTGTGCAAGTGGCTAAATTCTTTTCATGGAAAAAAAAACTCAACACCAAAGGCTTTAAGGATAGACGTCTGAATAGCCACGTTAGCAGCAGTCCACATTTTGATATAAAATATAAGAACAATGCTTCAATATCTGATTAAAGTGTGGAAGAGACAGCACAATTTGAATGTTATTTATCTGTATTTTTTTTAATTTGTAAAGTCATCTAAAACTTCCAACAACCAGTGTTCTTTGCTCTATATTTTCCTCAGGATAATATTAAAGGGACTTTCCTGTATTCAAACAGGGAGTATAGAGAAGAAGAAGCCTTTATGAATGAATGAATGAATGAATGAATGAATGAGCGAACAAACGAAAGACCTCAGAGTCTGGATGAAGAATAAAGTAGCCCAGAGAGGTTTTGTCAGTGACCTGACACTTCGTTTTTCCTTCCATTGTCTGTCTACCCAGAGAGCAGGAGCCCAGCAACAGGGATGATCACATGAAGGCGGGAAAACACAACTGTCAGGCTCCAGGGACAAAGCTGACTCTTCACAATACCATTCCTTAAATCCAGACATTAGAGGGAAGGGATGAGAGGAGTGGCGAGCAGCTCCTGATGGCTTTCTGAGGACAGGCAGAGATTATGCTAATCCACACTGCATTGTCCGCTGCAAAGTGTTCTCACAGCAAACCTTTTATCTGGGAAGAAGCGATGCCCAACCTCTCCACTCTGTAACCGCCAGCACTTTCTGTGTGGTTTCTGTGTAATTAACACCAGCCCTAGACCTTTTCATTGGTACTGCTCAAGCTTAGGCCCTTTTGAGGGTGTCCACAGGGGAGCGGCCCTCACCCTTCGCCTGTGGCCTGAGAGCCCCAGCTTATGCTTAGATCTGCGTGCCATCTGTTAATGGCAGAGGGAGTAAAACTTGAGCTAAACTTTGACTGTCAAAAAATTTGAGGGACCAAATCCACTAGAGTGAGATAAGCGAATTATTACCCCACCGAACAGCAAAACAAAACACCCACAAAATCACTTTAAACTAGTACTGCAAACCAACTGCTTCCTTTTCCAAGACATAACAGGCATAAAAACACTCGCATAGGTGGTCATTTGAATGCACGAAAGGAATTTAAAAAAAAAAATGAACTTCAACATCCGCCCATATTATTTAAAAGTTGGCTCACAGCTGTGCTACATCCACGTTCCCAGAGTTCCCAGAAGACGTAAGGAATCCTTGGAGATGAGACACAGGACTGAATTTAATTTGCCAGTCGGTGTCTCCTGCATTTGTAGGCACAGGTGAAACCCATATGACTTCACAGAAGCAATCACTATAACAATGGAAGCATGTGCAAATGTCAGGGAGAGACAGCCACCCGGATGCCTCTGTTCGTCACAATTGTTAGTGTGAAGGGTGAATCATTAGATGTGCTCCAACACTTAAGAGAAAATGCTGTGTGTGAAGCCACACCTGCCTTCAGGTGGATCCCACCGGTCAGGAGCTGCTTCCACCTCTCCCCCTTGTTTTCTGGAGGAGTTTGACTGTACTTACACAGTTCATTTTGGCTCCGGCCCCGCTTTTAATCTATTTAAAAGTTGACTTGATGACCCTGGTGAGAAACAGTCGGATACAGTCAGAGACTGAGGCCACAGAATGGTCCGGAAATTCCTCCCAACATATTCTTTCCTGAATTATTAACCTAATTGTTAGCCTAATGGAAGCCAAACCCTTAGATAAAATCTTTCAAAATGTAGGGCCCACAAAAGCAAACAAACAACAGTAACAAGAGAAAGGCTTTCAGTAATGAAAATCCGGGAGCCATGAAGTTTGTTCTTTTGTAACTGTTCTGTGTAACCTGCGTCCTGCCTGGACAGAGGGGTATCTTGTAGGAAGCCCAGGATAGGCTATGTAATAGCAATTGGTATCGTGTATTGTTCCACAATGCTGTGATTTCAATGACATATTGTGAATTAATTCCAACAAATGAGTTAGCAGGGCTCTGGCTAATTCTGGAAAGAGGAGCATGAACCATTATTGTATGCCTCCAAAACATGCCACTGCCTCCAGAGAGTTAAGCATTGCCACTCTCCCTAAGTAAGGACTGCGGAGCTCACCTGGATCAGCAGGTAAGCAGCTCTGGCCCAATAAACCCACAGGCCTCTTGCTGAGCAGTGGATCAGAGTCAAGGCTACTGGCTCTGCTCCTTGCCACTCTAACGTTTCTGGGACTGGACACTGGGTCTGACAAATCACTCTGCGTTTTAGAATGAGTCTATCCTGCTTTTGAGTTCTTACTGTGTACAACACACTGAAGTCACTATATGCTTTCCCTGCAGATTTAGGTTCAGAGGAAGGACAATGCCAAAGACAGTGTGTAAGGATCATTCAGGGTTCTCGGCCTTTGATCTGAAGATTTTGGGCAGGTATTTAGAATTTCAGAAGATTACAGATTTGACCTACAATCATATCTTTCTTTGCAAATGCAATAAGAAACAAGATTACTATTATTTTTTAATACTTTCAAGTCTAGATAAGTCCTAAAGATACGCTCTTAGACAGTGAAGGAAAGAGATATATAGTTTTCTTTTTATGGGAAAATATTATCACACATATACATATATCAGACTGTCTACAGCATAAACCTTATAACTTGCCCAAATACCATTATCATGTGCATTGTGTTGTCTTATAGTATATTTTTTTAGCATGGTGAAGAATTTTTTTTATAGTATTCAACTAGAAATTCCTGTGAGTTGCTAGGTTTTGGAAGGTTAAAAAGCATTCCTGGTACCTGTTGTTGCATGAACACAAGTGTTTACGAAAAGTCAGGATGGCCTTTAAAGATCTGCATCTAAATATAAGTGGTCCCCTCCTTCATGAGGAGGCAGCAGTGTGGTGGTATTAAACTATTCCAGAGGAGCCCCATCATGGAGAAACTGCTGAACTGCGCAAACACCATTCACTTGCTACCAAGGGTTCTGCTCAGTATAAGCTGTTTAGACCACATGAAATCTGCCAAGACACTGTTAGATCTTTACAAATTTCATGAAATCTTTTTCGGATATCCAAAAAATCCTGAACTGCTTGAATCTATTGTCCGCCAGCACTGGGGACTGACCCATAATCTCTTTCCCAGCCAGGATACCAAATCTGTACCCAACCTTGTCACTGGTTCCAGCAGCTGTTTGAACTCACCCAAGGGGATGGCAGCAATCCTGCTTCTGAAAGAACACCACAAGGGCTTACGTGCACTGTGCCTTGAAGAGGGCCTGAAAGGAAGGTCAAAGGTCAAGAAAAGATAAAGTGCCAAACAAGGAGCTCAGTAAGGCAGGACCTTCTTGATGAAATCCGACCGTCTGCTTCTTCAGGACGAAAGACTCATAACTTCATTTCAAAGCAGCTTCATTTTGCTGGTGTCTGTGTGTGCATGTGTGTCTGTGGATTTGTGTCTGTGTGTGATTGTGTGAGTGTGTGTGTATGTACACTGGCGCACCCCGGGCTTACAGGCGGATCACTGTCCATCTGAAAGCCTATTCAGTTGTGCGTGTCCTGAGCACTTTGTCTTACACAGGCTGCATTACTCTTGTAAACAGAGACAGGCATCAAAGTGAGAGCAGGGTCCCATCAGTGGATTAAGGCTTCTGCATGATAAAGTAGCTACCTAGGGGGGATAAACTTAATATGTGAAAGAATGTTATTGAGAGGAATAAAGTACCAAAACTCTGCCACTCTCTTCATAATGTCCTAATCTAATGCGTGACATCAGGGCCTTGGGCTAGGGTGAGTGTTAATCAATGAAACACCCATCTGGGTCCCCTGTCCTTATCGCTATTTAAAACTAGCCTAAACTCAATTATTGTCCCTTAGAGACCAGGATGGGATATTAAGTTGATTGAAGGGAATTGTGTCCCACAGAGAAATCCCAGTGTTGAGATGCAGAGGCGTCAACGTTGCTGACTAAATTTCAGCTAACCCAAGATTAAATGCCGATTCCCAGAATGCGAGCATTGCACAGACGACATCTGGCTGAAAACGTCTTATTTAGAAGCAACTAAACTATGGTAAATAGAGAAATCAATCCAGCTTGCACCATCTCTTTGGATAAAGTAGATCGTAGAAATCCTCCGTGTTGTTGTAACACAGATATACAGGGTAGTAGTGAGTGCACATACAGAGGCAGAACTTAGGACAAAGAAGGGATCAATATTTTTGAACTCGTAATTGTTAGAATTATGGTGACAACTGGGGAGATATATAATTTAACCCTTCGATGCCGGAAAAGGATCATCCCAAACAAGCTGTCTAACTCTTAACTAAATGAAAATGTGTTTAAGTGCATTCCTAACTCTTGGGTATCATGTAGCAGCCTGTTCCATCTTCACTCCTCTTGTTTTAGTCCTGCGCTAACAATTAATGGCAGATTGCTTTTAGAACAGAATCAAATTTTCTAAAACCTTCACACAGAGTCAATATGTACCATCAACTGTCCTTTTGAGAAGTTTTTGAAACAAATGGACAGAAAGAGTGGCTCTTTAAATATTCAAATAACCTGGTCTAAAATAGCATGGATGTGTTTTAAAAATGATCCTTAAGTCTACAGATATGGTTAAAGTCAGGTGAATGCAGGTGGGACACCGTTAACAAAGTTAGGACAAGAAGCTTAGCTCCTAACTACTGTATAAAAGAATTCTCATTCCCTTTCTGGAACAGTGGCTCTACTGAATATTAATTACATAACAATGACTGGTATAACCTAAAATAGGCACAAGGGACCAGAATGGGGTGATATATCAAAAAAGGAACTGAGTAGGTAGCCCAGAAATACGGTGCATAAAAATGTGACACCCAATCAAAAAGAAGAGAGTAGGGAGGATGGAAACCAACTCAACAAATGCACCGCTGCCACTGGGAAGAGAAGCCACTTAGCCATCTTCTGCCAGGACACAAATACCCAACAGAAGTCCAGTTGTCTCCAAAAATAAATGCAACAAGACAATAGGAAACACCAGAGTTGTGAAACAAACAAAACAAACAAGCTAATCTTGAAACAGTGAATGTGGCCACTTTATAATGAGTTGTTCAAAAGAATGAAGATTAAGGCTGGAGAAATGTCTCAGGTGTAAAGTGATTGATTGCCTTGCAAACCTAAGAAACCAAGTTCCATCACAGAACTGTATAAAATAAACAAACAAGCATAGCACAGCATGCTTAGAAACCATATTTAAAACAAACAACAAAACCACAAAACAGCATAGTGGAATATGTTTGCAATCCAAGAGCTGGGGATCAGACACCAAGGGCTCACTGGGCTGACCTGGTGAGCTCCAGACAGTAGGACAGCATGATCCCACAGCTGCCACCACCACCATCACACACCACCACCACACCACCACAAAAAACCAAACCAAACAGACAAAACAAGACAGAGGGCTCCTAAGGAAGACACTTGAGGCTAATTCAACTCACCAACATACTCCTGCATACCCAGAAAATCACCCACACACGAACTACAACCACAAAAAGAATTAAAAAGTAAAAGTATACAGCAAGTCAATACTAAAGAGCTTTCCATAGAACACAGTGAAGCAGAGATCAGCACAGTCAGCACTGGTGACTCCAGAAGACTTCCCTAGGGTACTTTTCAGTTAAAGACATAGAAGTCAAAAAACCTCTTGGACACAGGCAGTAGAATTTGAGTCCTGGTGTAATTTACTTTCACCTCAAACTCACCCACTTTATGTAACAATACGGGTATCATGAAAGTGCCAACAACAGTAACATGCGTGTTGATGTTGATAATATAGAATCTACATGACATGCTCAGATTTGCAAGTTTCTCCAGACAGCAATCCAAAAAGATACATTGTTTATTTCTGTTGTCTGGTGCCAAGTAATGAAGGTCCTGTTACACATGTCTATTGTTGCCAAACACTTACACATTAGGAGGCTGTCTCCTGTAGCAAAAATTGGGCTATTGGCTTCTAACACAGCAGTTGCTAATGTTTGCTGAAGGAGTAATCACTGTATATGCTATCACTTCTCTTCATTGCCAGTTCTAAGTAAAGTATACAGCTTGGACATATAGCTTGTTTGAGTTGATAGAATGTTCACGTAAATAAAATGAAACCAAGATGAAAGGCCATTCAAGAAAAATTACACAGCCTAAAATTATGTGGTTGAAAAAATTATAGACCACTTAAGATGGTTATTCCCTTATGGACAAAAGATCAATGGGAAAATCTTTCAAGTTGTTCCCTAATAACTGTATTTCTCACTTAGAGAGTAACAGGACCAATACAAACCCTTGATCTCATACTATTTCCAGCAAGGTAAGAACTCTTCCTCATTATATAAAAGGAAGAAGATAATCAGGTCTAACCTTTATCAGGTGCTGACTAAAGAACACATACCCAGAACACCTCCATGGAACCTTGAATAACTAAAGCCTTACACAGACCAACGGCTTCCTCTAGAATGTGCAGGATCTCACTCTGATGTAGGAAATATTTAAAAAGAACGGCAAGTGCCTGCACTATTCCCAGCACCTGTGGGCCACATGGCCCCAGCTTGCTAAGTTCCCACTGGCGGGTCACTGCCAAGCCAGCCCCATGCTTCAAATCCCCCACAGCCTTTGTGGTGCACATCTGGCAAATCCATGCTTTGCCGCTGTTATCTTTCTCTCTTGAGCCCAGTCAAACTGTCATTTGAAGGAAAACACCACACAAACTTAGTTCAAAAACAATGGTTACTCATTCTCTGGGTGCAACAACTAGAATGCTAATCTTGTAAGCCATATTAAATCTAAATCCCCCAGTGGCAAATCCTGGTGGATTCGCCATATAAGCCAGGAGACACTAGTAGCTACATCTTGCACTATTGCTATCCCATCTAAAACGAACCATCTCTCTCCTCTTCTTCTCTTCCCCTATCCAACCCGGAAGTCCCTCCTACTCACCCAGTGATTGGCTCCTTTATTCATTAGGGGTTGGTTTACAACAAGTCAACTGAGTATGTGACTCACTCCTCCTCTGCAGTCTCTCCCGGGAAAGCGGAATTAATATCAAAATACAAACAGCACCAGGCCCATCCACAATATCACTCCCTTCTGAGGGAGAGTTTGATCTTTAATTCAAAAGTGTAAGAGAGGAAACATTTTAGGTATTTTCCATTTAGCAATTCACAGGTATTGCAAATACTTAGAAGTCACATGGAATAAAACAACAACATGAAACATTGTTGCCAACCATTGTTTTACAAAGTCTAAAAGCAAGAGAGGAGAGGGCCACAAACCACACCTGAGGTCTGACTTTTGTACAGACATCTTGAAACTCATTCAAAGCTAAGTTATTGATTTTTCTGTTTAACTTTTGCTTAGTATTTCTCTTTAGTCAATGCCAAAAGTCACCTCACTTAATCAAATATCAACCCCTGGAGCTGGTACAGGGTGGTCTTCTCATTGTTACTTGTTTGTAATACAGCTGAGTGAGGTCTCAAACTTGCGATGAGGCCGAGGTTGGCTTTGAACTCTTGATCCTCCTGCCTTTGACTCCTGATATTGGGATGATAGACCTGTTCCACCGGGTAGATTTTTAAAGGCTTATTTTACATAATTTTGTAGGTTGGCTAAGACAACAGCCGGCTAGGCTGAATGCTATAGTAACCCATATATTTGTTCTCTTTATTTTTGTTTTGCATTGACTTCCCCTTGGGTCTACAAGATTACTAAAAATGGGCTGAAAGACTGGCATTTCTGCCTTCCTTCTCCATCTTTGGAACATTTGCTTACCTTTGCTATAGACATGCTATCACTAAAGTGTTGCGCTAGAATAGAGGTTCTCAACCTGTGGGTATCAAACAACCCTTTCACAGGAGTCACTAAAGACCATTGGAAAGCACAGATATTTACACTGTGATTCATAACAGTAACAAAATTACAGTTATGACATAGTAACCAAATAATTTTGTGGCTGGGGGTCACCCCAGCATGATGAACTGTTTTAAAGGGCTATGGCATTAGGAGGGTGTAGAACCACTGGTCTAGAACCTATCTTGGTGTTCTCTGACACTGAAATTACACGGATAAGCCTGGATCCTACAATGCTGGTCCCTCTTTCCCAGGTCTGTTTCACTGCTTCTCAACATCCCTTGTCTGTTTGATTGGCATACTAAGGCATGTGCCAAAGCTTAGCCTGAGTTTCAAGAAGGGTTTCTACCCCAAACCTCTGGTGACAAGAGTCCTGGGATGCACTACCACATGTGACTTTTATGTCTGTTCTCCAACTGTTTATTCCAGTTAATGCCAGCTGCTATGTGACTCCTTGGAAGCAGGTGGTAGCTGGCCTGAGGGTCAGGTTTGCTCATCTTCAGAGGGAGATAAAATGAATACAAAGAAAAACTTTAAATGGCACTTGGAAATTTTGCTTAAAGTTTGGCACATAAAATTCTAGGAAGCTCTGCCAAGTCTCCACTGCTTTTTGCTTAAATAAAATTCCTCAGTAATACCAACCCAGAGAGTCAAGAACAGTAAATTTAAAAAACATTAGGCAGACAAAACTGTAAGTTCTACTATCTCAGTAGAATTCCAGAGAATGCTACACAACAGTGATTCTATTTATAAATAGCAAAGAGGGGACGACCTCAGTAAAACCCAGTCACTCCGGCACAGGTGACACCTTGGCAGACAAGCATGTGTCAGCACTAGTGAGGGAGATGCTTCTAAAAAGTCAAGTACATCCAGAACAAGCCCAATCGTCAGGCTGAGAGAAAGATGAAGGTTTTCATCTTTCAGGGACTGAAGAGGGAGCTGAAGTGTTCTCCCTCAATTAGGCAAAGTGTGGTGCAGATAATTAACCTAATGTTACCGTGGTAACCCAAGAATTGCATTGTAAATGAGATCTGTCTGACGGTGGGTACTTTTCATCACACAATCACACAAGAGGCACATGAGCATTTTGAACAGGAGAGCTGTAAATCTTGTTTCTAGCACTTTAACCATTCATGAAAGAGCAGTCCTTTTTGACAAGAGGCAAGTATGGTGGCTACTCCTTAAAAGAGTAGAGACAGAACATGTTTTGGTAGAACTGTGAACCATCCAAGACTTCAACACCAAGACCCATAATGATAATTCAATGCCTATGAGATATAGTGACTAGAATAACAACTGGCGTGTATGTGTGTGTGTGTGTGTGTGTGTGTGTGTAAGGTAGCAAGTTTGTTAATACCTGTATAGGGCCTTTTAAAAATATTAATGCAATCATTTTTAATATGGCTGATTTTAATTCCCTGCATACATAGGAAAAACATTATACATGTTTACTGACTGATATTCCCTCTCTGTTATCCTTCCTTCCAAGATTTTTTAATAGGATAAACTATAACTTCTACAGTGTGTATGTATGTATGTATGGATGGATGGATGGATGTGTGTGTGTGTGTAGTTTTTAATTTTTCCCTATGATAGAAGCAGTATCTTATGAAAGAAATCATGATAATCAATCCTGACACTCATGTCTTTCTTGTGTTTCTGAATTCTGGAAGTGTCTAGTAACCTTCTAGGGCCTGGAGCACTGGTAAACATTTGAAAACTAAATGAAGCTTTTAAAGTCTCAGAACTGCCTCCAGGACATACTTGTGACCACCATCACCTTGAACTTGAGTCTAAAGAGGAAAATCCTAGGGCCATATCTATGACTTTAAAGACACAGTTTTAAATTGATGGTGATCCTTTCCAGACCTGTGGTCAGGTGTGAGGGAGAGGCCAGCCATGCATTCCCCTCAAGGCTCTGTCTATGCCTAGGGATAGTTCTCCACCACCACCAAGACATTAATTCTGTTATAGACAGAGAGAAGACAGAAAGATAGATGGACAGATAACACTCCAGTGTCCTTCTCTCTTTAGCACCTTATCTTTTAACCCTTAATCATATATAACCCCAAGGCAGTGTTTCTCAATGTATTGTAAGAACTACTCTGAGTCTTAGGATATCTACATGAAAATTGCTCAAAGCCCAAAAAACACAAGGTCAAATGAAGCATAACATTGTTCTTCACTGCAGATGTTTTGGAGACTTCGAGTTAACAGTCACCATTCCATCAAACACAGGGTAGAGGGAAGAAATAAACAACCACTTCCCCTGTAGAAGATGATGCCCTAGACAGCTCCCGAGAAAGTGTTATTTTGAAATTATCTGCCACTTGGTTGCCCAAAATCCTTTACATAATAGAGCTAGAACCAGGTAAGTATTAAAATCTCCATTATAGCCACAAACTAACCTGTGTCTCTCAGCAGCTGAAACTGACAGTCCCCACCCCCACCCTGCCCTCAGCCTGCCCTAGAAGTCAATTGCTATCAAACCCTTATGATCTTCCATTTTTTGACACAGAATCTTTATCTGACACCCACATTGGCCTCAAATTTGGAGCAATTCTCTTGCCTTAGCTTCTCAAGTGTGAGCCACCACAGCCAGCCTAAGCACCCCCCGATCTTTGTTCTTCTACTCCCACGTTGTGCCTTAGCCTCATCTGACACTTCTTCTTCCCTGTCAGTCACACACACACACACACACACACACACACACACACTAGATACCACATCACACACCTTGGCTCTCATACCACAGACTCCTCTTAGAACTCCTCTAGCTTCTTACTTTGGTTTGCAAAGACAATTGAGAACTGCCAGTCTTGTCTCACAAAAGCCTCCTCCCGTCCCCTTGTTTTGCCCATAGGTTCTAACAGCATCTGTTCGATATTTCAAATCCACAAGCCAGCACAGAGAGACTTGCTCCATACACAGCCAATGGAACAGATGAAACGCCACCCAGTTTCCCAGGTAAAATCCAACAACCCCATGAAGACTGTGCACACCCTTGTATTCAGAATTGCCTTCCGTCCAGCCTGGGCTTCGGGCGTGTTTCCTTATTTCTAGCATAGCACTTAACACATCCTACTCTGTCTTCAAACCTTTTTATGTGTTTGTCAGTCTCACCTCCAACCTTGTGAGACACTAAGAAGGGAGACAGTATCTTCTTTTTTTCTTTTCTTGCCATCACCGCAGCAGCATCTGGTGCCACTTATGGTAGACATCCATGATACACTTGCTGAGAAGACTTTGGACAAATTGGACTAGAAAGGCTTAAGTTCCAAATGGGACCCGTAATGGGGCCATAAGCAATTATGAGTAGAATGAAAGTCTCCAGCCGGCTGACCAGAAATGGCCAGCTAGTCATACACGGATAAACTCAAGTGGTGTGGAGGGAGCCGTAAGGACTTTCGGGTGTACCCTTAAAACTGGCAGCTGAATCCTTAAAGAGTTAATGAACTGACTTCAGCTGAAACAGACATCTTAGTGTCCACATATTCCGCAGAAAATATCAGGGACATTGTATAGAGTAATATGCTCACAGTCCATTGAAGTACACCCTGTGTCTGGCATTGATACTTACTGGGATGTGCTGTATACAAGAAAGTTGTTTATATTTTTAATCACCTATAAGATTGAAATATCCATCCACTCCCTCCCTTATGAAAGATTCTACAAGACACTCTGTAGGGTATGAATCTCCCCCAAAATCCCCATTTCCTGTGTCTTCATTAATATAAATCTCCTCTAGAGCTAGGAAAAGGAATCTAATTGTTCAGTTAGGAACTGCATTTCCCAGCATTCTATTAAAGTCAGTGCGACCTTTAAGGCAATTCTAGCCAATAACACTTAAGGGGAAATGATTGGGACAATTTCCAGGCTGTACTCTTAAAGGAAGCAGCTTTCCCTCTAGTCCTTCGCACAGTCTGTGGGATGAGAGGCTGCTATGATGGTGGCGTGGCAGATGGGAGACAGCCAGGTGTGGGGACTGCCTCACGGAACAAGAAAGACTTCTCCACTTCCCTGGAACAGCAACCAGCTCAAACCTTCAACAAGAGGGGGGTGACACTTTCTTATGCAGGGCACACTTAAGTCTGACAGAGGGAGCAGCCTAACCTAATAGATACTTAAAGAAGTCCATGGCCCTTCAAAGCTCTGAGTCAAAATTATACCTGTCTCCAGCACCTAGAGCAAACCCTGGCTCTGCTCACTGCTGCCCACACAGGGAAACACAGGCTTACAGTATAGGTATGTTGGATACTAGAAAGGAAAACAGAAAATTCAGGGGGACAGAGACTTGGTATATGGTGCTCTGGGTGGAGGAGCTGCTTTCTTACAGAGAGAGAGAGAGGGAGAGAGAGAGAGAGAGAGAGAGAGAGAGAGAGAGAGAGAGAGAGAGAGAGAAAGAGAGAGGAGAGAGAGGACAAGGATAGAAAGCTGAATCCACAGTTTTATAAACAGACCATTGGATGGTTTTTCATGATGCTCAACTTCTCAAGGGAAAAGGACTTTAATTTTGTTTTGAATCTGGTAGTCCAGTGCAAACAAACTGTACACATCCTTCTAACGGAATAAGTAGGTGAATAACCAACTTGAAATAGATGGCCAAGTTTCTATTTTAATACCTGGCTTGCTATTAGTCATTCATCCATTATAACTATCTCAGTGGGAGCTTTAAAAATCCATTAAATAATTTTGAATTTGCTACACTCGTGGCTGGCAGTGAAATCCTCAAGTGTCTACCTGACAGAGTGATCTCAGGAAGCAACAGGGAGCACCAGGAAGGCAGGTAACAGATGCCAGAATTAGGAGGCAGTTTACACCCTTCCAGATGAAGAACTGTAAAGGGAGTGATGGGCTGTGGCACGAAGAGAAACCTTTAACTAGGCTTTGCTCGGCATGGCGTCAAGTAAGCAGCATCCGCTGCATTCAGCAAAGCAAAAAAAGTGTCTGTCTGCTGAGATGTCAGCTTGTAAAAGTGTCATTCTCTAAAATAAATCAAGCAGCAAATGGAAAACATATAAATAACTATATTTGATGCCAGCAACACTAAGGAGGGAAAGCCATTTTAGAGGAATTTTCCTTGTTAAGCACGCAGTGAGCATGAGGGCTCCTACAGAATGGGTGAAGTTTTCTAGGTTTATCTACAGTAGATGGTGGACACAGGGTCCTGCAGAAAGACCAGGGTTGGTAAGGCCAACAATGAACTTGGGCCTTTACTTTTAACATAGTCAGGCTCTGGGTGATATTTCCCTAATTTCTAGTTTCTTCTTCATAAAATGAAGACTGAGAAATTCGTTCTTGTCTTTTCCCTTATTATTCCTCATCTGCTTGCATCAAAAATAAAATAAAATGTAAGGAGGCTGGAGAGATGGCTCAGTCTGTAAGGCACTTGCCTTGCAAACCTGGGGACCTGATTTTGGATTCCCATTACCCATATAAAAAGCAAGGCAGGTAGCAGGTGCCTGTAATTCCAGACAGGAAGATCCCTGAAAGCTTCAGGGCAAGTTAGCCTGGCCTGTACAATGAGGTTCCAGCGCATTGGAAACAACTGAGAACTGACACTATGTTGGGGCATGCCTGGACCCACACAGCCATGAATTTGACAAGGACATCACCATCCTAGGCTCAGATTTTGGGGAGCAGGGTAAGGATGGTATGTGATTTCAGGAAAGCTTGGAGGGTCCACTAACCCAGCCCATGCTGCCCCACATTTGGGCACTAGGTGACCCAGCCCATGCGGGTCAGTCAACAGGGTCTGCAAGTGAGAGAGAATGGGGATGGAGAGGCAAGAGACTCAAAGAATGGAGACAAGACAGAGAGTATGATCGAGTGCCGTTTATTGAAAGAAAATCATGGGTGTATATATAAGCACAAGCCGGGGAGTGTAGCTGAAGACACTTTACCACGTGTGCCTTGCAGCTGTGGACACTAAACAAAACAAGATATGTGAGAAAACACAAGATGTTTATCAGAGTGTGCTCAGCTGTTGTGGGCTGTTGAAAAACAAGTCTCTTGTCAGGGTATATGGCCTGAGATGGCTGCAAAGATGATAGCCGCTTTCTGCTAGCACTTGGCTCCCAACAGTCCACCACCCCAAAACATACCTGTTCATATATGCCCTACGGTGCTAAAACATCTGTTTGCTACGATTCAAGACCTAATGTCCTGTAGTATAAAATGAAAATGTCCCTAAAGGGGTCACTGCACAGACCCGAGACAGAAGCATCTTGATAGGACAGATGACACTCTCAGGTTTAGGATCAAAAGATCTGGGTTCAAATCCAAATCGAGACTTCCACTAAGTGTGTTCAACTTCAGTTAGTCAGTTTCCTCTTCTGCAAAATGAGTGTGAGGAAAAGATGGAGGAGCCATGAGCCATCTGAGAGAAGTCAGTCAGAACAGGCTGCTTGTGGTGCTGATAACTGGGGACTCAGAGCCTCAGCACCCCACTCTAAGCGGATACAGAGGAAGTCTTACCTTTTGTGCAGGATCTGAGAGCTTTAGTTACATTCTTACCTGTGCTTCCCTACATCTATACTCTTGCTTCCAAAAGTTAAAGCTCTTTGGGCTTCTGGATGTCAACGGAAAAACTCCATTTGCAACTATGTTTCTGAGTGTCTTTGGCTGGATCTGGTGGTTTCTCCATTATCACCACCAGCTGAACTTTGATCTGATCACTGTCAGTTGATTGTCTTGACTCTACGGAACTTCTATAAATCCCGGTGGCTACCACACTTACGTGGAAGGCCAGGAAACCCAGAAGTGAGTCTCTTTGCCAGATCCACTCCTCCTGCATCCTCCTCAAGGACTAGCCTTTGCCATGGATTCACTAAGTGCCTGCACGACATAAGACTCACTTTATGGTATTAATTCAGAGTGATATTCCCCTTGAGGTGATTTAAACCCTGAATTCTCACCTGCCTTTTAAAGAGGCATTTAGAATTAAATTAGTTATAGGGCTGTTTCTAAAAACACGTGACCATATTTATACTCTCCTCCTTATTTAAAAATATACGTATGTGGAATATTACCACCTCCGTGATCTGATCTAATTCTGTCAAATGGCTTCTCTCATGACTTCCCTTCAGGATCTCTTGATTGTGGTTTCATTCTCTTCCTGATGAACTACTAAGACAAACAATAATCATTAGGAACTGTTCTGGGTAGAGCAGTTGAGTTGGTGGTGAGCTACCTGCTGCACTGACAGAAATTACTTCACAGAGAGTAGCTGTGTGAGCCTGGGCCAGCATTTTTCTCAATAACGTTCCTAATTTGCTAGCAGTTAAATGCCTTCCTTCTACACATATAGATTTCCTGTCATATAAACGTTCTTCTGCTAGTCCAGTCTCAATTTTGTTATCACCATGTGATCCTCTGTACATAATGAGGCCAATGTTTTATGCATGCTTTATGGCTCTAATAAATAAAATAATTAGCTTGTTTACAGCTGCCCGTGTGGTCTGTTAATTTGGTATTTCTTCTGGCTATGGCCAACTGTGCAAACTAACAGGAAAGTCATCATTGTTACTCATTTTCCTGGGAACTTAAAATGAATAAGCTAACTTCTCAGCTGCCCATCTCTGTAAGCTTACAGAAGTCCTCAGCAAACTTTCTGCGGTGATGCTATTTAGCCATAACCCTCCCTTCCCTCCCCATTTCCCCTTTCACCTCCTCTTCTAACAGCTTCCACCAAGCATTTTATGCTCCTGCATCTGCATCCACCTCAGCTCCTCACCTGTTGCCTTCTCTATCTCTCTCCCACATGAGCTTTCCAGAGTTATTAGGACATGTTACCTCATTGCTGGAATAAAAATCTGACAAAAAGAACTGAAGTGTGGGGGTTCCATTCTCCACCCCCACCATGGCAGGGAAGGCGTGGAGGCAGAAACAGTCCCGACTGTGGTAGGTCAGGGTGTCTGACCACATAGTGGCCACCGTAAGCCACGCTCAGCAGAAAGATAAAGGCTGGCGTTCACCTGTCGGCTCCTTTTCACTTTCCCGGTGACTTTCCCCTCTCTGCTTTTTACTCAGTACATACCCAGACCACAGGATGGTGGCACCCATATCTGGGGTGGGGCTTCTCTGCACAGATAAGTCACCGCAGCAACAGAAGTGGACCATTCGACTTCTTTTCAACGGACAATTCTCTGATTCTGTTAATGAGCCTCTGCTTTGAATGGGGGCTGCAGCTAGTTGGAGCAGAGATGAGGAGTTGAAATAAATGTGTTAAAGTAAAATGCACCGGTAGGAAACCAAGGATAACTGCAGATGAGATGGTCCGGACACAGGAACCGAGATCACGGTGCCTTCCCATCTCACACAGCTACAGCAGTCTGTGAGAGGCAGGGCCACCAACAAACCAGCATTTACAGTCCTTTGAACTGTTCTGCATTTGGCATGGATCTTACAAAGCCTGGTTTTCTAAAATATTTAAAGAGAAAGGTATAAAATAAATCTTACATCTTTTCTACAAGCTAACGTTTTGAACACTGCAAACTAGGTAAGAGAGGTCCAGGGAAAGGGTAAGAAATGACCAGTTGCTCACGTCTGGCACAAAGCTACCTGAGTATTTATTCAATGCTAACACACGGCTAAGGGTTTCACAGGTGTGTCCTCATTTATCCACAGTTAACCTTGTGAGAGACATACTGTTTTAACCTCATTTTATAAATAGAGAAGCCAAGACTTAAGAGACGTTAGATCATTTGCTTCAGGCCTAACGGTAAGAGAAGCAGAGCTAAGATTCTAAGCCCAAGTCCCTAGAACCCAAGCTCTTCATTGAAACTTCAGATATGAGATCTGAAGCTAACATCCCACATGTTTGTTAAGAACATCATAGATGCCTGACTCCCAGCCGAGACCAGAACCCAGCAGATACTCCAGGAGCTGGGATACAATCCCAGAACTGCTAAAGCGAGCCTACCCTAGGTGCCTGGGAGATTGCAGCGCTCACAGTTCCAACACCAAGTGGTTTTTTTCCAGCCAGGTGGCCCTGTACATATGGCAGCCCTGCTTGCTAGCGGGAGAAGCATAGTGGGAGTCAACTTGGCTGATGGATAACAGCAGGCATTTAAATACTTCCATTCAGACTGCAGGTAGCTTGTTACCCGAAATGCCCAGGATCCATCATCCGGCAGTGAGCGCACACATACCAGACGCTGATTTCAGGGACCCAGCAGGGCACACTACCGTGTGCATATTCATGGTGGAAGGATGTTTTCTTTTTCAAATCTGGTCACCTATGGTATCCTACACCACTGACCTTTGGCATCTTAACTCCTCCCCTTACCAGTAAACCTAGAACTTTCTCAAAGAAATCTGAATGATTCCAGACCCTCCCCTCTCCTACCACTTTGTATAGCTGTCTCATGAGAGCTGAGAGGACTATGGAAAGCGACAGACATATTTAATGGGCTGACATAATACCACCTTACTGCAGACACCTCAGTCAGGCTGCCTATCCCAGGACACTTGACTGGAGGAACCTTACCCATGTCCTAAAACTCAATGACAGTCTGCCTGGATTGTTCTTTCTCCTCCTTCCTCATTCCTTTACTCCAGTTTTTATGATCTCCATGAGTACTGGTAGCAAATGAGTGAAACTTTCCCACTTCTTTGCAGAAATCTGAAGGGTTGTGAGAATCCACCAAGACCCTTGCTAAGGCTTGGCATATAATTGATGTGCATATTCCTTTCTTTTTTTTTTTTTTTAATTCTTTAATCTTTTATTACAGTCCAGATTTTATCTCCCTCCTGGTTCAACCTCTAACTGTCCCACATCTCACACCTCCTCCCTACTCCCCCCATCTCCAAGAGAATGTCCCCACCGCCAGCCCACTCCACCAGACCTCCCCACTCCCTGGGGCCCCAAGTCTCTAGAGGATCTGTAATGCCCGAGTTAGTGGGGGCAGAGATAAGTGGGTGTAGAGCACATTGCCCTGTTAGTTTAAATGGATTGGTGAGTTCAGGTACAGTGAGAAATTGTGTCTCAAAAAATATAAGGGAGAGAGAGATCAATACTACATATTCACACAAGTATGCACACACAGAGACACATCTGCACACACACATACACACACATACACGCACATGCATACACACATACACATATTCACACCAACTTACACATATACCATACACACAAAAGTGAATAAATAACATAAAAATAATCTCACTGGACTGGAGAGGTGATTCTGAAGTTAAGAACAAATGCCACTCTTACAGAGGACCCAAGCTCGGTCCCCAGCACCTCAGTCAGCTGGCTGCATCTCCAACAGGGATCCACTGGCCTCTTCTAAACTCTGCAAGCACCTGCAGTCACATGTGCACATACGGTCCCACACATCCTAGAGACACATCATTACAAATTAAAAGTAAATCTTTAAAGTTCATGCCCAGAGATTTGTCTCTGTGATCCTTTCAGATGCTGTCAAGCTAACCAACATCAAGCATTGTGGAAGGAAGAGAGGAAAGAGCTGAGCAGGGACTCCTAGAATAACAGGAACCCTGTACTCTCCTTACATGTTCTAACATTTCTTCACTTCACTGTCTATATCTCCTGGGAATTGTCAGTCCAAAGGCTTAACATTTCCAAGTCTATAATCAGTATCTAAGACTGCCCATTCACACATATGCATGTGCACACACACACAGACACACGCACACACACCTGTGTACACACATGCACATATACCATACACACACACCAAAAAAATGAATAAATAACATAAAAATAATCTCAACAACAGCTACAGACATTCTGCACAACAGTCCTGGAGCTCTTTTTCAATGACTCAGAGGGTCTGCCATGCTCCCTGTTAAGACCCAGGATTATCCTAGCTCCTCCTTCCTGGATATTCCTCTTTATCAGGTTTCCTCAGAATGAGCTTCCCTGGACATTAGCAGGGCTTCTCATCTACACCCAACCTCTTGGGTTCTGATCTGTCTCAGAATAGAGCTTCCCACACTCACACTTCCAAGGGTACCAGGACCTTGGGCAGCATGGGGCCACCTCTACAGTGCCTGTTACTTAACTTGTGGAAAGCGATTTCATTCTTGCCATTAGGAAATATAAATAATATGGGTGCTCTCTTTGATAGTAAAACCTTGTGGGGAGCACTTTGCAAATGTCAGGAAATGTGTGAGGACCAGCGATCCCTGCTTTCTGAGCTCCCACAGGACTGCACCAGACCAGGTAGGGTGACACAAATGACCAACAGCAATGTGGCCTTGAGCTCAGGTACACCCATGCTAAAACCAGTCAGCACAGCAAGGCTATTACACCTGCAGGGTTTACGGTAAGATTGACAGTTTCTTGTTCAGTTATTTATCTCACCCCCAACAGAATGAGTGTGTGCCTCTTGTTTTATGCTTGCCGCTGTAGTTTGACAAGAGGCCAGGGGGAAACTTCAGAAAAAAAGGACAAATGCCAGGAAGGAGGAGGTGGAGCTGTAAATAACATGGAAGTCATTCCAGGCAAGCCCGGGACGTGGGTGGACCTCTCATCATAACTCAGTGGCTAGGGCACAAAGCAGAGCCCTGGATGACAGGAAGTGTACTAGGGAGGAAGGACATGTGTCAACAGCAAGCTACAATGTCCATTACCTTCAAATCCATCACATGATCAATGAGCTTTCCGGTCTCTTACATGTTCCAGGGGGGAAAAAATGAAAAAACAACTAAGCAGGCAGGGGATGGTTTTATGTTTTAACATAGCAAGTAGTTAAAGGCGCCTTCAGGAGCCCCCACCCCAACCCCCTGCAGCATCTCAGAGCCCATTTCAGCACAGGGAGAAACTCCAGTCCTTTATTTCAGAAACGAAGCCCACGTCGGCGAGCACTGGGTTCCATCATTGCAGTTATTTCTGAGGTTAAACCAAATAAAACCTTCAACCGTGTGAGTAACTACCCCGGATTTTCTTTTCCTGTCAGGAGCACTAATACTAAATCAGATTTAGGATTTCAGATGCAAGAGATCACCGTAGAAACCTCTCTCCCGTTGTTTCTTCTCCCAAGAACTTCCTCACTGGTGCAGCGCCCACGCCACTGGTGTTACTGGTCTCCACATTAGTTATCAGAATGGGCACTGTTTAAAAGTAAGCAGGCCGTTTCCATCTTTCTCCTCTGCTCCTGGGTCCATGCCAGTGTGATCCAGGAATGCCCACCTGACTCGTTATTTCTCAACTGGTTCTTACCAGATCTGTGGTGTATACGGTCAGTTCATACCAGGATTTGTGTGAGGAAGCTGTTCGCTATCTGTACAACAAGCAATCCCTCTCTGCTCGGCATTTTTAGGAGCGAATGCGTCCCACATAGGAACAAATAAATCCACAATGAAAATCTGTGCATTCTACAAACATCAACTACGATTAGACATAAAGAAGCCAGGTAGCTTGCCTGTGGTCCTGCAGAGAACAGAAGGCCAGGAGAGATCTCAGTGCAGGCCTTTGACCCAGAAGCCCAGACTCCTAATGGTTCTCCAAGTCCCTCAGAGTCCACCAAAACTGGACCAGGAGAGGTCAGCCAGACCCTCACCAACGTTCTTTCATTTGCTGAGTAACTCAACACATCCCTGTCCAAGTGATGTGTATGACCCAGAATCTAAGGGAAAGTGGGATGTCAACCAAAAACCAGGGCCAAACGCATAGTGGGATATACAGAGAAGCCACTGGCATGCTGTGAGGGGGTTGGAGAGATGACGGTTAGATATTTTCTGAAGAGAACAGGAGCTTCATGGTCACTGAAAGATATTTGGGATTTAAAACGAAAAGACACAGATCTCATCATATAAATTAAGTGCAGATATTTTGAAATGCTGCAAGATACAAAGGGGGATGAGAGATCTTTCAGTGTCTGGGAAAGAAACTTTGAGTTTTGTTTATTTATTTATTTTTGTTTGTTTAGTCTTAATCTGTAGCCCAGGCTAACCTGGAGTTAAAAGGAGTTACTTACAACTCAGCTTTAGAATGATAGATGTGGAAGTGTGCAACATATAAACTGTGGGGGATGCCCAGAGGCCAGCCAGAAGCATGAAGCTGAGGCCCAGGTGAGGGGAGGGCCTATGGGGACAGTGGTCATGTGCTGGGGGAAAGAGTCCAGATGGGATTCTTTAAGTAAGGCAAGATAATCTACTGCACCAACATGGCCTCTAGCAAATCATATTCCCTATGAATGCAGTCCACCATGGATCTAAGCCTCAAGTCTGGCAAGTGTCTGGAGAGTATATGATGTTAGAATGGGAAAGAGCTCTGTTGGTGCTCATCCCACTAGCTGATGACCTGAGTTCAAGTCCCAACACACATGTTTAAAATCAAAGAGAGATGGTGTAGGTTTATAATCTCAGCTCTGGGGAGGCAGAAACAAGAAGCCCCTGAGATTTCCTGGCTGGCCAGGCTATCCTACTTGGGAAAGTCTATGCCAATTAGACACTTTGTCTCAAAAGCCTATGTAGTTTTTTCCTGAGGAAAGACACTTGAGTCTGTCCCCTAGTCTGTTCTAGTGAATATACTCAAATTTATCTGGAGATCCTGGACACACACACACACACACACACACACACACACACACACAAATATTCCAAATAGGAAGGTGTCAGAGTCACTTCAGAATGTATCCCTAGACATGACTGAAACTCACACAAAGGTGCCCTTCATTCTCTGGGACAGCAAAATACTGTGCTTCTGTCACCTGGCCGGGTAATCTCACAAGGTCATAATCAGGAAAAGACTGTTTTCTAGAACCACTTAAGACACAAGCCAAATTAGAATAAGATAAAGGAGAAATAAAGGAGAGGGCTGGGTTCAGGCAGGGAGACACCAAGAGAATCGTGAGAGACAAAGCAGAGAAAGGTGTCGTTTGCCTGAGTTTCTTTCCAGTGGGTACAGCTAGCCACATTAAATCCTCCACAGCCCCACACTGCCCACCCCCTGCCTGTGACATATGCTGGGAGACAAGTGGATTTTTCTTCTAACTTATTCTTGTATCTGATCGTCCCCAAATTACATCCAAAACACTACTGTGGCAAGATACTGGTCTTGGCCTTTGTCCTGAGATTACATGGTAGCGTAGGGGAGACTGCAAGCCTCCAAAGGCACGGAGCCCAAACCAGCCTAGTGCCACCAGGGCTGAGTCTGATGGCTAGCTAGCCCTGGGGACCCTTATATTTATACTCAGGAAGAAGGAATTGAGGTAAAGTATCAAAGCCAGGCTTGTCCATGTGACAGTGTGTTTCTGGGATGGACTCCTCTGTGACAAGCAGAGAGTTCTGAGCCGTAAAGCAATGAGTGGGTCTCTAAGACGGAACAGCCCTTTATCTAAGATGAGAACAGTAGCTTACATAATAGAATCGGGGCAGAACTGTTGTGAGCCGCGTGAGTAGAGATGTTTTGCTGACTGCTGTTTCGATGGGGAACAGACTTTGCATATTATATCACCACTTTTTGTTGTGTTTGGCATGCAGTGTTTCTCTGCTCTTGACTCTGAGGTGTGAGGGGAGGCTCTAATCATATGGCCTCGTGCAGATGCTCTATTTGCATCCCTATTAATCCAGGCCCCCCCTGGAGATGCTCGAGCAGAGACACAGCGGGCTTTGTGTTTGAACTTGTGAGAACCCATACCACTGCTTAATAACTTAATGCATATGTATAGCCTCCTCAGACAGCCCACTAGGAGGCAGAAGCAGGAGGTGTCACCAGCTTGCAGACTGCGGGGCTCTGCAGAAATATGTTCTGACAGGAAGGAGCAACTCATGTTGCAGAGCCTCTGCACCTTCTTTCTGTCTAGTCACACACCTGTCTGGCTGGAAAGCCTGGTTTTGAAAGCTTGGATCCAAAGCATTAGTGATCAGTGATCAGAAATAGCTGGATGGCCTGACGAGGTCCCTGCAGTATTTAACTCTGTAACATGGCTGTGGGTTTTTTTTCCTTTTGTTTCAGTCATGAGTTAGGTGATACAGAGCTTTCTAACCCGGGTCATATAAGGAAATAAGGGGTGTGGTGCATTCATGCAGCTTGCATTAGTGTGAACTGTGGTTCTGCCTCCTAGCTGCAAGATAGAGAGGGGAATAACTCTTCTGAGTCTTGTCTGTCTCTTCCAACTAACAGAGGTGGCATCTTTGAACGATGCAGGGTTGTCTTGAGAAACTGAGGCAGGAAAAGGGGGGTTACAACAGTGTTCCACTCACTGATTGAATCTTCTTCGTTGGTGAGTTAGAGCTATCATGGTATCATTGAATATTCGGTTCTCCCCACACTGCCTTGCAGGGGTAAATGAGGGGAAGGCTGGTGTACAGATATGCACAGTTGTGTCTGGGGTCTTCAGCTTTGTCTGAGTGGTGCATAAACCAAACCAAAGTGAACTGCAGAACCCTCTCTGGAAATCTGGTGAGGAAAGCACATGCTATCTTTTTTTTTTTTTTTTTTTTTTTTTTTTTTTTTTTTTTTTAATGAACACAGGGTTTCCTTCTGCCTTTTGAATTTTTTTTTGAAAAAAAAATTTATGAACTATGAAAACCACTCAAAGACTCTAAGAATGTCTGAGGGGAACCTGGTGGAGAAGCAGCAATGGCCACTGGTGTTTCTGCCAAACACAAGATTCACTTCCAACTAATGACATTACACAGCCTCCCAGAAAGAAACCCACATTATCCATTAAGATTTCCAGGACATTTTAAGGTTAGAATTACTAATTCTCCATTATTGATCATTTTTTCCCCAAGTTTTCCTGTCCTGCTAGCCGGCAGGGTCCATCATAGAGGACATTTACTTGCTAAGTAGGATGAATCCTGGATAGGTTTATAACTGCAAAGTACCTCATAGGCCCTGTCCATGCTGCCCAGAAGATGCCAGGAAAGAGTGTGAATAAAAGCCACATGGGAGGCTCATTACATTTCTGAGCAACTTTACCACATCCACACTTTTAACAAAATTGGGTAAGCAGGGTCAAAAGAAAACATGATCTTCCATAAGTTAAAATACCTACCTAGAACGGTGTCAGAACATGGTCCCAGAATGGAGTCACGTGTGGCGAATTCAGAGTGTTTGTGGGAAAACTCCAAGAAATTGAGATAAGAGCCTTCTGACCTCCATCTCCTTAAAACCACAGAATTGTTCTTGGAATGTGATTGCCTGTCCCTCCGAGGTGTAGCAGATAGGAGTGAGTTTACTTTGCATTATTCATTGCAGCTGGCTACTGTTATTTGTTTATGTCTTTATGGAAAAACATGTCTTTGCCATGTGCAGCTTGTCCTTGTGCTTGTATGCAGCTTGAACTCATGAGAACTTTATTCATGGGACCATTCTTAACCCACAGAGTATAAATTGTCTGATGCTCTGAATAAAGTTGGCCATTGCATGAGACTTTAGTCTGCCTCATTTTTTTTTAGGCTCCATCTTGCCAGGTGTCACTGCCAATTAGAGCAATAAACAGAAGGGATTTTTTTTTCTTTTAATTTTAATCAGACTTCATGCATATTGGATTTTCAGTAGGTTTGAGGAAAGCAATCTATTTCTACAATGTAATTTCTAAGAATCCAACCTGAAACACAACAAACGCCCTTGAGAGCAAGCTGTTTCATTCTACACTTTGTAGCTTCATTTTCTTTGGCCCTTCAACACTTGCCCTTGGCGGGAGGAGGAACTGAAGCTGGTACTGCACCTTGCCCAGCCTCAGCTTCATTTATAAGACACCAAGCTTCACTCACTTTATGTCTGGAGACATTTTCAAGCCATTCAATATTAACTAACCAACAATTCCATTTCTTCCCCTAAAACTCAATCATAAAAGAAAAAAGAAAAGTTAGCAAAGAAGAAAGTCCTGCTCTTGGGCCTGGTTTTATCCAAAGCTCTGAGATTTGCTAGTTGTTTCCTGCTTTCTGTTTCCTTCAGACTTCCTGGAAGTGGGGACACGAGGGTGGTCTGTCATTATCCAAAACCTCTCTTGTAATATTCTAGAACAACATGACCTTGTTCTTAGAGTCAGCTGAGGAACGCTAAAAGGAAAGCAAAGCACTCAGCTTTAGAAACTATGACCAAACCAGGTCTGGGCTACAGTGAGCCCCCCTGGGCCCAGGCCCCAGCTCTGTCCTTTAGAAGTTATTTGAACAAGTCACTCAAGGTCTTTACAACTAACTGTCTTAATTGAGAACCAACGAGGGCTGTCTTGGCAGCTAGCCCCCAACAGGTTTTGTATGAAACAATGAATACACTAAGTACTTAGTGCACAGGAAGTAGACCTTTATCTACCCTCTGAATTGTTTTATACTGAATTGTTTTATAGACATATAAATCATTCCTTCTTCATTTTCAAGGAGATTTTCTAGTTACTCTTTGTCAACTACACCTATTTTGTAGTATGCTTGTGATAACCTACAGTTCTTTGTTGCTACAGGATTTGCCTCACAGGTACGCCATATATCAAATTCTTGCAGATCATTTTTTGTATTGAGGTAATAGTTATATTGTCTGTTGTTATCCTGAAATGTCCCCAATTCTCCCAAGAACCATTACACCCACACACAGAATTACTGGTGGCTATGTTGCCTGACCACAAGAATGAAGTCTCCTTTGATGAATTTTGTAATTAATAAAGTTAGTCAATTCTGCTAAACATATCTCTGTCAACAGTTGCCAATTAAATAGATTCTAGTTTTAATCCTTTACTTGGGGAGGAGCAGGAGACGGCAGCTCTGTATTTTTTAAGCCAGTGCAAGGGTCCAGGACAGAAGCTACGCAGTAAAGAGAGGCCAGCCTGAAAATAGCAGAGGAAAAGATCAAAGCAGAACTGGAGTGGAAGACAAACAGCAGACAACAAAGCAGACAGAGGCTGAAGTTCAGAGTGGACAGCCCTGAGCCCCGACACTTCAGAAAGCCTGCATCCTGTGTTTTCTCTAAGCCTTGGCTTGGGAAACTTGCTTGTTCTGTTGGTTTGATTTGTTTTTTTAATTTTTGGTTTTTGATTTGTTTGTTGTTTGTTTTTTACCTGTCTTTCTATGAATCGAGGATTTGTTAGATAGAAAGGGAAGCCAGGTGGGCAGAGGAGAGTTCTGTTTGGGAGCCTCTCTTTGGTTTTCTTGTCGTCAGTTTCAGTTCATTTTTTTATAGTGATGACACTGAATCACTTCAGTTAGTTAAATCTTGAGGAAATAAAGATTTAAATGAATTAAGACATAAAAATTACAATGTTTTCACTAGATCAACAAAGATAGGAAATGACCAGAAGGAGTTTGGCTATAAAAACTAAAACACAGAAAGGTTTTCTAACTAAGTTTAAAGGAAATTCAAAATTCAAAATTTTTGAAAATTAAAAAATTTTTCTAATTACAATAGAAACAATGGGGAAAAACTCCAGCCTACACAAATACAGCCCACTGGTAGGAGCTGAGCTTCCTGTACTAGTGTGCTAAGATTCTGAAGTCTGTTGGGTTGATCAGAATTTGTATTATGAGCAGCCAGGCGTACTGCCATGGTTGATATTTGTGGAATACAATTCGGGTTTTCACCAGCCTGAGTTATAAGCATGACATTCTTTAAGAATTCTAGTTAAGGGGCTGGAGAGATGGCCCAGTACTTAACAGCACTGACTGTTCTTCTAGAAGACCAAGGTTGGATTCCTAACATTCCCATGATGCTTTGCAATTCCAATCCAGGGAACCCAATGCCCCTTCTGGCCTTTGAGGGCACTGCACACATGTGATACACAGACACATATGCAGGCAAAATACCGATACACATAAAATAAAACTAAAGCAAAACAATGTTTTTAAGAATTCTAGTTAAAAATCAAGGGTTTACTCCCTGTGCAACAACTACTGGTGAACAAGTTACACACCCATGCACTGAGTCTGAGGAATTACACATTTTACAATAAAAAAGGTAAAATTCCAGAAAACAATATTTAAGATCAGACTGCGTCCACAACTATAAGATGTATTTTTTCTCATTTTAATGACTTTTCTCTTGATTCCACATGCTACCTTAGCCTTCATGAGTGTTAAGATGTCTACAAAATGCTGGGGAGATGGCTTTGTTGGTCAAACACTGCTACACAAGCAGGAGAACCCACTTCAACCCCCAGAACCTGCATTGTTAGCATTCTGTCTAAACTCCACCCCACAGTTGCTTGGCAACAGCCAGGTATGCTCCTCCCAACAGTTACCTGGCAACAGACAGGTAGGCCTGGCCCACTATAAAAGGGGCTGCTTGTAACCTCCTCTCCTCTTAACCTCCTGCTCTCTTGCTTCTCTCTTGCTCTTCTCTCCCCTTCCCATACCCTTCCTCTCCCCCTCTTTCCACGTGCTCATGGCATTCCTCTACTTCTCTACTCTCTCCCTCTCTCTGCCTACTACCCACTTAACTCCACTCCCCATGCCCTAAGGATGCCTCAGCATGGGCCCGCTGAGACATCCCCTTGCCCCATACCTCACCACATACCCCCATAGAACTAATACCCCTATCTCTTTATCTTTTTTGTTTGTTTGTTTTTGTTTTTGTTTTGTTTTGTTTTTTTGAGACAGGGTTTCTCTGTGTAGCTCGGGCTGTCCTGGAACTCACTCTGTAGACCAGGCTGGCCTCGAACTCAGAAATCCGCCTGCCTCTGCCTCCCAAGTGCTGGGATTAAAGGCGTGCGCCACCACCGCCTGGCTCTCTTTATCTTTTTATGAACACATCACACATAATAAGATAAAAACTAGATAAGAAACTCCCTGACTTCACAGCGTACAAGTTATTCACAATAACTACTCCAGATGGCTGGGGCAATCCCTCCCTCAATAAAATACTCACCTTGTGAGCAGGTTGAAGAGACAAACCCATGTCTAATGCTTGATGCCTATAATCCCAGTACTGGAGAAGCAGAGACAGCTGGTCCCTGCAGGACACTGGCTACCCAGTCCAATCAGCAAGTCCCACCCAGGGAACATGAAGGTGGGAATCGTCTTGAAAGAGAACATCCAAGGTTGGCCTTTGACCTCCACATGCACACATGTGCACATATACATGCAGGGGAGGGAGAAAAAGGGAGGAAGGAAGGAGGGAGGGAGAGAGAAGAGAGAGAGACCTCTAGAGTGACAGAGGCAGAGAGAGACAAAGAGACAGAGAGAGAAAGAACTTGACTATAGACATCCCTACATCCACAAGGTCTGCATCCCTGTAGATTTTTATCTCTAGTAATATATTCAAAGAGAGTTTATAATTTAGGCATATTCTATTTTAGTTAATGAAGGTTCTGAAATTTTAAGTCCTGGGATCCCGAATTATTCTTATTTGCTCATGGGCATCAAATTCCACAACTCCAAGCTGAATCGTTTTATCATTTAGATTAGTGGCCCTTGGCTTTTTGACCTGCAGTGCGTGTTTAAGTGTCTTTTCAGTTTAGTTTCTCTTTAATTAGGAGAAGAAACCCTGTATTTTAAGACTGTCACTGTTTAAAACAATGTGAATTTTACCTAACACATTTGCCTTGAAGCATCTGCAATGAACTTATTTTTATAAATCAAAACAAATATGAATTTAAAAGCAACCATTAGGTTCTATGGCCAAGATGATATCGCTCCTGACCTTCTTAGCATAAAAATTCAAATTCCTTTGTTGAAGATTGTTCTGTGCAAGAAGATGTGATTTTCATAAATCTCTTTGTTTCTCGGGAGTTCAAAAGGAGCAAAGACAAAATTCTGTAGAGCAGTACCAAATTAGCAATTAGAGCCTGCCGTGGAGGGCTGGGCTGCCATGCTCTGCTGCGGAGATCGGAGGATGGACATTCAGCCAGCAGAGCTCCATATTCAGTCCCGGAACCGAGAGGGCAGCCAGGGAAAAGTGCAAACTCCAGCGTGAGCCGCGAGTTTAGTGTTGCTTACAGTTTTCCTCTTTGCTCTCAATGCTGTTACAAATAATGCAAACCTGTTTTTATTAATTTACATTAAGTTCATTTAACACTGATAAAACAGACCAGAAATGTATAATGAGGAACATTTAACAAGCTCCCGCGTTAGGCTAATCTGATCCGTTTGCAAGAGCTTATCTCATTCTTGGGAAATAGCCTGGTAGAAGCCCCCTCCTTACTTAACAAGTAGAAATGAGGAGGAGAGTCGCCAGCTACTGATGACAAAGAAATGAACAAGCTTAATAATCTCCAATTGGTTTTCCACTCCACTTAATGATGGAGACAACGCTCTGTGGCCAGAAGAACATGGGAAGCAACCATGAGTACTGAAAATTTAATTAAAAGTCAGAAAGCCATTGCAATGAAGACTCAGCAGAAAGCCATTTATTTTTAAAATCTAATATATTCTTCATGACTAAAGGCTAAAGCACATGCTGACTTACACACTTAGCTGTAACTGATTTAAGCTACTTGATGACTTTTTTCCTCCACCCCCCTCCCTTTTTCTCTTTCTACCTTTTTCCCCCTTTTGGCTCACAGGGTGGTACTCAATTTGCAATGGAGTAAATTGGCAGAATTTAATTTGGTGGATTTTTTTTTTCACTATGTAAAAAGAATCCTCATTAAAGCCACGGGATCGGCTGTATGCTTTTTCCATCATTAAGTAGCCTAACTGCAGGTAAAAGTTACAATTATGGATTTATATAAATCCTATTGTCAATTTATAGCTGAAAGACTAGGGAGGCACCTCGTTTTAAATAGGTTATTTTTTCCCCTTAACCTTTCTTTGTTTTAATGAGGATTCGGTTTGTCACTGTCTGAGCCATCTCCCGGTAGGAAAGTTTCTGAGGAAATTATAAGGAATGAAAAGTAGCAATGGGAGAAGACGCTTGGCTACATTTCAAATCGCTAGAAGACTCAACACTTGAAATTCATCTCCAGAGCCCTGTATGCATTATTGTCTCTCAGGTGCCATGCTAGACTATGAAAACTCTGAACAAGGAGGGTTCCAAGGAGGGCTTAGAGAAAGGGGAGCTGAGAGAAACACCCCCCACCACCGCCACCACCAGATGTGGTTTACTTGCAAGAAACACTGATTGAAGCAATGAATAGAGGTGTTTCTCCTATGACCTTGATATGAGTATGGTTAGCATAGTTCACCTGAATTTGTCCTGCCCCACCCCCAAAATAAAATAAAATAAAATTAAATAAAATTAAATAAAATAAAATGCTTTGAAGCTGTTGGCAGACCAGCATGGAATAACACACTTGTTCCGAGCTGTCCAGGTGAAGCTTCTGACAGCTATGCGTTTCTGCCACCCTAACAAATGTGTCTGAATCTCCCAATCCCACCTCTACCCCCGGCAGAAGTTTAGCCTGTGCACGAGCGCGCACCCTGACAGTGCTGTTAAAGCCTGCACTCCAGGTAGGAGAGCCGCACTCTGGGAGGCTCCACTGCCATTTTCCTCTCGGTTCTCTGGGAGAGTGGGCAGATCTGGAGTCTAAGCCGTTCCACAGCAAACACATGTCTCTAACCACTAGCATTGCCTTAATTGGGGCTCCTTCCAAACCAGGTCATCTCCTGCCTGCTATGTCCTAAAAAAAGAAGCAAAAACACGGAGCATTTTGCTGAGGGGCCCGAGGAAGCCCCAGGTTTTGTCCCCTGAGGTAACAGCTGCTGGTTGTTTTCCTACATCTGTGGTGCAGGGTATGTGCTCTCTTCTTGACCATCACCTTTGAAGATGGAGGTCAGCTCGAAAGCTTTCAGCAAACCCTCTCCTCCTGTAGCCGCTACCCTGTGCCCTAGCCCAGCAAAGACAGAAAAGCCAATCCTACCCCTATATCTCTCACTCTTCCTGGAACACCCCACTGTCACGAGTGTACACTTTCCTGGATTACGGAAGCATCATTTCCTTGTCCTTCCTTGGGGCTAAGGCTAATGATATTGTAATTCAGAGGTATGCAGTTAATCCATACTTCTACTTTTGCAAAAAAGAATAATGATTGATTCTGTCTCTTTTCTCACCTCCAAGTTACATCCAACTAGTTCCTGGAATCAATAGCCTTCTCTTACGGATGCCAGAACATTCTAAGTGCCAGGCCCTCCGTGAAAACACCGAGACCTGAATACTTCTCATTGTGTGTTGGGTCTAATTTACCTTATCAAAACCCCCATTGGACTGAACAATGCAGGTTTTATATTACTTTGTTCGTTGGCAGCGTCTGCTCTCCATACATGATCTACATGTGTAGGTCTAAGCCAGATAGAACAGTTCTGCCTGTGGTCCTGCCTGATTCAGGCTGTGAATGCTTTTTCAAGCTTTCCATCAATGTCATGGAATTTCCTGCAATTGGTATCAAAATGAAGTGTGGTAGCCTAGTTCTGACTACACAAATGCTTCTCAGCTTGTACCCTGAGGTAGACATTGTAAATAAAATAGAGTGTAAGTTGAGTTGTTGAGATGGATCAGTGAGCAAAGGTGGTTGCAGCTAGGCCTAAGGACCTGAGTTCAACCCCCACAAGTTTTCTTCAGACATACACAGGCATGAAACACACACACACACACACACACACAACACACACATACATACACATACACACATACACACATACATGCACACACATACACACACATACACACATACATGCACACACATACACACACATACACACACATGCACACACACTCATAAAAATGACAGCAAAAAAATGCATTCTGTCCACCTGTGATACAAACACTCATTTAGCGACGCAGCACACTGTGGAGTAACAGCCACACCCCTTGTAAATGCAGGTGTAACTAGGGGTGGCAGTCATGGCAGCTGCCCAGGACTGCCAGAGTATCATGTAACATGCCACAACTCTTTGGAAAGGTCCAAATTCGGAATTGGAAGAACAATTTCTACAAATGCTATCACTATTATACCCTTGTGAAGTTGGAAAATTATAAGTTGAACCATCATAAGCTGGGGACTATTTGCACAGGTTAAGCATGAAGATAACCATAGGAGCTGACTGAAGAAACCCAAGAGGTCTTCAGTACCAAAATAATCCTGAGTCCTGGTCTCAAGCCCTGACTCTACCAGGTTGCCATATTGGAACAGAAAAAATCCCATGATGCAAGAGTCACCTAAAGGCTGCCCAAACTATCCAGTGATCTTTAAGGAGACTGAGTATCAAGACAAAGACATCATGCCCAGTTTCTCCCTTAGCTCCGAAACATTTTCAGAGGCCTAATTTTTGTTTTGTTTTGTTTTTAAATGACAAAAATCAAGTTTTTTTTTTTAAATGACAAAATCAGGATTTCTGGTGAAATGGCACCCATTGTCAGAATGTTTAATCCCCTTCTAGTTCCCAGTTTTACTGAGGTGCTGACATCCACACCTCCCCGTCCCATCCTGGCTTCCTGTCCGAGCAGACATCTACATGATGAAGTCTCCTGGAGGTATGCATGTGTCTAGTCTGGTTTTTAGTTGTCAGAGGGGAAGGTTTTCTCCAGAATGACGTATGTTTGGGTGTGGTGCCTCAGAGAAGTTGGAGTCCGGTCACCTTATTCCTCATCCCCACAAATGAACCCAGTGACCATTTGGTGAGACTTTCCCATCACTCAAGGCCCTTGGATCATCTACTGTCTTAATGCCAGCTTCAATTTGAGCCAACCCTAGTCCTAACGGCATCCACACTCATCCATGCACCCCAAAGCTTTTAGCACCTAAAAGCTGCGCAGAGGTCTGTTCTGCGTCTCTGCAGCCCACCTGGCTCCAACAAGGGAGTAGCTACAAACAGTCCAGAGTGGCAGCTGCAGCATAGACAAGGGTAGGTCCTGAAGGGAAGGGGGAGCCATGCTGCTGGGCACCTACGCACGTGACCATTTGCTCTGACATCAGTTCTGTCCGGCTTCTCTCTACTCATTGCTTTTACTTTATATATTAATAATTTGCATTTCCATTCCCAAAGAACAATTAGAAACTTCATGCAAACAAATCAGCCATACTTCCAACCTTGCTCCAAATACTAAAGCATTTTCTGTATTGGGCAAGAGCTATACATTCCTAAGGACTTACTATGGTTTGGGAATTGAATGGAAAAAAATAGAAAACCTTACAGAAATCCATAAAATCCTTAGTAACTGGTATACTAGTGAGAATGCAGGAAAGATGAAATCTGTTCAAGATTGTTAGTGAGAACCTAAATGAGGCAGACACAGGTGAGGAACTATGAGAGGCTGGCTTCCAGCATTGTTCCAGGACGGTCACAGCAATGTTTCAATACATGCTAGAGGACAGAAGGGATGAGGGAGAAGAGAAGTTGAGGATCCTTAAGTTTGAGATGCCCATGGGAAGCTTCAATGGCGATACCCAGCAAAAGTTGAATGTGTGTGTAGGGGTGTAAAAGTGGTCCACGTTGGGAATATACATTTGGATATCAGCTAAAACGGGGACTCATTGAAATGATTGTGTGAGGTTGCCTATGTGGATTGTGTAGAAAGAGAAGAATCTGAGACATTTCTAAGATGAAATCTTAGAAATCTTTCTTTAAAGATCACCAGACACAGTTGTCCTCTGACCTCCATGAGCCTGGCATGGCACACACATATACTATGCGTATACACATACACACACCATGTGCACACACATACATATCATGTGTATATACACACACCACATGCACACACACATGTGTATATACACACACACCATGTGCACACATACACACCATGTGTATATACACACAACATGCATACACATACATACCATGTGTGTATACACACACACACACCATGTGCACACATACACATGTGTATATACACATACCATGTGCACACACATACATATCATGTGTATATACACACACACACCACATGCACACACACATGTGTATATACACACACACCATGTGCACACATACACACCATGTGTATATACACACACACACCATGTGCACACATACACATGTGTATATACACACACACCATGTGCACACACATACATATCATGTGTATATACACACACACCACATGCACACACACATGTGTATATACACACACACCATGTGCACACATACACACCATGTGTATATACACACAACATGCATACACATACATACCATGTGTATACACACACACACACACCATGTGCACACATACACATGTGTATATACACATACCATGTGCACACACATACATATCATGGTATATACACACACACACCACATGCACACACACATGTGTATATACACACACACCATGTGCACACATACACACCATGTGTATATCACACACACACCATGTGCACACATACACATGTGTATAACACATACCATGTGCACACACATACATATCATGTGTAATATACACACACACACATGCACACACACATGTGTATAACACACACACACATGTGCACACATACACACCATGTGTATAACACACAACATGCACACATACACATGTGTATACACACACACACAACACCATGTGCACACAACACATGTGTAATAACATACCATGTGCACACACTACTATCATGCAACAACATGTGACACACACACAGACCCGCAAACCCTGAACTACACATGTGCACATGCACACATACACACATGTGTATCACACAAGAGACCACAAGCACACAGAGAGCAATGTGCACAGATACAGGCATGCACACACACACACACACACACACCATGTGCACACACAGACATGTGCACACACACATACCATCTGCACACACACACACCATGTGTATACACACACACACAAACAAATAATTTATTTTAAACGACTTCTTTATTCTCTCGGGATTACCTTTGGAACGGTAAGAGAACTGATCACAATGGTGGCCTTGTTAGGCACATGTGTCCACTTCAGCATCAACACACACTGTTTTCACATTTCACACTTTGACCTATTTGAATTCTAGAAATACAAAATACTGAAAATCCAAAGATCATTTGGCTGAGCTATAAATGATAAAGTAAAATATCCTGTGTTTTTTTCCAGAATGGGGTTCTCCAAAGAAACCCATGTAAATCACTCCAGACTGTCGTCATGAGGACAACATGCCCTCATAGACAGCCAAAGGCAAGTCTGAGGATTGGTCAGACAGCCTGACAGCGACCAGGTGGGACCTGGCTGCTCAAATGCTGCCTGTGGCCCGTTTCCACCTCTGCGAATATTGATATCATCTTTCTACTTACTATACCAAAGAATAATTAACTTGAGGTAAATGACATTAATTAAAGATAAAATCAAGCTTTTAGGTTTCACATAGAATTCCAAAATGTACCGAGAATTCCTGCACTCATCCAAGGTCGCAAGAAGGTGTCATCAAGGTCTGGCTCTGTACTAGATCTCACGAGTTTGAGACAATTTATAAAGGAAGTATATAAACAATTACTCTAGGTTAGGGGGTGTACCTGTCTGTGTGTGTGCACAGACATGAATGCACGAGTTTCTGTATGTTTGTACATATGTGTTATATGAATACATATGTATATGCCTGTTGGTATGTGTCTGTGTATATACATGTGTATTGCTGTTAGTGCATGTGTGTACATGTATGCATGTGTATATAATGTGTGTGTTATGTGTGAGTATATGAATATGCCTGTTACTGTGTCTCTGTTTACATGTGTATGCCTATTAGTGCATGTATGTGTGTATGTATGTGTATGTGATGTGTAAGTGTGTGTTATTTGTGAATACATATGTATATGCCTGTTAGTGTGTCTGTGTTTACATGTGTATGCCTGTTAGTGCATGTATGTGTACATGCATGTGTGTGATGTGTGTATGTATTATGTGTAAGTGCATATGTATATGCCTGTTAGTGCACATGTGTATTGAAAGGACAACATAAACCTCATTTGTCTCCATTTAAGGACCAGGCATAATTTAGGAAAGAAAGCCATAAGGCACCAGCTCCAGGAACTAACCATGAAATCCAAAAACAAAGTCATAAAACCCCTTACCAAAGAACAGCTGAGAATAACCACAATAAATGGAGAAATATCTTATCTCAGAATGGGCCATCTGTGCTAGACATCTCTTTTTCATCACATGATTGAACACTCATGACATAGAAATACAGACCACCAACCAACTGTAACCCCCTAGCACCCACCAATGAAATTTTAGATTACCTAATCCTTCTAGAGAGTTCCCCGGTTCCCTATAAGAAGGCTTGGGCTCACCATTTCAAAGAATGATTGGGCCTCAAATGCTGGTTGTTTTAACAGAATAAATGCTCTTTGTCTTTGCACACTATCTGAGTCTGGGGTCTTCCTTCAGCAATTTTCAGACCCTCACGTATGTGTGTGCATGTGTGTGTGATGTATGTGTTACACATGAGTACACATGTGTAGCCTGTTAGTGTATATGTGTGTGACGTGTGTTATGTGTGAGTATACATGTGTGTGCTTGTTAGTGTGAATGTGTGTGTGATGTGTGTGTATGTGTGAGTACACATATGTATGCCTGTTAGTGTATATGTGTGTGATATGTGTTATGTGTGAGTACACATGTGTGTGCTTATTAGTGTACATGTGTGTGTGATGTGTGTGTGTGTTATGTGTGAATACACATATGTATGCCTATTAGTGCCTGTGTGGAGCCAGAGGTCAAGGTCATTAGTGCCCCATCTCATTTTGGGGGACAGAGCTGCCCAGTAGAACTCACCAATTGCCTAGACTAGCTGGCAGGCAAGCATTAGGGATCTTTGTGTCTGTACCTCTTGACATTGGGATTTACAAGCACATGCTGCCTCACCAGGCTTTTGCATGGGTCCTGGGGATTCAAGTCACAAAATCTAGTTTTAAAATGTATTTCCTTCTGTTGGGAAATAGTGAGTAGATTTTCGGTGGAGACATCTCTGATTATGTAATTGGAAGAGTTCATGACTGCATGGCTGGCAGCAGATTTGACTGTTCTCTGGAGTGACTGTAATAAACGAGAAGGTAGCATCCCCAGCCACTCAAGAAATGTTTGTTGATGTGTGTTGTGGTTTGGATGAGAAATGTGGGTTCCATTGATTCCCCACATGGTGTTTGCGGAGGTTATGGGTCTTTAGGAAGCTCAGCCTTGCAGGAGAATTATATCACTGGAGACAGGTTTTGAGGGTTAACAGCCTTGCTCCTCCATTCCAATGTGGATGAAACTGTGACCCAACAGCTTCCTACTCCTGCCACCATGCTTTCTCTGCCTCCATTCATGCCCTCCCCACCATGGTAGATGCCATCCCTTTGAGCTGTAAGCCAAAATAATCCCTTTTCTCATGTGAGTTGCTTTTACAGAGATCATGGAATCTTATCACAGCAACTATGAAATAACTAATTTAATGTGTCTCCTGAAACTCTAGAACGTTCTTCCTTTGTGAACACACAGGGCTACCTGCTGGTAGGATTGCTCACCTCCTTCAGATAGGCTACATTACTGAAATCTACATCATGTTCCTGGTTCCTGAGCCTCGGGTTGTTTCTCCTTCCGTGCTTGTTTTAATTGTGCAGTAGCAAATGCAGCATAAGCAATGTAAGAATCGAGTCTTGCTAGTTAAATATAAGAACACAGAGCAAAATCTCTGAGAAAGGTTGCACCTCTTTAAAGATGCAAATTGGTAATGGAGCTCAATATCAAAACAACAGAGCGCTGTTAATTTTTAAAAAGGTGCAAATTGCTAATCTTACTTAAGGCTTTTTTTTAATTGCTTATTAAGAGTCCTGGCACAAAAAAAATTAAACAAAATAAACTCTTAAAAATAGAGTGGTAAGAACGAAACATTAGTTTGACTATAACCCTTTGCTTCCCTTGTGAACATGCAGGTTACCATAGGACTTGATAATGTTTGGAGACTCTCTCACCTACCCCAATGTGAGTCTAGAAGTCTGTACACTTGATTTATCACTCACCTCTTGCTTTATAAGACTGCAGAACCATAAAGATGTAGACAATAATCATTTAGCTCACAAGTTGGAGGACTCGGCTATCTCTAGTGGACCTGGCTGATCCTGCCTTGCCTCACTAAAGCTGCTGTTGCTTGGCTAGGAGGCTCTGTTAATACTAGCTGAGCTCGATCACATACCTGAGCCCACAATGGACAGAGGTGACTGGGCAATAGAGCATTATTCTACGTGCCTTGCCTGACAATGGACATGACAAGGAAGCATTTTTTCTGACTACCTGCAAGCATCACATACGTTAGCTTTTGTTTTATAATCACCCTGTAATGCTGAGGCTCACCTTAGCCCCTAATTCATAGGCTAGATTTCAAGGCTGCTGATATTGCATACACAAAGTTTATTGCGCATACAATAGAAAGCAGGCTAATCTGGATAACAAGACAGAAGAAAAATTAGATTGAGCCTGTCTACTGGTAAGGCTTCCGATAGGGATAGAAAGGGGTTATTGTGTGGGTTAGAGTACCTACATGCCCAACAATGCCATGATATCAGGGGATGCTTGTGTGTTTCCTAACAAAGAGACAGTGGTAGGAAAGTGTCTTTGTCACTGTTCTATTGCTGTAACAGACACCATGACCAAGGCAGATTATAAAATAAAGCATTTAATTGGAGTGGTTTACAGTTTCATAGGGTAAGTCCATGATTATTATGGCTGGAATTACAGCTGTAGGCAGGCAGGCTCGATACTACAGCAGAAGCTGGGAGCTTATGTCTTTTTTACATCCACCTAGCAGGAAAAGAACATGGATCTAGTGCCACACCTTCTCTAAGGCCACATTTCATCAACCCTCCAAAACAGTCCACCAAACATACAAGCCTATGGGGGCCATTCTCAAGAAGGACAGCTTAGAAGTCTAAATTTTATCCATAGTCTAACATCAAAATTGGAATCAGGTTCTTTGGTACCAACTCCACAAGTCCAAAGTCAGAATGTCTAATCTCAGAATCAAAGATGGGAAAACCTGCCTGAGTGAATGAAATTACAAAGGAATATATCAACAACATGTGGGTTCAGGAAGGACAGAGAATAGGGACCGTTAATGCAATCAGTCAAGCATGAGGCTACTCAGGACTAAATATTGGAGACAGAAGTCTATGTGTGAGTGTGAAGAAACAATGTGTAAGAAAAGCACATGGAGAATGGAGCACCAGGGAGCAGATGTGCACACAGTGAGTGTGTACATAGCAAGTGTGCACACATTGAATGTACACATAATATCCCTTCCAGAACAGAAACAATAGAAGCAGAAAATCATCAACCAAAGTGAGCAGATTAGGGATGGCTTGTGAGGTAAAGGAGAGGGGCTGCTGAATCCACACATAATGGGTCTTATAACTTTTATTACCTTGATGTAATTGTCCTCTCCATGACTTACTGCCTCTGTCTGCTAAGCTAGGCCTGGTCCTGGAAGCTGCTACCTTCCGTCCAATCTAATCTAGGCCTAGAATGTTTTTAGCCTCTGAAACTTACTGCTGAATAAGCTCACCCCTTCCTAGTTCTTTCTGAACTCTGGCTCAGTGGTCAACTCAGCTGTTTTGGCTCAAACTCCTCTCCAAGATGACTGATTCAATCTGGCTTCTCTCTCAGCTTCTGACTGAATTGCTGTGCTTGGCCTCAAACTAACTCTGGCAATCTGTTCTACTCTCCTGGCTCCTCATTCTCTGGCTTGTTTTGTCTTCACCTATATCTAGTTTGTTCTCTCCTCAACCTGACTCTGTAAAACACTCCCAAGGATAACTGCCTCCTCTCTCTGCACTGTTCTCAAGTAGCTTCCCTTTCCTCTCTCATGAGAGTTGGGTGTATCCTATTCTGTCAAACTTTTCTGATTTGTCACTTTGTCTGCCACTCAATTAGACATCACTTTTAAACATGGATGCTTCCTTCTACAAACTAACTTTACCTTCATTGTTTGGGATTAAAAGTGAGAGCTAAAGGCTGAGCCAAACCACAACTAGAAAGAGGTTTTTTTTTTGTTTGTTTGTTTTTTCAGTAAATAACACAATCTCATAGTGTGATCAAATATCCTGCAACATTTCGCCCATTTGTCTAAGCTAGAAAGTGTACACAGTTTAACTATTATATAAAAAACAAGTATCAATCCCCAAATCTTAAGAATCTGAATGTTGTTATGAAGATCCACTGATGCAATGATCCTTTATAGCTGCAGTCCTGATCACCTGATCCCCAGCAACAGTCCATTTCAGCATCAAGGTTTTCCAGTCTTCCAGTCTGGGGAACGTCTGTCCTTTAGCTGGTTTGTTGAACTATCTCCATGCAGAGGGGAATCTGCTTTCTGTGTTGAGTGAGTTGCTATATTTCTGCATCTCTTCCTTCATTGAAGCCTTTTATGAGGAAGCCTCTCTTACTGGGATCAGATCTTTATCAATTTTGACAGAACCTATAGTCCAAACCTCTTCCCCAGCTAAACACGTTCCCTGCGTTCCATTCTTATGGTAGAACATCTTTAAAGTAAATAGGTTGGTCTAATTCAGCAGGGTTGTTTTTTCTACAATCCAATGCCTTTCAAGTAATCCTATTCCCTTTTCTGTTTATCAAGGTGCAGTTAGATCTTTATGAGTTCACACATAAACAAGACATCTAGACACTTGCATTCTATCCCTGGATTCACACTGTCAAGCCAGGCTTCCTACCCTTTATCAGTGTGCTGTCCATCTTGATCCTCAATTTCATTCACATTAAACAGTTCCTATTCTCTTATTTACTCTGTATTTTGTCTCTCAAAACTTTGTATTGCATAGTTAATCCTTGTTGTACAGATACTTTTCAGCTTTTTCTTTGAGAGGAAAGATATAAAGATTGCAATTAAAAGTAGGGAGGGGTTTACTCCGGTGGTCATAGTTGCAGTGAGTTCTGCTTGTTCAATCCATCAAGTCCTTCTCTGCTCTTAAGGGATCTTAAATGGAATTTTCCATTTGTTTTAATGCAGGAAAAGTCTCACTATGTAATTGAAATCGTCTATTTTGGGTGGCTCACTGTGACTTGCTGTCTCAGGGGCTTCTGTATCATTTCTTGCTTTGGGCTCAAAGCTCTTGCTTCTTCGGAGTCTCCTGTGTCTTTCTGGGAGTCCAGCCCAACTCGAAGAACTGTTGCTTCCTCTGTAGATGATCCCAGGTAAATTTTTCCTCTGGCTTTCTGTCAGTCAGATGTCCTCTGCTTTCTACAATGTTGGTGGGTTTTCTTCTCCAATCATGTTGGGTTTTTCTTCCAACCAGATGTAAATGTATCTTTTATTTGCCTGATGTAATTTTTGTCCCAGTTTACTAACCTAGGTTTAGTCCTGGGAGCTTCTACCTTCCATACAATCTAATCTAGGTCTAGAATGTTTTCTGTCTTATTACTGCTGAAGGGTGACCTTTCAACCTTTCTAGTTCTTTCTGAACTCTGACTGGCTGACCAACTCAGCTGTTCTGGGTCAAACTCCTCTCCAAGATGACTGATTCAATCTGGCTTCTCTTGGCTTCTGACTGAATTTCTCTGCTTGCCCTCATAATAACTTGGGCAATCTGTTCTAATCTTCTGTCTCCTTCTCATTCTGTAGCTTGTGCTGTCTTCACCTGTGTCTAGCTTGTTCCCTCTTTAACCTGTTTCTGTAAAACTCTCCAGATAAAACTGCCTCTTCCTATTCTGACAGCTCTGGCACTGTCCACGGTACTGAGCTCAGGTGTAGGCCTGGGGAATTAAAGAAAGACTCAGACTTGGGTAATCCGTTGTAAGAGAATGCCAATGCCTTTACTGGGCAGGTTCAATATATACACCAAGCCAGGGAAAGAAAAACACAAACTCAGGAAAAAACAGGAACTCAACTGGGGGGCAATGGGATGTCAAGTGTAAATTCCCTTGCTGGGGTACCATGCCTTAGTCAGGATGTTTTGGATCTTAGAGGAACCTCAGAATGTTACTTAGAAGACAGCAGCACACAGAAAGTTTCAGCCAGGGCATAGCAGCCCTTCAGAGTCCTACAGGTACCCCGTTTTTATTATATAGCCAAATAGCATCTGTGTTAGGTCACCTTCCGTTAATACCAATTACCTGTCATTGGGAATTCCTGCCAGCCTCAGGGCCCCTGTCTTAGGTAGGTAAGGACTGCAAAGGAGTTGCCCATCATTGACTAACTATTCTTAGTAAAGGCTGAGCCAAATCTGGGTAGAAGGGTTCTCTCGTGCCAGCAACACGAGCACCTGCTTAGTAACTACCTGGGATTGGATCTGCTGTCTGTGAAAGCGACAAAGAAATATCAATCCTGCTGTGGCTTCCCCAAAGACTAGGACTCTCAAAGACAAGGACCTCTAGCCCATCCTTCAAGGAGCCTTCCGGCCAGCTTGAGTCCGGCTAGAAACTTCTCTCCATAGAGAGACTGCACACAAGTAACATTAATAACTGATGAGTAACATGAAGAAATTGTTGGTTCCTCAAAATTAGCAGCAGCTTTTCCAGTATTCTTGTTGGTGGGAACTATGACCAACCAGGTCGAGCTGCTTATCCCCATTGACATCAGAATTGGGAGTTCTTCATGAGGCTCCAGTAGATCTCCACTTGGGCGAGGCTGCATAGTGACAGGGCCCACACAATGCTCAGGAATCCAAACAGGACTTTCAGCATCTTTAGGAAAAACACAAACAGAACCTCTCACCCTGACTAATACAGGGTCAGGGCCTTTCCATATACCTGATGACAATTCTTTCCATTTCACTAAGCCCAGTACCTTCTGGGCTCGTTTCCAATGTCTGTCTGCTGCAGACAATGCATCCTTATCCACTAATAAAAAATTTAAAATAGATAAAATAAAAGATAATCTTGCATGAGGTGAGGTAAACTCCCCCTGTTTTGTTTGTTCAAGAAAAATTTTCAAAGTTAAATGTGCTCTTTCCACTATAGCCTGGCCTTGCAGATTATAAGGAACCCTGGTCTTATGGGTTATATTATATTCATCACAAAATTTATTAAAGGACACACTACCATAGGCTGGGCCATTATCAGTCTTTATTTGGCAGGAAACCCCCAAATAGGCAAATGTCTGTAGGCAATGGTTCTTTAACATCTTTTATTTTTTCCCCACTGTGAGCTTGTACCTGCAATAAGCAAGAGCAAATCAAAGACACGGGTGCCACATAAGATGCAGTCTCCAAGGGTCCCATAATTTGAGAAACATATACACTATAAGCATATATGTTGCAAGCTTCATTTGGGAACAGAGATAGTGCCACTTGTACGGCCTTTAGCTCTGCTAATTGTGCAGAGCAATTGATCATCTGTAAGGTCTCAGCTCTACCTTGGGAAACAACTGCATCCCTACCATTGGAGGATCCATCAGTAAATACTAGGTGAGACTGATTCAAGGGCTGATTGGAAATAATTTTTGGAAAAACCACCAGGTGGAGCTTAAAAACCTGACACAACTTATTATCTGGATAATGATTATCAAATTGGCTTTTAATGGTACAAACAAACAAGGCCCAATCAACATAATTTTGAGATAAAACTTGGATCTGATCCTTATTATAAGGAGTAATAAACATGTCTGGTTCTTTACCAAACATTTGTAGGATTACTTTATTGGCTTTAAACAACAAGGAAATCTATGGGTAAGACAAAACAACCTTGGAGGGTGAAGCTTGCAAATGAACCTACAAAATAGGGCTCTCCTGCCAAAAGGCACCCATTGGGGAATGTCTTGATGCAAAAACCACAAATAACAGTTTCCTTGAATAGTTTACATAATTTAAATGAGCCTGTTTTAGAGCTTCCTGTACCATTTTCAAGCATTCCCTAGCCTCTTCCTTTAATTGTCTGGGGGAAGTGGGTGATGCATCTCCCTTGAGAATATCAAAGAGAAGTTTTAACTGTCCTGTGCTTAATTGTAAGGAAGGCCTTAACCAATTTATGTCTCCTAACATTTAAAGTTCTCAGAGTATCTATTCTAATTGGTAACTTTTGAGGACAAATTCCCTTTTGTAATAATTCATGTCCTAAATATTGATATGGAAAATTCTTTTGAACCTTCTTGGGGGCAATAACCAATCCAATGGCTTGCAAATCATTTTGCAGTATGGCATAGGCCTCATAAAGCTCTTTTTCTTCCCTAGCTCCAAGTAGAATATCATCCATAAAATGAATTATATACATGTACGGATGTCTTCTCCTTAATGGTTGAAGAGTAGTTGCCACATAGACTTGACACATTGGTGGGACTATTAGCCATCCCTTGGGGCAGCACCACCCAATGATATATATGGGATGGTTCCTTAAAGTTGACTGAGGGAATACTAAATGCAAAGTGTTCGCAATCCTGAAGATGCAAGGGTATGGTAAAGAAACAATCCTTCAAATCTATCACCAATATTTGCCAATTTTTTGGAATAGCAACTAGTGTAGGCAATCCAAGTTGAGTAACCCCCATTGGCATCATAGTTTTATTAATTTCCCTTAAATCTTGTAATAATCTCCATTTTCCTGATTTTTTCTTAACAACAAATATAGAAGTATTCCAGGGGAATGTAGGTGGAACGATATGTCCAGCCAAAAGTTGTTCTTGTACTAATAAATGAGCTGCCTCCAATTTTTCCTTAGATAAGGGCCACTGTTCCATCCACACGGGCTTGTTGGACTTCCATGTAATGGTTTAGGAGGCTTCAGAGTGACCGTTAATATAAATTTCCTATTCCAGTTTTGTCTTTATGGTGTCTGACTATCTGACATCCTTCGGCCACACTATGGGGTCTTCCTTGTAAATATTTCCCTAATCCTTTCCCAGAAACATACCCTTGCTTTTTCATCATACCCTGAACTGGTTGGGTTGTGAGAACAGCTCCCATGTTGTTAAGTACATCTCAACCCCATAAATTAATAGGGAGATGTTCCAAGACAAATAGTTGAAATCATCCTTCATGTCCTTCCTCATCTTGCCATTTTAAGATCTTACTACTCCTGAGGGGTGCGGCAGCTGTCCCCACTCCTTGTAAGGTGGAAGAGGACCTATCCAGGGGCCAGCTACTAGGCCAAGATGTTTTAGATATCACAGTAGTGGCTGCACCAGTATCCAGAATTCCTTTCATAGGCTTTCTATCAACCCAAAGGTTTAGGGTAGTGTGGTCCTCGAGGGTAGAAACCCAGAAGGCAGCAGTCCCTGTGGATCCAAATCCTTCATCATCTCTAGTATCCTTAATTGTAGCATGTTTAGTGGATAACTGCGGCAAGAGAACTAGCTGAGCAATTCTATCTCCCTGGAGAATAACTACAACTCCCCATATCCACAGTAACCATAATTTTAATTTCTCCAGTAAAATCTGAGTTTATCATTCCCGGAAGGATCCTAATTCCTTTCATCAAGGCACTGCTGTGTCCTAGGAGAAGGCCTACACTCCCTGAAGGGATGGGGCCATACACTCCAGTACCTAATGTTTGAGGGCCCATTTAAGGTGTCAATATTGCTCTGATGGAGGAGTGGAGGTCCAATCCTGAGCTTCCTGGGGTACCTCTGACAAGGTCTTTGACATAAAGGGGTTGGTTTGAGGCACAAACTGAACTGGAGTAGGGGTAATAGTGGTATTCATGGCTCCATACACTTTGGTTTGTGGGTTCCAGAATGGGCCCCGCTGCCTGTTTCCCGAAGCAGGGAGAGGGCAGCCGTCAGCATCCCCAAACAATTTTTCCACTAACTGGAGTAGTTTATTCACAAATTCTTCAAAAGGCTCGAGGGTCCCTGAACCACCTTGGATAGTTGACCTCCTGCCGCATTATTAGGCAAGGCCTTCCAGGTTCTAACGGCTACAGTGGCAATTTGGGCATAAACGCAGGATCATAATGAATCTGCTGATGAAGAGTAGCATATTGTCCCACTACGGTTAGCATTTCCGATTTCTCTGGGGCTGCCCTGCCTGTGCATTTAATCTCACTAAGGCAATGCATTGCTCCTAATATTCTCCCCGACTCAACGTAGCACTGCATAGTTGTTGCCAATCTCCTGGTGTTAAATTAAAGGTGCTATAGGACTCAAGAATTGCCTAAGTAAAGGGTGCCAAGGCCCCATAGGAGGAAACTGCTTCTTTAAGGCTCTTTAATTCCTTAAAAGACAAAGGCACATGCTGCCTAAGCATTTGCCCGAGTTATTGGGTGAGGGATTTCCATTACAGGGTAAGCAGAATTGGAACCTGCTTTAGAAAAAAATTCACCCCCTTCTTAGGGATGGGCTCTGCTACTCATCAGTCCTTCAGGGAGCATTCATCATATGCCGGAGGAACAGCGGCCTCCGTACAGTCCACTAAAGGGTTTTTACTAGGTGGTCGCTCCCCTTTCCAATCCGCTCCCTTTCAGACCTTGCTTTTCTTTAATCTTTCCTTTAAATAGGCTATTTCCTTTTCTAAAGTTTCTTCCTCATCCTCAGAACTGGAGCTATTCTCCACCTCATACAAGGATTCCTTACCTGCATCATCCTGTCCCAATACTTGTAGGAAGGAACTCACAATTCCCATGGCACGATCAAAGCTCACACTCACGTAGCGCTGCTTTCTGTTTGATCCTGCACTGCTTTTCCAATATGTTTCCACTCACTGCATCAGCTGGCGGCTTCTTCCAGGAATGATCCCGTCAGGTTCTCCTCTCTTTCCTGATCTTGGTGGGACCTCCACTTGACAGCTCGACGCTGCCTGCAGTACTGAGCTCGGGTGTAGGCCTGGGGGATTAAAGAAAGACTCAGACTCTGGTCATCCATTGTAAGAGAATGCCAATGCTTTTACTGGGCAGGTTCAACATATACACCAAGTCAGGGAAGGAAAAACACAACTCAGGAAAAAAACAGGAACTCAACTGGGGGGCAATGGGATGTCAAGTGTAAATTCCCTTCCTGGGGTACAATGCCTTAGTCAGGATGTTTTTGATCTTAGAGGAACCTCAGAATGTTACTTAGAAGACAGCAGCGCACAGAAAGTCTCAGCCAGGGCATAGCAGCCCTTCAGGGTCCTACATTATTCCTCTCTGCCTGCTTCTTAAATAGCTTCCCTTTCTCTCTCCTCTGAAAAGAGTTGGTCATATCCTATTCTGTCAAATCTTTCTCTGATTTGCCACTTTGTCTGCCACTCAATTAGATATCATTTTCAAACATAGCTGCTTCTTTCTACAAACAAACTTTACCTTCATTGTTTGAGATTTAAAGTGTGTACTAGGATGTGTCTGTATTCCAGCCAGAATGATTAAAGGCATGTACCAAGGGCTGAGATACAATACAACTAGAAACAGGTTTTTTTTTTCAGTAAATAACACAACTTTGGAGTTCACAGTGTGATCAAATCACAGTGTCTCATTCCTTAAACCATGATGTTTAGCTCTACAGTAAGTCAGTATGGTGATCCTTCAATGAATTCTAAGACAAGAGAATCCTAGCTTGTTCATAGGCCACAAAAAAAAAAAAAAAAAAAAAAAAGTGCCACTTCTTCTGTTTTCAGTTGGAGAAATATAAAACAATTTTAGAGTTTGAGTAACAAAAAAAATGCTCATTGACTGCCAGTCAGTGTACCAGATGCTGTCTGCAGAGATATACAGCACTCTGTCCCAGCCAAGAAGCTGAGCAGTGGAATCATCTACACACATCAGAACCAGCAGAGCTCGATACCAAATATCCAAACCAGGGCAGAGTGAGAAAACATAATCTCATTTTTCACATTTAAGATGACCATGCTGACTTGCTGCAGATTCCTTAGGAAATACCCAACCAACAAAGAGGAAGTCTGTGTTCTAGAAAAGGAAACCAGTTCAGTGAAATTTGACGTTCTTGGAGGAAACAGCCAAATGAAAGCAGATGTATTGTACCAACTCCTCTTCCTCCCTCCACATCCAGTCATCCACCACTTCCATCCATTGATGGCTGAAATACATCAAATCCATTCGCTTTAATCTCCTTACCCTGCACACAGCCCACATACTTACACACCGCTACAAACAACTATCCAGTATTTAGGCAATAACAACCAGATTTTTACACAGCATGTCAGACTTTCCACAGAGCTGCCTTCTCCCTCCTGCAGCCTTATCTGTCTGCATCCCTCCTTCTCTGGATCCACCACGTTTCACCAACAGCTTCACTCTCTTGTCATTTGCCTGAAATGACCTTCAGTGACCCAAACCACTTGCAAGTATGTTCTCCAAACCACTGTTACATCCCCTTCTCCAGGGGCCTTGTGCTTTGCAAGTTTCCCCGTGTCTTCTACCATTCACTGTAGAAGTTCCAGCTTCTTTCCACCTGTGTCCATGTAGCCCAGATCATAGCTATATCATAGCAATTTGTTGAACTATTTGTTTCTGGTTAGAGTCTGAGCCCCTTAGTCAGCAAGGGCCACCTTACTCTTAATCTCTGTCACCATATGCTCCATGGTACAGTGCTTGGTACTCCACAGGTACTCCATGCATACCCAGTGATGGGTGGATGTATGGATAGATGGATAATTCGTTGTTCCTTCCTGACATATCTTTGCTGCCACCACCCCCCATCTCTGCAGCATAATATTATTTTCCTGGATGGGATGGAGGGTTTCTGGGACAAGCTAAGCATGGGACCTCTCTATTTGCAGTGGTGCCTGGCAATTGAGAGATGGAATCCAAAGATGGAGATAGCAGAAGCATCAAAAGGTAAAACACATTGAGAGACGTGGGAGGCAGCGTTGGTGGCGCATGCCTTTAATCAGCACTTGGAGGCAGAGGCAGGCGGATTTCTGATTCGAGGCAGCGGTCTACAGAGTGAGTTCCAGGACAGCCAGGACCTGTTTCCAAAAAAAAAAGAAAGAAAAGAGACGTGGGAGAAGAGTTCTGGGGATGACAGGCGCAAAGGAGGAAAGGACATCGGGCGAGCATGTGGAAACCAAGAAAGACAAGAGAGGGGCAGAAAGAACGAGCATGAGTGAGCACTGTGAGAGACAATGAGAGGGGTGAAGAGCCATTCCTAGCAAAACCAAGGGAAGGGGTGTCTAATAAGAACCAATTAGAAGGAAGGTGAAAAGACTTATTCTAGGAGTTTGGTGTTAAAAAGCAAATGAAGTGGAAATTTTGTAAGTGTTAAACTCTACCCAAAACAGTATGAGGGGAAATTTTCACACAGTATAACTTAAAACAAGTTAAAAAAAAAAAGTATAACAAGCTTATGTTTGGATGGTAGAGCATACAAAATCATAATTAAAACACTTTATCAACACTAATTAAGGTAGGCAGGTCAATGTTATTGGCCTGGGTTTTTTTTTTTTTTTTTAAGTAAAACCAGCCATTGGAGTAGGAGAGATGAGCAGCCTCAGCAGGCTCACACCAGTGTGAACGTCAGAAAAGAACCCTGTGGTTGGACTGCTCAGAGACAGCTATGGGGAGAGGAAGACACCTAAGAAAATCTCCAGGACAGAAAGGGGAAATATAAATGAGCAAAAGGCAGATAAGAAACATAAAATTTATTGTTGTTTTCCCGAGGAACATTTGAGGTTTTCAACACACTATCACTTCCAGCAAGCTGCATCCTAAACGGGCCAGGAGGCAAATCCATGAAAAGAAAGAGAGTTCCATAGTGAATCTCAAGCTCATTCTGGTTCTTGATTTAGACACAGGGCCAGAGACTTGAGGGGGACCAAAGGAGATCTTAGAGGCCCTGGAATCCCATGCTAGCTCAAGTAGATGACACATCTCCATGGTCTCTTCCTGGCTTCTGTTCTTCCAACCAAGGTATGTCTTTATATGTAGGTAGGACTTCCAACAGCATCACTAAAACTTTGAACACTGGAGTAGCCTGGACAGCCCATGTTCTTGTGTCAGAGTCATTAACTCTGGATTACAAAGATCTAAACTATAAGTTCCTGGAGATCAGAACTGCCTTACTCAACCCTTGAATACAACTCCCATCCATTCCATTCTGGAATAATTGGCAAATAAATTTGGTGAAGGAATAGATAAATAAGTAAATATGCCTGTTATAAATTATAATATATATGTGTATGTATACATATACATCATATACATATACACATGCACATGCACATACACATATACATATATATATGGCCACAGACCCCTTGAAGGTTTGTGGCAACCCTCTAGACACTTAACTACAGTTTGAAATATCCACCACTAGATGGCACTATTTTAATGAGACAGTAAAACCTATAACACGACCACTGTCAGAGGCGAGGTTGATGCAAAATGTACACTCCAAAAGTCAAAAGTTCCAATCCTGCTGCTGCTGCTGCTGCTGACTGTCCATAACGGGTAATGAGATCCTCGGCAGAGAGAAATGATTTCCGATCAGTTCTCAAGTCTCCAAGTCTCCAACCCCATTGGAGGTTTGGCTGCCCAAACCGCCACTGAAATGTTGGACGTTTTCGATAACATGTGTCATTTGTTAGATTTGTTATATAACCTGTTAGATTTGTTACCATTACGGATGTTTTCAGCCTCTTATTGAAGGATTTTAATGACAACCCTGTGGACAGCCCCAGACACAACTGCATAAGCAGCCACCTGCTGGGGCGTTGGTGAAGGTTTCGGTTCCGTGGCCGCTACTGCTGATGGCACCGAGGTTCATGGTGGCAATGTTACTTCAGTGAGCATGAGCAGCCTTCCAGGACAGAGAACCCAAAACAGGCCCCCGAGACAGACGAGGGGTGGGAAGGCGGCTGAAGCCAGGGAGACCACGCCTCCGGGAACCTCTAACCCATTCCTTAGGGCAGAAAAGTTCCTCTGCTCAAGTTTTAGAAACGTGTTTTCATAGTAAAAAGACAAAAATAACCAATTGCTAGTAATCTCTCATGCCTCCCTTTCTCCCTCCTTCCTCTCTCCGTAGACATAGACAAGGGACAAGTGATAGATAGAGGTTAAAGGTCATTATACCACTACACATGTCTGCTTATTCATGTTCCGTTCAATTCTAAGTGGGATAAGTGAGATTGATACTGTGAAATACATTTTCATTTTTGAGAGTTTCCTTTAAATGATTACAGAAGGCAACTGAGTACTAGGTTCTTGAAGTAGCAACCCCGCCCCAACCCCTCCCTCAGCCCCACTCCAGCCAGGGCCCCGCCCACAGCCCACTGCCCCGCCCCAGCCATGGCCCTCACAGCTCCGCCCAGCACACCTCCAGTTCAGGTGCTTGCATGTGGCCACCTGCCTGGCTACCTGTCTGTCCCAATGTCTTTTCTGTCCTCCTACTCCCTGCTGCTCACATGAAAGCTGGTGCGGTTGAGGACACAAGCTCTGGGGAGTGAACACTGTGACTGTGTCTGTCAAACCCTGTCATCTGGCAGCTCTGAGCCCTAGTAAGTGCACATGAAGACACGGGAGGACACGGGAGGGCATGCAAGGACACTGGAGGACACATGAAGGCACAGGAGGACACATTCGTGCACATGAGGACACTCAACACGTGAGTGCACATGAGGACACAGGAGTGCACATGAGGACACAGAAGTGCACATGAGGATACATGACATGTGAGGGAGGGCACAGGAGGACAAAAGAGGGCATGTGAGGACACAGGAGTGCATGTGAGGACACATGAAGGCACAAGAGAACACAAGACACATGACAAGCATGTGAAGACACAGGAGCCATGACTGAGCTGGAAGTCACGTGCCAGAGGTGGCAGGTGGCTGACCCTCCACTCAAGCGCATGTTCTGGAAATGGACATTAAGCTCCAGCGTAGCCATTCCTCCCCTAACTTCCTCTCTGCTGATGTCCTGTGACGCCAATGCCCAAACTCAAGACCCAGAGTCTTCTCCTCCCCCTCGACACTCCACAGCTTGGCCTAGCTTCTCCCCTCATCTCCATGGTCACAGTGAGCCCCCTGATGCTCTCTCTCTCTCTCCAGCACATCCCTGATACAGGTTTGTGAAGTGAGCTCTTCTGTTCACTGACAGAGTTTTGCTCAGGGCTTTTCACAGCGGAAGTGCTCAGCTCAGATCATTTACTTGAAGACGTAACATAGTGTCAAAACATGGAAAAGACAGAAGACAACCACATACAGGCGAAGACTGAGATAACGACAGTGCTGATGGATGCTGATGTGATGATGATGCAGTGGTGATGAATGATGATGACAGTGATGGTGATGGTGATGATGATGATGATGACATGATGAATGATGATGTAATAAATATCAGGAAATGTCGAGTGAAACTGAAGGGTTGAGTTGAAATAACCAGGACCTACAAAAGTATTTACTTTCTAAGAGTATCCTTCACTCCCAAACCACTGTTTTCCTGAATTGTAAAATGTCGAATGCTGAGTGAGCTGGGCCTGAGTTCCTACACTCAACTATAAAATCAGTGGAGAGAAAATGAAATCGTCCAGACTTGAGCAGAGAAGATACATGATGACGGTTTAGCAGGGACCTATTTTTAGGGATGACAGATACCCCGTGCTCTGAGATCTGCCCGGCTTCCTACCCAGACGGGAGACTTGCACGTGTGATTTGTAATTTCAGAAATGTTGGTGGGAGATCAATGGGCCGTGCCTTCCAGACTGCATTTGCATTTTAATAGAAGATGTCAGTGCTTCTGCCTCCCAGGTGATCCATGCTGGAACCTCAGCTGCCTGTTGACTTATGAGGGCTCTTTCCTACTGTAGGATGGCGTACACAGGGAAGGTGACCCCGGAAACTGCTGCTCCTACTGAAGTGTCTCAGGCCACTGAGTAAGGCCCCGGCCTTCCCTTTCCCTTAGGAGGAGGCTGTCACCATCTCGGGCACTCATGAGCACGTGCCCATGACTGATGGCCGTCGCTGTAGCTGCTGTGCTGGTTTTACTGCTGAGGACTTCCATGACGTCCCTACATAGTCACTGAAAGCTAATGCTGGGTTCTGGGCCACATTGAGCCCCACGGCATCTGACAAGACAAGCCTTGCACTATGGACGTACTTCTGTGTCAGGAGCTACACTAGGATCTTACACACAGAGCTTGTGCCCTGTTCACGCCCTCCCGTGGAGAACGCCATCTCAGCACCCACTGCTGGGAGGGAGGGACAGAATTAGAGTGTAATCACACTGCCAGTGAGTGATGGCATTCCTGAGGTCCCTGACAGCCTCTCTTTCTCTAAGTTTTTACACAGATACGCACGATCTTTGTTTCCAGTTTCTGCTTTTAAATCCCTTCCTTGATATGAGACAGAAAGGCCATTCATGCACATGCTTGAATTCCGTGTTCATGAGCTAAACCTTGCTAATGTTTTTGGAATATAAGTGTGTATTGATAGCAGATGACATGGCCTGAGAAAAACTGGGCATGGGGTACATGCTAGGCTGGGCACTTAGGAGGTGGAGTCAAGAGGATTGGGTGTTCAAAGCCATCCCCAACCACATAGCAAGACAAAACAAAAGAGAAGGAAGAAAGATGCTCCGGTGGATGCACAGGAGCGAGATCTACATTCTACAAATTAGAAAACTAGAGTCATGCGTAAATGTGTCATATCAAGAAAAGAGCAACAGCCAGGGTGCGTCACTTCCCAAAGTGTGTGCTCACACACTGACTCAGTGACAGTGTAGACTGTGTGCTCACACACTGACACTGGCAGTGTAGACTGTGTGCTCACACACTGACATTGAAGTGTAGACTGTGTGCCCACACACTGACACTGATAGTGTAGACTGTGTGCCCACACACTGACACTGATAGTGTAGACTGTGTGCTCACACACTGACACTGGACAGTGTAGACCGTGTGCTCACACACTGACACTGACAGTGTAGACGTGTGCTCACAACACTGACTAATTGTGAACAGTGTAGACCGTGTGCTCATACACTGACATGTGACAGTGTAGACTGTGTGCTCAACACTGACACTCATTAGTGTGTCACATGCATTGTGACAGTGTAGACTGTGTGCTCACACACTGACTCAGTGACAGTGTAGACTGTGTGCTCACACACTGACATTGTGACAGTGTACATAAACTGTGTGTCTGCTGAGAACAGAGAAACCCTTCTTCTTCTACCCATTCACAATCCTGGAGGTTTGGTCTTAGGATGTTTCAGAAGGAGTGTGATGTCACCAGACTGTCAGTCAGGGAAGAACATTCTAGAGGAAATACAAGAGGCAGAACATGAGGTACAAACTCTGTGGGAATCACAGGGAGATATCAGAGTAAGGCATTGCCAGAGAATAACAACATTTTAACACTGAGCCCTCAGCCTCTTTCAAGACAAAATTTAGATGAAAATCAATGTCAGCTCATAGTCCATCATTGGTAGAAGTTCTTGCTAGCTTCTCGTAAACCCAGCCAATCTTTATCTACATCCCTGAGCAAGCCCAGTCTTCTTCACTGTGGCTCAAACAGTTCCGGCTGGAAACAGCCTTTCAGACCTCCAGAGGCAAGAGCACTGCCAGGTGTCCGATCTGTCACACTAAATCTTGTACAAAGATTTCCACTGATTTGAAACAAGAAACATTCTGTCCTACAGGAGGCTAGTTAGGATTAGGGTGGCCAAGAAATCTCACAAAACTCAGGAAGGTCCTAAAACCGAGAGTTACAATGATCCTAAAGGTAACAGCTGACAGAAGAGAGTGCCCTGGCTAAGCTACCTGCCAGTTTTACAGAGAGTTCCAGGAATGCAGACTTCATGAGTCATCACCCAGGCCGGGGATGGACCTTTGATGATTCTACTACTTTTGAGTCTACACTCCAAGCAACCCACACTCTGATAAAATTGTTGCCAAGGTGGACTTTGGTGGAATAGTTGCTTTGGTCACTTATCCTTTGTTCTACTGGGAGAAGAGAGATCGTTCTCATCTCCCCAGGAAGTCACACAACAGTAGGACTACACTTTGGGATCCCCTCCCAGTTGCAGACACACAGACACCAGCCATTCACAGAGGCCTCAGAGGGGACAGCCACGGAGGGTACAGGAACCAACTGCTCACTTGCAGACATGCCACATGTTGAGCAAACAGAAACCCTGGCTCGGAAATCTCGGGCGTCTCCAGAATGAAAATGTTCCCAGGGAAATTGAGGTCACTGGGTTCTTGGTTCTCCAGGGGCCTTCTCTCCACCAGCAGAAACAAGTGCCTGCTACTAGGGCAAAGCTATTCAATTAGTTCTCATTGAAGTTTCTTCTTTTCCCCACAGGTGTAAATTGGCTACCTGGCATGTTGTTTTGAACTTGACTCCACATAAAGAGATGTTTATTTCCAGACTGTCTCTAGCTCCGAAGAAGGAAATGAAGACACATTTAAGGCCTCGAGCATTTACCCCTTGTGCCCAAACCCTCTATCTGGGGAAATCAGGAACAGGGAGGGTTTTGCAAACCAGTTACAGGGCCGTTCATTCTTGCGGAGAACCGAGCAGAAAGTAGCACCTAAGGAATTCTGAGCTCTGCTCTGTGGATGCCATGATTGTCAGGTACTGAAAAAATGCTTCAGGGAGAAAATGAGAAAATCAGAATTATGGAAGCCTGGGCTGGAGAGATGGCTCAGTGGCTAAGAGCACTGACTGCTCTTCCAGAGGTCCTGAGTTCAATTCCCAGCAACCACATGGTGGCTCACAACCATCTATAATGGGATCCGATGCTATGTCTGAAGACAGTGACAGTGTACTCATATACATAAAATAAATAAATAATAAGCAAAAAAATTTAAAAAAGAATTACGGAAGTCTGTACTTTTCAGAAGACATTTGATCTGGCGTCCATCAGGTCCTGCAGCACCCTCATGGTCACACCTGAGAGGAGAAGAGAATATTTTCTCTTAAAGTAGGTAGGTATTAAGTCCCATTTCTACCCTGTTCTTCAGTGGCCTTCCTTTAATATCTGGTATGTGATACCTTCATGTTCTGTCCCTCCTTGTCTCTCCCCTGTCTTATGCTACTCCTGCCAAACCAATCTAATTGCATTTCTTCAAATGGATAATGCTCTATCCCGACCCCTCAGTGGAACTGAAATTGATGGTCAAGGAGAGAGGCAGGGGGCTGGAAGGAGCAGCTCGGGACAGGCCATGCATGCCAGTCTGAGGATCCAAGTAATAAGCAGGAGTCTCTAAGCATGGGGGGAAAAGCATTACCTCATCAGATGTAGATTTAAGATGGCCTTTCCTATTAAATGGAGGGCAGAAAAATAATATTTGAGATAAGATATATTATCCAGTTACTTCTATTTGTGGGGGGGGGAATAACTTTATTATTTGTCTCTTTAGCAAGAGGTCAGCAAGGATTTTTTTTTTCCATTGAAAGCTAGATAGTACATACCTTAAACTTTGTGATCGTATGGTCATTGGTGCTGTTATTCAACTCTTCCATACAGCACAAATGACAGAATGAAGACAGGCAATGCATATTCAAATGAACTGGCCTGTTCCAATGAGGGTTTAATTTATATGAATGCATGGTGCTTTTTACTTGAACCACAAGCTAGTTTTCTGCCCCCTGTTCCAGTTTTGTTGAATAATCTTTTTGGGTTGAGGAGTTTGTCTGCTCCTGTTGTGCTTTAGAGTAATTATTTTAAATAGCTGCCAAAGCAAGTGTGGTGGCACATACCTTTGATCCCAGCACTTGGGAGGTAGAGGCAGGCAGATCTCTGAATTCCAGGTCAGCTCGATATACAGAGAAAATTCTAGGACAGCCAGGGCTATGCAGAGAAACCCTGTCTCAAGCAAGCAAGCAAGCAGGCAGGCAAGCAAGCAAGCAAGAACAGCTGCTGAAAGCCAAAGTGTTTGAGAGGAGGCTGTTACTCATGAACTCCTACCCTCTACCCAAGTTGTTATGGCAACCATGATTGCTGGGAGAGGAAATTCAGTTGTCTTTAGAGACACGGCTCCTCAGAGGCTATCCATGCCCCAAGGATGGCCCCTACAACAATACAGTACAGGTAATTTTAAGTGGACTCAGTGGGTTTTAAAAAGAGCACATGAAGTTGGGAGGGGAAAGTGTGGGGAGGGATGGAAGGGGAGGAATGACAAGGGAACACAAAATTTGAAAGTCTCAAACCATAAAAAAAAAAATGCTAAGAAAAATTAATAAATAACAGAATCGGACATGAAGTTACCAGGGTTAGTGAAGAGCCTGGGGGCAGAGCAAGTCCGGAAGGATGGGCACAGATATAATCGGGATACATTGTATACACATATAACATTTTCAGAGAATTAAAACTAACGAAGAAGAGCGTCTACATTTTATGAAGTACCTGGGCTCTGCTATGGTTTGAAATGCCTCCCACAGGCTCAAGCATTTGCACACTTGGTTCTCAGTCCGTGGGGCTGTTTGGGAAGGCTTTGGTACTTTTAGGGGTGGAGTCTTGTGGGGAAGGGAGTGACGAGGATTGGATCTTGAGGTTTTATAACCCAGCCCAACTTCCCATCTACCCTGCTCCCCTGTGGTTGATGCAATGTTGCCTCCACTCCCCCTCCCCCCACAAGCCTTGCCCACCAAGATGAGTTGTGGTTCCCAACCTTAACTCTGCCTGAATGTTTCTTAACAGGTATTTGGACATGCCAACAAAAAAAAAGTAACTAATCCAGCACGCATTAAGTCATGTAGCACTGACCTTTTAATTCAAGACTAAGTAGATAAACCTCATTATGCTGAAAACACCACCTAACTGTGGACTTTAAATAGTTAAAATAGCAAATATTATATTATATATACATTAACACAATAAATAAACTTTCCAGTTCTTAAAGAAAAGTAAGATTCGCCCATGCCAAGCTCCAATTTCAAACTGCTACTGGAACTTCAGCTTGTTAAACTAGACAAGATCCTTACATTGAATGTAAGAAGAATAAATACTAGTAAAGCAAGATGTGATTAAGAGTCATTGGATAGATATACAGCCAAAAATATTCCATGTTCAATTGTTTTTTAAATGGCGAATCACACCAACTTAAAAAAAAAAAAAGTTGGATCATACCCAAGAATTACAACTTGAATAAAGTAAGATAGTCTTTGACCTACACCATGGATCCTCCACGGAAATGACAGTTTTGGTGCCCTGTCCATGGTGCTGAAAACACCAGTGGCCACTAAGGCTTATTTGAACATGGATTTCATTCCTTTAATGTTGGTGGGATTCTCCTCCAGGGAGACAGAGAGGAACTTCCTACTGATGACAGGCCTCTTGTCATTGAACTTACTCGAGTTTCTGTATTCATGCTGAATCATAAGGGCAATATAGTTGAAGTCAATGGAGGAGTTTTAGGCAAAGTTTGGACCATCAGTATGTCATTTCTTAAAAAAAGCACATGAAGTGTGAAGGAAAGTTTTGAATTCAAGATGCAATGCACATGGCTACACAGACAAATTTGAAGTCTCAAACCTATAAGTAAAATAAATAATCTAAAAGAAGTCTTAAGTAATATAACAGAATCAGACATGAAGTTTACCAGTGCTTCATGAAGAATCACTCAGAGAAGTCGGAAGAATAGTCAAGATAAATCGGCATTGATACCTAAATTTTCTTAAAACAACAAACAGTGTCATACATTATCTGAATACGCTCTGTTATATTATAGAAATGCCTCTCCACATAATAGGGATGAGGTTCAAGCCGATGGACGAAGCTTTTATTTTATAAGTGGTATGCGGGGAAGTAGTGACAGATTTCTAGGGGTTAAAGCCCACTTCTCACTTTCCCTAGGGTATACAAGTTGCATTCCCACACCACAAGCTGGCTCACCATGGTCCAACCTGTAATGCCGATGCTTCTGCAAGCAGGCTATAGGACATAGAAACAAAAATAAAAAAGTAAAATCTAAAATGAAGTGCATATGACTGACAAAGGAGAAATAAACCTAGACTCCATCACTAAATGTATCTATGAAAACTTGAGTTTTCAACAAAACTCAGAGTCTATGAAAGAGTTGGTCTTTTTCGTTCAGCTAAAAAAATATTCAGGCTACAGTAAAGAAAAAAGTAACAGAAGCAGGCATAACTCAACAGTAATCCTCAATGCTGAAGACAGTGAGGAAGGATTGTAGGCACTGGAGAAATCAAGGACACCACAAAAAACCCCACTAAATTAACAAACCTGGACTTAAAGGGGTCACTGAGAACAAACCAACAACTGGAGTGCTGCATAGGTCTAACCTAGGCCCTCTGCATATATGTGTTATAGTTGTGTAGCTTGGTGTTTTTGTGAGACTTCGTACAGAGGGAGTGGAGGCTATATCTGACTCTTATGATTGCGTTTGGGATCTTTTCCTCCTACTGTGTTGCCTCATGCAGCCTTGATATGAGGAGACACGCCTAGTCTTAGTCTAACTTGATGCGCCATGTTTGGTTACTATCCCTGGGAGGCTTGACCTTTTCTGAAGGGAAAGGAGAAGAGGATAGGGAAGGAGAGTGCCAGGAGGAGGACTGTGAGGAGCAGAACTAGGGGAAACTGGTCAGGATTTAATATATGGAAGAATAAATTTTAGAAATTAATGTCAAGATGCATAGTTTTGGTCTAATGCAGAATTTCTCATTTAAAATAAAAAAACATTGTCTCCATGAAAGAGCAATATGTTAATCATTTAGAGAAAGAATAAACTTTTCTTTAAAAATAATGAGGAGTTTAAGAGTATTAAAGCTACTATTTATAAAGAGAGAAGAGGAGAGAAGAAGGTAGGAGGGGGAGGGGAGAGGAAAAGAGGTCCTTTTGCAGCCTCTCTGCGGCCTCTAAGTGGCACCTGAGAGCCCAAGGGCTGAGAACCAGTTGGCCCCATGGACCTCAGACTGTGTTTCCTCCACCCACTGAACAAAGTCCTGTGGCTTCTCATAGCCTGATGCCTGCTTGGCGCAGCATGGAGTGACCACAGTCGATTTCCCACGTCTCTGCCTCCCTGAGCCATGGCGCCAGCCCTTTGGAGTGACAGACATGGGATGCACAACTCAACCCACACCCGCGTGTGCACGCCACAGCCTAACAGAAAACCAGTTAGAAGAGCAGCTCACATTTCAACAAATATTTCAAAAGTCAGGAGTGTATAGAGGAACATATTCCAGTCTCTGAAAGAAAATAGCTGCTAACCAGATTGTTTTATTTTTAAAGCTGGATAAATCATGCTGTGGGTAATACAACATCATTTGTACACACTCAAGTTATAAATCCATCTTTGTGATGATTAATCTCAACTATAGGCCATGCAGAAAGACTTGAGAGAGGGGCATCTGGGCGTGCCTGTGGGTAATTGAGACACTTTGGTGGCCCTACTCTCTGGGATAGGATCTGGGGCTGTATAAAAGTGAGAATGACCTGAACACAAACTATTCACATGCCTCTGCTTCTTCCCAATAGATGTAAGTGACAGTGGCTACAAGTTCCTGCCTCTGTGACAGACACAACCTCAACCGTGAGCCAAAATGAACCCACCCTCCTCCCCTTAGCTCCTTTGGCTAGTCTTCTGTCACAAAATGGGAAGGAAACTAGGATAATAAAAAATGTACATAGGACTAGAGAGATGGCTCAGTGGTTAAGAGCACCAACTGTTCTTCCAGAGGGCCTGAGTTCAATTCCCAGCAACCACATGGTGGCTCACAACCATCTCTAATGGAATCTGATGCCCTCTTCTGGTGTGTCTGAAGACAGCGACAGTGTACTTAAATATATTAAATCTTTAAAAATAAATTAAAATTAAAAGTGCACATATGCATGTCTTCTATTTCTGAATATGCAAATACTATAGAGAATACATTTTTTTCCGAAAATACACACAAAGAGGAGGAATATGATGGAGCGGAGCTATCTTACATCTTGATAAGGGTATCATGAGTATCAGTAAACAGATTAAGTGATACGAGATTACAGTTTGTGAGGTCCTTGTCACTGAGTGGAAATATTCCCCACCTTCTCTTATAGATGAGAACCTTCCTCTTTCAATCTGAGCCCACACCATTGGTTCCTTGTGAGTGAAAATAACAACTGGAGTCCTTAAGTAGAAAGCTCCTCTCTGCCTGAAGCTTTCAGATGAAAAAGAGTAACTCAGAGTCATGAAGTTGGCAATGACTAGGTTTAAACTTTACTCTTATAAACATTTGGATTTCTTCCTTACATCAAAAATACGGGCACCATTCTTTTGATTTTTTTTTTGTTTTTATAATTGCCTTTTCCTCCCCTCCAGATGAGAAAACGAAACAAAAACAGACAGCCAACAGAAATCTTCTGACTATATCAAAAGTGGATCTCTCTCTCTGAAAGGCGTGTACTTTGCTGAGTTTTCCCGCCCTGCTTCCACTCATTCTTCAGAAGGAAAAAGAAAAGGGGTTTGAACACAAAGAATCGATAGCTTGTGTCAAAAACATACCCTAAAATTTAAAACAGACGAGCAAAACTCATCACATCTCAGGATGCAGCATCATGATGACTGAGTCTCGCCGGGCAGCGCTTGCACCGGCCGGGTAGGACCTGCCTCCTAATGTTCCATGCCAGGATCTGGGCCAAGTTCCAGGATGGAGCCCCACCCCACAGGCCTTCATCATTTTTTAATTGCCCGTGTCTGTAGTTCCTTACCGCCTGCTACTTAGTATTCGTGCAGGTTCCCAACAGCTGCCATGTCGTCCCCCTAGAGGCGTGTTTCTTATACCCTTACCTAGTTCACAGGCTGTTGGAAAGCTTAATTAATTAATGTTTCCTGAATGCCTTGAGGTTTTCAGACGAAAAGTGCAAGGTGGAACTGTGGAGTCTTATTAAATTTCCATTATTTTCCTGGAAATGGAAGCACCTTACGTCGTTTGGATTCCTAGCAGACAGGACCCTCCTAGTCCCCCATGCCTTGTTCAGGGTCTTCAACCCACCCTTGAAGAGGAGACAGATCACTCAAAATGTCACACGGGGCTACGTGTCAAGACCACATTCTTCTCCTCCAACCTGTCCATTTACATACAACAAAGAATTATGTAAATGGCGACATAGCTAATAGGCTGCCGCCCACACAAATCCAAGTTCTCCATATGTGTTGTAAGAGGTGCACGCACGTGAACACACAGCTTCTAATTTCTGAACACAGCTGGTGATGGTTGAAATCTGAACTGTCTCCCACAGGTGTCCCCAGCTTGCAGGAATGTTTTCAGGGGCCTTGAGGGGGCAGAGCCTGACTGTCTCTGGTCACATGCTGGTCATGTGCTGTCTCTAGTCACTTGCTGTTACCTCCCAGAACTCTGCCTCTTCTCCATGACAGGCGAAAACCAAATTAAATCTTTCCTCTTTTGTTTCTGCCGGGCATTTTTGGTCACAGCCATGTGCAAGTAACCAGCACACAGGTGTGCACAGAATCCTTTTCTGTAAATGTTGAGAGGGTAAGCAACATCATAAAGTGCAGACAATATGAACTTCCTCAGGGAAGACATAACTAAACCTGTCTAGAGTGGGCCTCGAATTAGTTTTTGGGTTGAGGGAATATTATGCTTTGTTTGGTTTCTTGTCCACCTTTTTTGGTGATTTGTTATTATTTTTCAAGATATAAGGAAATAAATAAATTCTTATAAACAAGTGCTATTGAGACATTTTAAAGAAAAAGAAATCCAAATGGCCAAGATTATAAATGTATATTCAACATCCCTAGAAGACAGTGAAATTCAAATTAAATTCACATTGAAACTTCACCTGACCTACGAGCTACACCTCATTCTGGGTGTTGCAAGAGTTTGAAACCAAAAGCAAATTTGCAAACCCCATAAACTGTCAGTGTGCAGTCACATGACAAGCAGTGCAGCAAGCTGGAACATGTCATGTGACCATCTGTGATCTATAAACCCAGTCCTGAGATTTTTCAGGGTTCTGTGGTGGAACTTGGGACTTGGCCACCAAGCCATGAGTCCTCACATTACTTTTTATTGGTAGATGATCTCACTGAGTTGCCCACGGCTGGCTTGACTCTAGTATTTATAGACTTTAGGATCCTCCAGCCTCAGTCTCCCAAGCTGCTCTAATTATAGGCTTGCAGCATACATGGCTATAATTTCCATTTCATAGTAAAGAAGCTTTTGTATGTGAGAGAGTTTAAATATTATAGCAGTCATTTAAATATATTTGTGAGGTTTTATTTAGACCAAGTCTCATGTACATTGACTTAAACTAACTATACAGTCAGGCTAGCCTTGGACTATCTTCTTGCTACACCTCCCAAGTGCGAGATCTTGGCACATAACACACCCAAGAAGCCTCATTTTTAATTGCCAAAAAGATGGAACAATCTAAATATTGTGAACAGTTAAGTCAAATAAAGATATGGGTATTATTGAATAAGGAAATACTTAGCATAGGAAATAATTGGAGCTCCTGAGCCAACATGGAGATCCTTCACAAGTACAGTGCTGACTTGGACACCTGACTGTGGAATGCAGACAGCACCATTCATGTGCAGACAAAACGAGATAAAACGTCATAATCGGATGTTCGAAAACACGGAGCAAAATTTATGCAAATGACTAAGCTTCAAAATTTGAGTAGGAGGCCTGGGAGAACACTGAAGGCTGACTGTGAGCAAAAGATAGGCAGAAGTCAATACTATCCTTAAGAGTTGATTTTAACTCTATTCCACTGATCTTCCTCCCTGTCTCTGTACCAAATACCAGGCCGTTTTATCACTATTGCTCTGTAGTACAGCTTGAGGTCAGGGATGGCGATTCCTCCAGAAGTTCTTTTATTGTTGAGGATGGTTTTTGCTATCCTGGTTTTTTGTTGTTCCAAATAAATTTCAGAATTTCTCTTTCTAGTTCTGTAAAGAATTGAGTTGGTATTTTAATGGGGCTTGCATTGAATCTGTAGATTGCTTTGGCAAGATGGCCATTTTTACTATATTAATCCTGCCAATCCATGAGCATGGGAGATCTTTCCATTTCCTGAGATCTTCTTCAATTTCTTTCTTCAGAGACTTGAAGTTCTTGTCATACAGATCTTTCACTTGCTTGGTTAGATTCCCCCAAGGTATTTATATTATTTGTGACTATTGTGAAGGGTGTCATTTCCCTAATTTCTTTTCAGCCCGTTTATCTTTCATGTAGAGGAAGGCTACTGATTGTTCGAGTTGATTTATAACCTGCCACCTTGCTGAAGTCGTTTATCAGGTTTAGGAGTTCTCTGGTGGAGTTTTTGGGGTCACTTAAGTATACTATCATATCATCTGCAAATAGTGATATTTTGACTTCTTCCTTTCCTATTTGTATTCCTTTGACTTCTTTTTGTTGTCTAATTGCTCTGGCTAGGACTTCCAGTACTATATTGAATAGGTAGGGAGAGAGTGGGCAGCCTTGTCTAGTCCCTGATCTTAGTGTTGAAGACCCAGAAATGAACCCACACAACTATGTCATCTAATCTTTGACAAAGGAGCTAAAACCATCCAGTGGAACAAGGACAGCAATTTTCAACAAATGTGGCTGGTCAACTGGAGGACAACATGTAGAAGAATGCAAATCGATCCTTTCCTATCTCCTTGTACAAAGCTCAAGTCCAAGTGATAAAGGACCTTCACATAAAACCAGACACACTGAAACTAATAGAAGAGAAAGTGGGAAGACCCTCGAATACCTAGGCACAGGGGAAAGTTCCTGAATAGAACACCAATGGCCTATGCTCTAAGATCAAGAATTGACAAATGGGACTCATAAAATTGCAAAGTTTCTGTAAGGCAAAGGACACCGTCAATAGGACAAAACGGCAACCAACAGATTGGGAAAAGATCTTTACCAATCCCACATCTGATAGAGGACTAATTCCAATATATACAAAGAACTCAAGAAATTAGACTCTAGACAACCAAATAACCCTATTAAAAAATGGAGTAAGGAGCTAAACAAAGAATTCTCAACTGAGGAAATGCGAATGGCCGAGAAGCACCTAAAGAATGTTCAGCATCCTTGGTCAATCAGGGAAATGCAAATCAAAACAACCCTGAGATTCCACTTCACACCAGTCAGCATGGCTAAAATAAAAAACTCAGGTGATAGCAGATGCTGGCGAGGATGTGGAGAAAGATGAACACTCCTCCCTTGTTGGTGGGATTGCAAGATGGTGCAACCACTATGGAAAACAGTCTGGGGGTTCCTCAGAAAATTGGACATATCACTACCTGAGAACCCAGCTATACCACTCCTGGTAAAATATCCAGAAGATGCTCTAACACATAACAAGGACATATGCTCCACTATGTTCATAGCAGCTTTATTTATAATAGCCAAAACTGGAAAGAACCCAGATGCCCTTCAACAGAGGAATGGATACAAAAAATGTGGTACATTTATACAATGGAATATTACTCAGCTATTAAAAACAATGAATTTGATAAATTCTTATATAAATGGATGGAACTAGAAAATATCATCCTGAGTGAAGTAACCCAATCACAAAAGAACATACATGGTATTCACTCACTGATTATTGGATTTTAGCCCAGAAGCCTGAAATACCCAAGATTCAACTCACAGACCACATAAAGCTCATGAAGAATGATTACCAAGTAGTTGGGGCTTCAGTCCTTCTTAGAAGGAGTAACAAAATACTCAAGGGTGCAAATATGGAGACACAGTGCAGGACAGAAACCGAAGGAGAGACAGACCATTCCACCTGGATATCCATCCTATGTGCAGTCACCAAAGGTAGAGGTTGATGTGGATGTCAGGATGTACATGCTGACAGGAGCCTAATATAGGTGTCTCCTTAGAAGTCTGCAAGAGTCTGACATACTCAGAGGCAGAAGCTCACAGCTAACCATTAAACTGATCATGGGGTTCCCAATGGAGAAGATAGAGTGAAGGCTGAAGGAGTTGAGAGGATTCACAACACCATGAGGAAAGCAACAATCCCAACCAACCAGAGCCCCAGGGTCTAAATCACCAGCCTGGGAGCGCTTAGGGAGGGACCCATGGCTCCAGCTATATATGCAAGGGAGCTATATATATAAGTGGGAGAAGAGATCCTTGGTCCCATGAAGGCTGGACATGGGGGGGGGATATTCGAGGGTGGGGAGGTGAGGTACGGGGGAGGGTGGGTGGGGGTACACCAATGTGGAGGCAGGAGGATGGGGAAGGGATAGTGAGTTCCTGGAGGGAGGGGGGAAATGGGGTAAGGGGAGAATAAATCTGAAATGTAAAAAAAAAAAATTTTCCAATAAAAAATAAATAAATAAATAAATAAATAAAGAGTTGATTTTTTTTATATATATATATATATATATATATATATATATATATTTTTTTTTTTTTTTTTCTACTGCTCTGAAGTAGTTTTAAAATAAAAGTCTATTCGCAGGGATGGCTCCATGGGTACAGGTGCTTGCAATACAAGTGTAGCAACCTGACCTGGTTACCTTTAATTCTTACCTTGAAGCAGCCTAGACTCATCTGAGAGCTAAGTCTCAACTGAGGAATTGCCCAGATTAGACTGGCCTGTGCGCATATCTGTGAGAGATCACCTTAACATCTAACTGCTGTAAATGGCCCTGCCCACTATGGCAGAACCACTCCCTGGTTAGATAGTCCGGGCTCTGCAGAAAAGCTAGCTAAACATGAATCTGAGCAAGCCTACAGCAGTATCCCTCATGGTTTCTGCTCAAGTTCCTGCCCTGACTTCCCTCAATGATGTTCTGTGACCTGTGAGCTGAGACAAACCCTCTTCTCCCTAAGCTGCTTCTGGCCAGAGTATCACAGTAACAGGAAAGGAACCTGGAGCGCCCCCAGCAGAAGTGACTTTTGGATTTTCCACCAAACCCAATGTGTGTGGCATGTGCATATCACCCCAGTAACGTTTATAACTGAACATATAAAAGGAACTACTCAAACCAATTGTAGTAAGGGCTCCTCTCTGTTGGGTGTCAGCCCTAGGGAGAAGCAATGCCCGGAGCCGGGAAACATGTAGAAACCCTATGTGATTTGCACTCGGTTTTGCTGTGACCATAAAACTACCTTAATAATAACATTGATTAAAAATTTAAAACAGTTAGTCGTCTTATGTTTTGTATGGCCAGCATACGTCATAATAATGAATATTTAGGAAATGGTACTCGGTATCTCGCCTAGCGTCACGGTTCCTGGGCCAGAGCCACAGTTCCTCTAAAGAAGTTCAGCTTCTCCTGGTCAGCCATACTGGAAAGCTGGTGCATTCACCAAAGATGGCCAGACTTGGAGGGTATTTGAAGGAATTATCTGCACAGCAGGTAATTGTTTAGAATCTAAACAATCTAACTTTTAGAATTTAAACATCTAAGCTTTAGATAAATCTAGAGACAACGTGGGAACATTCTGTGTCCCAAGTAGAATCTAGACGTGACATCTGGGCTTCATGAGCCCAGTTTTCCAGTGGAAATTTGAGTAAAGCATTCTGTGATGTTCTTAGGTCAAATGAGGACAGCAATCTATAGGTTAAAAGAAAGAAACAAAAGAAAAAGAAATGTAACATGCTATTATACAGCATTAAACACTATTTGAGGCAGAGAAAAAGCATGTCCTTTGAGAAAGATAAGGCAATGCAGCTAAAATTTAGAGAGTATGAACTGAGCCCATATTTGTTTGCTTTTGTAACTGAGTGGTATAGTTAGGGTGGTTGGGTTAGAAAAGGGTCAGACAGTCAGATAATGACCACCACATTGGAAGAGCTGGAAGGTCAGAGGATGCCTCTGACCAGCTGTTTACACTCATGTGACCCAGAGCCTGCGATTTAGTCACTGGTGTCTACTTATTGAAAGGGGAATTAATATTTCATACGAATCCAGTTATAACTGGACATAAATAATAGATGTACCTAGGTGTGATGACATACACTTATAATCCCAGTACTTGGACATATGACTCAGAAAGACCAGAAGTTTGAGGCCAGCCTATAGTGAGTTCAAGACCAGGCTGGGCTACACAGCAATTCCCTATTTCGACAATAACAACAGCATCTGGGACACTTAAAGAGTTTGCCATTCATTGCTTTTTTCATAGTTAAACTACTTTTTAAACTACTTTTACTCCACCACACTTCAGTGTATAGTCAGTACCATCAACCTTGCTAGTTTTACTGTGACTAAAGGGTAGTTTGTCCCATTATCATATGACCCTGACCCCTTCCTTCTCTTCCTGCCATTCAGGAACAACTGCAAGAAATAGAGAACAGTCACCTTGTTCCTTCCCGCCGTGTTGCTGGCCAGGCCTGGACAACGGTTTCTAAGGCTGTCTTGTCCTGGGACTCACATCATCTGGTCCATGCAGATGCTGAAGAAGGCATCCTAAATCCCAGCAGCAGAGAACTGTTCCAGCCTCTCCTCTATCCTCTGAACCAGCTTAGTTTGGTGTTTTAGCTCCACAGAATTCAGTGAGAGAACGACCTCGTCGGTCAGCTTTGGCGTGATAACAGGAATGACGAATGGCAGAGGAGAAGAATCAAAAGGTTGTCTTTCTGAGATGTAATTTAGTGTCTGGCAGGAGTAATTGGAAAAGATTGTGTCCACTTCCTGATCGCATAACCAAACAAACAAGGAGGGAGGGAGCCCTGCTGAGAGACATTTCACATTAAAAGGTGCTAAAAATGGGCTAGATCTCCTCACAGCCTTGTTGGAAGTCTCCATTCAATTTTTAGTCATTTCCTCTCTGTCTGCCGACTGGTCGACGTCGACTGGTAGCAACTGTCCAGACAGAGGAGGAGGCCAGGCTGGGAGCTGCATCTCCATGCTGACCCATGAGTAACTCAAGGAACGAAAAAAAAAAAAAAAAAAAAAAAAACCTGGTGTCTTTCCTGGCTGGTTCCAGGTGAGGGTGACATCAACATTGAGAGCAGATGGGGGATGAAGATCAGAGCCCTTCCTTTGTTCTTCTTCAGGAGAGAGAGAGAGAGAGAGAGAGAGAGACCTGAAATCAGTTCAAATCACCACATGCTTCTGCACAGAGGGGCTGCATGAACTTCACTGATCTGCACATATTGCAAAAAGAGTGAGATCCCAATGTGTTTAAATACATCTGTAGCTGGGCGTGGTAGCGCACGCCTTTAATCCCAGCATTCAGGAGGCAGAGGCAGATGGACCTCTGAGTTTGAGGCCAGCCTGCTCTACATAGTGAGCTCCTCTGAGATAGCCAGAGCTATACAGTGAGACACTGTCTCAAATGATAGATGACTGATAGATGATTGATTGATAGATGATGATGATAGAAATAGATTAAAGATAGAATGGGAAAAAAGATTGAGAGAGAGAGAGAGAGAGAGAGAGAGAATACATCCCTAAGCAAGTCTTCTTCCACACAACTATTGGGGTGACTTTTTGAGGCTCAAGTAATGACCATGGACATTTGGTCTATAGTTAAAGTCTTCTGTAAGTATAATATAGATGTTATTATGTGATTTCTGTCTGAGATGGCAATTCTGTCTCCAAAAAATTTTAAACCATTAGAGACTCTCCTATTTAGATAACAAGAGAGACACCAGGGAACACAGTGCATCTGACACAGAAGGAGGCTGTGATGGATCCCAGCTCCAGATGGGGCAGCAGTGAGCAAGGGACAGCTCTCTGGGAAGAGGGCTGTAGATGCTTCTGAGGGAGCAGGTACTGGGAGGAGCTACCGATGCTCTGTACAAGCCCAGCTCTAATGGTGGGATCAGGACAAAGCTGTGGAGATGGATAAGATCCTGAAGACCTCCCATGCCCATTACACGGGAGGGCACACACTGAGAGACAGGGGATGCATTTTAAGGATGCAAACCCAAGCCTCCAGCTTTTACTCTGGTGGAGAAAGGCCACACAGTTCCATGGTTGTCTGTCTACCTGAGTTTTTATTCCCTCCCTGCCATGCTAAGTGGGAGTTCTTCAAAAGAAGAAATTGGGCCATGTTTCTCTGTGAATATCAGATGCCAAGCAGTGCCAATTACACAAATGTGTACAGCAAATACCTGTAAATAAAAACAAACAAAATTGCATGTGATGTTTGTGTAAATATCTAAGGCTCTGCCTCTAGACATGATTCATGTTTATAAAGATTATTCTTCATTTTGTATCCCCAGTGTATAGCACTGATCTTTGTATATGAATGTTTGGAAGGGCACGTACACACTCACTCACTCACACACACACTCATTCACACACTCACACATACACACACTCACACACACACATACACAACACATTCACTCATATACACACACTCACACACACACACCATCACTCACATACACACTCATTCACACACTCACAATATACACACACACACATACACAACACGTTCACTCATATACAACACACTCACACACGCATACAAACATACATACACACTTGATACACTCATTCACACACACACACATACACATACTCATTCCTACACACTCACACACACACACTCATTCACACACCACACATATTCACACATCACACACACACACAACACATACACAACACATTCACTCATATACACATCACACACGCATACAAACATACATACACACTTGATACACTCATTCACACACTCACACATACACACACTCACACAACACACACATCACACATAACACACTCACACACGCATACAAACATACATACACACTTGATACACTCATTCACACACACACACACACACATACTCATTCATACACACTCACACATACTGACTCACACCTCACACACACTCACAATTTACAGCATTTTGAAAATATCTAACAGCAGTTCCAGATCTTGCCTTCTATGATCTAAGAGATTCTTAAAAAGATGATTCTAGAATGATTCTGGAGCTGGAATCATCTAGAATATTCAGGGTGGTTGTAGAGAATGAAATGATGAAAATCTACAGGATGTTTATCCAAAGAACTCTGTTCCTATAACCAGTCAAGCAGCTCCAAACTTCAGAGTCTGGAACAATTTCAGCAATGCCATAAAGCACTGTTCGGATTACAGCCCAGAGTGGTTGGAGAATTTTAAGTCTGACACTCCTCAAAGACCAAACAGATAAGTTGAACCAATCTCCACATAGAGTTCTAAATAATTTATATCCATGCTTCCCCTCCTGTGTGTAGGTGTGCTATACAGGAAAACAGCACACTATTTCACTGGCTTACCAAGGCCAACACCAGGCGTGATGAGTTCCATTGATATTAAGTACTCTGGATGCAAAGGGAGGCCAGTGGTGGATGGATGGTGGTTTTGCCTCCTCCAGATCCGTAATGCTTAAGTCTATTTGGAGAAAAACCTGAGGAAAACTGAAGGTCATTCTGAAAAACTAGAGATCCCTGTAAAACATCAAAACCATCCAATTTAAGGAGCTTATCACAACCCCAAGAACAAGTAAGGGGTGAATTGGACCATGAAATGGAAAAAGAAAATTAGCTGAAGGGCAAGAGGAGCTAAAGAAGTCACAGACCTCAGTCGCTGATCATGTGGTTATATTAGTGTAACAGTGAGCAGCCATGTATTCTGACCATCTAAGACGTAGAACAGGAATGCTGGGCATACAAGTACCTGGGAATGGTCCATGCTGTGTTTGCAACCAACAGATGTGCCCTACCACACCAGGCTAAGGAAGACAGGCATGGTGGGAAGAGAAAGCACACTTGCCTTGATATCTCACTTTGGTGTTTCTTCCTAAGAAGCCTTGGTGAATTTCATTTCAAAGGCAGATCCTAAGGATTTTGCTTCCCCTGTGAAGACTCTAAGTAAAAATCTACCTCTCGGCACAAGTAGACAATGGTGCAGCTTTCTTTGTTAATTATTTCTAAGCCTCTGAGTCATTTGTCCTCCAACCTCCAAGCCCAGTCAGACGGCTTATTCCAGCACAGGGTGTGAATGTCTGGCCCTGTGACCGATGTGATTATTGAAACTCTTCCTGCTTTGGACTTTCCTTTCTACAGCCAAGGACAACCTCAGATAACTATACTGACTCCCTCCTTCCCTGGCAGTGACCCCCCCCCCCCCCCCCCCCCCCCCCCCCCCCGGCAGCAGCATTGCTAGTCCTCTCTGAACTCACCCTGAGTGCTGAATACAATAGCTGAGGCTGGGGGATGGCCAGTCTTGGGAAAGAGGGTAACCAGGTGCAGCAGTCCAGCTGCTAGGCCTACCTCAGACTGGGCCCTTTCTTTCAAAGATCTGAGTCATTTCCTCTGGCCCCTTTATGTCCAATTGAGATGAAAATCGGCCTTTCTGTTTGTGTCTCCATGCTCCTTTGGAGTCTAATGTCTACCTTATCCTTCTGAACTCTGATCCTGAAGGGAAATATAAAGTTAAGGTCAGGAGCCTGCCTGAGACCTCAGAGCCCTTGGCATGGCAGGAGGCCACAGTAAAATCCTTGGCTCTTCCCAAGGAGAGCCTGGGCAGCAGCAGTGACCCATCATCTGTAGAATTGTGTGGACACCTTGCAAAACTCTGTCCTTTAAAGCATTCCTGTCTGCACCTGCACCCCACACACATCATCCAGAGCGAAGACACTGACACAGGCAGCTAAGTGTCTGGCCACATCCCTCAGGGTTCACCCACTTGCAAAGGCCATTTGCTTCCTGTCCAGCCATGGTGCTGAGAACCCTTGGTTTATTTCCCTGCACACACAACTCTAAATTACATTGTAAACAAAGGCCTGTGAGGGAACAAGCAGACACAACTTTCATAATTATCAGAAGCGTTCATTCTCATTAACAAGGGGTAATTGTTTCTGTTTTGTAAATTGATCTGAGATGAAAGAAGTTAGTTAATAATTTATACTGTACCAAGGAAAGGGGGCTGTGAAAAGACTCTACGGAAGGATTTGAATTAAACAGCCTCTCGCCCTTTTAATATCTCACAAGAGATCTTCTGCACTGGTTCATTTAATTTAGTGGACACCGCAGTGTGGCCCATTGATTGCATACAAAACTTCTGAGGGCCTGGTGCGCACCCTGTTAAAACGTGGGAAGAGAGTAAAGTTGGACGTGAATTAATTTGATTCTGTACATAATTCTTTTCAATGGGATTCTGTGTCCCATTGCAGAGGCATGAAAAAAGGAGACACTGAATTTGATTGCTCAATATTCATCTACACTTTCCTCTCTATGGGCCCAATATGCTTGGCTTAATTAACTTTGCTCAGAGGTGAAACAGTGCGCACCATCTGCTGTGAGACAATCACATTTGTATGCCTCTCAGAATAATCCCTTTACCACTGAAAACAGCTATCATAGAGTAGCCAAAACACAAACTTTCAAACTTTTTCCCCCCTTCGCAGAAAAAGACCAAATCCATTCTGATCCAGTCCTGGAAAACGACAGGCAGTCGAGGAGGCCGAGGCTGTTGTTTTTGTTATAGCCCAACTCCTTGCTCGAAAAAGGTTTTGCGAGTTCGCCTTGTCTTCCCTCCTCCACCAAATTAAAAATTCTGCATGCTTCATTTAAAACCCAGCTCAAGAAGGACCGCACAGCGGGGCACCCTCCTTTGCTCCTACCTCTTAATTTCAAACCAGTAGAAGAATAGGAAAGTGGTACCTTGAAAAGAACCATCAAGTCACCCAAAATCCTAATGCAAAATATTGAGGCAAAGTTTAGCCATTTAATTTTTTTAATCAAGCTTCAAGGACCACACAGTGTTATCAAGGGCCTGCTGAACTTGCTCGAAAGCTGGGTCATTATTTGATCTTTGTGGCTGGTAATCTGATTATCTCATTGTGGGGGTAAAACTTCAGACCCAATCTTGTTAGCAGCTGGCGAAGTTGGATTAGAACAGCTATTGAGCTGGAAAGTGAACTGAGCAGTCCAGCTTTGGCCTTGCTCCCTTTGAGCCCACAGTTGGCTACTTTGGGAAGTATATACTTTTGTGTCTGAATCAACACTTTATTCTAGAATTTTGCACCACAGAGTAAACTTGGGTTTCTGTGGTGCTACTGACAATCCAGGCTTGGGTATGTGAACACAGTTTTCAAAGATTCAACCTCTATCTAGATTCTCCATAGCCTCCTTCCCAAGAATCTGACACAGGTAACACTGTGGTCAGAAAAGTCTCCAACCCAAGATATTTAACGGAGGAAATTAATGAACCAAATTCTTCGCTTTGAGATTCACACTTGACAGAGTTGCTAAAATATGCAAATTCTCACAAGAGTTGTGTGGTCCCTGCTTAAGACACTCTGAGTCTTGCTTGTGGTCTCACTGAGGCATTGACCGCGTTTACAGTGAATGCCCAGTCCCGTCAAAGCCCAGAACGTCTTGAACCATAGCTTGAAAGAGTTCAAAGGATCGAAAAGACAAAAAGGGACTAAGCTGGGATTTTTATGTACACTGAAAAGAAGAATAAAATATAAGTTCCTGAATGCAGGCTGTTATGGCAATGCTACCCATATCAAAGCATTATGGTGCCACGGAAGAGGGCTGAACACTCTCCTGCGCACCATATGCAAAAAAGAAATAGGAACAATTTAGGCCGTCGGTGATTTTGTGACATGAAACACTGAATGCTCTTTTTTGACACACTATTGAGTGAACAAGGAATTCAAAGAGTTTGAACTGGAACAAGTTTTCTGCCTCAATAAGCCATAATCAGCCCCAAAGAACTGAGTACGTATCAGAGTGGTCTCTGCTCTCACGCCTGCCCAGGGTGGGTTTCGCTGGCTATTATGAGGCCCATCAAAGCAAGGGCTCTTATGCTGGCTCTCCTCTTACCGATTCCACTAAGACCGCAAGTCTTTGGTGTGATTTCTGGAACTCGCAAGCTGACGGGCAGCGTTCCCAGATATCAACACCATGCACAACCATCACGGAACACAACCACGAACGGAGCGAGTTAGACAGCAAGGCGGCTTTCAAAGGCAGCATCTTTGTCAGGGGCGTGTAATGCCACAGGCCTTGTTCAGCAGCCCAGACAATGGTCCTTGGTGTATTTTCAAAACCCAACGAAGGAGGCAACCTGGCTCTGTGACTGGAGGAGAGAGAGAAAAGTGGAATTTACAAGAGATCATTTGCTTAGAAAAGAGCCGAATTTTAAAAACCACTCTTGTGTTTTAATTTATCTTCATTCCTTTCAGGAAGCTTCATGTATTTCCATAGCTTTTCCATGTTTAAATTTTAATGTGCAGGATTTTCAGCCCATCCGTGTAGAAATTCTTAGTGTTAAATATTAAATACAAGGTCTTAATTGCATTTCAGCATCTGATGACTTAAAATTTCAGCTCTGTGGAAATATGTTATTAATCATTAGTACCCTTATTTTGTATTTTAGGAAAAACACACACTTAAGTGTTAATTTCAGATGGTTAAATGGTAATTGAGTTTATGAACACTGGACCACTGTCATCTGAACCTTGGGGATTATGCTGATGTGACCACTGGTGAGCTAATAATCTGAACGGAGCTGCTATGGCATTTCATGAAACTGATTATATCTGCCCTTAAGAGCAATGGTCGAGTCTCTGAGATACTAACATGACAGTTGCTTAGCCAGTCAGGGTGATGGCTGTAACTTCTGCCTAAGCAACACAATCCAGCAGGTTTTAAACTGAGAAACAGAAGGGGGAAAATTGTTCTCCTTAGAATTAGAATTCAGTCAACCTATAAATGTCCAACGTAAACCTAAAGTCTCTCTGTAGCTATGTCTTAGCACACATTACCAGTGAAATGTCATCCTTCTTGTTTTCAAATGGAAGAAAAAAACATGCCTTGGGGACTTAGGTTATTTAATAAAACCCCAAAGTACAATGTATAGTTTTTCGAGAATGATGAGGAGAGGTGATGAATTCGTACAGCTAATTTTAGATCTGAATTTGCAAGGAACACCTTTTAATTAAGCATGACATTTGACACGATCGAGTTTGAAGTCACCTGCGTAGCTTCACACCTGTGAAAATCGTAAGTTCTCAGTGCAGCTTAACACGGCGTCCCCTGGCACAGCACGCCAGCTCTGACAGACGCGGCCCCGAGAGAATTGCTTTTCAAAGAATGTGGTTATGGGTTATTTTCCTAATTGTTGTTTTTGACCTAACCAAAAAGGGGTGTGAATTTTTCCTTATTAGCTTGTCAGAATATTATAAGATTTCCTATATCCTTTTGGCTATATCAACAGAGAATTTGTCAGCAAATGAGTGGAACGTATCCACCTCTTATTAAAAGACACAAAACGAATGAAAATAAAAGTGAGAATAATATATTTATGACAAACATTAGAAGTCATTAAGATGTGACGCTCTACTTACAACTGTTAAGTATACAATTTGATAATTTAAATTAAAAACAATAATAGTTTGCTTTCTATTTAGCATCCATCACTGTCTTGGTAAGACATATATTTACAACAAATAATTATATTACAGAGACTAACACTATAGTTTCTGTTTGCCCAGCACTGGCCACAATAATTCAGGATTCCAAGGATTAAGTGGAAAAAAGTGTCAATCAAAACTGTGTATTACAAACAGCTGAGGTAAAGCAAATGAGGCTTCAGAGTATGACGTGCATGAGGCTTGACAGCAGGAGGAACTGTAGCTTTCCACTTAGAGCAGAAAAGAGAAATCTGAACAGCATTTAAGATACACCAGTGTCAACATTCACCCCAGCAGCACAGAGGCTGTTCTGAGTGTATTCGGAACTGAGGTTTTGTGAAATGTTCTAGAGTAGGTTTACAATCATCCAACACAAATGAGCACCCTGTGTAACCGCCCGTTCTGCCCCACGTTCGGGCTGAGCTGCTGCTCCGGTCCGCGGGTCAGGGTCTAGCAAGAGAGAGAGTGGGGATGGAAGGGCGAGAGACTCAAAGAATGGAGACAAGACAGAGTCTGATCAAGTCTCTTTTTACTGAAGGGAAATCCTGGGTATATATACACTTTACCACGTGCCTTGCAGTCGTGGACAAGCAGGGGAACACAGCTGAAGCCACTTTACCACGTGCACTGCATCAGCATAGACCCAAAGGCTACAAGAGCCAACTGACAGGCAATGGAGCCTCAAAGACAACAAGCCACGGTTAACTGTTTCTCTTTCCAACTTGATAATCTCAAGCATTTTGTCACAGTGATAGAAGCCCAAACATCCTAACTTTTTTTTTTTTGCAATCACATGAGGTTCAGTTTAATGAAACTAGTGCACTAGGATTCTCTTGCATGCAGGCAAGAGAGAGAGCCCCGAACAAGAGCTGAGTACAGTTCACGAGGGCAAACCACAAAGTCTGACTTTTCCAGGTTCGGTCCCTAGGTGACTCAGATTATGACAAGGACTCCATTTGCCCAGGTTTATTACATTAAGGGCCCAGCTTCCTGATTCCTGGAATGTATCTATACCCTAGGCTCTCCTCACCCCCAAGTGGGTTCCCTCCCCTGTGGTCTGAAGAATGTTAATCAGCCTCTCCCTTTCTCCTCTGAATGTTAATCCAGCAAGTGTCCTCTGACTAAGGAATGTGTCCCTCCCAGGGATGTGTCCTGGGACAGTGAGATTCTTAAGACCCGAAAATCCTACATTTAGACCCAAAAGTCTTACATTCCCCCCTTTTTTCTTGGATTGGAATCAGCAGCTGTCATTTAACTTTGGGTGAACGAGCCCTAAGTCCCTAAGCCCCTAAGCCCCACCCTCTAAGGCTGCATCTGAGACACGGTTTAGATTCAAAGGTCTCTTATTTCTGACATCTGGGTAATCTCAACCCTTGTGCCTCTAGGGTGGGGATATCCCAGGAGTCAAGGCCTGCTGTTCTTTGGCCTTGTAGAACAGCAGATGATCTTGAGCTTGACGAGGCCGCCCAGGTGTCCGGCCACTCTCTAGTTGGCATCAGGTGCAGGTGCTGGTCCGAGTCATATGAAGTCAGGCAGTTACTCCATCCACCCCAACGGAGGTCAGGAAGGTCAGCAGCAACAGGAACAGCCTCTTATTATCCTGAAAAGTCATTTCTGGGAGGGGGGTGAGTTAAGAGCTGGAGTCAAGGGAGTGGGGTTCCGCACAAGAGGGGCGTTCAGGGCTCAGAACAAGGATGAGACAAGGGACACTAACCAGTGCCAGTTACCGAGGGCAATTTAGTTAAGGTCTCTTTTTATGATTTTGTTTATTTTCTCTACTTGCCCTGAGCTCTGGGGACAGTATAAAAATGGAGCTTCCAATTAGTCCCCAATATCTCTGACAATCTCTGATTTACCTCAGAAACAAAAACAAGACCCGTTACCTGATTCAACTATCTGGGACACTCGAAATCTCGGGAAGATTTAGCTATACTTTTCTGGCCTAACTTTTGCAAAATTTGTCTCTCAATATATTCTAGGCTGTCCCCCATAGGTATTTTTCCTGTTTCTTCTAAGCCTCATAAGTCTTTGCTTGTTGGCATACCTTACACTGTTTTACTATCTCTCTGGCCCAAAACCTGAAGTCTTTTGTATACCTTAGATCTCTTAACTGCTTGGATGCACTGATTTTTCAGGAGCCCATCTGTGCATTTAGCCTAGTAAGTCTTGTTTGCTGTCTGGGGAGTATACTGCTCCCTTCTCATGGGCACCATTGTCCCTTTTTCTCTAGGTAATAGTTGCAGGGTGGCTAGCAATCTGAGTCCTTTTTTCTTTTGTGTGTTTTAAGTGAGGCCATCTCTGAGTCTAGTCTCAATCTCTAGCGGGTGTCTCTTGTAGGCCCATAACCGGAACAGGCTCCTGTATAGCCATTTCTCAAGCCACTTGATCTGTCTGGTTATTGCCTCGGGCCACTGAGTCTCCTCCCTCTGGTGTCCTGGGAAATGAATACTCACAGTTGCTGGCTTCATCAGGGCATCCAAGAGATCTAAGATTTCTTCTGCCATGAACAGTCCTCTCTCTTGGTGTATAGCCCTGTGGACATGGGTTGTAGCAAAGGCATACCTGCTGTCTGTGTAGATGTTACTTTTCTTGCCAGCTCCAAGTTCCAAGGCTGCTTTCTGTGCCGATGAGCCCAGGGGGTGGGGGTGGGGAGTAGAAGTTCAGTCCAGATGACATTTGCACCATCCACCACAGTAGCACCAGCTTGTCTCTGGCCAGCATGGAGAAAACTGCTCCCGTCTGTAAAGCAGGTTGCCTCAGCTTCTGGCAGGGGTCAGCAGAAGAAGTCTTTCTCACTACCCTTGAGTTCTCCTTTTGGGCCAGTTAGTTGCGGCCTGTTGGGCAAGAAGTGTATCTGGGCCCCCATCCTGGGGAGTAAGTCTCGACCCAACAGAGGGTAGGGACGGTCTGGGATGACCATAAATGAATGGGATACCCAGCCTATTTTTTTTGGTCCACCATTTTTCGGGTAGTCCATGGATTTTCACTCAGAGCTAATATCTTCATCATTTGGGGTGTTTTCCCCAAGGCCTGGGATTTCCTGGCTTCCATTTGTTAGGGCACTCTTGGGCTCAGCAGCTGGCTCTTTTACTTGCAATGTGCACACTGGTCCTTTTTAAGGAGTTTTCTATCTCCCTTTGATTGAAGTCTCCCTTCTCTGCTTTCCCTTAACTACAATAGCCAAGCTTCTCTGGAAATTCCTTTCTTGTCACCTTTCTTTTTCTCTCTCTGCTCTTTCTCTTTTTATATCTACCTGTTACAGTAGACTTCTTCAGCAACCTATACTAAATCTTTTAACGACTTATCCTGCAGTCCCTCTAGGCTCTGAAGCTTTTTCCTGGTATCTAATAGCCTTGTCTTCTCTGACAGAATGTTTCTGTGAGCTATTCTAGAAAGGCTGTGGGCAACTCATCTGATCCCTGCTTAACCTCACATGCCTCGGTCAATATTAGTGGGGCCTCAGGGATCCCCTTGGAGACCTGCCAATGGAATCTGGCATGGGCTTTGGTGCCCCTTACCTTCTGCTGCATGAAGGCCCCAGTCAGGTCTGGTCAGAAGCAACCCACTGTTGACCACGGTCTGGTCAATTGATGGTGCCCCCATGTCTGAGGGAACATTTTTTCTTTCTGGTATCTTCTCTTGCTCTTCGGTCCTGAAGAGCACTCTTGACAGCCAGAACCTACAAGGGTCTTGGGGAAGAAAGGCTTTTATCGGGGGAAGGGTGGGTAAGGGCGCCCTCCCCTCCCGCCGTGCAGTGTCCCCTGAAGAACACCCTATGTGTGGTGGGTAGGCTGCCCGGACCGTGGTGCCCGCTTGCTAAAGGACCTGCCTCTCTGCTCTGCAGCAGCTCTCTTGCACAGGCAGCTCTATCTCTTTCTCTGCTGGGGGCCATGTTACCTCTTTTTAACTCAGGATGTTTAATACAGTAGATTCAGTCCAAAATAATGTCAGTCAAAGTCCAATAACACATAGAACAACAACCAACCCACAGACAGTTCACCAAGAAAACAGAGAAAACAATACAGACAGCTCACCCTGTCACAGGAGCGCATAAACCAGGTGATACAGACAGTTCTTGCCCCTGTCACAGGTGCAGAAACCAGGTTACACAATCAAGACATAGAAAAACTGCCGGTGGAAGAATCCAATAACCAGATGACGTGGCCAGCCTATGCTGGACCTAATCTAACAGATTCAGATGACTTGGCCAGCCTATGCTGGACCAAATCTAACAGATTTCTAACACCACCAGCAATGAACAACACAAAATTAGACGTGGACACACAGCCACAAGAGCTTCAACAGAGGCTGCCCCAGGCAGCAGTGGCCAAAGACCACCTTCAGACAGAGAAGGGGTCATTTCTGACCCTATCTCCCATACAAACGAACTCCAGAGCATCCTCTAGAGAACTGTGGCCTGCAGTGTACCGACACGTCTGTTGCACTGCTTCCACTACCCACGAATTCTCTCCCAGAATTCGTAACCTGACTCTATTTCAGGGTCCCTGACCCTATCCCAGGGTCGCAAAATGCTCTCCATGGCTTGCCCAGTTCCCACTCCTGTCACAAGCACAGAAACCAGGCTACACAGACGGTCACCCCTGCCACGGGCACACTTCACAAACAAAAAACAAAGAACAGACAGACAGTATGTGAGAATCTTGTGACCTACCAGCCCTGTGATGTTATCCTTGTGAGAGCAGGACATAGGCAGTACAGCATGCTCCCCCCCCCACCTTGAGCCATTTCCCTACCCCCAAATGGTCACTGCTGGAGAAATCAAAACCAATGTGATTGGCTGTTGAGTCGTTCCTCCCTTTTCCTGTTTACTTCTGTGTGTATAAGCATGTGGCATAGTTGGAAAAACAGCATTTGGTCTCTACAAGATGACTCCATGTCCTCTTTTTCAATCTGCAGGCCCTCACTGTTAAAGGGAACTAGGTCAGTTATGCTGACATAGCTGACAAGTGGAGGTCCCACTGAGATTGGAAAGAAGGGAGAACCTAACAGACCATCCCAGTAGTGCGCACGAAAACGAAAGGGATGTATTGAAGGCTTTGGCACTTGAGGTAAGTGACCAGGTAAGTAACTATGGGACTTAGCCATAATAAAGAGCTGCTTGCAAAGCAGCTCGCCGCTTTACTTGTACAACGGGGAACTGCTGTCAAGAAGGAAGTAGTTAGAGACTTTATCAGAGAAGTATAAAAGTTTAGTCCATGGTTTGTTACTAGTGGAAATTTTAAAATAGAAGACTTGGAAAAGGTCTGCAGCGATTTTTGTGCCGCTGCTGACCTCCATGGACCCTTAGTCTTTCATAAATCTGTTTGGGGGGGTGGTTGGAAACTAGTTAGGGACGGTTTACTCAGTGAAAATGAGTTAGTGAAGGAACAGAAGAAGTACCTTTGGAAGGGTGCAGGAAGAAACAGCTAAGGAATCAGTTAGTGGCTCCACTTCCTCTGCCTCATCTGAAGTGGAAAGTTCCTCATCTGAGGATGACTTGGAGAGAGCTAAGACACCCAGGAAAACACAAAAGAAGGCAGGCCTTAGGGAAGAAGGAGACAGAGGAGGTCAAGACTGGCTCCCCACTGCACCTCCTCCCCCCTATAACCCCTTTTGGGAGGAGGTTCAGGAGGAGGAGGAGAAAAAGGAGCAGACGTTCAAAGGTGTTCTTTCACAACCCAAAGGAGTTATTTTCAGGGGAGGTACGTCTGAAGGGTTAAAAAAGGCAGCAAAGGTAGGAAAGAGAGGCCCAGGGAATAAGAATCCTGTAGCTTATCCAGTTTACAAGATTCCTAACCCTGCAGGAGGAGGACAAATGATAAGGCAACATCAACCTTTGACTTTTAAAGAAATGAAACAGTTGAAGGAAGCAATCACGTCTTTTGGATCCCTGGCCCCCTTTACTAAGGCTTTGGTAGAATCCTATTCTACTATGAATTTAACACCTAGTGATTGGCAACAGTTGTGTAGAGCCGTATTATCAGGGGGGCATTATCTGCTCTGGAGGAGTGAGTATCAGGAGCAGTGTGTTAGAACCACTTGCCTCAATGCTCAGGCTGGTCAGCCTCAAATGAATGTGGAAATGTTAACTGGTGCTGGTCCCTATGAGGCTCTTCATAATCAAATTCAGTATCAGGCTGGGACTTATGCTCAGATTGCTACCGTTGCCATTAGAGCTTGCAATTCCCTACCAAATGAAGGCACCAGACAGCAACTTACTAAAGTGGTTCAAGGGCCTTCAGAGGCTTACTCAGACTTTGATTGCAAGGCTTATGGCTCTAGCAGGAAAAAATTTTGGAGATGTTGATACAGCCATGTCTGTCATTAAACAACTTGCCTTTGAGAATGCCAATAAAGATTGTCAGGAGGTATTACGCCCACATAAGGCTAAGAGCTTGAATGATTATCTAAAGCTATGTAAAGAGATTGATAGAAATTATGTTCAGGCACAACTCCTGGCTGCAGTCCTACAGCGAGGCTTAAAAGGTCCCAGTGGTGGCCATGATAAAGGATGTTTTGGATGTGGACAAGCTGGACATTTTAAAAAGGATTGTCCTAAGGTAAACTCAGGAAGGGCTTCTGGCAAATATCCTAAATGCCATAAAGGATATCACTGGGCTTAGGAATATAGATCCAAATATAATATTCAGGGCCAACAGTTACAGGGAAATGGACCCAGGGCCCAGCCCCACGGCCTAAGAACGAATGTATACAGGGCATTGACAGCACCAATTCGGTTTGTCCCAAGAAGCAACAATCCCTTTCAATTGCAGACCTCTACAGAGGCACCCCAGGAAGTGCAGGATTGGACTTGCACATGACCGTCAGAGCAATATTAACTTCTGATATGGGGGTTCAAGCTATCCCTACTGGAGTGTATGGGCCACTTCCTGCTAATACTTGGGGATTAATATTAGGGAGAAGTAGTGTCACCTTGAGAGGAATATAGGTATTTCCAGGAGTTATTGATGCTGACTATCAAGGAGAGATAAAAGTCATGGTAGCTTGCTCCAGAGGAGTACTACTTGTTGTACCACAAGGGGAAAAGATACCAAAACTAATCTTGATGCCCCTGGTGGCCCAGTCCAATAATGTAATTCAACCTGCTAGAGGTAACCAAGGATTTGGCAGCACTGGTTTCGCTTCTAGTTTTTGGACAGCAGAGCTGAATCAATGGCCCGAATTAGAGTTAGTCATTTCTGGAAAAAGGTTTAAAGGATTACGTGATACTGGTGCAGATACTAGTGTTATTTCTCAAAACTTTTGGCCCTCTTCCTGACCTATTCAACCTGCAACCACCTGAGTGGCTGGAATAGGTGGATCACCATCTGTCTTACAAAGTGTCAAATATTTAAGATGGACAGATCCCAAAGGACATGCAGGCGTATTTCTGCCTTACATTATTGTTGACTTACCAGTTAATTTATGGGGCAGAGATATTATGGAAGCAATGGGGATTGTTCTTACCACTCAGATGATAACTCCTCAAAAAATGTTGCAGCACTGGGGATGGAAGGAGGGCCAGGGACTTGGTAAACAACTACAGGGTAAACCCACTTGTATGTCAGTATCAGAAGAACTACTATGCAAAAAGGGAGATAGCACTGGATTAGGTGGTTCAAATTTGTCTTGAGGGCCACTGTTGCTTCGCCTCCTATTAGTTGGAAGGATAATACTCCTGTGTGGATTGAACAGTGGCCCTTATCTAAAGAAAAGCTGGAGGCTACCAATGCTTTAGTACAAGAGCAAATAACTGCTGAGCATTTGGTTTCCTCTATCTCCCTTGGAATACACCCATATTTGTTATCAAAAAAAAAAAAAAAATCAGACAAATGGAGGCTCTTGCAGGATTCGAGGGAGGTAAACAAATCCATGGAGGTTATGGGAACTCTACAGCCTGGCCTGCCTTCTCCCATTGCCATTCCTGAAGATTGGCATATTATTATTATTATTATTATTATTATTGATGTAAAGGATTGCTTTTTTAACCATCCCTTTGCATCCCAATGATTGCAAGCACTTTGCTTTTTCAGTTCCATCTATTAATTTTAAGGAACCTGCACAAAGGTATCAGTGGGTTTGCCTTCCTCAAGGAATGGCTAACAGTCCTACATTATGCCAAATGTTTGTTCCCTGGGCCCTTTTACCCATTCGAAAACTATTTTCTTCCTGTTATATTATTCATTATATAGACGATATACTAATTGCTGTCCAGACAAAAAAAGAGCTATCATTGGCCTATAGTGAGTTACAAGAGAATCTGAAAGAGGCTGGGTTGGTAATTGCTCCTGAAAAGGTACAGACCGGATATCCTTATCAGTATTTAGGGTATCAAATCCTGAAACAGAGTGTTCATCCTCAAAAAATCCAAATTAGATTAAACCATTTGAAAACTTTAAATGATTATCAAAAATTGTTTGGTGATATAAATTGGGTACGTTCCTCTGTGGGACTTCCCTCAGGGGAACTTAAACTATTGGTTGACATCCTATAAGGAGATTCTGATCCCACTTCTATACGATTTCTAACTACCGAGGCTCGACAAGCCTTGTTAAGATTTCAGGAGGCCTTGTCTGTAGCCATGTTGAATCATATAAATTATGATAAAGACCTTTGGCTGTTGATTTTTTCCATCTAAAATTGCTCCCAATGCCTTATTGTGGCAGGATGCTCCTCTTTATTGGATTCATTCACCAGCTTCCCCTTGTAGAATTGTTGCTGGCTATCCTACCTTAATATTACAGTTGTTATTGAGGGCAGAAGAAGTAGCCAAACAATTTTTTGGCCTTAGAGTGATGAAAATTATTCTGTCTTATACTAAAGAACAATTGAGTTATTTAATTTCTAATGATAAAGGCTGGGGAATGTTTGCCTGCTGTACATTAGCTCAATTTGATAATCATTACCCTCCAGATAAAAGGATTGAGTCTTTCTTTCTTTCTTTCTTTTCTTTTTTTTTTTTTTTTTTTTTTTTTGGTTTTTCGAGACAGGGTTTCTCTGTATAGTCCTGGCTGTCCTGGAACTCACTCTGTAGACCAGGCTGGCCTCCAACTCAGAAATCCGCCTGCCTCTGTGCCTCCCAAGTGCTGGGATTAAAGGCGTGCACCACCACCGCCCAGCAGGATTCAGTTTTTCAAGATGCATCCTGTGTGTTTTCCTAGAATAGTACATAAGGATTCTATTCCTTTGGCCCGAGTAGCCTTTGCAGATATATCCTCTTCTGATATGGCAGCAGTTGTTTCTGAGGATGTGGTTGAAAAGGTTTATCTTCCCAAAGGTTCAGCACAACAAGCAGAACTGGAGGCCTTTTATTTAGCCCTTACATTATTTTCTGGCCCCCTGAATGTATATACTGATAGTGTTTATGTAGCTAGTATTGTTAAAGATTTGGAAACTGCCCCTTTTATTGATCCTCAATCTACTGTAGCTTCAGTGTTGATAAAAGTACAAAGATGTTTGTGGCTACGTACCAATCCTGTTTATGTTGGCCACATAAGAGGTCATTCTCATCTTCCAGGTCCCCTTAGTGAAGGAAATGTTTTAGCCGATAATCAAACTAGGCTGATTTTGAACGCTGTTTCCCATGCTAATAATGCTGATAAATTTCATTTTAATGCTGGAAGTCAAAATTTATTCTGGATGCACCGAAAACAGGCATTGCGCATAAGTACTTCCGCTCAGTTGTACTCCCTTTATTCATGTTCCTAATTATGGGATTAACCTCGTGGCTCAATGCCCAATGATGTGTGGCAGATGGATGTCACTATGTCCTAGTTTTGGTAAGTTGTCTTTTGTACATGTAACTTAGATACCTTTAGTGTTTGATTTTTATGCGATCAGCATAGTGTTAAGAATGTTAAAGCACATTGCTTGGCGGCCCCTTTTCGAATAAGCTATATCCTTGTTTAAGATGATTAAGGGCCTGCCTATCTTAGATTCCACATTTGATCGTTTTAAGAAAGAATTCTATACACAAAGAAAGGAATTCCTATAAACTCAAGGCAGCCATAAGAACATTGTAAAAGGAAAACAAAGGCATATTTAGAAAAAAACAAAAAGGAATGAATATTGTTACACACATACTAAATTATCATTGTACTCATATTTTAAATTTTCTTTGGTGGATAAGGAGGGAGTTCAGCACTGACAGACACTGGAACCATCATAGTCCAAAGGCATGTTTAGTGAAATGGAAGATTTGACATCTGGGACATGGTGGACTGATCCGTATTACTTAGGTCAGGGGATCAGTTTGTGTTTTCCCAAAAAATGCAGATAGGCCTGTTTGGGTTCCTGAGCCTGTGTGTGCACTGTGGACAATGAGGACACACGAATTGGAACAGTGGAGACTGATACATCACCCACCCATCCTGAGAGCGTGAGCCTCTATTTGGCCTAGTGTGTTTGCTTCTAATTAGATGATTGGCTGTCCTGCTTCTCCTGCAGAGCTTGAGGAATTTAAGGTTAAGGCTTCCTTTTATCTTGAGAATGTTTTATGTTTTATAAAAGAGTATAATATTAGTAGGTTTAGTAATAAGTCAGATTCCTGACATAGTAATTGCCTAATTATGAGTAATACTACTTTTGGAACTCTTTTAATGGTAGTGCTGTAGCTTTTCAAAATACTTTGTATCCAGTTTTAATAGTGTTTTTAAGAATAGGAGTGTGGTAGTGTCATACCTATTAGGCCTGCTCCTCCTGTTGGGTTGAGTAAGATATTTTTGAGATCAAGACACCTATACCTTGGCTAAATTGTGCTCCTTGGGAAGGATGGCAATTAGGGAGTCAGTTTGGTTCTTCAGACATAGGCCTCCATCAAAAATTAGCACCCATCAGTCATCTCCTCATTGGTATCGCAATCCATCCCAGTTTGGAGTATGGCCATTATTGGCTGGTTATAATAATTTGACTCGATGGCTTGTGCATCGGATCCTGGTTTCATAAGATTGACTCTATGTTTAAAGAATGGGCTGGTATGATGTCATTCTTGGCCATTACCTTTATTGCTGTCCTGGCTGTTGTAAGGGGTCTATGTCACCTTAGGAGACAACAGGTTCATTCCCAGGCAGTGGTGAGGGGCCTAGTGCTTCTGCATGGGCAGGAGAATCCTGCTGCAGAGGTCTGGTTATCTACATTACAAAGGCATTAACCATAGACAGGCAACTTCCTTGGCCCTGGTATCAACCTAAGACAGGGGCTCTGAGAATGACAGAGTAACCCAAAGACGGGTAAGATCTGGTGGCTACAAGGTCGATCCTAAGACAGGTGATGCCTTTTTGAATTAAAGAAAATTGTGACCTACCAGCCCTATAATGTTATCCTTGTGAGAGCAGGACATGCACAGTACAGCATGCTCCCCCGCCTTGAGCCATTTCCCCAAAATGGTCGCTGCCAGAGAAATCGAAACCAATGTGATTGGCTGTTGAGTCATCCCTCCCTTTTCCTGTTTACTTCTGTGTATATAAGCATGTGGGATAGTTGGAAATACAGCATTTGGTCTCTACCAGATGACTTCATGTCCTCTTTTTCAATCTGCAGGCCCTCACCATTAAGGTGAACTAGGCCAGTTATGTTGGCGTAGCTGACAATAGCACACAGACCGGCTCGAGCATGTGGACCTCTGATCCCTGGAGTTGTGGGGTCTGAGGGAGTGAATCATCTTGGCGGAATCTCCAAATGTTGGACTGTAAGATCCAAAACCAGGGGATGCGCTCCCACAGAAACGCACATAGACAGGAGTTGCTATAATCACATGAGGTTCAGTTTAATGAAACTAGTGCAGTAGGACTCTCTTGCATACAGGCAAGAGAGAGAGCCCCTACATCCTAACTTCTTAGTGTCAAAAAATAAATACAAATAAAAGAGCCAAATCTGTTTTAAAGAGCTAAATCTGTAACATTTGTTTTAAATTCCTTCCTAAATTGTTATCTCAATTGGGCCCTGAATGATCTCAATAACCATAAAAATAAAATTCCTTGCAAAGAGGAAGTGTACCCTTGAATTTAGGATTTTGTGGTTATGAAACAGAGTCTCTTATAGAAATTCAAAAACACAATGGAATTGTTTAAGCAATAGTGATTGAAATTATAACAAAACATATGTGTGTGTAGCTAGCTAGCTGGCTAGCTAGCTAGACAGACAGACAGATAGGTAGACAGATAGATAAATGGTCAGTGTGCTGGCTGAAGGGGATCTTTAAATGATATGGCAGAGTCTTAAAGAAAGATTAACTCTGTGAATATATATATATGCGCACACACACATGCACGCATGCACATGCACACACACATATGTATATGTAACAAGGAGACAGCTTGGATGAAGGTCACAGGTCCTTGTCACTGACCCTTCCCTCTTGTTCAGAAGTATTTGAAATGCCTGTGTCTTTATGAGACATTCACAACTACACTTGACATATGTTAATGTTCCTCAAGTTAATAAAAGGTGATATGGTGGTTTGGAAGAGAATGGCTCCTGTATTTGGTTACTTAGTCCTCAGTTGGTGGAACTGTTTGGGAAGGATTAGGTGTGGCCTTGTTGAAGGAGGTGTGTCCCTGGGGCTGACAAGCTTTGAGACTCATTCCCAGAGTCTCTATGCCTCCTACTCATGGTTTGTGATGTGAGCTCTCAGCTGTTCCCACCACTGTGGACTTGAACTTTCTGAAACCATAAGCCCAATTAAACACTTTCTTGTAGAAGTTGCCTTGGTCCTGGTGTTTTATCATAATAGAAAAGTAACTAAGACAGCTGCTTTCAGGGATGGTACTTGTAATCTCCTTATTGAATTTTAAAAAAAAAAATCAAATAACAACAATAAACAGTAGCTCTCAGCTGTGATTATATGAAGACATGTCCTGGGTTTTTATGGCAGTTATTTAAATGAGGAACCTAACTCTTCTCTGTCGGGAGCCACACCTCCGACCTGTTTGCTTCCTTTGTTCATAGAGTTAATCTTTCTCCAAAACTCTGCCATCTATTTAAAAGATCCCCTTCAGCTAGCACACTGACCATTTATTGGGAAACCCTGGTTTATAGCCTTCAAGTTCTGTGCACTATGTTGTTGGAAAGAGATCATGCCATTAAGTTAAATTTAATTAGTTTTCACAAAAGTTATTACATAGTAAATACAAGAGATAGTACTATCCTTACCACACATATCATCCTTTAGCTTACCAGGGGCTTTAACACCACAGTAAGGACCCCAGTAAAAAAAAGGTAACATACTGGTAGAGGAAAATTAATAAGTACAGTTTTTAAGAGTATGAAATTTCTATATTCTTGTAAAAAGAAATTAAAATTATCAGAGAAAATAATGTGCTATCATGGATGTGCTACATAAAATCTGTAAGCCAACTACGCTCACCAAAGAACTGACTGCTGGCTCCTCTCCTCCTTCACCTGCCAAGGTTGTCAATAGAGGCTGTGCTGAGGAGAGCCAGCAGCATGATTCAGAGACTCAGTGGTGTGCTCTTCAGCCAGGCTTGCTAAGGCCAAGGATACTCATGGGCTAGAATTATCTACACAGCTTTCCATGCCTAAGTGATCACAGTTCTGGGGATCAATGGAGGACACTGAGATTCCTGATTGACTCTCTAACCATTTCTTCATGTGCTTGATGATTGTTATGAATTACCTCTCCTTATTTGAAACAGTGTTTCAAAGTTTTAAGTAGACTTTTAATATCACGGTCTTAGCTTCGGATCTGATCTACCAAAAAGAGAGCCTGGGACAAGGCCTTGAGGAAATAGGGAGTGGATTCCAAGGAGGAGAGAAACCAGGAGAGTGAGCAAAGACAGGGAGAAAAAAAAAAAAAAACAACAAAAGCAAAAACAAAACAAAATAAATGTGTTGCCAGGGCTGCAGAAGTGACTCAGTGGGTAAGAATATGTACTGCTCTTTCAGAGGACCCAGGTTTAGTTTCCAGCCCCACATGGAGGCTCACAATCATCTAAAACTCCAGTTCCAGGAGACCTGACCTCTTTTGACCTCTGCAGGTACAAGGTATGCATGTTTCACACACACATACACCCAAGAAAAATACTCATACATGTAAATATAATAATAATAATAATAATAATAATAATAATAGGAAGAGGAGGAGAAATAGAAACATTTTTAAAGGCAGTTTATTTGCCCAGCTTCCCAATGGGAAATGGGACATGGTTTTCTCAAGACTCCTGAAGAGCATGCTTGTCCACACAAATGACAGCAAGCTGGGACACTGGTCAAGGGTTGACCTTGAGGTTATGACATCCCCACATTTTGCAGCTGCACTTGCATGTAGATAAGAGTCATCATCCAAGACAGCCCAGGGAAGAGAGCACAGAGACACCTGCTGCCCAGCTTCAGAGCAAGGTGAGTGTGAACTTGTTCGGATCTGTCCACCACAGCAGTCACTGAAAGCGGATGCAGGCAATGAAACGTGACACTGGGCACCAGAGGCACTCACTGCTCACATCAGATGCAGACGGGTTACAGCCCAGCGAGCAAACAGGCTGCAATCGCCAAGACCTAAAGACAGCACTAATGACTGCATGTTTAAAGCTGACAGCACTAACAACTGCACGTTTAAAGTGTGTAGCATTTCATCACTGATCCAAATACTGAGAAACAGTTTGTATACATTTCCTTCACCAGCTCAAAGAGCCCAGTAGGCAGGATATTGACTTCCGCATGTTTGCAACTCTTAACCGCTCTTACACTCTATCCAACGTGCTGAAGATTCTGATTTAAGATGGCTGATCGATGTCACATCTCCTCATTGTTTCCCCCAATCCGAAGATTGTGGCATAAACAACAGACAGAAATACTTTCAATCATGTAAAATGAATAAATTAATGGGGAAAAAGTGAACCCCTTTTAATCAGCTGCAGCACTGGATGCAGAGGTGGTTCCTGCCCACCAAAAGAAGAGACCTCTGGGAATCTAAAGGCTGGTGAAGACAGCGGTAGCATCTCTGCCCCACTGTTTGGCTTGGATTTTGCTGTCTTATAAGTAAAGGGCTACACAGGGCCACCTTGCCACACTCCAAAAGTAGAGAGATGCTGTGTGCAGTGGGACAGGAGTTCCCAGCTTTAGCAATTGCAGTAACGGGTTTCTCTCCATCGTGGTAGCTATTCTTGACAGAACTCTAACAGACATGGAGTCTGTAACCCTAAGACATGTATTTTCAGGTCCTGTAGACTCCCTTAGAATGGCCACTACATGACTAAACACCTGACTCCTGCCAAATAAGATGTTGCAGTGAAGACTATGACCTGAACACAGAAAGATTACTGTAAGATACAAATTATTTACTTGTTCCTCACAGGTTAAACCACACTGACTGCTTACTGATGCTGTTGTGCTCTTTCCCCTATCCGTGTGTGTGAGTGTGTGTGCGTGTATATATGTGTATGCATGTGCATGAGTACATGTGTGTCTGTCTGTCTGCTCATGCATACATGTGCTTGCCCATGCTTGTGGAGGCCAGAAGTCAATCTCAGACATCATTTCTCCTTGATGTCCATCTATTTTTTGAGACAGGATCTCTCACTGGTCTTAAAGTAGATGAGTGAACTCGGCTGGTCATTGAGCTCCGGAGACCACCCCCGCACTCAGATAACAAGCAAGCCACTAAGCCACTACATCTAGCTGTTTCACATGTGTAGTTGGAATTTAAGTCATGTCCTTATATTTGCAAAACAAGGACTTAACTGCCTGATCCATCTTCCAGGCCCCATCGTCCTGAGCCATCAATCCAGCCCATCCTCCTACATTCTCAGTATACGGGTGACGGAAGATCCACGGTCTTATACGCACAGACAGCTTCAAGGTGGCAGTGAGGTGTGGGAAATTCCCTGTGATATCCTATCTCTCTAGCCCAAGAAATAGGCTTGCAAGAATTAAACACACAGACCCTGAGAAGAAAGTGAAGGTCTCGAGTAGCAGGCCCATTTAATAACAGCCCACACTGTAAGAAAAATCACCCATAATTCTTCCCCAGGAAAGAGCACATGAAGACATGAAAATGACAGTTCCAACAGGAGAACTACATAGGTTTGTGCTCCTCAGTTAGTGCTCCTCAATTAGGTGTTCCTCAGTTAGTGCTCCTTGAAGTGGTGGAGTATTTTATCTAACTTAAGGAGTTCAACAAAAGAGAAACGACCTGTTCTCATCCTAGCCAGCAAGCATCAGACAAAAGAAGTAGCCTCCAAAGACTGGCACAACCTACTCCTCAGAACCTGGGAACATATTCCTCACAAGGAAAGGGAGAATTTGTAAAAGGCATTGCATTGAAAACCCAGAGGGTCTAAGGTATTCATGGAGGTTTTAAGCAGGAAAAGAAGGCAGGGAGCCCACTAATAAAGAGTAGAGAAGGAAGCAGGCACCAGCAAAGCTATTTCTGTCTCTGAACAGAAAGGAGGGTCTTGAGCTAAAGGCAGGGCAGAAACTCAAGGCAGCAAGCTGCAGGCAGGAGCTGACACAGAGGCATGGAGGGCTGCTGCCTACTGACTTGTCAAATACCTTTCTTACACCTTCCAGGATAACCTGCCATGGGGTAGCACGACTTCCAGTGAGCTTGACCCTCTGACTGCAGTCATTAATCAAGAAAATGTCCACACAGACTTGCCTACAGGCTACTCTGATAAAGCATTTCCTCAAGTGGGGCTACCCCTTTCCAAATGACTCTAGTTTGTGTCAAGTTGATGAAAAAACAAACAGAAACAAAAACGGAAGAAAAACTGACCATCACAGATATGTAGTTAAAACAGGACCTTCTCTGGTTCTAAATCCAAACTGTCTTTGACTTATGTGAGGACATTTAGAGAGACTCAGTACAGCCTGGTGTGATGGTACACACATAAATCTCAGCACTTGGCTGAGGGTAAACAAGAGACCTGAATTGTGAGTTTGAGATCAGTTTGCAGTACACAGCCAGACCCTGTCTTAAGAAAAGAAAGAGTTGTCACATGGTTAAGTGAAGGCTGTAGAGATGGTGACTCACAGGGGGAGAGAGGTGAGCTCCCTTAATCCGCCCACACTTGAGTGGCTCACAGCTGTAACTTCAGTTCTGAGGGATCCCACACCCTCTTCTGGTTCTGTGGGCCCTGAACATACGTGGTGCATAAGTACATATGCAGGTAAGATATCCCCCAAAAATAAACAAATAACTTTTTAAAAATTAAAAATAAAAGTCTCAGTGGGGGATGTACCTGGAAATGGGGGTGGTGTAGAGAGACGAGGAAGAAGGAAATGGAAGCAGCAGAGGGAGGTTTTGAGGCTTTAATACAGGAAACAGGCGAATGGTTAAAGGAGCACTAAACAGAAACTCTCTTTCCTATAGGGAAAACGGCAGGAGGCTAGTCAATGAAAGTCTTAGCATTTGAGATACTAATGTTTATCCAGCTAAAAGCCTCCAACAGGACAGACATTAGAGTAATGTCCTGAAGTATGACACTGAGGACTGTCCTCAGGATGCAATGGAAAAGAAGAAGAGGCTTTAAAACACAACAGAGGGGAAAGTTAGCAGGCAGGAATGATAGGACCATGAGTTCCCGTTGCTTTTCAAAAAGCAGTGAAATAGACACAAAAGCTGGTGATACATTAAGACCTCAAAGCAATCGTCACCACATTTAAAATATAAACACTAAAATATCTAACATATCATCCAAAATTAGAAAGTGATAGGGGTGTGTGTGTGTGTGCTGGAGGGGAGGGGGAGGGGAGGGTTACTCAGCAATGTGGCACTTGCTTTGACTGTGCAAAGACCTGGATTTCATCCTCAACAATTCAGGGAGAAAATTGAAAACAAGAAAAGAATCTTCTTGGTAATTTAAAAGGGGGGAAAAAAACTCAGTGGAATACCAAATTATAAAGGAATTCTATGTAAAGTAAGATTGTAACTAAATAAAGAGAAGGAGGAGATCAGAAAGGAATCCCAAGGAAACACCAAGAGAACAGAAAGGAGAGATGGTGGTCGCCCATGTTGAAATTAACCATGGAGAGTTGTCCAGCGCCCTTCCTGGCCAGCAGGAAATTAGATGCAAGACAACTTCTCAAGGTAGTTTACTCAGATTGTAGCCTTCTGGAGGTGGCGGGGCACCTACTCCGGGGACCAGGCTTATATCTAAGCAAAGGCCAATGAGCATATGCCACGTATCATCTCTCCATACGTCCACGTATGACTATTCCCTGCCCCTGCACAGCTGCATAGCCAAATGAGGACTTGTTTACCACAAGGAGCACTCTCAGCCAGCGCCATCCTCAGGTGCAGCAGAGCGGCTCTCTACAGTTCCCCTTTTTGTTTTACAACGAAACAGGCAAGAGTAGAGGTCTGATCTCAGAATGGAGTAATGGACATTGTACTAGCACCCAAAGGATGCTGACGGCTTCGGGGGTAAAATGAGGGAATATGGGGAAAGGGCGGTACCAACCGCATCTCTCAGACTTGCTCTTCATGAGACCACAGGCAGCATTCAGCGTATCTGAGTGCAGTGCTTTGCCTCGCAGCCTGAATGTGATGAACTTTTCAAGACTTACTGGCAACAAGCCATGCTTGTGGGGACTGTCCTGCCTCAATGGCATAGAATGCTTGTCAACCATGGCAAGGTCTTTTTTCTCGGGATCAGGACAATACATGCAGAGACAACACAGGCATAGCATAGAGACCCCTACTAAGACAACAGCCAGGGTCCCATACCCGCCTGCTCTTTAAGATGATTCATTGCTTGATGTATCCACGTTGTCAATCCCTCTGCAACATCACTCAATGCAGGTAGAGTCTACTGTCACAATTGCCAGGCGAAGATCTATAATCTATGTCAAAATAACAATCTGGCCAATTTATTAAAAGGATGGAAATTATTTTGTTAAGTGAAAAAATTAGACTTGATTTAACTATAAACGTAGCATTCCCTATCATCCCTCCACCTAGCATAACAAAAGGTGACTAATTTGTACAACTACTATTAGTTCCACCCAGAACCCATACATCAAAAGATTCTGGGCAACATATTGAGCAGGGCTTTAATAAGTAAAGTTATACCCCTGCCAGGTTTTATTAAGGGCAGTTGTTATATAAGGTGAAAAAGCAAAATAATCCTTCTTTGCCCAGTTCATCTTGCATGCTTGGCATCCTGTCTAAGGCCGCAATGAATCTCCCCTAGCGCTTCCTCTACAAAAGGAATCCATCTGGGTTGTATGGAAATGGTTAAATAGAACTTTACCCTTTATATAAAATCTGAACCTTGTCCACACTAGTCCCCCTTTATAAAGTTCCAGGTGGCCCACTGGAACACTATTCTTCCCATTCTGCAAATCCCTTACCTTAAACCAAGCTGCAGTTTAATTATAAATAGGGCAAATCCAAACTAATATTACTACTAAAAAAAAAAAAAAAAGAAGAAAACACTTGAGCATCATGGTGTATTGGCATCAGATTCGAAACACCGACAGGATTTACCTTCTTTGTTCCATTACTGCAGGATTTACCTTCAGAGAAGAAGCAGAAGCAGAAGGATCATACAAGTTACATTTGCGCACCAGCCTCTCTGGGACCCAAATAGGGTCATGGTGATCCTGCGAAATAGAAACAGATCCTCTCGCCCAAGCCAACACCGGGTCAGGGCCATGCCATTCTCCAGTTAAGATATCTTTCCATTTTACTTGACCTTTAAGGGTCGGTGTCCAATGCACATGCCTATCCGCAGCAGAGTGGTCATTAACATCTAATTGTAAAAAATTCAAAGTAAAAAGTCAAAGAAATGCATTCTTGGGGGGTACAACCTACTCCAATTCCCCCTTTCTGTTTTAATAAGCATTCCTTAAGAGTACATGTGCTCTTTCACAATACCCTGTCCCTGCGGATTATACGGGAGTCCATGTTTTAGGTCAACTTGCATTTGATTACAAAAAGATTGAAAAGATGCAGCAGTATATCCTGGTCCATTATCAGTTTTTAAAATACAAGGCTTTCCCCAAGGCGCCAGGCTTCCAAACAATGAGTAATAACATTATGAACCTTTTCTCCTGCTAAGGGGGTAGCATGTATAAGACCAGAACATGTATCCACAGAAACATGTATATATTTAATTTTCCAATTCTGAAAAATGGTCACATCCATCTGCCAAATCGTAAAGGCAGCAATCCTTCAGGGTTAACACCACTCCTGATGGATGTAAGGTGGATACTGCAATCCGGGCAATGAACAACTATTTGTCTAGCAGCATCTCTTGATATGCCAAATTTAACTTGCAATGTTTTAGCATTAACATGAAAATTAGCCTGAAATTGTTTAGCTAATACTACAGGTGATTCAACAAGAGAGGAAAATACAAACTCCTATGAGTAGCATTATCAACTTCTTCATTAGCAGCACTCATAGGTCCTGGAAGACCTGAGTGTGCTCTTATGTGTTGAACATAAAAAGGGCACCTACGATCCCAAATTAACCTTTGTAACTTCACAAGTAACCCAAAAATAGGGCTGGAAGCTTAATTTTCCCTACAGCTTCCAGGTCTTTTACAAGATTTACTACATATTGGGAATCTGAAATCAAATTAAAAGGTTGCTTACAATTAGCAAACACCTCAATCACTATTTTTAATTCAATAATTTGAGGCGAAGCTGGAAAAAAATTGAATCACTACCAGTTCCTCATCATTAATTTTATAAGAGCCACATCCAGTTTTAGATCCATCAGTATAAATTATAGCAGCTCCAACTATGGATAAACTTTGGTTACCTTGGGCATCACAATAGGATGTGCTTCAAAAAATCGAATTAAGGGATTCTGAGGATAATGATTATCAAATACTCCTTCAAAGGTGCACTTCAAAATTGCCCAATCATCTACCGCAGCACATAATGTTTGCAATTGATTATTATTATAAGGAATTATTATTTTATGAGGCTGTATTCCAAAATGTTGCAAGCACTGTTGTATCCCTTCCATTGCCAGGGTAGCAACAGCTATTGGGTAATAATCAACAGTTTTGGTGATGGAAATCTTAGGATGTATCCACTTCATTGGTCCAGATTGCCATACTACCGCAGTGGGCTGATATTTTGTTTTAAAAATTAATAATTCAATTTCCTTTTCTGACTCATAAGTTTTAAACAAGCTCTAGCCAACTCCTTTTCAACAATGTCCAAGACTGCACTCCTCAGATGTTAACTCTCTTGGGGAATCCAATGCAGGATCTCCACATAATATATCATATAATGGTTGCAACTGATAATTGGGAATTCTTAAATATGGTCTTATCCAATTAATATCACCTAACAATTTTTGAAAATCATTTAAAGTTTTCAATCCATCTTTTCTAATCTCCATTTTTTGAGGAGTAACCTCCATTGGTCCACTGACAAGGGCTGACCATGAGCATTCTTCACTGATCTATACTCATTTGCCAATGGTTTCCCTTCCTGCATTTTGGGCATAGCCCAGGACCAGGGCGTTGACTCTCCCTTTTCCCTTTTCTGGGCATTGCTTTTAAGGTGTCCATCTTTCCACACTGGAAACATACTCGGGGAGTTACCTTCCTTTAGTAAGCTGTATTACAGCAGCAGCAAGACCAGAATGGATAAAGGTCCTCCAATTTCCCTGCATACTTTCATCCATGCCTGTAGGCCTTTGGACTTCCAGGGGGTAATAGCAGCTGGCACTCTTCAGTGCACTGTTCAAACACTAACTGCTCAACTAAAGGCATAGCGCGGTATCAAGGTCTCCTAAGATATGCCTCAGCTTCAACCCTCCTCGGAAACAAAGTCTGAGAAAGGCTCCGTGGACCCTGAATGATCTTTGTTAAATTGCCACTCACCTCTCCTCTATTTGGTAATGACTTCCATGCTTTAACAGCCATACCGTTAATCTGTTCATAAACTTGCAGTGGGTACCCAACCTGATTGGCAGCAAACCTTCCCTGTCCCATGAGCATATCATAATCCCAGGTTGATTTCCTTGCCTTTGATTCTGAACAGCTTGCTGCTGAGCAAATTCTTGGTAAAATGCTTTCCAGTCTAGATATTGGCCCATTGTAAGACAAGCCTTAACGTGCTCATCCAATCACTGGACGTCATAACAAGATTAGCCAAGCGCTCTAATTGTGCCTGTGTAAAAGAAGCATTAAGGCCATAAGCTTTCACAGACTCTGCAAGAGCTTTCAGCTGTTTGAAATCTAGGGGCTCATGATATCTTTGATTGTTAGCGTCCTGGAACACGGAAAAGCCATACGGGCTTCTCTCCAGACCTCCGGACATAATGACTGCGTATTTACAGGTGACCATGTAGAATGAGAAGTGTCCGCATAGGCGAGGCAATGCAGACGCACCCTGCCCAGAAGCGGAGCAGAAGGCTCAGGTGCAGCCGCTTTTGCCCTCTTCTTCCTCCCTGCTCCTTTACTTCTCTCTAGAGCTACAGACTCCATTTTAGTCAACAAAGCTTCCAGACCTTCCTCTAATCTTTCTAGTTCTTCCCCTGAACTTATACTCTCATCAGAATCTGACTCCTCTGAATCCTCTAGGTCCTGCAAACTTGAATGTAAGAACTCCTTTTTTCTCTCTGCCCTCTCTGACCTGCTCTCCTTCAGGTGTCCCAGAGCATCTAATGTTTTTTCTAACGCTCTGCAGCACCTGTCATCTTCTAAACAGCTGCGAACAAGTTTCCAAACTCCTCTAACCCCTCCTTTTAGACTTCCTCGTTCCCAGGCAAAATCTAGCTCCTTTCCTAATTTCTCCAGCTGTGAATGCTTAAATTCCCCGAGGCTGTGAACCAAGGCGCTACGTTGTTTACCTCCTGTAGGAAAACTTCAAGGATCCCATCTTTCATTTTCAGCCCTTTCGCTTTAAGCAGTTCCTTTAAGGCTGTCTTAATCGAGCTAAATGAAGAATTTCCCATTTTTCAACTAAACTTCTTGCTCTCTTGCCACTTTAAACTCGTCTCCTTCCCGAGAACTTTAAACTCTGTCCTAAACGGGAACTTTAAACTCCTCTCCCTAAACCCGAACTTTAAACTCAGTCCCTAAACCGGGAACCTTAAACTCCTCGTCCTAAAACCGACTTAAATCCTCGTAAAGGAACTTCAAACTCATCCCTAAACGGGAGCCTTCTCTTGCCCTTTACCACGGTCTTGAAATTGTCTCTTTCCGAGAACCTTAAAACCTATTGTCCCTAAACCGGGAACCTTACCTTGATCGACCCTGTCTGCCAGGAGTTCTGGAACCTCACATGGGTTGCTTTACCGCGATTTTCTTCCTTGTTCCCGTACCAGGCCACCAATTGTCCGGCGCCCTTCCTGGCCAGCAGGAAATTAGACGCAAGACAACAAGGTTCCTTCTCAAGGCAGTTTACTCAGGATTGTAGCTTTCTGGTGGTGGCGGCGGCACCTACTCCGGGGACCAGGCTTATATCTAAGCAAAGGCCAATGAGCATATGCCATGTATCATCTCTCCATACGTCCACGTATGACTATTCCCTGCCCTGCATAGCTGCATAGCCAAATGAGGACTTGTTTACCACAAGGAGCACTCTCAGCCAGCACATCCCCAGGTGCAGCGCAGAGCGGCTCTCTACAGAGAGTCGTCCTCTCCAAGAGAGCAGGTGGTTGCCTATATTGAAATTAACCATGGAGAGCCAGTGGTCAGCTGTGGAGCACGTGTGGTAGCCCATGGAGGGCGGGTGGTCACTCCTTGGAGAGTGGGTGGTCACCTGTGTTGAAATGAATCATGGAGAGCCAGTGCTCGCTAGTGGAGAGCTGGTGGTAGCCCATGAAGAGCGGCTGGTCGCCCATGTTGAAATGAATAATATCCATGCAGCAAGCAAAGATCTCAGTGTCTTCTCAGTGCTCCACGACCCAGACAAGCTCACACCCAGGTCCATGTAGAGAGGCTCTGTGGCTCAGTACAAAGTGCCTGCTGAGCTAAGAATAGAGAGTTACTCTTTACCTTTTATTATTTATTGAAATAAAAGATGTTTCTACACTAATGATGTAAAATTTTAAATGAAATCATGTAAAATATAAGTATATATATAATTTAGAAGTAATAGGATAGGTATTTTCTGACATAAAACCTAAGGCTACAATATAAGACTGATGAATTTGAATAAATTAAAATATACAACTTCTGAATGTGGAAAGTTAAATAAAATTAAAATTTTAATTAAATTTAATTAATTAGTAAAATAAATAAAAATTTAAAAATTAAATGAAAACCAACTACAGACTAAGAAACTAAATGCAGCAGAAACAGTGTCTTCATATTGTAAAATGTTCACATGACTCAATACCAACAAATAAAAATAAGTTACCAGCAAAACATTTAGGGAACATGTCAAATTAAAATGGCAATGATATTCCTTTTTGTCATGGTAAAAAATGGTACTTATGTAGCTATCAGGACAGAAAATTGTCATTTTAGAAGTAAACTGAAAAGTTCGATTATCTGGAGTTTGCTTAGTTTAGTTTTAACTGCAGGAGGGGGTGCGTATGAGTGTGACGAACATGATAAGTATGCCCATGGAGACCACACGGGCCATCAGCTCCGATGGAACTGGAGTTACAGGAGGTTGTGAGCCACCTAATGTGATGTTGGGAACCCAATCTGGCTCTCTGCAAGAACAGTACATTTCTTACCACTTGAGCATCTTCTGACTCCCCTCTGACCCTCAATTTTTTTTTTTTATGAATATGTATACTGGTTACTTATTTGCACAAGTTTTCTCTGATTCTTCTGTACTTTATCCCTATGATCAACTTCTGTTTATGTGTGTTGCGTATGTGTGGTGTGTGTGTGTTTTCTGTATCAGCTGAAACATAGTTTACACAGTATGCACACACACATGTATGTATGTATGATGTATGTATGAATAGTGTAGTATGTGTAAATTCTACTTGCAGTATCTATTTAGTGTTTATAATGCTGGGCATTGGGATCACATGATCTATCCCTGTCCCTGGGGAATACATCTCTTCCCCTCTAACCTGCATTCATCTTTCTATAGGAGTGGAGCCTTGTAAGACAGACTTCCCCCGTCTGCTTTGTATTGCTAACTGATACTGTCATTGTTCAAGTCTTGATTAGACTACCGCACTGTGGAATTCAGGATATAGCTTCCTTGTCTTTTAGAAGATACTATGTTGCAGGAGGCCTCCTGGGTCCTCTGGCTCTCCATGCTTCCTCCTTCGTAGGGCACACCTTTCATGGAGATTCCTGAAGCTTCAGTGAAGGGCTTGTGTTGTACATGTATCAGCAGCTGGGCACCCCTGCAGTCAGCTGATCTCTGCATTTGAGCAGCTGTAGATTTCTGCCATGGTCTCTGCTTCTGGGTAAGAGGGCTAAGGCTGCACTAGACTTTTAAGTGACAGTCTAGGAAGTTGTCACAGACAAATAGCTTAAAAATGTGCAAAAGAGGGTTAGTAAGGATCTTCTCACATAATCCTTAGAGATGATGGTGGTTGTCTCCGGGCACAGCAGTGATCACTAAAACAAGTTACAAAGGAATGATGAAGAAAACAGATTGCAAAGTGGCCATTGATAAAGAAACATCACAACACACCAGCTAGTAATAAACATGAGAAAAGAGGAGTGATGCGGATTATCATTCAGTGTGTGCTTGTTCTTTCCTATGAATATATCAGTCATCTAGCACATAATGTCTCCATAAATCTGGTAAGTGTATTGAACTGTGAAGTACAAATATTTATCTAGGTAATCACACTGAAAAATTAATTGTAAACACAAACTCTACAGTTTAAAACTAAACCATGAAGTCTAATCTAATATATACAATAAACTTTAATAAAATACATAGAATATGGGCTAGGGAGATAGCACAGTAGATAAGGAGATAGCTATACATGAGAGCCTGAGTTCATCTCCAGAACCCACATGAAAAAGCCGTGTACAGTGTATAGGGTGAGAGCTTGTAACTTAGTCAGGGGAGCTGGAGGACAGGGGATCCTAGGCATATTGAGAAGCCAGCCTTGATAGTTCCTAGTCAACGAGAGATCCTGTGAAAAACACACTGGATGCAACTGAGGAGGACTGCCAATGGAGGCTGTCCTCTAGCTAACACACACACACACATACACAATGCCCCTGCATACATGAGTATCTTAGTAACTGTTCTATTGTTTGGAGACAACCTGAGCAAAGCAACTCTTATAAAAGAAAGCCTTTAGCTAGGGGATGATTTACAGTTTCAGAGGCTTAGTCTCTTATCCTAGCAGGGAGTATGGCCGTAGGCACGGTGCTAGACTGTAGCTAAGAGCTACATCCTGATCCCCATACAGAGAGGGAGCGAGACATGGTCAGCCTCGTGTGGGCTTCTGAAACCTCAAAGCCCACTCCCAGTGGCTCACTCCCTCTGACAAGGCCACACCTCCTAATCCTTCTCAACTAGTGCCACTCTCTGATGACTAAGCATTCAAATATGTGAGCCTATGAGGGCCACTTGTGTCCAAACTACCATACATGATCATTCACATACATGCATAACACACACACACACAGAGGATAAATTATATATCATAAAGATGACTGAGATACCTACAGAAATAATGGGAAGATGGAATTTTTATATTAAAATTATCAGTGATTTTACATTTCTTCTTTTCATGGTTTTCACATGATTCATTGGCAATGAATACTTCATACTGGGAAAGAAAAAACAAGCTTCATGCTCTGAAACCATGGCACTTTAAATTACATTTTAGAAAACTATCTAGTTTTATGAAAAATGGTCATAGAACATAATATAATATTATAATATAAGACAAGGATTTATATATACCATAATACACAAAATTACCACAAATATACATGCAGGGGCTCGAAGACCACACAGTCAGATTAATCTATAATTTGATTTTACTCAGTGAGTAATAAAATTATTTTTATCTCCTTGTACTATTCTCTATTTTCCAGATAGTCTACCCAAAAGAAATATCTCTCTTCTGTAATCAGGAAAAAGTACGACAGGAAAGGGATGGAGAAAATGTTTTTGCTCTTAAAAAACAGGAAATGGATGGATGGGCTGAAGGTCAGGCCACAATCCTTAGCAGATTGTCTTACACTGCAGGAATTTATTCTCATCTTAAACTCATCTGTCCCTCGAGGACACAGTTTCTGCAACTGTTCGTGCTCTGCTCTGAACATCATTAAAATATTAATGTACTCTTCTCGTGTAGGTCTCTCACATTGCCCACTTTCTATCTGAGCCATGAATATATACTTCTCCAATCTCTGAAAGATCAAGAAGCTCGCCCAAGGTGACAGGTACCCCACTTGTCGGTGGAGATGCTGGGGTGCAGGAGTCCTGGCTCCTGGGCTCATCTTCTCAGAAAACAAGGTCTTCAGATCTCTAGGATAAATTCTCAATATCTGTGCTTTATGCCTTCCAAATCAGAGTCAAGGATACTGTTGACCATTTGGTTAGGGACTCTGCTCTAAAAAGCCTTCAAGGCCTCCTGCCTCATGAAGAGAGGATTGAACCATGAGTTGTACATCAGGGTGGCCCTCAAGAGGGGCACCTAAGGGATACTTAAGGCTACTTTTCTTTAATTACTGCCCTGCATTGCTGGTGAGGCTAAGCCTGTGAGAACTGCAGAACCAGAGAAGCCTGTCTTTGGCTGTCAAGACAAACTCGTGTGTAATGTACCCTAGAATGTGACAAACTCCCTCAACCCCAGGGCTACATGCTACATCAGAAATGCTAGCCATTCACACCTATGCATGTCATATGTACATTTCATTCAGGAGACATTCTGCTAAGGCTCCTTCCTGGCCCAAACCAGAAAAGAAAACAGATTCCAACAATCTATCAGAGTCTAAGTGGCACAGCGTTGAATAACCCACAGTAGGTTCTAAAACACATCAGAACAGCTTTTTAAGAGGTAAGTTTCCATAAACTATTAATGAAACAGCTTTGCTGTTTTGGAAAAAGAAAAGTCTTCAAGTCTAGCATTTGAAATTTAATCCAACGCAGAACTCTTTAAACATCAAATCTAACATCCCGAGCACAGTAAACACCAAGTCCAGAAAGCATCATTAGCCTAAGTTAAGACGAAGTGTTTGCTGCTCTTTCCTCTCATCATGAGAGAGACTGCTCAGGGGAAATGTTAGAGAGTCCATGCCACGTGAACCTCATAAATTTATGAGTCTCACCACCTTTAAGTATCAATCACATGAAGGAAATGAATTCCCTGGCAACACTCTTTTTACTTTGCCAAAAAAAAAAAAACCTCTCTCAACTAACACGCTCATCTTAAGAAGCAATGAATTCAAATTAACTCCTCAACAATTGGGTGCGCTGTTTACATCTTGAGGTATGTAACTGTCTATTTTAATCTCCTTCCAGAAGGAAAACCGGAAGCACTTGAGGTCTTTCTGCTTCCAGACCCACAATCATGTTGCAGAAGGAAAATAGAAAGGCTCCCCTGAGAGCTTCCAACTCCACCATGAATTCCTCTGTACTCATAATGCTGACTTTCATGCTTTAGAATTTTAGAGTGCTGAGACAAGTCTCTTTTGGTGTTTAAGGAAAGTATATTCACTTCAGAGGAAATCGCCATTTCCTGCTTTGAAAGACAAAACAGTATGTTGTCGGGGATGGAGATGCAGAAGCACACTAATTGATGGCTTTCTAAAGACAGTGGGATGCTAAGTGGTACTACACCCCTCATCTCTTGAGTGTCAAATTATCTCTTCACTAGGTGGACCCACACTGGATATTTTGTGTTTCAATCCATCTTTAATCAAGTTAATGAGGACAGTTTTTAGCTAATGACAAATGATACTTTTTTTTTCAGGTCAATACAAGAAAACTAGAAGATCCAACTCTTGTGAGAAGAAGAGACATAGTATCAATTTGAACTAGGTTAGAATGGAAGACATATTATCAGTTCCAACTAGATTAAGATGCCTAGTTTAAACCTCACATTCATTGAGCACAAGAATCAGAAGCAAGGGTTAGTTAACACTAACTGCCTAGCATCTGCACATAAGAAAAGCTGTCAGCAAAGGCAGGGTCTATTTAGGAACACTCTAAAAAGCTGCAAGTTTGAGCTAATTTAAAGTTGGCTGGTTTCAAAAACAACGTCACCAGATATTTACTTTCAAGTTATATACCCATGTGGTGAGAATGGTCATTAGGACAGAAAGAGGGTAGCCTATGTGCCCCTCTTCTTTTGGTATCTAGGCAATTCATTTGGGTGGCCCAATGTAAGCATCTGATAGTAAATGTTCTGAGATGGGAAAGAAAACTCTAGCCTAACCCACAGGCCAAATGCTGTAGTCCACTTGTATGTAGATAAATGTTGTACTGCTTATGAGACATGGCTGTAGTCACTGAGAGAGCATGGTAAACAAATATAGACTCATGGTACAGAACACCATTCCAGAAAGAAATCTATGTGTCTGTAGCCATTCTCAATGATGGCACATACACATACAAAAACCCAAAAACCAGACAAACAGACAAAAATGCTGGAAAAGGACAGTATCTCCAGTTAGGAAGATGGGACACCTACCTGCAAAGTATCCCTTTTGGACCAGGACTCTTATCTCTCATCATATACAAAGTTCACCTCAAAATGAATCAAATTCTAAAAATAAGAGTCCCAAATAGACATTTCTAGAAGAAAACATGAGGAAAAACACTTCAAGATGTTATATAGTGTCCATGTACGAGCATGCACAGTCTAGTAGTCATGCACACAATCCATTATACATTATAGCATGATACAGAATGTCAACAGGCATTAAAAGACTAAATTTCACCAATTTTCAGAGAAATACAAGTCAAGACCACCATGAAAGTCAGGTGTGGCAACAAAGCCTGGGCTAAACAGCCAGTTGAAGGCAAGTCTGGGCTGCATAGTGAGACCCAGCCTGAAGCACACACACGGAACGGGTGTGGTGGTGCATCCCGCAGCTCGTATTACTTATGAGGCTGAAGCAGGATGATTATCTAAATCTGAAACCTCAAGACCAGCCTAGGAAAAATGCAAGCTCATATCTTAAAAATGAAAACAACAAAAAACAATGAAAAAATCACCAGCCATTAGATCCCAGTCAGAATTATCAAAAATGCAAAAAATGGCAAAGGCCACTTACATATGAAGGAAAGGGAGTTCACACACTGAAGTCCACATGAAAGGCTACTGTCTTAATTAGCATATCTGTTGCTGTGATAAAACATAGTAACTTAAAACATAAAACAAAAGCAACTTGGGGAGGAAAGGGTTTGTTTGGCTCATACTTCCAGGTTCACAGTCTATCCAGGAGGAACCTAGGGCAGGAACTCAAGCAGGGCAGGAACCTGGAAGCAGGAACTGAGACAGAGGCCATGGAGGAGTCCTTGGAGGAATACCAGGCTGCTCCTCATGGCTTGTTCAGCCGGCTTTCTCACATAATGCAGGACCACATACACAGGGGTGCCACAACCCACACTGAACTACACACACACACACACACACACACACACACACACACACAAATAGATAATCAAGATCATGCCCATAGACTTGCCTACAGCTCAATCATATGGAAGTATTTTCTTATTAAGGCCTCCTCTTCCCAGATATGTCCAGATTTGTGTCAGGTTGACAGCAACCGTTACATCTCCCAAAAACAACTTCTGAAACTAGTATTTTATTACTAAGCAATAAATCTATGAATCAAATCACCCTCCATGTACTTAATGTGAAGTCCACAAAGGAGAATGGGACTCGTTTCATTTGTGAGAGAATCAGAAGAGTACAGCATCAGTGACAGCAGCTGTCACAGCAGCAGCCTGGTCATTATTTGAGGAAATGTCTTTGCATGTGTCTATTTTGTTCTTGTTGCAGAAAATTGCTAAACACAGATAAGCGGTTGCAAATAGTAAGGGGTGCCCTGAAGTTAAAAAGATCATTGGAATTTTATTCCAAGAAATTGCCTGACTTAACCTGGCACCCAAAGCTAACACATCGCTGATCTCCACGGCTGTAAAAATCAGTTCCTAACACTTTTGTTTATTACCATTTTTCAAACAGATTTTTTTTTTAATTTAAAGGAAATTTTAGCATACAGCGAGAGTTAATTACATGCAAAGTATATACAAACTGTCAAGTGTTCCCTCAAGTTCTAGAAAAATCTTTCCCTACAAATCTCAAACCTGTGCTCTTTCTAAGAAAGACCACATGCCCTGATGACTCCTCCTTCCAGCGAAATGGTTGGCTCAAATCATCCTGACCCTGGCTCCTTCCTGGTAGTGTTTCGCTAGCTGTCAGCACACAGATGTTTCGAGCAGAGGCCTGGATGTGGGTGGAGAAGCTGCTTGTGGTCCTGAAGGGTGTGTGGCCAAATGACTGGACAAACCACCAAGAACAGAGCAGGAAGCTGGTGAGAGCTCAGTGGGCCAAAGTCCACGCTTCTGAGCATCGTCCACAGCCAGCTGCATAAAACCATCCCTGAGGGCGGGTTATAAAAGCCAAGGGTTTTTATCCTCCCGTCTCACGTAGTATAAACTAAAAAAGGGTCTAGTAGCCAAATATTTACACACAAACCTAAAAATATAATTGCAAATCTGTGGGTGAAAGTCTAGAAGAATCCAAGACAGTGGACATGGGCAGGGTTGTGATGGAATCTGCCAACGGCAATGTTGACATTTCTTGTTTTAGTGACTAAGCAATGGCAACCGCATTGTCTGAGATGGAACCAAGAAGGGTCCAAGCCTGTATGAGGAGACAATGTCTTCAGCTCTGAATGTCTACAAGATATCTATATATCCAACAATCAGTTGCAAATGGCTACTTAGCATCCACATATTTAATAGGGATCACAAAGACATTCATAGAAATGTAAATTATGGCGCTGGAAAGACAGATCAGCAGTTAAGAGCTCTTGTGGCTCTCCTGGAGGACCTGAACTTGGTTCTCAGCAGTCACAGAGGGTCACTTTGAAACTGCCTGAGGTCCAGGTCTAGGGAGCTGATACACTCTTCCAGCTTGCTCAAGCACCTGCACATGTGTCTCTCTCTCACACACACACAGAAACACACACATGTTGGGAGCCGACTTCTGGCAGAGCGGCTATCATCTTTGCAGCCATCTCAAGCCATATACCCTGACAAGAGACTTGTTTTCAACAGCCTACAACAGCTGAGCACACTCTGATAAACATCATGTTTTTCCCCCATATCTTGTTTTGTTGTTTGTGCCCCCAGCTGCAAGGTGCACGTGGTAAAGTGTCTTCAGCTGTGTCCCCCTGCTTATGCTTATATATATTATATCCATGATTTCCTTTCAAGGAGGAAATAAAGGGAACGAGGAACAAGTTTTGAACAGACTCTCTGTCTTGTCTCCATTCTTTGTGTCTCTTGCCCTTCCATTCTCCACTATCTCTCTTGCTAGACCCTGACCCGCAGGCCAAAGCAGCAGCTCAGGCCGGGATATAGTGGCCCCCAAACCTGGGCCAGCTCCAGGCAGGTACAAAGTGGTGCCTCAACACTGGGCTCCAGTAAGCAGGATACAGTGAAGGACACTGCAGGAATTGGAAGCGTGTATCCTCACTCCTGCGCTGGAGACCCTGTTGACTGACCTGAACGGACGGGTCGTTACACACGCACACACACACATCATACACAACTCACACTACACTCTCTCACATACATACACACTAACACACACACATTTTCACACACTCACACTAACACACATTCACACACAACTCACAAACTCACATCCACACACTCACATACAGAGAGGGTGGGGGAGACAGAAAAAGATTAATAAAAAATAAAAGTTTTATAAAATAAATATAAACTATATCTCTTTACACCTGTTGAATATCAATATTTACATTGGCTTTCGGGCGATCTAGTGAGGATGCCCAGGGATTTTGAATTTAGAATATATGATCAAGCCAGATGAGGGCGATGCTGGAAGTTCTAGTCTACATTCACAATGTATTTAGGACACCTAGAATTCAAATGTAAATAACAGTAGACATATCAAGATTCTGCTATGACTGGCAGTTTGCAAGTAATTGGGCTCTGATTCTGAGGGGAAAGGCAATTCCTTATTCTCTCTGGAGGTGCAGAAACCCAGGGTCTCTTTCTTCACACAGCAGAAGGAATTACAAATCATGTACTCTCGAACATACACTCTCTCCTCTGTTTTTATTACATTTTAAATAAGACTTTAAAAATGCTAACTTATCAGAAATACACCAGAGAAAACAGCAGCAGCGTGGCTGTAACCCCCACTAATGAGGCACTAATGCATAATTACTGTAATACACGCACTTCTCTCCACAGACGAGTATTTATAAACACTGAAACAGTCTAGTTTGCAGTGAAGCCTTGTGCACAGATTGTTTTTCTCTTGTGGTTTGTCCCTTCTTCTTATTGTGGTAATATTTAATGAATTTCACAGGCTCTGCTCTTTCTCTGGAAATACTGAATGAACCTGTGCACAAATGTGTGCCCCTAAGGATGTAAAGATGCTGCACCTGTACACCGTGAGAAAGCTCACCCACCCCCATTTCACACTCAGAGTTGGACTTAGTGACTAAAAGCAAACACTGCTCTTGAAAAGAACCAGAATTTGGTTCTCAGTACCCCTGCAGGGTGGCCTGGGACAGCCTGTAATTCCAGCTCTTGAGATTCCAATACTGTCTTCTATCCTTGCATGCTCAAATCCATACACGCACACACGCACACACACACACACACACACAAAATTAAAAATAAAATCTTTAAACATTCATAATTGAACGAGAATACAACATATTAAGACCTTCTGGTTGACAGGAATAATTCCATAGACAGACAAGTAATTCCACACACAGAGGAGGGAGGGAGGGAGGGAGGGAGGGAGGGAGGGAGGGAGGGAGAGGGAGGGAGGGAGAGAGAGAGAGAGAGAGAGAGAGAGAGAGAAGAGAGAGAGAGAGGAGAGAAATAAGCAGGCTTACTTGCACACAAACTGTGATCTCACCTTAGAGTTTACTGAAGTGAGATCTGTTTCTGAAGTCCGTCATGTGTCTGTAATTCCAGTGTTGGGGAGGTGGAGACAGGAGGATGCCTGGAGCTACTGCTCAGCCAGGGTAGCCAAGTCCGCAAGCTCTAGGTTAAGGGAGAGGTTTTATCTCAAAACAACAACAACAAAACAATTAAAAACAGGTAGAGAACAATTGAGGAGGACAACTGACCTTGATTTCAGGCTTCCTCAAGTGCATCCACGCGCAGACACCCACGCACAGTAGCTGAGTAAACCAACTCGGAGGATAGAAGGCCTTTGTGCTCTTGGTTTCTGTAACGCAGTCCGCTCCTGGGAGCCTGTGGGAGCTGCGGACTGTTCCCTTGCTGGCATCTGGAAAGCAGGAGAGGAGGGGCAGAGTCCTACGATCCCCTCATAGGCCAGCCCTTAATAACTTGATTTCTTTGCACTAGACCCTGCCTCTCATTGGCTTCACAGCTCCCAATGGTGCAGTGAATTGGCCACCACACCTTTAGTACAGGATCTTTGAGGGTCTCTGCAGATCAAAACTATAAACCCAGTTTGTGTTCTAAATTGAGTGTAACTCTTCCAAACCCAAGGTAAGTTTCTCCTTAAAAATAATGGATTTTATCAGGTTTAGTGGCACATGACTTTAATCCCAGCACTCAGATGGCAGAAGCAGGTGGATCACTGAGTTAGCTACACAAAGAAACCCTGTCTCGAAAAACATTAATTAGTTCATTTATTAGTTAATTATTGATTCATTAATTTGTTAAATGATCTTGAGCTCGTATCCTCTCATTTTAATCTTTGTCAATACAGCCTGCGATTCTTGCCCTTATAGACAACTTCCATAAACAATGTTTTTATGTTGTAACTTAAAAGATTGAATCATTCAGATTATCAGGAAAGCCCCCTCTCAGAGGCACCATCAATGGAACCTGACACTTGTGAGAGTATCGGTCAGTTACAGCTAGTGACAATAACCTACACGTCACTAAAGAACAGCAGTCCCTTAAAGCTCACAACAATATGTACCACAGAGGAGAAACTCCAGCCCACGTAGCCTCAGAGACTTGAAAGAGGAAATTCAAGGTTGGGGCTATGGCTCAGTGTGCAAAACAGTACTTGGTACACAAGCAGTAAGGGTCAGAGTTCGGATCCCCAGCCTTCACATGGATGCTCAGCAAGCATGGCAGAACACCCATAAGCCCAGCACGTCGGGAAGAGAGACAGCAGCTCCCCAGCAAGCTGGCTAGCTAGACTAGCTGAATCAGCAAGGTCTGGGTTGAAGAGAGAGACCTTATCTTACTAAATAAGGTGAAGGGTGAGCAAGGAAGACTCCCAACGCCAGCCTCTGGACCCCCATGTGCACACACACATATGTGTGTGCAGGCAAACATACATGTGCATGTGCACACATACCATATGAACACATAAGTCAGAAGGAGATCTAGAGAGAGAGAACGGAGCACAGGCTGCTCAAGCCTCAGCTCGTTTCTCGCTGCCTAAATGTTCTGTCCTGCAGAATCAGCCTGTTGCCTTGACAGGTTCTTTTGTACAGATTGTATTTACCTGAATTATTAATGCTGCTTTGTTTGTGCCATATCTTAATTTCCCCCTTTCGTTCACCTGTCGCAAGTGTTTTGAATCACGTTTTAGGAGCTAGTGAACAATGCGTTTCTTTTAGGAAACTGGATGGTGTCACCAGTGGGGTTTTTTTTCTGCTGCTCTGTTTTCTCGGTTTTGAAAAAGTGAACATGTCTTGTTTTCATAAACTGTCAGTCAACTTTAAACTGTATCGAATGGATAAAAGATCGGCTTTAAAGTATGGATTGTATGTCAGATAAGAAAAAAACATAATACATGGAGACTCCAGGGGGCAAGGAATTCTCAATAAGAAATAAATGCCTGCAGGAAAATTCCTCAGGCTGACAGAAATAAACAGCAATTAGTAATACTCATGAGACTATTATTTTGGTCATACAGACAAGAACTTATATTTTTTAACTATCACCCTATATAGAACACAGTGGCCATGCCCGAAGCCTGTTCCATTTATCTGGGTTCTGTTGAAGCAAAAGTTGTGAATAGAAATACTCAAAGATGGGAAGCCAAGAATGGTAATGCTCAACTATAATTTCAACACTCTGAAGACCAAGATGGGAAATCTGTGAGTTCAAAACTAGCTGAGCTGCAGAGTGGGGGGGTGGTGATCTCCGTACTAGTTATCTTCCAACGCTAACATGTCCGAAGCCCCTGTATGAACCCCAAAACCATTCTCAGTGGTAGGGACTATAGGAAGACAAATTCTTCAGCTTTAAGAGTAAACGAAAGGGGAACTGGCACTCAGATCCTTATTGAAGTGTGACTGTAGGGAGCTGGAGAGATGATTCAACAGTTCAGAGCAGTGGCTGTTCTTTCAGAGGACTTGCTTCAATTCCCATCATCCACCTGGTGCCTCTGTGGAATTACCATCTGTAATTCCAGCACTAGAGGACCCTCTTCTGGCCTCTGTGAGCACCAGGCACCCAAGTGGTACAAAAACAATCATGCAGAAAAAACACACCCATACACATAAAATAATTTGAATGCACTGAGGGCTTTCTTCTTTGCATCATTTTTACAATAAACTAAACTGAAATTACTGAAGAGAAGAGAGTAAGTCCGGGTTTCTGCAAAAAGAGGTTTGAAACTCCAGAAGAGCCATGTCTCAGCAGCTCCCTGAACCAGCTGTGATCAGCTGAGATGAAAAAAAAAAAAAAAAAAACAAACAAACAAACCAAAAAACCAAATGTACACCATACAGGCTCATTCAGAAGAAAAAAAAATCTTCTCCATCTTTGATTTCCTTCAGAAAGATAAAATAAAAGGGACAGCAATGCATATTTTAAGCTCTATGAATTCACAATGGGACTTTAAATAAAGAGGAAAAACTTTTGAACTAACAAAGGTCCATCACTGTAAACAAGTACCTTGTAAAGGAAATGATGCTGGCTAGAGGGACCAGCTGGCTTTGCCACCCTTCAGAAATTAACAGCGCATTTCAGACTATATCAATCCAGCCAGAAACAGACCATCATTGACTTCTCTCGGACCTCTCCTCTTCCCACACGGCTGTTTTCAGTCCAACGTGTTGGAAGAGCATCGACTCACCGCTCACATCTGAGTGTCTCTTTGTACTGTCCCAAAGCCACAAAGTCCCATTAAATTGATTAAAGTGGTCCCAGGGACTACCTGGGCTTTCACACTGGCCTTAGATGAAAGACGGAGGAAGCCTCCTTCTGAGGGCCTTCAGTCTGGGATGGGGAAGTTATTTGGATGAGATGTCGAGTTTTGTGGATTTTTTTGATGGATTGGATTTTTATATTTTTTTTCTGTAATTTTCAAAGAGGTCAACAAAGACACAAAGGCTCTTCTGTCAGAAACAGAGAAGTGGCTTTTATTACAAATGACTTCTAATTGCACCTTTGTTCTAAAAAGGTAGCAGTGACAGCTTACGAAGCCAGCAATACATCCTGAAGAGGCATATTCCAGGGCTCTGGAAAAGGGTGCCTGGATAAGTAAGCACTGGTAATGTCCCTAAATTGAACAGGATGGCCTCAATTGGGCTGAAAATCTAAAGGAAGAAATGAGAGATCTGAAAAGCAGACGTCGGATCTGTGGACTGATAATAACCCCAGGACAGAATCAAAGCTCAGGTAGAACAGAACACTGAGTGCTTACCTCCTCTGTGTGTGTGCATACAGGCGCATGATTGTGTGGGTGCATATGGGTGTATGTGAGGTACATGTGCATGTGTTTCCATGGCATGTGTGTGCATGTGTTTCCATGTGCATGTGCAACTGTGTCCATGTGCATGTGTGGACATGTGCATGTATGTACAAGGGTATGGAGGTCTAAAGTCACCTTCTAGCACCATTGCATGGCAGTCATGCATGTTATGTTTTTAAGACTTTACTTCTATTATTTTTAATTGTTTATGTGAGTGGGAGTGCACATGTGCTCAGGTGCCTGCAGACTGCAGAGGCCTGAGTCATCAGAGACCCTCTAGCTGAAGTTACAGGTTAGCCATCTCCTCATCCAAGTGTCTGTTTTCTACCATAGGAATGACCCGGCCCACACTGCCCCACATTTGGGGGCCAGGTGCTCTGGTTCGTGGGGTCAGTCAACAGGGTCTGCAAGAGAGAGAGTGGGGATGGACGGGCAAGAGACTCGAAGAATGGAGACAAGACAGAGAGTATGATCAAGTCCCGTTTACTGAAAGGAAATCATGGGTATATATAAGCACAAGCTGGGGAGTGTAGCTGAAGACACTTTACCACGTGTGTCTTGCAGCTGGGGGCACTAAACAACAAATAAGATATGTGAGAAAAACAAGATGTTTATCAGAGTGTGCTCAGCTGTTGTGGGCTATTGAAAAATAAGTCTCTTGTCAGGGTATATGGCCCTAGATGGCTGCAAAGATGATAGCCGCTTTCTGCTAGCACTTGGCTCCCAACATAGGAAGAAAGGTTATTGAACAGTAGCTACAAGGGGTTGCTGCCCTGTGGTTTTTTTTGTTGTTGGTTGGTTTGGTTTGGAGTTTTTGACTGGCTTCACAAATCATAGGATCTGGAGAAAAGGACAGATGCTCAACCTAAAAAGATTGCTTTCTTATCCATAAAAATGAGGATGCAGGGCAGAGGCTGTAGGCCAGGGGTAGAACACTTGCCTAGCATACAGTAGAGCCCTCAGTTTCAATCCCAATAGTTAGGGAAAAAAGCCAGCAATAATAATTAGCTAATTAAATACCTACATCTTTGGGCTAGTTAAAAAAAAGTCAAGAGAAAGCTTAAGTATTTAGCATATCCAACACCGGAACTACATCTTACATGTAACTCATTTTAATAATTAATGTCATCTACGAGAAATCTTTTCCTCAGGTTCACAAAGCAAGTTTATAAATAGCCATATGGTATTGTCTGATACCAAGGTTTTACTCTAAAACACCTAGATTTTTGTTATGGTCTGATCATTTTCTTTCTATGGACTGTAAGTAACTCTCGGAATGGTAATAGCTTCATCTATAAAATGAGAGATGTCAACAGGATATCTGTTCTCTATTGCTCTCACTAACACCAACATGAATTATTGTTGTCCCAGACCCATTCCACTTAGCCACAAAAAGACTTTTATTTTCTCCCTAGACTCACGGTTCAATAGAAACTCACTTCTTCACCTAGCTCTCTGGGACCAAGAGTTTGGAACTACACTGGCTCTTCGTTGCTGGTTTGAATTCCATTATTGTCCAAGACCAAGTCCCACTGATACCTGTGCATAAATGAGCTCAGAACTTGACTATTTTATGAGTTCAGTTGTTACCTGTCATGGTTTTCTTGTAGGTTAGAAGGTGTTGTGTATATTCCGGTAAAACCGTCATCTTGTCACTTCTTAACACCACTAGAGGCTTAGACCACAGTTCTGTTTACCTCCTTCCTGCTTTTTTATATTTCTGTACACTATAGTTATAAAGTGATTGAAGATGTGAAAAGACATTACTATTTTTGCTTGCACGTAGGGTGGGGACATGACACCACAGTGTGTGTGGAGCTCAGAAGCAGACAGTGTGCTGGAGTCGATCCTCTCTGTCCACCACTTGGGTCCTGGGACTCCAACTCCAGCTTGCCAACCCATTGAGCCATTTGGACAGCCCCAGTCATTGAAGACTCAGGGAGAAAAATGACTTTAACTGTAACTGTTCACAGCTCTAATTCTCTTTCTAGTGAGCCCTCCTCACATCAGTGCCAGGCCCTGGGAAGCCAACCAAGATTGGCTTTAGGCTTCTCTCTGAACGACAGCAACAGATAAAAAGGCCCCCATTCCCTAGAATGGTCCTGAGTAAAACAAGTTGTGCTTGTTGTTGTTTCTATGTCTATGCAGTTTTACAGTTTGACTTCATTAAGATTTTAGGCATAAAGCTAGATGTCTCTGTAGAAGAAAAATCATGTTCCCACTGACCCCGGCCTCTGTTCTCTGAAGATGAAAAAGAACTTCACGAAAGTAATGACCACATGGGTTCCAGCAGCTCCTAGACCCAGAAAAGAACAATGTTTCATCAATCAGGCTATTAGCAATCATTCATACTGACCCGGTATTTTTTTCCCCAACTCTATAAAAAGTATCAATTTGTGTTCTCTCTCCTTCTCCCTCTCCCTCTCCTTCTCCCTTTCCCTCTTCTTCTCCCTCCCCTCCTATTCCTCCCCGCCCCCCTGCTGGCTCCTACAATTCCTTAAGACAAGATCTCCTTAAATTGCCAGCTTAGAAAGCATCGACATGTGAGTGTGTCTCTGCTACCTAGCCCTGTCACTGGCATACATATCTTCCATGGATCTCTTGACCCAGGTAGCATGTGGTTTAGTTTCATTTGGTTTGCCTAAATAAAACAGCATTAAAAAGAATTAGTCATTACAAGATAGACTTCACTAGACTGAAAGGTTAATAATTAACTAGGGCACTGGAAAATACTTGAAACAACCCAACTCCCTAAAACCATACGGCGAACTCGTGGATGTGAAGTACACTCTGCCACTGGCTATGCCTCCATCCGTTAAGACGGTTTTCTTAGAGACAAGAAGAGGTTCTTCTCCGGCAGAATTCTTAGCTCATTGGGTCCACATCATCAAATAGTATTTCAACACAAGTCAAAGTTATAACATTCATGGTAATTTAAGATTTACACAAACCCCACTTAAAATTTTATACAAATCTCGCTTCGCATTTAGTCATTAACCTGATGGGCTTGAGACTCTGGTTTCAGAAGTCAGACACACACAGCCTGAGAATCTTAGTGACTAGTGTAATCAATACCTCAATCAAACTTGAACATTTTATCTCCAGACTTTGTAGGGTGTGCTAACCAAATAAATCACGGTTTCTTCTCGTCTCAGATATGGCCTATAATCGACTCGGCCATCAAGCCAAATCCAATATATAGCTGAGTTTTCTTTAATGTTCTACAGGAGAGAATGGGATCTACCTCTAGGTGGCGCTGTGCCGGTACCTCTTCCCTTAAGAGTTAATCCATGGGGGCAGGGCCTGGCTAGGGCCCCAACCTAGGGGCAAGTTCACCTTGTGACTTTTCCCTCCCAGAATTCCCGTTCCCTAGCTAGGCCTGGCAGCCCTCAGCAGGCGCAGCTGTGTCTGCCTGACTGTCTGAGTGAATCTTTACTACTGCTTCCTGTCCTTTTCAGTTGCTGGTCAGGGCTGAGCAGCCTCTAAACGTCCTAGTACTTTAGGCGTCTTTACTCTCCAGTTTCTTCATTTCATCCCCTACCATGCAGCTCCCGGTACTGACCTGCGAGCCTGCCATCCCAAACCTCCTGGAGTTTTCTTTCCTTCCCCTTTCTCCTCCAAGCAGCCCAGGTTGACGTTTGCTTGCCTTGGGTTTTTCTTTTGAACTCACAGAATTGCATTTGAGTCCATTCTGGAATTCTTTTACTAACATAACTAAGAACCCCAGGGCCTCAGTTTTCCTAGGATCACAGTGACTCTACTAGGGTGCCCCAAGATTTCCGGTAACACTTCTTTCCTGCCTTTTGTTTAGTCCCAGTCCTGCACCCTAGATGGCACCAGGCCATCTAGTACTTCATTGCTTTGTTCGTCAGACGCAGCCTCGATATGTAGCACAGGTTGGCCTCAAACTCTGAATCCACTCGATTCAGCCTGGAGCTTAAAGGTTTACACCACAGCAGACATTACACTGAGGATTGGACTTTTTTTTTTTTTTTTTTTTTTTTTTTTTGGTTTCTGTTAAATAGCTTGAAAAACTATCATTACAAAGGAAAAAATGTTCTAAAACTTATAATTAATGATAATTAATTTGGATTCTGGCAAATTTTTGAAACAATCCAACTCACTGACAAGATATAAACATCAAGAAACTGCACTTTTAAAATCCACAAGCCCTGCTTCTCTCCAAACAGTATGCAGAATGCAAACGGCCTGCAACCCTTTACCACGCATGTGCACTTGACAAGCCAGATCTGTAACTGCCAAAGGAAAGGGATTTTTTTTCTGACCCCCACCAGTGTGTTTGTGCAGTGTTGTTCTTGATTCCCACCCAGGCCAGGCATGCAAACATCGGACGCCTCTACAGTTCAGACCAAGCAGTGCATGTGAACTACAGCACTGCCTCCTCAGTCACTCTTACTCTCTTTCTCCTCTGTATTAAAGAGACCTGCAGATATTCTCTGCGGACAGCTGAACTTACTTTGGGGGCAGGGTGGGGGCACAATGTGGGAGAAGTACAGGAGATGTCAACATCAAAAGGAAACAATCCTTCTAGTTTAACTCACTAAAGTGTGTAAGTTTTAACACACCTCTCAGCAGTTGGTCATTCTACTCCTGAGACCAACAAAGATCCACAGCGATTAGATCTCACAATCAGATGTACCTCTCTTGTTGAAAAAGCCATAGGACCTATCTATGTATCAATTTGCTTATCCATAAAATTATTAGGTTTTGGTGGAGAATAAATTAGACGGTGTGTAGCATAGTGCTTGCTGTACATACATGTACTCAGGGGGAAAAATGTGATTTCTTACGTGTTTCCAAAATGACTAAGAGTCTGACACTGAAGCAGAAGCATGGTCAATTGTTTCTGGACTCCTCAGCACTTGTTCAAATTTATTAGAATAAAAGAGGCACGAGGCAGACCTACGTCTGTCTGGTATATGTTTCTGCCCAGCAGTGGCGTGTAATAGGGACTTTTAACAGTAGAATAATGAATGAATAAATTGCTTCCTAGACCTGTCTAAGAACATGGAAAAAGAGAAAATTCCTTTTCTTTATTTGATGCTGGAGTCCTTTTCCCCACATGACACAGGAATCTGTGCCAAAGACTGTAGGAGGAGGCACGCGAGCACTGTGTGCAGGATGGGGCCCTTGCTTTAAGCTGACGTAGATGTCCTGGGCAATTAGGCTGCCGAGTATCATAATGAATTGGATCCCAAAGCAGGGAGGGCCAACTCACCCTCAGCACCAGGGAGATACATTAAAAATCTGTGAATAGAAGACTTGGCTGAGAACACGTGTCTGGAACCCTTACACAAACGAGCTGTGAACTCACTTTTCAAATGGCCCCTGGGAGTTGTGAATAACTGGAAGACTTACTGAAAGGCAAGAAACTTCTGGAAGCTAGAGATGACTCACAGATAGTCAGTAAAAACATGAACTAATAATGGATTTGAATGGTCCTCCAACATTATCTCCGAGAGACAGAGAGAGAGAGAGAGAGAAAGAAAGAGAGAGAGAGAAGAGAGAGAGGGAACACAGGAGGCAACTTGGAGAAGAGGCATTTAGCAGCTTCGGGAGAAGACAAGAAATCTAAGGGGGGATCATGAGCAGAGCGCATTGTATTTGTTTATATAACATGTAAGTAAATGTTTTCATTCTTACAAAATTGCAAAATAATTGATTTTAAAAATAATAATTAAACACCTATATATCCAACTTATTTGAGCCTTCATGATGTTTTCTCAACAGAGAAAACAAGAGTCAGGAAGACAGTACAGCAATTAACCAGAAGTACGCCCTCTGGTAGCCACCTTGAATCTGAGATATGAATGTGGTGACTCATCACTCCTGGTCGGGTGCCTAGTAAACACTCTCTGAAGTATTTGGGGCTGGTACAGTGTGCCCCCGTGATGGACGCTTCTCATTTTTATATCAGGACAACTGGGGGATACCATGCTGCCTCTTTCTGTGTAATGTAGCACACCGGCATGCTCACTGAGGCATACAGCCAGAATGTGTCAGTTTGGAGATGAAAATAATTTTCCTTCTCCAGCAAGATATTTTACACAAAACCATGCCTACTTCCAATGTGCAGCCTGCTTCCATACCCAGGGAAAGGGCTCCGTGGTGTAATAAATACCTTATTGCCCAGATCTGCTTTGATCTACGTCTTTTAAAGGATAATGATTATTTATTCAGCTGTTGAAAAATCTAGGGAATTTGTGATCATACATTGCCTAATGTGCAGAGCTCAGTCCACTTCACTTTAATCACATAGATATTATGCTGTTGGAAAAAAAAATGTACCAGATTCTGCTAGTTCGATAAATAAAATCTTGTTTTTAAAGAAGAGACAGGCTTTCCACTTGCCGCCATGCCTTGTTGACTCGTTACTTGAGTGGATGCCTGGAAAGGGCCAGGTGGTGTTTATGCAGATGACTGAGCACGTTACAATGTGTTCTTCCTTTTGGATAAAACATTAGTGTATCAGATGTGACAAATCAGATGTTCATCTTCCGCACTTCTGCATTATTTTACATTGAGAATTAGATGGTGTGCTGGCTTAGCTTTTTGCCTCCAATTTTTGTTTTCCTGGAAACTAAGTTTATAAATAAAGTTCTCTCTACACTCTGCATAATTACAGTCTCACAGAATATCTAACTGGCTAGGTAACATGATAATTATAGCTATACCTGTCTTGCGTTGTACAAGAGGAGAAGAAAAAAAACAAACAAGTGTTCTGGGGTAACCAGGAGTGCACCATTCACGCACTGTAACAGCTATTTAACATACTATCCATTCCTGTGCTCTGGGTGCTGAGGGAAAGCACAGGCTCCCTGTAAACATCTTCAGAAGAAGCACCTGAGGCCCCAGTATCCAAACAGGAAATCAGTGTTTGCCAAGCTCTGAAAAGCAAGGCTCAAAGAAAATTATTATTCCTTCTAACCCAAAGGCATGTGTCGTGTATGTAAAAATGTTATAAATCAAACTTGAAATGGTTCCTCCAAATAATTGTGAGTACCCAGGTATCATTGCTACCGACAGGACCTGCTGGAGTCTCGCTCCCAGTTAACTTGACCACAGGTTCAGCCTACTCAAGACGCCTGCCATCTCCTCTTCACAGCACCGGAATTCCAGTCAAAGACAGGGCTCCCAGATTTCCAGCAAGAACAACTGAAAACTGTTCTGTGCACGACAACTTTATGTGGTCTGTTCTGAATTGGGCTGGCCACCAGTGAGGCACACTAATAACAAGAAAGCACCAGACTAGCTCCAGGGCTTCAAAAAGTTCTATCGGTATCTTAAGTCAACAAATCCATTGCACAAACATTCACAAGATTTCCTTCACTTGCAGATCAACATAAGGCTGTTCCCCACAGACAGTGGAGGAGATGTACGGCCATGGTGAGCACTCTGGGGGTGGAGGGCAGACAAAGTGAGAGACGATGAGATGCTGCTGAGCCCTAGGCGACAGGTAAGAAGAGCAAGAATGTCAGGGCAGGTGAGCAAGGAAGAAGGGTTGCAATCCAGGGCTCTGAGGAGATGACTTCCGGGATGGCTAATCCTGGTTATTAATTTGACTGGATCTGGAGACACCTACAGGGCAGGCCACTGGACGCTCGGGAGAAGGATTTTCTTGATCAGAATATTTAATACGGGAAGACTCACTCTAACTGGGTATGGTGGTTTGAATAGGTTTGGCACCCATAGACTCATGCATTTAAATGCTTGACCGACAGGGAGTAGCACTATTCGTAGGTGTACCCTTGTTGGAGTAGGCATGGCTTTGTTGGAGGAAGTGTGTCACTGTGATGGTGGGCTTTGAGGTCTCCTATGCTAACCTCCACCTAGTGTGGAATTTCAGTCTTTTCTTGCAATCAGCTTCCCTGGAGCATGTAAGAAAGGGAAGGCAGGATGGGTGAGACACACATGGGCCCTAACTTTTCAAAGCTGTAACCTGAGTACCCCCATTTTCTACCTCATTCTTTCTACCAGTAGTTACAGCATGTCAATCATTTGTGTAACATGCCTTTAAGTAGTTTGCTCTTGTTCACAGTTTTTAGTTACAAAGTTTGTAAAAGAATTCATAAATGAACCGGCACATGCCTTTAGTCCCACCACTCAAGAGGCAGAAGCAGGTGGATCTACAAAGTGAATTCTATAAAAAACCCAGTCTACAAAGTGAGTTCCAGGACATCTAGGACTGCTACACAGGGAAATCCTGTCTCAAAAACAAAGCAAAACACAACAAGAATTCATAGGTGAAGTTGAGTGAAAAGACCCACCTGCCAAGCGCCAGTTAGCTAATAAGACTGAATCTTCCCCATTCCCACCATCTCTCTGTTCCCACCATCTCCCCAAACAATAGCATCAACATGTATTCCGGCTCCTTCTGCTGCACGTTTGGGGGCCACTTTGTAACGGCTGAGCTGCTGCTCTGGTCCATGGGTCAGGGTCTAGCAAGAGAGAGAGTGGGGACAGAGGGGCAAGGGACACGAAGAATGGAGACAAGACAGAGTCTGATCAAGTCTCTCTTTATTGAAAGGAAATCCTGGGTATTTATACCCTTTACCACGTGCCTTGTCCTCATGGACAAGCAGGAGAGCACAGCTGAAGGCACTATGTCATGTGCCTTGCAGTGTGGCTACCACGTGCGCCTTGCAGCTGGGGGCACTAGACAGCAAAACAAGATATATGAGAAAAACAAGATGTTTATCAGAGTGTATTCAGCTGTTGTGGGCTGTTGAAAACAAGTCTCTTGTCAGGGAATATGGCTCGAGATGGCTGCAAAGATGATAGCCACTTTCTGCTAGGAGTCGGCTCCCAACAAACGTGGGACCATATGCTTAACACACAAGCCTGTGGGAGACATTTCCTATTTGAACTGTGGCATCAGGCAAGGTCTGAGCTCTGTTCAAACTTCACGTGGTTGCCGAAAGCTAGTCAGTCTGCTGCCTGCCTTTCTGGAACAGGGAAGAAGCCAGGATGGATACTATGCAACAATGCTCCCATGAGGGTAACAGGCCATAGTCCTTCTAGGATTCTCAGATGTTTGTGTAACATCTAAGGATTGTCTAGATTTGGAGTAAGAAGGGTGGAGCATGACCTTTCTGTACCTTTTACCCACTGGTATCTGGGCTGTCCTACGATCGTATCAATTCCCAGGTTCTTTAAGCATTCATGGGAAAGTATGCCATTCATGGCCTTATAACTGGTTTGCTAGCAAAGCAATGAGGGTGACAGATTATGGAGACCTCTAAGTCTAGGTATGGTGCCTTGTGCTTCATCTGAACATATGTGGAATCCACCAGAATCAGCACAGAAAAGCATGGAGAATTTCTCTACCTACAGTAGATACCAGAATTGCAAAGTAATTTCTAAAATCCAAGATAACACTGTAAAATCTTTAAAAACTATACCAACCTTAGAACCAAGACCAGAGAAGCCAAGTCAGAAGGGAGAAGAAGGAGAAAGAGGAAGAAGATGAGAATCAGCAGTGAACGGGGAAAGCACAGTAAAACTTCTAGACAATGAAAGGCCAAGAGGAAACACTACAAAAAAAGTTCCCTGAGTATCAATTTGATGAGGGAAATGAAGGAATTCTTCAAAAGATACTAAGTACCACTAAGTAGCAAACTTCAATCAAGAGAGACCCGTAAAGTATCCTCTTAAGCAAGTAAAAATCTGTTAAATAGTAGAACAACTGAAAGCTTTCCAGTAAAACAAACTCCAAAATCAGGTGGCAGGCTTGAAAGATTCTTAGTCCTTGAGAATGTCATATATGTAGACAAGTTATTTTTATTGTGCTCACCCTCCTCTGCCCCTACAGTTCCTTCCAGTCCTTCCTATCACATCTCCTGCAATTTCATGTCCTTTCTTCGTGGCCCACTCTGTCCACCCTGTGCTATCTGTGTGTTCATGTTAGCCAATAAGCCTAGGCGACTACTGAGTCAACAGTCTTCCTGTGGGGCAGCATTCAGTTGCCAAAGCTCCTGAATCCTGACTGGCTTGATCTCGTTCAGGTCTTGCGCAGGCAACCAAAGCTGCTATTAAGTTTGCAAGAGCTAATGGAATGGAAAAAAAAAAAATTATTGTTAATCAACTTATAAAGCCAATCAGACAGTGATACAAGAAAATTGCTGACCAAATTTCCTTATGACTATAGATCTAAAAATCACTCCACAAAGCTCTCACAAATCAGACTTTGTTATATGTGCACCAGTTCAACACAACTCAGTAGGGCTTGTCTTAGGGAAAACAAGGTATTCTCCCATGCGAGATGCAATCAGCACAACCTACCCATATTACAGAGCAAACAGGAAAAGCCACTCGGCTGTACTACATGATGGAGAAAAAAAAAATCAACATCCATTCATGATGTTTTTTTATGAAAGGAAGAAACTCCTCAGCAAATAAAAATAATCACTACTTTTCCTAGCATGAGGAACATGATGGCACATGTCTGTAAGCCTCCCGTGCAGGAGGCTGTGGCCATTGAGATTGAGAATTTGAGAGCAGCCGAAGCTTCATGATGAGTGTTTGTCTCAAAAAACTAAGTATATATTAAAGAACTAAATTTAGGAATTCATGTTACCCATGTTAAGCTGTGGTTCTATGCTATAGCAATAAAGACACTGGCAATACATGACAGGCTAGACACATTAGAATATTCAGAAATAAAAGCAACATAAATCTAGTTGATCAATTTTTGACAAATGTACAAAGCCAACTTAGCATAGAAAGGGCAGCCTTTGCCAGCAGATGGACATACAATGATGGGGTCTCCATATTCAAACTTCAGTCTTCACCTGCACTTCTGCAAATGTCTGCCCCCAAATTAGCCAGCGGCCTACATGTAAAAGTCAGAAGAAACCTGGGAAAACTCTTTACACCTTTAGATTAAAAAATTCCCACGTAGAACAATTCATTTTAAAAGCCCGTAAGCTGGGCCTTATAATGCCTGTCATAGAACACAGTATTTTAGTTTTGATAAAGAGAGGAAGGAGACACATCATAAACTAGTTAATAGCACTAGACTCTAAATCTCATAGATGACAAAATAATTTGTCCACAGACTAGGTTAAAAACCTTTGAAAAATCAGCAAAAAAAAAAGAAAAAGAAAGAAAGAAAAGGAAGGAAGGAAGGAAGAAAGAAAGAAAGAAAGAAAGAAAGAAAGAAAGAAAGAGACAAAAAAGAAAGAAAGAAAGAGAATAACAATTACCTGGTTTTTTTCTATGTTGCTTGGAAACCTAATTTTTTTAAGTGTAAACAGTACAGAATTGAGACTGTAACTCTGCTGGTAAAGTCATTGTCTGGTATCACAACGCCCTGACTTTGATCTCCAGTACTTCACAACAGGTGCCACACACCTATATAATCTCAGTACTTGGAAGGTAGTGAGACAGGAGGATCAGAAGTTCAAGTTACCCTTGGTTACACAGAAGGTTCAAGGCCAGTGTGGGACACACACACCAAGCACTTCACCAGAGAAAAATATATAAATACCAAGTGTACACACAAAAACTAGCACTGAACATTTTGGAGACAAGTTCGAGCCACAGTGACATGGCAACACTCATCGGTTATCACAGGTCCTACAGAGACCTAAGCACAAACCAGGGACAATGGATGTGAGACCAGCCTGGGAACCTCAGCAAGACAAGTCTCCTGGTAAGATGAAACAAAACAAAGCTGAGGTGAGAGAAACCAGCTATAGACTGACCTGGTGGGTAGAAACAACCGTAAGAAGCAAAGCTTGACAACCTGAGTTTGAAATCCAGACCTCACAACGTGACAGGACAGAGCTGTTTCCCAAGACAAAACAAAAACAAGCAAAAACGTAAGGGCTGAAGAGATGGCCAGGCAGTCAAGAGTACATGGTACTCTTACAGAGGACTCAGGTTGGGTCCTAGCACCACACAGTGGCTCACAAGCATTCATAACTCCAGTTCTGGGTGATCTGGCGCCATCTTCTGACCTCTGAAGGCATCAGGCACACAAAGCACACAATTGGTACACAGACATACAGGCAAACAAAGCACTCATGCACATAAAATAATCTAAATTATTGTTAGTAAATAAAATATAAAAGAGGATGCCGGGAACATGGCTCAGTAGTAGTGATTACATCATGCGTGTGAAGCCCTGGGTTCAACTCCCAGTGTAAACAAAGAAACATACAACCCACAGACGCGCAATGTGGAGCGGTAATCACAGGAGCAGCTGGCATCCGTGCGTGCCTGATGGAAATGCAGTGAGTGGGCTGGTTCATGGCACCCACATGAAAAGCCGCCACAGTAGTCGGTGCCTGTAACCTCAGCTCTAGGGAGGTAGACTAGAAGATCCTGCATGACCTCTGACCACCCTCTGCTCAAGACTGACTGAGCTCCAGATTCACTGAGGGACCCTGTCTCAAAAAATAAAGATAATGATAGCAGATGTCAGACACAGACTTCTGGTGTGTATATCTATGCACACCACATGTATGTGTATGCTAAAAATAAAGGGAGGGAGGAAGGAAGGAAGAAGGAGAGAGGGAGGGAAGCAAATCAACATGGTATGGCTACTCTGAAAATTTTGGCTTTCTTTTCTTTTTGTTTTTGAGACAGGGTCTCTCTATGCAGCCCTTGCTGTCCTGGGACTGGATATGTAGACCAGCCTGGCCTACAGAATAAACAGAGATCTGCCTGCTTCTTCCTCCTGAGCGTTGGGATCAAAGGCATGTATCACCACAGTTTCTTATAAAAGGAAACCTATGCTAACCATAGTGTCCAGCTTCCTGTGTCTATATATTCTCCCGGAGAAAAGAAAAACTACATTCATTGAGAAATCTACACAGAAATGTATATAAAGTCTTGTTTTTAACCATGCAACTCAGCAGAAGAAAGCTCTTTCCAAAGTTACACGGGCTTCCTGGAGAAGCCTATATCCAGTGACTGGCCCAGGGAATTCAAAATCTGGGCTCTCTCCTTCAAAAGATACAATTTGATCTGGGTACTGTAGCATACTATCTAAATCATCTGTCATGGCTAAAGCAACTCTCCAATTTCCTTATTCTGACCAGCACGTGTGTAAGCACTCACAAGAGCCAATTCAAGCCCATGAGCCTGCGGCCCAGTGGGTCCTCTGAAGGTTGATGATCGCTAAAAGGCTGTATAGAAAAATTGTCAAAAATAAAAATTCTGCCTACAAGGCCTGAACTTCCAGGAGTAATGCAGAGTCAGGGCCAGATTAACGAAACTTTTGTACTTTGAGAGCAGATTACGCATCAAAAATGCACAGAAGAGACCCCCCAAAAGATTCTTCTTAAAACTTTTTGCTTAGTAGACTTCTTAATGCTTTCCCACAGAGAGAGAGATGTGAAGCCAAGGAGTCAAGCCAGAGAAAGAACATTAAAGAGAGTAAAGAAAAGGAACTGGAGAGCTGGCCAGTGGACAAAGACTGAAACATGTTGGTGGGACGTTTTTTCTGGAGTGTAACTTAAACTACGGAAGCCTGAGGGGAAGAGTAAAAAGTCTTGGATAAAGGCTAAGACCGCAGGAAAGACTTGGGCTAGCAAAGAGGATGGCTCTGCAGAGGCAGCCAGAGGCTGTCTCAACGGCTGCCATCTGCTTCCTGGGACGGGGCTGTCTCAGTGATGGTTCCTAAGCTTAATGTTCAAAACAAGGCGATGTCACCAGATGAGGTCTGGATTAAACAAAAACAAGACAAAACAAAACATTTGGATCTACTAAAACCAGTTAAATGACTGCAATACAAAGCATGCCCTGCATGGATCGATGTGTACCGCTGGAAAACAGAACAAAAGCTCACCCTTGCTTTCCATGTGTTTCTTTTCCTGTATACAAAAAAATGAATAAATAAATCTAAATTTTAAAAAAATAACATGATTGTTAAATGATAGGTTGGTGCTTATTTAGTTAACTAGTGATAAATTCTAGGTGTGAACAGAAAATAGGAGAAAGAAAGATGGCGCTCTTAGCCACTGAGCCATCTCACCAGCCCCATCGCCTTCTAGTTTTGTGTGTGTGTGTGTGTGTGTGTGTGTGTGTGTGGAGAGAGAGAGAGAGAGAGAGAGAGAGAGAGAGTCTTACCATGTAGTTCTAGTTGGCCTGCAGCTCACTGTGTAGACCATGTAGAGGAGTCTCGAACTCAGGCTCCTCTGAGTGATTCCAAGGCAGACTATGTCCAGAATGAAGTAAAGAACACTGGGCGAATATTGCCTAAAAGAAGCTACGTTTTATACATTAAACTTAAAAGACTATGAAGATGTTACAGCCAGGCATGTCATCCCTCTGTAGAGTCCTAAGGGAGGCATGAGAACTGCTTCAGATGAGATTTTACTGAAACATTTGCTGTGTTGCAGCAAAATTGCAGCTAGAGAGCTGGGCACAGGGCTGGAGAGATGGCTCAGCAAGAGCTCTAACCACTCTTGCAGAGGACCTGAGTTCCAGAGAATCAGACACCCACTTGGTGCACAGGCACAGGGGCAGACAAAACACTCATGCACAAAAGCTGGAATGTCCAGCACTGCGGAGGCAGAGATGTGCGGAGCCCTGGGGCCTGCTGGCCAGCCACACTTAATTCCTGACCTTCGGGCCAATGAGAAATCCCGTCTCAGAGAACAAGATTAGTATAATATTGGCCTTTAATCTCAGCACTCTGGAGGCTGAGACAGGCAGACCTGTCTGAGTTCAAGAGACTCCTCTACATAATCTAAACAGAGCTATAAGCCAACTAGAGCTACATGGTAATACCCTGTCTCACCACCACACACACCACACACACACACACACAAGGTGATGGGGATGGTGAGATGGCTCAGTGGCTAAGAGCACTTGCTGCTTGTGCACCCAGTGTGGGTTCAAGTCCCAGCAATCACAGAGAGAAGCTTACAACCACTGCTAACTCTGGTTTCAAGGCATCTAATGCCCTTCTGGCTTCTGTGGTCATTGCATTGTACATGGAGCATGTACACACAGGCAGGCACAACACACACACATACACACACAGACACGTGCGCCTGTGCAGTTAAAATGGGAGCACAGATGTTTTTATGGAGTAAATAAACAAGCAAATAAACTGCGAGTGGATGTGACTGCAGCTTGGGGTGGGACAGAGAGTGAACTATGAACTATGAAAAGTTCTGAGGTCTTCTTAGTTTGGTTTTTCAAGACAGGTTATGGCTGTCCTGGAACTTGCTCCATAGACTAGGCAGGCCTCAAAGTCAGGATCCACTTGCTTCTGCCTCCCAAGTGCTAGGATGAAAGGCGTGCACCACCACTGCCCAGCCTGTAAAGTTTGCGTTTTAACCTTACTAGCTAGCCTGCAACTACTGTTAGGTCTCTGTCCCAGAGACAAAAGTCCTACTTGCTATGAGCAGAGCAAGCCAGACTCTATATGATTCCATGACTTGTACTCTCAGATCAAAAGAGCCCAGGAGAAATCTCACACCTGCAGAAGGGCCCAGGTCTCACACCTGCAGATGGTTTACATCACAGTAAAGGAACACTGAGTTGCAAACAGCCCAAATCCTTTACAATGGGCACCAGCAGACTGGTTCCACAGGAAGACACAGTTTGACTCTACTGCACAGTAAACTACCCCATCCTGAGAAGATATTTCAAAATGCAAGAGCCCTCTGAAGCATGGTGTCCCAAAATAATGGAGGGAAGAATAAGCATATGGGAAAACAAGAATTATGACATGGGGTGGAGGGGGGATAACGGAGAGGAAATGGAGGTGAGGAACAATATAGCTTTTCTACAGAAAAGGCAGCAAAATCACACTATGCCTGAGGGCCAGATATTTGAAATAGAACTAAAAGGATAGAAGCAAGTATGTAAGGCAGAACAAACCAGTCTATATCCCTTAGGTATTGCTGCATAATTATATTTGCCCCCAAATGTAGAGCTTTGAAACAATGTATTGTGGTGCGATGTTTCCTGAAAGGGTCTAGGAGCAGCTCATGTGAGCTGTTCTGGCTCACGGTCTTCCGAGAGGTTGTAATCTGGGTATTGGTAACTACTGTCAGCCCATGACTTGCCTAGAACTGGACGCTTTCAAACTGGTCCTGCTCTCACGACTGGCTTTGGGTGTTAGCAAGCCTCAGTTCCCTACCACAAAGACCTCTCCCTGAGGCGATATGGTCCTCATGGCATGCAATCTGGCCTCACCCGGAGCCAAGCATGTGATCCAATTATCCTATCGCCAAGACCAAGCTTTACATGGAAAAGTGAGGCTGTTTCTGTCTGACTCTGATTAGATGCCATGCATATCAGATATTTACATTACGATTCATAACAGTAACAAAATTAGTTATGAAGAATCAATAAGCCGGCGTGGTGGCGCACGCCTTTAATCCAGCACTTGGGAGGCAGAGGCAGGCGATTTCTGAGTTCGAGGCCAGCCTGGTCTACAGAGTGAGTTCCAGGACAGCCCGGCTACACAGAGAAACCCTGTCTCGAAAAACCAAAAAAAAAAAAAAAAAAGAATCAATAAAATAATTTAATGGCTGGGAGTCATCACAACATGAAGAAGTGCATTAAAGGGTCCCAGCATTAGGAAGTGAGAACCACTGGATTAGTTAGTAATGCCCACGGCTCTCCTGCCCAGGCGACGGGGTGGAGAAACATCCATCCAGATGCTGAGGAAGAAACTATGCTGCTCTCTAACCGATGTCACCCTCCTGGGGTATAAACAGCCCCTTTCAGAGGTCAGGGTGGAGTGGGAGAGCCAATGACTGTATAGCAGAACGCAATGACTCGCCCCTTTCTAACACTTAGCTGTATGGCTAACCTTTCTAATGTTTAGCTGAATGGCTAAGCTCATCCTACAGTGAGAGTGAGAAGGGTGTGAACTGCTCAGACTGTGTATTAAATGAATAAGCTAAAGCCAAGGGTACCAAATGGGCTGCATTCCCAGCAGGTGTGTCACGAGTAAAATAATAAAGGCCGAATGTAGATAATCACACTTGACAGAACAGGAGGGAGTTTTGAGGGAGACTTTTGAGATATGGTACTTAGGATTTAGTGACTCAGTTCAGGTAGGTGGTAAATGCAGTAAATACTGACATTTGGGGAAATTTTGTAGATCACAGAGGTGACTGGGTAGTCAGGTTGCCTGGGTCCTTATGAACTGAATGACTAAAGTCTCAGGAAGCATCTAGCCCCAGGCAATCTGTCCATTTGCGCTGTATATAATATGGAGAAGAGTCTTTATGTTGTTGTTGTTTAAGGGAATACAGGAGATGAAACGTACCTACTGTGTGAATGAATTCCAACCTGAGAAGGCTGGATTCTGAGGTAACTCTGGGCAGGAGAAATTAGTTAGCAGCGCATTTTTGAGCCCTACAGAGAGGCAAGAGCTGAGTGTGGACAGCTGAGGTGAGCACCTCCAAGGGAACCTATTCAGACTCCAGAGATCAGTGCTGAGAATCAAACCAGGAGAAAAGCAAAAGTCAAAAAGTAAGGGGTGTTCACACAGAGGAGAAGCGAATCCATCAAGAGAGGAGGAGTAAACATTCCAAAAATCGAAAAAAGTAAAAACTTGTCCAGAAGCCAAAGAAAGGACATTTTCAGAAGACCAGAGGAAGGATGAAAATGTCAAACACCGCAGAGAGGAGTCCACAGGACCCAGAAATTGGGTCTATTCCCCGTGGTGATGACAAACGGATAGTTTTAGAAGTAAATGGCTGTAAAGAAAGCTGGGGGCCCGATCTCAGTTAGCAGAGAAGTTCACGGCCTGCAGATACCTGCCTATCTGACCCTCTGAGAGCTGAGGCACAAGGACAATGAATCCTCATGTCCCATCTAGTCTTGATTTGCAGGCACCAGAAACTGTTCAACCTTCCCTGACAGCTTTTCCTTGTAACAACTAGTATTATTTTCAAGAAAAGTAAGTATGTGTCAAGTATCTTAAGTATTTATTCCTGCCTAATCTACATTGTAGCCTAGTGAGAAAACGTTACAAAGACACCATTTATCCCTCTTCAACGTCTTTCATTTAAAAAAAAAATTGTAAGACAAAATCAGTTTTTGTCAACATATTCTACTCCTGTATTCTTAGGCTTTTCAGGTTGTTACGAGTTTTTGGATCATGCCTGCTTTGCTCCCCAGAGGTCAAATGAGGGCACCTTAAATTGTGTATTCTTTTCTGGGGTACAGTCACCCTAGTGACTCCATACAAGCTTCCCAGCTAAGGAAATTTCTAAAAGAATATTTAATTGAAACGTAGAATATCTGCAGCTCTGGAATGTTGTCCTTGCAGCCTGTTTGATGCAAAGGTCTGACAGTTGCCTTGTGCCATAACTTTTGCCTGCCTACCACGTGACAGGTTCTGGATGCAGAAAGCAAGCATAGCATCCTTCTCTCCAGCTCTAGCATTTAACGGATGTGGACACCGTAGGCATCTGTTATTATTTGATGACCGTGTCCTAGTACTCAGAAACAAGCCGATGAGCAGAGAATGTATGTACCCTCTCCGTAATGGTCCCCATTGTGTTCCTGGCTAGAACACTACTATTAGCGGCGTGACTCCGAGTCCCTCTTTCCACATCATCTCTTGACACACAGGATCAGTTTATACACTGGAGGAGTGGACAGACACAAAAACAAAAAAAAAATGTGATGGTGTTTCGGAAATACCAAGTGAACAAATCGCCCAAAACTGAGCTGACATCACCACAAGAGCCTTATTATAAAAATGAGTCTAAACTATTGTCTCGGTTGCACAAGCTTCTGTATTCCTTGTCCCTGTGATACGACAGGAGCGGGCATGCCGAATCCTAACCCACTCAAAGCTCAAACTCAGACACAGTACACAAATAAGCCACAATCAAACAATCAGCTTCTCTCTCTCCCTTCCCCCCCTTTTCTCTGTCTCTCTCGTGTCTCTCTGTCTCTCTCTCTCTCTCTCTCTCTCTCTCTCTCTCTCTCTGCCTGTCTCTCTGCATTACTCATATGGAAAACAAAATTCAGAGCTATCAGTTCTCCTGCAAGACATGCAGGTCTAGGCTTGTATAACTATGGTTTCTGCTAACTGGCCGACGCCTGGTATTTTCACACCTTTCTTTGTACTAAATGGTTAGAACTGATCGCTCTACCAGAAGCTGTCAGTGAAGCATCTTCATTTAAAACTCACAATAAGACATGTAGAAACACAATTGAAATTTAAAATACTCTGTCCATGCATTTTGGCAAAACCAAGTGCAGACGCCACCCATCTGCCCTCCGTACAATTCCACACACACAAAACACCTGTTAAGATCACTGAAAACAAATTAATCCATTTGTCATATGTAGCCAGTACATTTCTGGTTTGGGCAACTCTTTGGATAATGAGCTGTATTGTTGGTAAATATTTTAGATTGCTCATCTAACTTGGCAAAAGCTGTTTGCTGGAGAAAACTTTGGGGTGGGGGGAGAAAAACACACAGCTTCACTAATAAATAGTTCTCAGAAATACCAGCTCCCAATTTGCTGCTTGTACACAATGGGCCAGTTGGAACTTGTACAGTGATCCAATCTGCCACAGCTCTTGTTTGTACTCTTTGTGGCACTGCTGTGTGAACACAGTGGGGGCCTCTCCAGCGTATCCCCTGAGTCAATCACTGGGCTTTTGTTTCCTGCTGGTCAAAAATATCAGGTGGCTTCCAGAGTCTAATTATCAATGAAAAATTAAATTCAATACAGAAATGTAGCCACAAGCACCCTCCCTCACCTTACCTGTGCCCTTACCACCCCACGCATGTGCTGGGGTATCAAGTTATTCCTCGTGATTTCAAAGACACGGCAAGAAGAAAAGGCATAGACCTAGGGAAGCAAACAGAAGAATCAATCCTTCCTTAGGCACCATTCTCTTTCTTAGCAGAAGAGCACTAGGATTACCGTGCGTGTGTTCTGGAAATTACAGACAGTAGGAGTTTCCTCTAAGAATTGTTAGGCCATCCTTGCTTCAGACAAAACCCTGGCCATAGTGTCCATGTTAATTCAACAGACAAAGAAATAAAAGAAACTACCTGGGATTGCAAACAATTTCAATCTGCTTGACAACATAAACGTTCCCATTTGTAGCTCAGGGAAGCCATTCTCATGGGCCTCTTTTCCGCCTCTGCTGAACTGCACCCAGGCAGTAGAGACCAGAGAGGCTGGAAACGCTGGTAGCCTGCACTTAATTCAGGCCTTTGGTGTAAATACAGGTTTCCTGCTTCACATTCTAAGTCACAAAATAGAATCTGGTGCTGTGTCAGCATTGCGTCCTGAGCTCTGCAACTGGTGCCTACAACCCTTGACAGGTGCTCTCTGTCAACCCTTGGCATCTAAAAAAATGGTGTTTCATTAATAAACAATCAACTAAGTTTGCAGTGGGAGCAAAGTCCTGCTGTCTCAAAATGACTTTCTCTTCACAATCTTTCCTACAAGATGCCCACCCTCAAAAAAAAAAAAAAAAAAAAACAGGAAACAGAAAGAGAAAAAATGTTACAGAGAAAAAAATTCAGACAACTTCCCCAGGTGCTCAAAACTTCCAGATATGGTTCCATCAACTTTAGGGTAGTTTTGTTTTTTTAATGTATTTTTTTTGAGGGGAAAAACTCCCATGCCAAAGCATGCATGTGAAGATGAGTATTACTCTGAGAGGTGGTTCTCTCCTTCTACTGTGTGAGTCCCAGGACTGATCTTGGGCTTGTAGCCTGCACCCTCAGTAATATTAACGAAGAGTAATGTGTTCTTCCAAATGAGGGAAATCATTTGATATCAGTCTTGGGTTCAATATCTATGCAACTCAATTTTTCTATGGATCTAGAGGTATAAAAAGTCTTAAGTGGGTTCTGTAGAGATGGTTCAGCACTTAAGAGCACTTGTTGCTCTTCCAAAGGTCCTGAGTTTGGTTCTCAGAACCAAAATGGTGGCTCGCAACCATCTTTAACTCCAGTTCCAGGAGATCTTGTTTCTGCCAGCACCGGGCATGCACATGGTGCATGTGTACACATACAGTCAAAACACGCCCATAAAATAAAATAATACAATCTTGAGCTGGGTATAATGGTGCATGCCTTTGATTCCAACACTTGGGAGTCAGAGGAAGATGGATTCATGAGTTTGAGGCCAGCCTGGTCTACAGAGTGAGTTCCAGGACAGCCAGGCTATGCAGAGAAACCCTATCTTTAAAAAATGCCAACAATAATAAATAAATAAATAAATAAAATAAACACTCTTAAACACTTGTGGGAAAATGTATTAGCCTAGAAATCCCTGTAGTTTAGGAAGAGAGTGCTTTGTCCTGTTTTTTAGCATCAACAAGACTCGATAACCAAACTTTCAAGTTGTTCAAAGGCAATCAGGAAACTCAACAAGAAATACATCAGTTAAAGGGGAAAGGTATTTTATAATAGAAGAATATGTGCATTTGCTTTTTTAAGTCTTAAATAAAGTCTCTCTCTTCAGATATCAGCATCCAAAAGCATCTATTTATTCATGAAATTTTGAAGATAAAAACTGTTTCTAGGAATACATTATTAAATCTGCTCTTTAGAGTATTATTTTGACAATTCTGTACTCTGTAACTAAAGATTAGGCAATCTTTGAAGATGGTGATTTTAGGAGATGAGGCCTTTGGGGTGCCTTTGGACTTATAGACATGGGTAAACTTTGCTAATTTCTTAGTGTGCCTAGCAGTACTGAAGTCAGAAAGGTATACAATGGGCATTTCTCACAAATGGACCCAAGGTCACCTTCCAACTGGTAAAAATGATATAACTCAAATAATAATGTAAATTTGAAAATGATAAAAATTCAGTTTATTTCAGACTATAGCAACCATAAGCAGAAGAATGACTGTTTCTCTTGTTGATAGATCTCTGTTATAACTGCTTAACTGAGCACAAGTGGCTTTTTAGAACTTCATGCTTTATGTTAGATGTCGCCAAACAAAATAATCTACTCTACAGTTAAAAGGTACTAGACAGAGTGGGGCTTGGGGGTGTATACCTTTAATTCCAGCACATACATACATGCAGTCAAGACACTTATACTCATAAAATGAAATAAGCAAAAACTTAGGCCAGTCAGTGGTGCATGCTTTTTATCTCAGCACTCGGTAGGCAGTGGTAGGAGGATCTCTACATGTCTGAGGCCAGCCTGGTCCACAGAGTGAGTTCCAGGACAGCCAGGGCTACACAGTGAGAATTTGACTCAGAGAAATAACAAAGCACCATATGGTTCACCTGCAGGTCTTTGCAATTTTCTATTTTACCTAAAATAAAACATTAGCAGCCAAGAGTGGTGGCGCACGCCTTTAATCCCAGCACTCAGAGGCAGAGGCAGGCAGATCTCTGAGTTCGAGGCCAGCCTGGTCTATAGAGCAAGTTCCAGAACAGCCAGGGATATACACCCTGTCAAAAAACAAAAACAAAACAAAACGAAAATCAAAAAGTTACACACATGCACACATGAATGCACACAATGTAGTGCACATTAAAATTTTAGCAACAGGTCTTTTCCTAGTGAAACATAAGATAGAGATGAACATGTTATGTAAATGCATCTCAGGTTTTCTGGTCTTCTAAACATCCAGAACCTTCTGGAAAGAGAGCTGGACACGCTACTTCAAACTGCACCATTCATTTTAAGCTGTAAATTATTAAGTGACTTAATGCACAATGCAATAGAAAGAAAGCAGGCAAATTACAGAATAATTTAACATTGCAAAGAAACAAAGTAACTTGCAGGACATTAAACACTCCACTCCAATGTGGAGCCTGAAGCTGAAGCAATTAAAGTGGCAAACTATCGCTGGCCGACATGATGCATATGTAAATTTGTCATTCACTGGCAAAGGGTTGTTCCAATCACTGGGAATGTTCACAGTACAAGAATCCATGTAGCACAAACTGTTTAGTAAAGGCCTATAACACAGTACTTATCTGTCGCTTAGGTATCTGATCATTATCCATTGTCAGGGTTTGGTTTAATGAAGAGTCCTCTGTGGAAATGGCTTTAAGATGGAGGATTAGTTTTTAATATACTATGAATATGTGTGTTTAGTTCTTATAGGTAAAATATCATTTTTAACATGCCCTACAACCACAAAGAAAAATGCACATTAAAACTTGTAATTCGGTTCCATTTGCTTATGGTTCTTTCAGGGTCCCTCAAAAGGCCCACCTTGGCTTACTACATCTACTCTCCAGAAACAGAGTCTAACGGAACCATGCTGAATTCAGCTAGTGACCTGATTCATCCCAGCTTAGAGTGGTATTCTCCCACAGGAGGTGGGAGTGGGGCGAACACAGTAATCCCCCAATGCACCGTTGCTATGGAAGAGGAGACACCTGCTGAGATTTAAAGTCACAAAATATTTGGGTAGTTGAGAAACTGGATAGGCCCTTTCTCTACTGCCAACTCCTAAAGATTCTCCTTGCCAGGATCCCAGGGTTATTCATCCTTGCCAAGAAAAGCTGGATGGAACCTGAGCAGCAGTGTGCTATGAAGAAACAAGAAACTCTTTTAATATTCACCCATGGAAGCCCTGAAGTTATTCTTTCCGATTGTATGAACCAACTGTAAACCAGAAGCCAAGAGTACATTTCAAAAATATCGACCATTACTTCACCATAGAATAATCATCAAAATGGTTGTTGGATGCTCGTTCCTGTATTTAAGACATTTTACTAGCGAGGTTAACTTTCCCAGAGCAGCTATGTTGTGGCCATCTCTCACTTCTGCCCTAAATCTCTTGTGGTTTTGTTCTTATTGTTTTGCTTTTGGTTTTAGGGATCGGGTTTTGGATTGTAAGACTTCACAGCTCCATAGCTCGGATTTTCCTTCCAAAGACAATCTTTTCAGTTTTCTCCTACGATTCAGAAAAGATGAACTTAGTCTCTAGCCTTGTGTCTGAGAGAAAGTCATTGCTAATCATAGGATGTGTGTGCTAAGCAAGAAGCTAGACAGGAGGGGCCTAACCCACCAAATGCAACATGTTCTACGTAAGCTTTGTGTTGCTAACCAGCCCAAGCACCCTACACAAAACTGAGCAGATTTAAATGCGTTAGACACTTAAAGTTATATTTGCAGGTACCAAGAGTGAGTGAAAAAAAGAAAATCCCTGCTCTAAAGAACAGTGTAGACAGTTCCCTGCATGGCCTGCAAATAAGAACACTAGCAGTGGGAGCTTGTAGAACATTTGTTCAGCATCTCTGCAAGGCATCGTGGGAATTTTTAAATGTGTGTTGCAAGTCCCCGAAAGGAGAAAAATAGACAAGCAATTTAATAGAGCATACAGAAAAGCCATACAAGTAATAAATAGAAGTTGATCAGATACTCGATGAGAAAGTAGGAGAGGAAAGGATTGAAGGGCAGGCTGTGGGTGAATGATGCCATAAATTTGTTTGAGTACCACCTGGTGTATTCATGCTGTCCGTCTGTCCGTCCATCCATCCATCCGTCCACCACCCCCCTCCCGCCACAAATACTTACTGCCTACAGTCAACAGTTTCACAATGATATTGGAAATGCATGACTCCGCTGGTACTAAAAAAGTATGTTCATACAAACATGCTAGGTTCCACTCCTTTACTGGAGTTAAGACAATTTAGAAACAGGACAGATAGCCTTAGAGTTCATGTGCCAACAAAACAGTATCTCCACTGGAAAAAAAAAACAGTTGCATATTTCACTGTTTCAAAAGCAATAAATGTGATTCCTAGTCATGCTTAATATGAAGAGACCCAGATGTCCTAAGAATAGAACTAAAATAATTCTAAAATTATCTCAACCTTTGGACAGATCATTACCTTCGGTCCTTTTTTATTCTGGAAGTTTAAAAATATTCTAATGCCCTTTTCCTCTACTCCTTAATGTAGCAGACAGCTGAAATGCGGCTTCTTTGCTATGAGCACGTTGTATCTCAGAGTGCAATATTAATCCCATTTGTATCATAAAAAGTACAAGCCACTTGAGCCCCATTCCCCTGTGAATTATGAACCATGTGGGTTCTCTGGAGAGAGTCGTTGTGTCTCTAAGGTTTCTGCTTTGTTGGTTTGCAATTTTCCCCTCAAATATCTTGATGCCTACACTACTTAGAAAATTTGAAGTCTCCCTATGAAATATCTTAAGATGGTTTTTCAAAACATTCTCAACACTTCTCATATCCACAAATTATGTAGTATAAAAAACTGGATTCATCCGATAAAATCACTTTATTTTACGCCTTGGAAGCAAAGTCAACTTATTACAGCCAGATCCCTTTGGCGAGTAGCTAAAATATCCAATTAGGTTTTTAACCATCAGACAGAATTTGTTAGAGAATGAAGAAAACGTGTTGTCATTACGTTCTTAGACCCACGTGTGTGTTTGGGATGCGATTCATTAATAACTTATTTTCGCCGTTCTGTTTTCTAATTCTTCATATTCTCACATCTTTTCAACAAAATAATAGTACATAAATAAATTCTGACAAGACGCTGCAGATTCTCTGCCATTGGTGTGCATCCGTTCGCCAAGAACCTTCAAGCATGGGTGTTGTAAAACACAAAGAGTCTGAGCATGAGTACTCTACACGGGAAAGCATCCATTCTCTGTCCTGCTGCACACATTACAGGTTCCAGTTAGCAATGTATCAAGCAATGCAAAACACTGACGCCAAATACCTCAAGCAAAAAGCGGTTGCTAAATGTAGCTTCATTTTAAAAGTTGTTTTTATTAGCAATGTCTTCTAACAAGCTTATTCAATAGCGGTACCATTAACCACGAAATCTTGACACTTCTGTTTACTCTTTGAATTATACCTATTAAATTACTAATTCTGTTTCTTTCCCCAGTTGTCATTAGCCTGCTAGAAATATCCTTAATAAGCTGATGGTCTTGCTGCTTCTTTTCTAGGTCTATAAGGCTGCCTGAATGTACTTACCAATACAATTTAGAATACCATCTCCCGTGGAAAATAGTCTGGGTCCCTGACGTTTGCTCACTCTTTATGAAGGAGGCATGATTTTAGAAAGTGTAAAACTTAGACACTCATTCCATAAATTTCTCTACAGCAACTTGTCAACAGCAACAACAGCATATGTTGTTTCTCATCCTCCTGTGACTCCATGTTCAATTACATGAACATTTTGAGTACCAACCTGGTAACTGACCTAAAGATTATGGCCAAAAGGAGATGTGTGTGTAACTTACATTTGTGTATATAATACATTAACATCAGAAAAAAGTGCCTTCACATAGAAAAGGTACTTTTAGGTATTAATTCACTAGCTATGACCCAAAGAATATACAGAATAATGCTCTTGACATAAATCTAGAATTAGAACCCAGCCTGAGAGGAAGATGTTTTATTTTAACTACATGGCCAGTGCTTTGTTACATAGTTCCTTGGCCAGTCCATAAGGCAGATGTCTGGTCTTGTTAAAGCAGACCTCATGATGTACTTTCAACATGAAGACTGATCTCTCTCATCCTACACTGAGATAAGAAGGAGTCTTCAAGGGTAAAACCATCAACTGTGATGTGCATACCATACTCATGGAGTGCAGAACACTTTTCCCAATGAGGAAGTACCCACAGCTTTCCAACGTGGATGCATGCAGGTGCAGACCGTTCCTAAGAGGCTGGAGCAGTTAAACACAACAGACACCAAGTCAGGATTTTAAAATCTGGGAACTCCTGAGTATTGTATCAAGTTTTGACACAATGTCAGGACCAGATTCCCATGCTCTCTTTCATATAGCTATAAACGGGCTAATCTTAGTTTTCTGGGAGCCAATCACAGCACTGAATGCTGGGATGTGGGATAAACCGGGAAAGGTCGCTAAAGACTATATAGAGTGTGGCCAAAGTCACTGTTGTAAGCAGCTTAAGAAGTTCTTTCCTAAAACTGGTGTGAGTTAATCTACATAGTACCCCATAATGTTGTCCCTAGCAAAATCTGAAAAAAAAAAAAAAAAAAAAAAACCTCAAACATTCACTTCACTGTTAGGCCCGTCACACCAAAATGCTCCTGGTAAAAGGTAACACTGTCAGGAAAAAAAAAAAAAAAGAGAGAGAGATGGAAGAGATGATGTGTTTATTTCCATATTCCACCTAAATAAGTGCAAATGACCCATGTCTCGGCTGCAGCTGCCAAGGAATGGCATAGCTGTGGAATTCTTTCTATTGAGCAAACTAGGCCAAAGGAAGGTACGGGGCTAGGCCAGTAAATATGGTGCCAGGGGAAAGACTCAACACCATTTTTAGGTCAAGGTCCCTATGTTTAGAAGGACTGACCTATGTTGTTCTGAAGAACATTGTGTGACTCAACAGATATTCCAAACTCTGATACAAGAATTTTGATCCAGATATAACTCTAGAACTATGGAAAGTGTAAACAAACTCAAATGTATCTTTCTTGGAAAATGTTAAGTTTTCAATTAAAAACAAAACTATGTTAAAGACTCCTTTGGCTTTCTATGTTCACTCTTTGTATCTAGAGTACAAAGTCAATACATGAAGAGTGTGATTATAAACCCTGCACAACACATAAAATCATTCACATGTAATAGATTACCCAACCTCCAAAACCTAAGCTTTATAAAAGCCATTAACCATGCAGCCCCCAAAGAAGCTTCTAGAGGCAAAGCCTGACAGCGGAAGGAGACTGGGGTTTTGTGTTGATATCATAGTAGCATCCCTAAGCCAGTTTCTTCCTGTTCTTCTGATTTGGGAAAGCAGTGAAACATTTTCATTACAGGTTCACAATATAAACATTCGAGGTAGAGCTCAGCTGTAGAGCATTTGACCGCACAATATAAATGATCATCACAAGATAGTTTAAAGATACGTACTTCATACTATAACACTGAAAATCCCGACTTCATCTTCCAAATTCCACCAACCATGCTAGACGTTGACTCTCTCTGGGCTTTTATTGTTTTGTTCCAGTCACCGCAGCAAGGAACTAATTATTTCAAAATCAACAACAGGATTTTCAAATCAGAATTCCACCAAGAAATCAGACCTGAGCACTGTAGCATTTTTTAAAAACCATCTGAAGAGCTGTGGAAATCTCTTGGCCACTGAAAGCTTTCCTTCTCACTGGGGCCTTGTATGATATTTATATAGGATAATAAGGGTAAGTACAGACACACGGATCAGTACAAACTTGTCTATATGGAGGAAGAACGCTTCTGTTTGCATATGGATATTCATGAAAATTAGGGGAAAGAGTCAAAACTAAATAAATATTTAATATTTCAGCACCTGTCATATAGGTTTTTGTATGTGTGTGCATTACTAATATTGACTAGAAGCGTTACCGCCACTCTAACCAACTTCATTAAAGAATAAAAGAAAAGTAATAAGTCATTTCACACTCTGTCTGACCACTATACAATAATAGCAAGATTTCATGCAAGGGTACAACATTATGCCCATCTGCAATCACAGTCTCTTTGCAAAATCTCAATTCACACTTCACATGCAGCTAACCTTGTTACCATCCTTTCCTAAATCCATCAGTGTTGCAGCTGCGCGTCTCCGCAGCCCAACAACTTAAAATTCATCATTTTGGCACCTTAGCATCAGTATAGGTCAAGACAGAGAATCCAACCAAGAATAATTAAAGGGCACCCAGATGTTTAGTTTACTTATCTCGGGCCTTTCCTTTAACGTACTTGATTTGCCAGCGTGTGCTGTTTCTTTCCTGTTTTAAGATACGTGCAATGTGATTATTTTACAGGGATGAGACCTGGAACAATACATCTCAGACTGTTTTTTTTTTTTTTTTTTACAAGTGTAGTTCTTTGTAGTTGAAATTTGAACAAGAGGCGTGATAATGAGTAGGTTGAGGGAAGGAAAGGTGTTATCTCATTAAGGTAATTACTAAGACATCCCCACCATTACATCGGCTTGAAAATGTGGCAATTAAAGTAGCCTACATGGGCTCCTGGAGACAAGAGAACAAGACAGTTCGCCTGGAACTTCTATGGTGCGGTTAATGTGTGTCACATAAATGAAAGGCTAGACTATTGCTGTTTAATTCTTTTACTCAATCCCCCACCCCTGCACTCAAATTTCTTTGTAGGTTATGCTTTTTTATTTTTTTCTCTTTAACCTGAATTTAATTCTTATCAATTGTGTTAGATAAAAAGCCCAAGATATAGCTTCTACTTACCCATTGAAAACTCAGAAAACACACACACATATGCATGTGCATGCATGTTCACACACACTAACACACAAGCACACATGCATGTACACAAACACACAGACACACTCATCCACACACATACATGCTCAGACACATCTTACAAATGCACACACAATCACACAACATGCTTGCAGCACACACATGCATGCACATCCACACTAACACACATCCATGTACATGTACACATGAACACACATGCACATACATAAGTACACATGCTCATATACACTAACACACAAGCACACATGCATCCACATGAAGCAGACACACACACACCATGCACATGCAAACACACAAGCATGTACATGCTCACACACACTAAGGCACATTGCTGAGGTGCTCCCTCTGTCAGAAGGTAGCTGACCACTTTCCCTCTCTGTAGACCCCTTCTCTCCTGAGAAAGCTGACAAATTTAAGGCCAGAGTTAGGAAGGTTTTAAATACCTTTGATAAAAATGGTAAGTGGTGTTTTGTTGCCCCTCACAGCCTACCCCATCTGACTCGGAGGCTCCTTACTCAAGCAGGGTAAATTCACATTCCGCCCTGAAACCTGTCTCCAGTGAGTTTTTCTCCTCCCCTCTGCAGCTGCTCCTCTTCCAACTGTCTTCACATCTCTTCCACTGCCCTAGTCAAGGCCAATAAAAGCTGACACAGCAGCTGAGACGTAAAACCCAGCCTGAAGTGCTTGCTCTTAGCGCTAGGGAGATAGATCAGTACTCAAGTGCCTGCCTAGCACACATGGGATCTGAGTTCAATCCCTAGAACCATTTACAAACCAGAATCTTGTTTTTATGCTCACTACTATTTATCTCAAATTAAGAAAACAATTCAGTTGGTAATAATGGCCCACGCCTTTAATCCTGACACTTGAGAGGCAGAGACGGGCAGATCTCTGAGTTTGAGGCCAGTTTGGTCTACAGAGTAAGTTCCAGGACAGCCAGGACTACACAGAGAAATCCTGCCCAAAAAGAAAACAAAAGAGGTAAAAGAAAGAAAGGAAGGAAGCAAGCAGTCAGGAGCAGGGAGAGGGTTCAGTTCCTTACCTGTGAAGGGAAGAGATGAACAACCAGTTCCAACAAACTAATCTCTGATCTCCAATGTGTGCTGTGGCACATGTGTGCATGCACACAAACAGTAAACAGAGAGATGGATGGTAGGTAGATGATAGATAGATAGATAGATAGATAGATAGATAGATAGATAGATGATAGACACACAGACAGGCATATAGATAAAGTTGGAGGCACAGTTTAGTGGTGGAGCACCTACTTACATGTGCTAAGAAGAGCGGGTAGCACAATTCATGGGACAGGGAGAATATTATGTCTCAGATACCATACAACCTAGAGTTTTAAAGACTATAGAGAGAAGTACTTGAATATGAAAAAACCAAAAGTTTAGATATGTTCAACTGTATATGATGCACAGTAAACAAAACCTAGAAATAAGAAGCCACATGCTGGAATTGACTCTCTCAGTCTCATACCTCTTCTTCAGTGGGCATGCATTACTTTTACAATATGAAGTTAGTTTTAAATTTTTACACAAAGTTTCCATTTCTTCTGTGGCAGGTAGATGTTGGCTGCATAGAGTTATCTCTTGGTCACCTGCAATCCTGCAGTTTCTTCTTTCAGTTTTTTTATTTATCCTTGGAGGCTGGGGTGGAAGAGGCCACAGGATTAAGAAGAGGAAGCGCCTAAGGAGATACATTGTAGAAAGACCTGCTGCCTCCAGCTGGGATTCAACCAGATAACTTGAGATTCTTTCCAGTTCTGAGTTTGGGTCGAGATCAGTTCTGCTTCAAACCATCTGTTGGCTGTATCCTTCTGCCAAATTTCCAAGCAGAATCAAGTAAAGACTGTGAATCCTAAGGGATGAGGTACCTGAAGCCTGTAAAACATCTTGCCAAGGGCTCCTTCCCAGGGTGCTGGGTTGAGGGGTGTTGTGTTTTGAATAGTTTGCAAGCTTCAAAACCTTGACCCAAAAATTAATTAGTAATAACCAGTGAACTTTTAAGTTAGTTCTGCTCCCCTCCCCACTAACAACCCTCTGTATGGATGTTTAACCTGTCACCCTTGCTTTCGTTAAAACACCCCACACATCTACAATAGCAAAGCGGAAAGCAGGACAAAAATCAGCAGGGAAATGGAGAGCGAAACAGACCCTCTGGGTCTCAACTTCATCCTGGCAGGCTTTCATCTTCCCAGTAGACAGGCCAGAGGTTTCCTCCGCTCTCCAGCGGCCTCCATATCTACATCCCATCCTAGGAATGAAAGCTGCTGTTACTGCTGTCATAAACGAGGTGGGAAGGCCAATTCTACCCTAATAGGCGTCTTTGTGGGTGTACTTTGGGTATATGAAAATAATTGAGCCTTTTACCGGGATGATGAGACCCCAGAGAAGGCAGATGGCACATGCCCACTTGCGTGATGGCATCCTCTGGGCACTGGAGGGGGCAAAGGATTTTAAACAAAATAAGAGAGGGTAAGAGAGAGAAAAACAGAAGAGGGAAGTTTAGGCCTCGATTCTGCAATCTAGCTCTGCAGTCTGGGTAGCCTCTTCCCCACTCAAACGAACGGAAGCAAAAAGAAAGGAATCTAACAACTGGCACAAACCGCTGAGGTTGCTGTGCTCTGATTGGACGGGACTACGGTAGGCGGGACTAGCACAGCCACCGGCACAGGCCGACACAGCAGGCAGAAGTGGAAAGAACTGCCTTTTGGGAGTTAGCTCTGATGTAAACCTAGAGATTCATGGGGACATCTAAAATGTGGACTGCCAGGAATTTCAAAGGCAAATAAAAAAGACAAAAGTGCGTGGGTTCATCAATTTGTGTTGTGAGGTTTTGGTCCGATCTATTACTGCATAGCAAGGAAAGATGTGACACTCCCTTTAATTACATATGTGACTCAGTGTCTTCACTCAAGACCAATGAGGACACATACATCCCTTTTAAAATCTTAATGATACAATATTGCAAGCTTCTACTATTCTATTTATGGAATATAAGACAGATAAGAAAGTCATATGTTAAATGATCCTGAATCCCCCTACTCTCAATGGGAAACGGCTGACACTGGGACACGAACCTTTCGACTTAGATCCACAAATACCCAGCCTTCAGGAGGGAAACTGTTAGTTCAAGAAGCTGAGAGATAGGTTTAGTGGTTTCACCAAATATTATTTTCATCTCCTGAGTAATAATCAGGACAATTTTAATGAAATTGGGCATATTAAGCAGTTCAATTTAAAACTAAATCATTAAGTCTATTCACTCAGCAGGAAACCTGGCCTGACTGAAAGAGACCTGTCATGAGACTCTCATATTTGAACTCTGTCCCACACAGTTTGGCTTCTCCATGGTATTGTAGGAAGGACAGCTTTCCAAGCCATTTCCTAACACCCAGCCAACTGTGTTTAGAACAGTTTGCCTTCCACGAGAGCACTCTAGTTTTGTGGCTTAGGAGTGTATTATAAATTCTAATTGCTCTCTAGAAAACATGCCTTCTCTTTCCCGTAGACACGGCCTAATTGAGGCCTTTGAGTGCCTCTTCCTCTAGCCTTCTACAAGCATTGGGAAAAAAATTCTGATCCCCAATGGTGCCTGAACCCACAATCGTGGATAATTCACACTTCTAAAACCCCCGCCAGTTCCTAATTTCCATTAACCTTTCTATCCCTCTAACCCAGTCAGAAAGAGGAAGAAGGGAGCCAGAAGGTTGAAGAAATTGACTCCAGGAACTGAAAAAGGTTTTAACCTTCGTGCAGTTCTGAGCTCTTAGGAAGAATGAAGCCGGAGGTGGGTTCCGATGCAGAGAGCTACAAAGCCTATTTTATTATCTTCACAGATGGAGACTGGCTTATTTCCTCCACAACACACAACACTATTCTGGAGGCCACTTCGAGGACTGTTCCTGAAAAAATGTCTGGTTTTTGACCCAGGTCTATCTACTGGTGCCTTTCCCAGACAGTCATCCTGAAAACTCATCTGTCACCACCAGCACAGGAGTACAGGCCGCCAGACTGCCCTGAGGCGGCAAGCACAGAGACCCGGAGCCAAATTATGGGGACTTGGAGGCGCCAGTGCCTGGTGCACTCTGCGCCCCGGCTGGCCCGGAGTGGCGCAGGGCCATGCCCTCCCATGGACAGCACCAAGGGCCAAGCCGGGTTCTGCCTCGCGCTTGCGATGCTGTTTTCCTTTTAGGGCCTCCCATCCGGGCAACCCTCTGTCGCTGATCAGACGGTCGCGAAGAGTCATGAGCACGCGGGGAAGGAGAAGCGCTGCAGATCCCGGACCCCGAGAGTGGCTCGACCTCCTCCTCAGAGCTTGTCCTTGGCTTGCAGCTGCCGAGATCAAGGGCGACGAAGCAGAAGAGCCGCGGGGGACATGTTCCAAGGGAGACCTTGCGGCGGCTGGGGTGCACAGCTCGGGAGCTGAAGAGCTCGGAGGCCTTCAGTTAAGAACTTCCGTTAAGTGTGGGACGCATAAGAGTTGACCTGTCGCAGAGCGCTAGTTACCCCCAAATCTTTGGGATTTTTGAATTACTTGTATTGATCTATAGACTGTTTGGAATGTGACCCTGTCAGACTTCTAGTTAATCAGGAAGCGCTGCCGAGGAGGGCTGCTTGCAATTACCCCGGGATCTCCCCCGCCCTCTAACCCCCGTGGGCACACTCCTCCACTCCACCCCACCCTTCCTAGTAGTCTAGGCCGTTCCCGGAATCGCCTGCCCTCGGATCCTTGCTCCACTGCGCGACCTGGGAGCTGTCTGTGGTGCTAGCGAAGAGAACCTGGGAGATAGCCAGGAGGAGAGTCAAGAGAGGAGAGGTAAAGAGGAAGAAACAGAATGGGGCGCACCCAGAAAAGCTCAAAATGACAGAGGCCTTCACATTCCAGGTAGAAGAAAGCAAGGCAAAGGTCTCCTCTGAGTTTTCCCATCCCCCTTAAGATAGTGGGGCTCATTTTCCAACGCAAAAGGCCAGTGTCACCTCCCTTTAGAAAGACAGCCCTAGAGCCCACCAACTCACCATTACCCAATCTGGGCATCCACACTTACTCTAGTTCAGACAGAAGCAAGTTGTCTTCTACAGGCGATATGGAGGGGTGCTGGGGCACTGGGCCCCAACTCAAAAAAAAAAAAAAAAAAAACACTCAAGTGGTAGAGAGGGCTGGAGTACCCCAGAAAGTTCATCCAGGGTCAGCCCTGGGTATGGGTCCACTCGCCCTTGTGTTCACAACTGTCTGTGGTCAGCCTCCAGGACACGGGGTGGGCCAACAAGGGTTCAAAGCTGCCCAGGAAAAGCCGGTTTTATCTCCTCCTGACCTGTCAGTGTGTGGTGAAAAGTCAGAGTTTGGTTTCCAAGCTTGTTGACTTCAAGCCCTGCCTGGCTTTTTCTTCCAAGTGTTTTCTTTGTAACCTCGTGGTTTAACAAGCACCGAAGTTTCCCTAGCCCTGGGGAGGACTTTTCCCAATGTTTTTAGAAAGTTAAAAATATAACAAACCAAACTACTCCCAAGCCACCTTGTTTAAGGGGTGGGAGTTGAGCAAACCCTCCTGAAGGATTGCCTAGGCAGAAGCCGATTGTGGGTGGGAAGAAGGGAGAGACTTTAAGGGTAAGCTGGTTTTTGCAGCAACACAGGAAATTGGCTGTCTAATTTGCACTGTGTGGGTTTTCCTTTCAAGGTGGGGGAGGCAAAAATAAATTGATACAGGGTGGTAAATATATTTTCTGGGGCTGGAGCCAAGAAGCAAGTGTTACTTTGCAGTTTATTGAAAATAGCTTGGTTGGGCTGCAATGACTGGCTGCTGGCCAGGAAGTTTAACTTCTTCCTTAACAAGTAGATTACTGATTATTTATACTGTGTTTACCAGATCCCTCAGGCGGATCCCAAGGCCAGCAAGCCTTGAGGATGAACCTTTTGAGATTTTTAAGCATCCCTTTGAAATACGTCCATTTTCCTGTGTTCTGGTGGGAAGCAAAGAATGTCGTCATGGTTTTCTGTTTGTCTAGACTTTACTTAATCAGTCCAGAGACCAGCCATAGTTTACCCTTTGGTCAGGGGAAAGACAAGGAATGCAGCTAGCTGCCAATGACAGCCACTCAGGGAAATCTTTAGTCAGCTAAGTCTCCTGTGGAAAGACACATACACTTGCCCCTCCCTTTTTACCTCACCCCACCCCAAATTTAACAGAGCAAGCACAAAAGCTTAAAGGGACCCCCTTGTAAAGGAATGAAGTTTTGTATGTGACTTTCAAGCAGTAGTTCCTAGACTGGTTTTTGGGCACCTGTGAAGGTCTCTTCCAGCAACGTTGAAGGAGAGAAAGGAACTTAGTACCCAACTTTCTTCCCAGAACAATTCCTCTTGCAACACCCAATCTAATGATCTGTTTGAACAGCAAGTAGCTGAAACCAAAACAAATGGAGAAAAGAAGGATGGACATTTTCAACCACATGGTTTAGGAGATGCAAGAAAACATGATTATAGGGAAAGGTGAACCCGCAGAAATTTTGATGTATGCAAAACAGTTAGAACCAGCAGTGGAAAGAGCTGCCCGAGCACTGACCACCCATAAAGGTCCAAGTTCAAGCCTGAGAGGGAAATTACAGTGGGCTGGCTCCCCAGAAGGGGTCTGGTGGGCCACTGGCCAAGGACTTGACTAGGTTGGTAAGTTTGCTCATACATTTTCCTACCAGACACTGGCTAATTCTCCATGTGGATTCTTTCCACACATGAGACCTGTGCCTTTCCCTAGGTAAATCTCTTTGGCATTGAGTTTACCAGATCCAGTGTGAACAGAAGATATTTAGCATCCTCACACCTTAGAAGATGATTTTATAAGCCTAGACAAATCATCATAAACTATTGAAACTTGATTTAAAAAAAAATCCAACCAATGCTAAGATAGAACAGGGGTGTCTGCTAAGCTTGAGAGCTTTGGATCTTTCCACTTAACAGGGTGACATCCTTTCTCCCACCAAGCCCAGCTGTCGGGAGTTTATCCCCACTCAGCAGGCAAAAATAAATAAGTAAAAATAAAAATAAAATGTAGAAGGACCAGCCCAGACTCTAGTTAGAATCATAAAAAGACCAAGACCATTTTGATTCAACTGATGATCTGGGGCGAAATGTGCAAGCCACTCCTTAATCAGCCTCGGTCTGATGCATGCGCCTGAGGCCATTTCCTTCTCCTTCTCTCTCCTCTCTCCTTCCATTTTCCTTCCCACCTCTCTTCAGTTTACATTTCCACATCACATTAAAAAAAATAATAATAATAAAATAAAATAAAAAAACTTTTTTTAACCGGAAGTTTAAGCACCAAGCCTAAGTTAGAGGCCAGGTCTGGCTGTGGATCAGCTGCTTTTCTGGCCTTTTTGTCAGAACGCTGAGACTGGAGGATGCTCTCATAGGCTCAGGTTCCCCCCTTTCCCCCTACCCCCTACCCCCCCTCCCACTGCTGAGGAACGGACCTGACACTAAATAGGAACATAGCTCCATAGTTTTGTCCGTCCAGCCTGTCTCTCAGCCCTACAGTTTTTCTTACAATAATGCTTAATGCTGGTTTTGGTAGTCAGCCGGCCCTGGGCACCTGCAGCCCAACATTAAGCCGTGGCTCTGGCACACACACACACACACACACACACACACACACACACACACACACACCGCGCGCGGAGGAAGCCCGCAACGGCCTCCTCTCTACAAGCTGGGCAGGGTCTTTCGTTTTGGGTGCCAGCCTTTCCAGAAGCACAGATAAAAGGCTTGGCAAGCTTGTCTCAACTAGAGTTAGACGTTGTGTTCCCGCTTCGCAGATCCAAGCACAACTCATTAGGGCGAGCGACTAGGTGAGAGGCTGGAGAGGATAGAAGGTCGCCGTTGGGGACTAAGAAGGCAAGGATCAAAGCGGCGACAAGGGTTTGTTAGCAGGGCACCCGGCGTCCCCCGGGGATTCCTAATTGCTCGGCCCACAGCCTCCCGCTTGCAGGCTGTCCGGCAGTGCGGGCGCCCAGCCGCAGGCGGCTGAACAGCTGCAAGGCCGGCCTAGTGTCCGCCTGCCGCCCAGCTCCTGCTGGCTTTGCTGGCCAGTGCTCGGGGACACTCTCAGTCCCGGGAAGAACTCTGGAAGGGGAGGGGCTGAACACAGAAGAATCCACACACAGGGCAAAATCTACACATCGAAGCCGGAACAGCAGGCAAAAGTCAGCCACCTATTTAGCTAGCACTAACAGTCTACAAACAAGTGTTCCTTCTTTAAACCATTCTTTTAAAAAGACAGACACCACACGAAGTCTACATGGCTCAGAAGAGGCGGGCACCTGGAATGAAGCGGTCTGACTACAAATCAGACCTAAACCTGGACAGATTGTGTACACTACTACTGAAGGGATATTTTATGCGCCCAGGTCACGCGTTTCACAATCGGTGCGTGTTTTTTATTTTTTTAAGTAAAATCAGCTCCCTGGGATTTCATCGCTTGTTAAAAAAAGATAAACTTTATTTTTGTAATTTTCAATCACAAAAAATCTATACTTTTGTCTAAGCATTTATTTTACTGAATCAAAAAGACATGAAAAGAAAACTCATGTTATTACTGACGTATATAAGTGACTCTTTTTTGGACAACATATAATAAATATGATATATCACTTATCGCTCAGTCTTTCAAATGTACATTTTTTTCATATTATGTAGCATGCCACTTTTCCAAAAGAAAAAAAAAAAAAAAAGCTCATGAGAAATCAGTGCAAAGTTCTCCGTCACCCTCCTCTGCTCTGAGGCAGACCGGATGTCCAGGGTACCACCTTCTGCCTGGGGGTGAACTTCAGGCTTCCATCCAGAAACAATTCTCTCTGCCCAAGGCTCCTCTCCATCCTTTCTCTCATCCCCTCTTAGCCCTCCCCCCTCCCTCCCTGCTGCTTGTCCCTAAAGTCATTTTGTTTAAAAACAAAACCAAAAACAAAAAACCAACCAAAAACAAAAACTCGAAGGTTCTGTTTTTGTCGTGTGTGGGGATGTTTTCACTTACTGGTTGCACTTTCAATGGGGTCAGTATTTTCTTCAGTCACACTTGGGGAGCTCTGCGGCCCTGCCTCTGAGGGGGGCAGATGGGAGAGCAGAGGGTTGGCTGGTCCTTGGGGACCCCGGCCCACCGGTGAGCTCCCCCCTTTACTCCTCTGCCTCTATTCCTGTTGGTTTGGTGCTGGGAGGAGAGGCGGGGCAGCTGTCCGGGGCGGGGCGGGAACCTGGAGGGCTGCGGCACTGTCCCTCCTTCCTCACCGGGGATGCGGGGTGCCTGGGATGGGGTTGGACAAAGGGTTGAGGGCCGGCTGTCCCCAGGCCCCAGGCCGTGGATGAGCACGCGGGGCACCAGCGGCCGCTGCAGCTGCGGATGAGGTGCTGGAGGAGTTCGGTACATGCTGCTGTACATGGCCGCGGCCGCCGCCGCCGCCGTGGTGCTGTCCATGCTCCCCAGCAGGCTTGGGTGATAGAAATAAGGCGACGGAAACATCCTCTGCAGCGCGGAGTAGTTCCCGGCCTCGGCTAGCAGCTCCAGGCCCACTGCAGTCTGCCGCTTCCACTTGGTTCTGAAAGAAATCGGGCGGGCGCAGGCGGCGGTTGCGGAGGACGGTCCCGGCACCGTGCCCGCAGCTCCCCGCTCTCTCCTACCCTCCCTACTCAAAGAAGGCCTGGGGAACCCCAGATGCACGTCCCTCTCCCCAACCCACGCTCTCAGGACAGCCCAAACCAAAAATCAGTTCGTCAAACTCCATCTTCTACGTGGAGACACTCGCAGATGGAGTCATACAAGCTTCGCTGCCTTCTCTGGCCCTCTGCCCTACTGTCTGCCCCACAACTTAACTACGTCCTGCAACTTTCCTGGAGGCCAAATGAGATCCCATCTTTCCACCAGTGGTCTTCCTTTGGTCCTCCAATTCTCCTCCAATGTTCTCTGACCAGCAATCTAAAAGGTTGGCTCTCGGCCCTCCCCCACCGCACCCAAGGAAACCAAAACCAGAAACAAAGGGCAGCTGATACTCCGGGTTTGCCCTCTCGAAGGCTGCTGGGACAATTCTTCCTTAAGTCTGACCAGGCATTACAGGCTTAGGGCAGAAGGGCGACCAAGGTTCAAAAACGGAATTCGTTTGAGAGTGAGCTCTCCCTAGGGAGCGGCATCTCCAACCATTCTAGGTGACAGGAAATGGATCTCAAGATATTTTCTCCTTAAAGAGAAAGTAGTGCTTAATTAAACCCTGTGATCCATTTTTGGGGGTCTCCTCTCTCCCCACTGCCCAAGCTAGGACAGAGATCTTTACTCGAATGCCCTAGGAAGGAAGGCAAGCTTGGTGGGGCATCCATACCCAGCAGCTCCAGCCAAATTAATAAACATGTCGCCCGTTTTAAATTGGCTACAGATGACACTAATGTTCTCCGACAGAATTAGGGTGGCTGAAACCGTATGTAATGAGACAGAAAATTATGGTAAGATAACAACTGGACGGGCATTTCCAACCCCACTTATGAACGATTAGGACACAAACGACAGAGGGGGCAGAGAATTGAGCCCAGAGAGTTTAGCGCCAGGTGTGGAAACAGGACATAATCTCAACTCCTATTGCCTAAGTCTGTCCCTAGCCACCAGGGTGAGGCCAGACATTTTCTTAATGTCTTCTTTTAATCAGTCATGTGGGATAGGATTTGTGTCCCCTCCCCACCCTTTCTCTTTATGAGACTGCAGAAACAGCCAGGACAGGGGACAGACATCCCCCATCCCTTCCCCCCATGTACGTTCTAGAGTGGACTCTCAACCAGCTGCGAGATTCTCCAGCCCATGGCCTCTAGTCCAATTCGAATCCAGATGGCCTTCCCTCGTCTTCCATGTTACGGCAACCAAGGCTTGGACTTTGGCTTTCCCAACTGCCTAACATTTAAGCCAAGGCTGATGGGACAGCTCTGTGGAGACTTCAACAGCCAAGTCATGTTGCCCTATGCAGACGCAGACATTTGGAGCCAGCCTGTGGCAGTTCTAAGGGTACTCTGTGCACCCAGACTCATCCTGGGTATCAGCTACACAGATGTTTCATCTGAGTGGGGCTCGGTTTGAGGACAAGATGGGGGAGATTGCGGTGCCTCGAGTTTCACGGGGGAAAAAGAACCGAATGTTAAGACATTGAGAGCACAGAAGTATTCAAGCTCCCAGTGCCCTTAGTCGCTCCCATTTGGATGTGTGCCTAACCTCTGCCTGAAAGCACCCACTACAGACCCCTCTGACTCTCTCTGCCCCACCCCCGACTCCGGAGGGCAGGAGAAGACACTCACGAGGGACCCACCAGCTCTCCTCACCTGCGGTTCTGGTACCAGGTCTTGACTTGGGTGTCAGTCAGGTTGAGTGCGGCTGCCAGGTCCATGCGGTCCTGGACACTCAAGGTACTTCTGCCGCTCAAAGCTACGCTCCAGCTGATTGAGCTGGTGGTCTGAGAAAGCTGTCCTGGCCTTTCGAGGTTTCTTGGCTCTCACGGGGGGACTCTCTCGGCTACTTGTAATCTCTCGGTCTCCTTCCTCCTTTGTTCCTAGGGTAGAAACAGCGACAGAGCTCTGTAATCAGTCTGAACCGCTGAAGAGAGTAGTGCCCACCTGGCAAAGCCCCCCAACATTCTTCGCTGGGCCTTGGATAGCAGAGAGACCTGGGAGAGTTTATGTGTATATGGTCTCTTGTTTCTAGTTTCTTTGGTTGGAGAGGAGGTTATGTGCCCCATCTTTATTGTTTTCAAAGGGAGGTCCTTTATTAGGCACTCCCCAAAGTCTTTCTACTCTGTTTTCTAGACAGGCAGAGGTCACGCTGCTCTAAGATTTTTCCTGCTAGCTGGAACTTAAAATGCCTTTTGTTTCTTTTCGGATGCATTTGGAAATGTTGGGCTCAAGCTTTCTGCAGACCTCCTCTGTATCAGGTCCTTTCCAAGTTTCAGGAAGAATGTGTCACCCAGACACTGAACTGAGCTCAAAAATACACTTGAGCCCATCCAGGTGACAGCGCAGAAATTTCTGGATTCTGTATGTCAACTTTGGTTTTTTTTGCTGAAATGCTGGGAAATCGATATGTCAATCCCTCTCTGTTTGTACCGGTTTGTGCACCACTCCTTGATCTTCCCTGCAGGAAGAACAATAATCTCTCTAATTGACCCACTGGGGAGGTTGGTGAACGAGAAATCGCCAGACCAGACTGTACATCTGTTTGGGGCACTATTATGCTAATGCTATAAAACAGCAAAATGAAGAGCCCATATCCTACCTTCTAGATAGCAATTTTTACCAGAGAATTAAGCATTAATAATAATAATAATAATCCCAGTTAAGAGAGGGAAAACACTCTGGCGTTTTAAAATCTTTTGCAGACCAGTTACTTATGAAATTGAAATTGCCCAAGAAGAAAACAGAGTATTAAAAGACAACTTCCATTGTTGTCTTGATTTTACAAAAACAAATTCAATTCCATAAAATTTAGTTTTTGTAAATATTTCATTACCGGAAAGGTGTTCTTAAAAACGGACTATGATTTGTTTTCTGAATTAATCAAGAGCTAGTAAAAATAAATTGCTCCTGTAATAATGTTTGGAATTTTTCCAACATTAAATTAGACAATTCCTGTGATGGCATTTAGAAAATATTAGGGGTGTAGTATTGGAAAATACTGAGGTGGTATTTGCATTCAAAAATAAACATCAAGTTGTGATCATAGACCTAGACAACCACAACTAGCTATCAGGTTCTCTCCGCCCCGCTCCTACTTCCAGTCCCAAGCTCTCAGCTAAAAGGAAAAAAAAAATCCCAAGTCAGCCCCTGTTTTCATCGAAAGTGTCTCCCATATTATCTCTTCCAGCTGTTGCCCTCCTGCCAGCACATTTAAAATTAAGTAAAACAAAGAACGGAGCTGGATGTTGGTGAAGGTCACGGGGCAGAAATGTAACCCACAGAACTTAAGGTGCTTTGCCTAGGCCCCTCTCCTTCGGCGGTCACTCAAGTGACCCGGGCAGCTCCGGCGCAACTCACCGTGGCATTTGATGTCGCTCTGGGAGTCTTCCCTCTTATCCAGCTTGGTTTTGCCGTCCTCCTGCTCCACCTTTGGCCTGAAGCTCTCGTGCGCCGCGTTGCTCTCCTGCTTCGGGGTGTGATGAGGAGAAGAAACGCTGGTGCTGTAGGGTGCACAAGCCGCCAGGGGTTTGCTGTCTCCCAAGATGTCCTTAATTAAAAAGGAAGAGGTGGAAGTCCTGGGGGCCGCGGCGGCCGAGCCGAGCTGCTGGGCTGCAGACTGCGGCGGCGGCGGCGGCGGTTGCTGTTGGGGCGAAGGCTGCAAACTTTGCGCTGGGGCCGCGGACGGCGGCGGTGGTTGTTGGCCATGGTGGAGGTGATGGTGATGCTGGGGTCCTTCTGTCACAAGATGCGGTTCCGGAGGCTCCAGGGTGACCGAGATCGGTGAAGAAGGCGCCGTTCCCACGGTATCAATCTCCGAACAGGGTGACGGGGTGGCCTGACTCCTAAAATCCGTGGTCCTCGCTTCACCGAGCGATCGGAAATCCCCGTTCATCCTGCCGGGGCTGCCGGAACCAGCACCGGACAAAATCGTGTCTATTCCAAAACTCGACCCGCTAGCCCCTTCCATGGCTGTCATTTTCTACATGAGGACCAGGCCACTCCGCGGATCAGCCGCAGCCGGGACCAAGCAAGGGAAACTATGGATCGTAAAACAAAATAGACACACACACACACACACACACACACACACACACACACACACAAAACCGTTGACACTGCTTTAGGGAAAAAAAAAAGTGGAGCGGGAATGAAGGATAATAGGGAGGTGGCAATTGGTGGGCACTTTCGACTCAACTTTCCCCTTTATACAAAAAGTAAAGAGAAAAAATTAAGAGGGCAAAGCCCCCAAATGCCACAAGCCGGAAGGTGTGCTCCGCTGGAGCACTGCGCACGTGGGCGGCGGCGGCCGCGGCGAGCCGCACCAAGGCTAGGATGCTGGCTGCCTGAGCGACCCCGCCGCCGCCACTTCCACCGCCACCGCCGCCGCCTGGGTCTGCCCACTGCCCCGTCCCGGGCGGCGGCGGCGGCGGCCGGGGCAGGTGCAGCGACCGCTAAGCCGGGCGGCCCCGAGATGACCGCCGTGCGTGACCCGGCCGTCCCGGAGCCGAGTTTCTGAACTTTGTTGGAAAGTTGCGGAGCGAACACGGCCGCCGCCGCCGCCCCGGGAGGAGGAGAAGCAGCGAAGGAGCAAGCGCGGGCGCAGGAGACCGCGGACAGGCGGCGCCCGGCGATCTCCGCCGCTGCCCCGCGCGTTGGCTTGTCATCCGCGGGCTCGCGGGCGGCGCCGACCCCCTCCCGTGACGTCACAGCCCCCGCCGCCTCTCGCCGCCCGCGCCCCCGCCGTCCGGGCCCCCGCGCCCCATTGGCCGCTGCGCGCCAACGAGCGACGCTGGCGTGCGGTGAGCCAATGGGCGCTCGCCTGGCCAGCCCGTCAGCAGAGCGCCCCGAACCCCGCTGCTCTTTTGAGAACCCGAACCTCGGTGTGTCCGTAGCCCTGAGCCCAACGCCTACTCCAGGGTCTAAGTGGTACCCACTGTAAGGCGTGCCCGGCCAGGGAGATGGGGGAGACCAGAGAGGGCACTGGAGAAGGGAGCCCCCGGGCGGGAAGCGGGGACGCGGTACCGAGCGTTAGATGTGCCCGTGCTAAGTCGGGTTGGAGGGTGAGTGGAGAGGCCGCTAAGGGCAAGTGGATCCCGCGGCTCCCCGTGACCTGCAGCGCAGCCAGGCTCGCATGGTCCCCCAAGCACTCTTGAGCAGAGCAGAAACACGAGGGACAGGGGAAGGGGGTGCTAGGAGACCCCACGGGGAAGTGTGTGACGCCCAGAGTCACGGCTCCGCGTGGCCTGCAACCTCTGAGCTCCGCTCTCCAGGAGCCGGTGCGCTCAGCTCGGTCAAGCCCGGGAGCAGATTCTGGAGAAGCACTGAGCCCGGGGCTACATCCTTGACCCTGTCGGGGAGGATCGGGCCTTTGGCTCCAAATCCCGCTTTGTCTCCACTCAGAGCCTGTGCCGGAAGAAATGCCGGCCAAGCACTTTCTCCCGAGCCGGGAAAATCCCCGACCGCGGCGTTCTCCAGTGGCGCGGGCAGCTGTGGTCCCCTGCGGCGTCAGGCTGTGGTGGGGCCTCGGGAACCGGGTGGCTAGTTCGCAGCCTGCGCTCCCCCGCTCCTCCCTCCAGGGTTTCCATCCCCTCCCCACTGTGGCAGGCCGTGGTTTTGGAAAGGAAACAGTCACCACGGATCCATTTGGGACCTGGAGCGAGCCTGTGACGCCGCCTTGTCGGAGGGTATCAACTTGCGTTCTTTCTTCAGGACGTCTCCAACCTGTCTCTTGTTGAATGTCAGAGTAATGGGAAGCGCCAGTGACAAGACGGCATATTACTCCTGATTAAGTGCCGTGTCAACCTAATTAGCAGAGTAATTATAAGGTGCTAATGAATGATTCAAAGTTCTTTGAGTTACATTTTACTCCAAATTACCATTTTTAAGAACCTTATGAATCTGCGAGGTTGGCATCGTTTCCGTGACTGTGTAGAATGATGTCTGTCAGTAAAGAATGGGGTTTAATGGCAATTATGGACGTCGCTTTCTTTTCTTCTCTTTTTCTCTTGTTGAGGACCCTCTTGAGAGGTATCCTGGAGGCAAATGACCTCCTGAGATCTTGCTTCCTCCGGTGTGATTCCCAGATCTGGAAGATGGAGGTGCGTGGTGATTCATACTAAGGACATCTAGATCTTTGATCCGGGTCCGGGGTGAGGGGTGGAGGGTACCGCGTTATTTCCAGAATACGTTGAACTGTTTCCTACCACCATGGTGTCATTTATCGTCCTGCTGTCTCTGAAAAGGGACCGGGCTGCCAAGACGTACCATCTAGATAGCTCTCTCTTTTCTTAGGAGGCGAGCAGACATTTATCTATCAGGGAACTGGGGTTGGTGAGCCGAAGCCAAGACTTGCTGCGGACAGACGCTGATGACCTGAGGGATCTGGGAACCCCTCTATAGCCACGTGGCTCGCCCCTGCGGGTGGCAATGGGGCTGTCTAGGCTGAAGCCTCAGAGTCCTTAGACAGTGGCCTTTGGCGCCGGAACTGGGTGCTGGCCCTGCAGACCTTCCCAGGTTAGGCCTTGGCTTTTCCGTCAGAGGTTGCAACCACGGACCGAGGTCTGATCTTACTGAGGCAATTGACCTCAGACTCCAAGGCCCAGATGGACAGTGTTGGCACCCTGAGCCTCTGGCACAGATGACCCTTGCGGAAAGGGCTGAAGGGTGCCTGGGCTGCAGGGGAATGTGGGCAAATGCTACTCTTCTTCCTGGTCGGTTATTGATTAGAGTCTCCATTCTGACATCATCCCAAAACAATCCAAATTAGGCGCTCCTCGCGCTGGGGGCCCCAGTTCACAGCCAGATTTCGAAAGCGAGGAAGGGGAGGAAACATTTAAAATCCAGCACTGACGGCCCTGCACAAATCAATTATTCTCGACCTTGATTAATAATTCATTTAAGCCTGTTTTTGTTTTGTTCCAACGCCTACAATGACTCAAGAGCTCAAAGGCTGCCGGCACAGCTTGTGCAGGGCAGGTCGCAGGGTATTTTTCTTGGAATCATTCGCAACATTGGCAGGGAGGCGATGGGGATATGACCTACGAAAAGATGGAATGTGAAGAGAGAAAGGAAGAGAGGATGGCCCGTGTGTGTGTGTGTGTGTGTGTGTGTGTGTGTGTGTGTGTGTGTGTGTGTACAGGGAGTGGGGGTTTGTTTCATGAAATTCCGAAGCAAATTCCGTAGGTCTCACCTTGTGAATGTTTCCGATTATATTTTAAAAGTAAAGTCAGTTAGCTCTTAAGTCTTCCGAAGCAATTGTGGTGAAGAGAATATGTGCCACGGATTGGGGTCCAGGGAATGCGAGGAATGTCCTCAAAAATCAAAGGGGACAATCTTAATGACAAATCTCCCAGAGCTAGGGTTAACTTTTCTGGGTTCTGCCCCACCCCGATACATATCTGCTTTGTTATTTTCTTAAGAGAGTATATGCAATATATACTCAAAAAGGCATTTTCTGAAAGAAAAAAAAAGAAGAAGAAGAAAGAAAAGAAAAAAACCTCACTTTTCATCTTTAAAATAAAATCAAAATTTATTGGAGCGTGGTGATGCTTGCCTTTAATCCTAGTACTCTGGAGACAGAGACAGACCTTTAAGTTCTAGGCCAACCTGATCTACAGAGTAAGTTCCAGGACACCCTGGACTATTTAGAAAGACCCTGTTTGGTGGGAACACGGATTTTTTTCCCTTTGTTTTCAAGCAAATAAATATGGTGCATTGGCTGAATTTTAAATACAAGAAAATTATGTGCTAAACTAACATAAATCTACAAATAATCTTCTTCCACCTCCAGACCCTCATTGGTTCTCTTTCTTTGAAAGAAAATTCTTAAATTGGGGGAGGTTTTTTTTTTGTTTGTTTGTTTTTTTTTAAGTTGCTCAGAAAGCAGTTTATTTGCTAACTGTGAATAACAGAACCGATTTCATTCCAGGTTGTGCAGGACACATCAATGTCAATGAACAGCGAAGATTTCCTCCCACCCCAAAGAATGATCCAAACACAAAATATGAGTTCTCTGTGCAAGACATCCTCCACCACCCCCTTTTACTGTCTAATTTTGAGATTCTTTTAAACTGGAACATCAGTTTTTAAAATGGAATTTTAATGAGATTTGCCACCAGATTATGATGAACTTGAAACTTGTTTCTTGTCTTGTATTTATTTGAACATTTAAAGAATCTCTATGACAGGGCCAGCCAACAGAAATGGGATGCAAAGGCGCCTCTTTCCACTGGGCGGCGCCAAGAACCTCAAACACCCCCCCCTATTGTTTTTCTATAAAAGATGCAAGATACACAAATAGGCTCTCCACAATCTAAGGCTGATTCTGAAACCATGGCATGACCTTGCAGTCTCATGATTGGGCTCTCCTGGAAGGTTCTTTTCTCTTTTTACAGCTATTAATACATTCCCAATTTCTTAAGATACACAATATGTATCTGTTTTTAAAAAATGATCTATTAAAGAGACAGATATGAAAATAAGGAAACGGAGTCTTTTCTTCAGTCTGGTACTTAGACTGAAACTGGGAAGGTGGAGACTGGGAGCAAAGAGACAAAGGTTAAAATTTTTAAAAAGCAACAGAGTTGTTCTAACAGAAAAGCGTTAAAACCATAACCTGTGAGACTGAAAGTTTTGAGAGATAATTCTGGCATCCTAAAGTTTGCAGAAGTTATCACTTTACCAAAACATCAAAGCTGGCAAGTTGGGGAAGAAATTTATGTATGTACTGGGGAAGTAGTCGTGTGGTCCTGGAGCACTCTGACAGGGTAGAGGGGAGACTGGAGGAGAGAGCTGGGCCTGTTGTGCCAGCTTCTAGTGTTCCTGGTAGTGTTTGTGGTAGTTTCCTTCCCCACTACGGGGCCCAGTATTTATTTTCAGCCATGGGCAGTCCATTCATCTTACTCTTTCCCCTCATTCATCCCATCCACGTAGTATTGTTTAATAAACATTACTGAATGTGCATTCTATGATAGGTGCTTGTGTGTTCTGGGAATTGTCACAATGAACTTGGTACAGTGGGAGCTCAACAGAAGGCAGGAAGTCTCACCTCACCTGGGCGAAGGTGCTTGGTACAGCAGGAAGGTTTTCTATACAAGAAGGAGGAACAGATCCTGGGATGTATTTCAAGCAGTGGGATACAGAAAGATTTATATGATAGCTAAACGTTAAGGTGGTGCAAAGACATCCACAAATTGACCAAGACTGGGCTACAGTAAGCAGATATATGCTAGCTCAAGAGATCTCTCTTGAATGCAAGCGGAGGAGGTGCAACTGCATATACCTTCCCCCATATCTGCACCCCGGAAAGTGTGGCAGGGCACACACTTTTCAGTTTGAGTCCAGGAGATAGTCCAGCAACCCTTCCAAAAGGACAGAGTTGTACTCCCTTTTCCCGCTGTCTCTCCAGCCTTTTCTTCTCCTTTTAGATTGTCAAATTCTGGAAAACTAGATGATCTTAGAGGTCTAAGAAAACTGTGCTTCAAATTCAAGGGCGAAGGAAGAACGGATGACTACGTGAAAGAGTGGGGGGGGGGATGAAACAAGAGGACCGTGGGGAAAACTCTAATTTCACTCTAAATTGAACCATTGTCCACTAAGATCAACTCCTGGAGAAGTTTAAAAAGCCGCCGTGTGACGCACGAATAAAGGAGCCCTGCCATCTATGAAATGATTCTGATATCAATTCCTGAGGTTAAAGACATTGGAGAAGATGTAACGAAGGAATCTTGCCCCCCCCCAAAAAAAAAGCCAATCAGAGAAGGAGAAATTCATTTGCGATGTTAATTAACAAGCAGTTAATTAAAACGGCACTTTGAGCGCTAATCAATCGCCTTATTAAGTAAGAGCCATCACTGGAACAAATTGGAAGCTCCCCGCCCAGTCCCCAGCCTTGGCGCAGGCGGGGCTGGGTTCCCAGATCTGCTCTGCGGGTGGGAAACTGCTCTCCCACCAGACAGCGGACAGCAAAGCTCCCCAGGTCTCGGCTTTAACGCCTGTGGAACCGCCTGCCCGTGCCCCAGGACCGTAGAGACTGGACAAATCTAGAGGGCCGTTTGTAATACAATCGCTGTCTCTTGGGAGTAAGGGATTGGTTTCATTGAAAAGCAACGTTTCCGCTGCAGAAACATCAAGTTTGTCTGGGAAAGAGCTCTTCTCAGACCTGCCAGCAACACGCGGGGGGGGGGGGGGGGGGGGGGGGGGGGGCGCCAGTAGTGGAACCAGGCGATTCAGCCTGAAAGGGGGCGCTCTCGGCCCAGGATGCCGCGGTCCCATTCCCCCAGCCGACCCACCACCCCAAGATGAAAATTCCCAGGACCTGCCCCTGGTGTGGCCTAAAAAAATAGAAAAGCGAGGTCCTATTTTTAAGAACAAGGCACAGCCATTTCCTAGGAGCTCCATAAGAAAGGGTGAGTGTTGAGGGAGGGAAGAGTGAGGACAGGAAAGGTCTGGAACTCTGACACACACCAGCCCGCCTGTACGAGCCTAGCTTCTCCGTGGTCAGGCCCCACAAACTTGTAAGAATTAAGACTTCGAATCTGTATTTTGAGGAGCCTTCCTCATTTTTTAATTGTTTATTGCCCGCTTTTCACCATAATCCCAAGAGAAAATCTTTGGTAGTAAGAGGGTGAATGTGAATTTAAATGCTAATTAAGCAGTCCCCGCCCCCGTCCTCCCAGCTCCACCTGCCTGGCAGTTTGGGTTTAGACTGAACGTCGGGCGCGCCCACTGTTAGCATTCCAGAATTACAGAAAGGGGCACATAAGAGACCTGGGTGGACTTCAGCCTGGTTTGCTTCTTGTTGCTTCATTTGGAAAAGTGGGAGGCACATTTGGAAGAGGGTTTTTGGATGGTGGGTGGTGTGTATCATGGCCTAAGGATTGGCTTACGTGCTTGAAATGACACATGGATGTCTGAGCTGGCCTTGGGTTCGCCTTGCTCCCAGAGGTGCGCCTGATCGCATCTGCTGTTGGATCTGAGCTTGCTCCGGATGTCCCGGGAGAACCGGAAGAACGGCTCCCCTGTGCAAAGTTCAAAAGCATTAATATTTTCATCGTATTACCATTATTCAATATAATAATATTTGCTCGGTTAGCGGCACTAATTAGGCCACATTAAAACCGTAGCGTCTCCCTAATGGTGCGTAATGTGCCCACACTCACATTTTTCTCTCTAAGGATGGGCGGCTGGCAGGCAGAGGAGGGGAGATCCGCAAGGATTAGGGTGTGAAGCCCCCGCCTCCAACACACACATACACGCACACGCACGCGCGCGCGCGTACACACACACACACACACACACACACACACACACACGGCTGGATGTGGCACCAACCTCTCCACGCGGTCGATCGGACCCAAGCCACTAGCTGGGCCCTGAGCCCGGCACCAGGCAGCCTCCTCCCCCGGCCTAGCGCTTTGAACTCTCTTCATTGATTTTTGTTTCCCTTCCTCCATTTGTGTGTGTATTTTCAATTGGTTGGGGTTTTAATGTTTGGGAGTGCCCGAGTTAAGAATTAAAATACTCTTAAACCGATTCCCTCAATCGAGAGTTGGGCAACCTGCCTTTTCCTAACCCGAAACTCATGAGACACCTCGCCCGAAGTGAAAAACAAGAACAACAAAACAACAAAAAAACCTCCCGCGGGGCAGGTCTGGGTCTTTTTGCCTATTCCCGGGAGCCGGCGGTCCATTCTGGCGCCTGCCTGGGCGAGTGGATCTGAGGCTCGGACCCACGCCCCTCCCGCGCATCACTCTGAATATCGCGGAGGAGGTGTGATCTGAATGGAGAAGGTGGGGGGAGGCAGATCTGGCTAGGAAACGAGGAACACAGAACTCAGGTTGTTCTGAAATCTAACAATCTGAACATTCCTTTATTAAAAGCTGCCGTGTGACATTTACACGGAGCCACCAGCCTGTCTGCCTCTAATCCAGGCGAAAACTGTTGTACCACCGGGTTCTGGCTGCTGCGTGCGGGCCGCTACTGACCGCTTCCGGGCTCAGGGACTACAATACAGCTCAAAGGCCCTCGCCCACGGAGGGTCTGGCGTCGCCAGTCCTGCCTGGGTCCTCTGAGTAGCACTCGCCAGGCTTCTAGCCCCACGCCTGGTCAACAGCCTGGCTCAGCGAAGCCGAGTGACCCGGTCCATGCCTCTGGTTCTTCCCTCCCTCCAAGAAGTAAACTTTCCCCACCCAACCCCCTCCATTAATCCGATCATTTAGAATAGCAGTTTTCCTTTGGTCAGATTCTCCGCTCCCCGTTCGGTCTGAATACACGATCAGAACTGCTCAAGAGAGCAGGAAGCACATTGATTTCAGCTTGTTCTGTCCACAGACGGCCCTGACAAGGTTGTTAGAACAGTCGGAGAGGTCTATACAATCACTTAATTACCAAAACTGTCAGTCAGGCGAGATGCAGCCTGCGTCCTGGGCTGAGCCGGGCATTCCAGCATTAGGCCGCGCGCGTGATTGATCTGTGCTGATAGCACTGCAAACATAATCACGGCGAATTTTCTGATGTGTGATTTTTGTCCCAAGTTCATGCTTCAGAGAGGTAATCGGAGGCTGAGAAGGGTCGGTGCCATTTCGGATTACCTGGAGTCCTCTTAGAAAGAAAGGGTAAAACGCCGGGGGTTGCGCTCTGTCGAAGAGAGAGAAAAGGGGAGAAACCTGGAGTGGGGGTGGGGGAGAGGACGAAAGAGAGCGAGTTATGGATTGCTGGAGGGACTGGAAACAATTCGTCAAACTGTGCAAGAGATTTCCTTCAGAGCCAGCGCGTGGTAGACTGATTTTGTCCAACGTCTGTTTAGCCACATTTAGAATGATCCAGCGGTCATTACTGCGATTGGCTTAGGAACTGACAGGCAGTTGTAGGCTCAAGGAGTATAGATCCTGTTTACGGGAGACGTGCTCGTAACTGCTGTCAAATACGTTAAGTAAATATTATTAGGAAAGAGCTCTGTTAAGAGAAATGCCAGTCTAATAAATATGCTTTTTCCTCCCCTCCCTCTGCAAGA